>OY728145.1:79832144-80457144 GCA_963277665.1 Viscum album
CAAAACTTATGCCGGTGTATGATTAGGGTTTATATATACACTAATAATAAGTCTTGTGTAGATTTTTGGGCCTTTTGATATGTATTACTATTTCAATAAAAACTATATTATTGATTTTTCACTAAATAAATAATTTCTCCATCATTAATGTATAAGATAATAAGGTAATTAAATAACTCTAATATATTACCATGACAAAGAAAAACATTTTATCTTTCAAATGAGTATTTATAACCGAATTTATATTCTGTATAAACTTATATTAAAAATACTTTAATTATTAAAGTTGAGTGAGACATATTTCACTTTCCTTTAAATAAAATAAAATAATGGTCTTAATCACCTCCAAGTGGGTTCTAATGGATTCCATTTCGACCCAAATATGACTTAGGACAAATTATAATCATTCAATTTTATTAAGACAAGTATTAGGATAATTTTATTATATTATATTTACCCTTAATTACCAAATTTACCTTTTACTATGGTAAATAAAATTTACCGTTGTTACTATTCATAAAGCCCAAAAATAAAAAGTAGCCTATTAATATAATTTGGACCCACTAATTCCAAATATGGAATCCATTTGTACAAATTCAATACACAGAGGTTGCAGAAATTAAAATAAAATAAATCTCGTTGTCGAAAGAAAACGGGTTTTTGTTTAAAACATTGCAAAATGTTGAATTTATTTAACCTACGAATTCAATGTAAAATAAAGGATAATGACATACATTATATTAAGTGGTAAAAATATATTCTATTTATACTTGGAAACCATTCAATATTATAATTTAATCACATAATTTATTACGATGAAAAAAGTTGTTTTTAATTAAAATATAGTGTGTTTTTACTATTCATTAAAATATGAAAGTTATCAGAATAATATGAAAATTTATCCAAGGTAAAATTTTATATCATGATTCCAAATAATTATTTAATTTTTTAAAATTGAACTTATAAACATTTCAAAAACAAGATTTAAAGTGGGTGCGCCATCAGAAGGTGACAAAACTGCATTTTTTGAAAAATACTTATTTTACCCGAAAAATTTATTTTGTTCTTATACCATGTTCTAGAAAATGTGTAAGATTAATAATAATGTTATAAAATTCAAAATTTAGTTAATACTATTCATAACGGCTAGTTGATAATAATATTATAATAATATATCGTTTTTTAGTAAAACCCGGTATTGCGTACAACATACGCTATCGAGGAAGGTCGCGATTGCGTGTAATGCAAGCCAAGTCAGGGTTGCGTGTTATGCAAGAATCCTTTATTATTTCATATAACATAATCCAACCATATTTCATTTATACATTGAATATATATATATATATATAAACACTCAATTTTGCGTAGAATGACTATTATAAAACGAACTTGAAATTGTGTGTAACAAAATCTAAGAATAGTGTTGTGTATACTTCAAGCTAATAAAATGTGGTGTATAGCACAATATAATATTTTTGTAGCATAAAACACATGGAATAAAATAAATTAAAAAGAATACTTATCATAAAATATCGGGTTGTTACAAATATGCCCCTATATCAGAGAGCCTTCACCTTCTTCAGAGAATGAGATGATGTCCTGGCATTCAACATTCTCGACCACCTCAGCATGAAAGGCTTCTATGGCTGCTACCTCTGTCTCAAACTGGAGGGGGGAATTTAAAAGCCTCGGTGGGGGCCTCACACATATATGATGATAAGCGAAGGGCCTCATGGATGGATAGGATTTCTAGAATGATGTAAATATGTTTGAAAACATCATACTTCCATGAAAGGCATGAATTTATACTTATAGGAGGTCACTCTAGGACAGGAGGTATGGTGGGCCCTGCCAGTTGGACCAACAGCTGACTAGTGCTAGGAATATCCCACTGCTCACGAGTTGATGCATGCGAAGTGACTACCGTATGAGGGCCTGATGACTGAGACTGGTCCAGAGCAAAGCATGGCTAGTCACGATGCAGTCGAGGTGTCTCTACCTGATCCAACAACACGAACAATGGTGAAGACAGACCTGATTTCACCAGATGAGAAGGCTTCTGATGCTGATCTCTATGCTGGGCTTGCCGCCTGGTTTGAGTAGCATGAACATCATGGCTAGAAATACAGATCGAGGCACTCTGATGGCCTATATTGTCATGGTCCCACCGACGTTGGCGATAGTCGGGGACGTTGGGAGGATCTGCTTGGCGCTCCTCATTGTTAGGAATCATGTAGGGGTTTACTAGATCTACGGTATTAACTGAGGCATACCCTTGACCGTCACTCAAAGTATCATCCACTACTGGATGGATTTTGGGATGAATCGACATCTCTGGAGGAATGAAGTCCCCGAATTGACGAGATTATGATGGAATCAGTGGGGGACATTATTTTCCCTACCGTCGCCGATGTTTTCTCTTCTTAGAAGGGGATGGCTCGGATGATGATGAAGAATTAGTAGCTATAGCTTCTGAAGGCTATGGCCTATTCAGTCATGAAAGGATAACACTATGGGCATGGGTGACTATTTTACGAGTCATCCTGTCATCAGACTTCTGGGATCCACGGTTAAAAACCTGATGCCACTCGCATTCTCTATCACTTTTGTTGTCTGGCCTCACGAAGACACATTCCACCCATGCCGGAGATGGCCCTAACCAGACTATGTTGTTATCCACCTGATCTTGAAGCTATTATTTAAACGCATAGCACTGTTTGAGGGTGTTCTCTAGGATCCGGTGATATGGGCAATAATTTGGGCGATCAATGGAGTTCACATCTTCTGGCCTGCTCTACTCAGGCAATCGTATAATCCACTACTCCAAGGCACTACAGAAGTAGGTGGGGAACTGAGCCTTGTTGAACGAGCAGGTATGATTCCTCTAATCCAGGAAGGGGAACCTTAGATCCTGGCCCTAATGATGGGCTAAAGGAGCCTATCGAGGAGGTGCAGCCTAGTTATCTCGCATAGGCGGTGGCGTCGCATTGCGTGGGGGCACCTGCCAGTTCTGAGGTGGGCATTGTAGGGCCGGAGGCTATGCCGAAGGTGGAGGGCCTCTGTGAGGCTATGGAGGTGGCTCCATTGGTAACAACTCTAATTTCTTGGCGGCATCTATTTGGGCCACTGCAGTAGCCTCAACTGTGGTTCCCCTTCTCCCCATGATTGGAGGAGGCAACAGGCGTGTTTGTTTAGCCTGTGGTAAGGATTCTTCTAGGCAATGGGAACTATCAGAGAAGTCTCGGAATCCACCGGGGTAGTTCTTGGTGCTCAAAGTGTGGACCAGTTCCTTCTTGTCATTCCCGACGCACATCATCAATAGTTTCTCCTGATTCAGTCTCATGTCAAGGGAGTATGTGAGCCCTTTACACTAGGAGATAAAGTCTACAATGTGCTCATCAGTCTTCTAATTTCACTTTAAGAGGTCTGTGTTGCTCATCTTCCGAGTGGTGGAACTGAATAGGTTGAGAAATTTCCTACGGAGGTCTTCCCAACTAGATACTGATAGGATGGGGAGCTGGATGTACCCGAAAAATGCAGGCCCTTCAAATGTCTATACGAAGCACCAGAGTTTGGCGGCTTCATGCTGCGCTGGAGTGCCCAACATAAGCCCACACCTTGAGATAAAGTGGGCCAGGTGCTGTAGCGGGTCCCATGTCCCATTGAAGGTGGAAAATGTGGGATTTCCGAAACTCGGGAGTGTTGGAATATCATCCACCCACGATGAATATGGCTTTCCATCAGGCAGGATTTCCACCTGTCAGGTCTCTAATGCTTCAAGGTGGGATATTAGTTCTACCATTGGATCATCTGGGTGAGGGTTCCGGTCTTGACGGGGATCCCTGACCACAAGTGCATTGGCAGGTTTTTCAGCACGATAAACAGGCTTAGTGGCTCGTGGAGCGGATGGTTGAATGACCTATTGAGAAACTGGGGGAACCTGAGCTGGGTCCCGAAAATTGTCACGCCATTAAAGAGGATTTGGTGACACATATCGTGCCCTCTTTTTGTATGCTCCAGCCTCTACCATTTTTGCATGGGCAGGATGGTTGGGGTCATCTGGAGGTAGCTCACTAAGGGGAAGTTGAGCCTGCCCCTGTTGCCCTAGTTGAGGATCATCGTAGTCCGGATGTCACTCCATAGCGCGTTCAGAATGGAGGTCATCGACCATATTCTTGTTTTGGGAGAGTTTCTGATGCAACACAACCTTTTCGGGATCATCTTCCACCTTCTACATTGAGCCAGACAGTTCAGAGGATTTGAAAACTCTAAGGTGTTCCTTACCCTTGTTGGGATTTCATATGAGTACCAATGCCTCAGTGGGAACCAGAAGACCCATTAGATTCCTCTATTGACGATTAATCCTTCCCAATGGGTCCTAATGGTGTGAAACACTCTCAGGGGGTAGGTCTTCTCTAATAATCTCTAGCTCGTTCTCACCCACTGGCAGGTCGGCCATGTTAACCGTGACCCTGCCTGGAGGCATATCCTCTATGTCACCCGACATATCAGTCTGGTGCCAAATGGAACTGAAATGGAGGGCCTCATACTGCCCCCTACCACGGATTTGCACATTGGGAGAAGCTTCCTTGGTTATCTTGCAGAGCACTTTAAAGCTCTGGACGTATTGTTGTTGGAGTGTCCTATAGTGACTTTGTGACTCAGTGCATTTGGCGATAGGGAGTGTGGCCAAATCAACCAAACGAAATTGTTGGCCGATGTCTTCGAATTGCACCTAACTCTTGGGGTAGACCACTCATCGATGAAGAAGATTGAAATGAGTCGCCCAGAGGGTTGGGAGAAAACACTGGACCTATTCCTGGGTGAGCGATTCTTGCACCCAGAAATTTGGCGTTGCAACTGGACAAAACATTTCAAGGAAAAGGTCTATTACAGGAATGTCCCACAAGATCCTCGGCTCTGACTCAGGGTCCGGACCTTCATTTCCCTACTCATCAACCAGAGGCGGCTGAGTAACTGGTGGTGGTTCTGAGGTAGACCGCTGGGATGATGGGATGGACAATGGAGAATACGACGAGCGAGCTAACAAGCCACCACATCTCAGGCTATCCTCTGAAGAGTGTAGTGACTTATCCACCACATCATGATAAGACAGGTTTGCGACCGCAGTTTTTGGAGTAGGGACTATAGATACTGGTGATGGGCCACACTTCTGCTCGTTCGCCCTTGGTCCTCAGAATAGCACTCTGTGATCTATATTAGAGGTAGAAGCTACTTTTGGTGAGTGCTACGGCGATTGTACGGCTGGAACCATTAGAGTTTCCAATTTTTCGCCTTCTTGGATATACCTACAGAGGGATGTGGGAATATGATGGACCTCAAATTCTGAAATTCTGAGGTTGATGCTCCTTGTTCCTTCCCTGACCCAAGACATAGAGGATATAGGCGAGGTTTCCATCGTCGAGTCATATTCCGCCTTAGAATCTGAGAAGCAGACTGGTTTAGTCTTGTTCTAAATCTTTTCGATATTCTTTTTATGGTGGGGAAGACCCACCTCCTACCCCAAGATGGTTCTTCGGTATAGGGTAAATTTATGACACGAGGGGACCTTCAGTAGTACTAGTATGGGGTGGAGAGTATTTTTGCTAGAGTGAGCCAAGGTGTAAGGAGCACCAGGACAGATATCAAAGGGAACATGGGGAGGACCTCTGCATCCACTAGCCGATGGGTGGAGAGGATCTCCTCTAGAAGTGTTGGAGCCAATATGATCTCCACTAGAGCTGGTAGGATCAATGTTAGGTCATCCATGCTTGTTTCCCCTAGTAGCAACAGAGCAAGGAGAGTCCTCGTACTGGTCAAGTCGAACATGGGTAGGACATCCATGTTGGGTGATAATAAAGTGAATTTGACCTTTAATTACTAGTTTTCTAAGGCATGGAGGACCTTATATAGCTTCTACAAGGACATTAGGAGGGCCCCCATGCGGAAGATTGATCAGATGTGTAACATCTCCATACCAGTGGTTTGTGGCAGGAGGGATGACCCCATACCCGACATAATGAGCATGGAAGAGGATTCCGTACTGAGTAGCACTACCGTAGGGGGGACCCTCATTCAGATGGAAGGTAGAATGGGGTTGAAATCTATGCCAATCATTGAAGGAGGGAGGACCGACATTCTCAATAGTGATAGTATGGGAAGGACCTCCGTACCTGGTGTCGTTGTTGCGGGTTGGTACGTGGTGACCGTTACCTGCGTCGGTGACCAAGAGAGTCGACCCAGCTGGCATGTGATGTGGTTGGGGCCTCAATTTGGGTCAGGTATATTAGTTCACCTACTCAGCATACACATGGGGCTGATGATACATATCGGCGGTGGTGCAGGCCACAGAAGTTGTTGATGTTGACACCACTTAGCGGGCATCCTCCTCAACCTTTTCCTGACGCTGGCATCAGGTCAGCCGAACTGGGGACGACGGTGTAGGCACATGGCTTACCTACTCGCCAACTCATGGGATGGGGTGGTGGCACTGGAACAACATAGTGGGAGCCCTTCTTGGGGGCCCCTAGAATGAGATCCCAGTCAGGCTAGCCCAGACATCCCCTACCTCGTCGGCATAGGGGAGGGATTCATTGAGGTGTTCTGTGGAGAGGCTCCTGAAATGATTGTAAGTTGGAATGGGGAGCAGTGGCTCCCTGCGCGGACCTTGGGGGTGGCGGTGGCAATGAGGAGCATATGCATCTAAATCCAGGTGGGTCATATCCGGAGTCAGGATAATCCCCTCCTCCTCGTATCGGCATACATGGTTGTTTATCACCCTTTGTTGAACAAATTTATAAGGTGATACGGGGCATGGGTTCCCAAAAACTGTGGTTGTGGAGATCGTCTCAGAAGCAGTGCAGCCATGTGGGATTTCCTCATTGGTGTTTCCCCTATCCCTGAGTCGGTTTGTATATGGTGATTGGATTCCTGATGCAGCAGCATGGTTCCTAGAAATCAAAGAGATTAAACCATTAGTGCTAAAAAAAAGAAATCGATGTCCAATGCCCCATATTCATTCCATCTTCTTTGTCTGGTAATAAGGATCCACTATAAAAACATTGCAGGCTAGGATTTCTGACATTTTAACTGCCCCAACATTTGGTGAGTTTCATGCCAGGACCACAATTTGCATGGCGGGACTCGGCGCCGGATAACTGGATCTGGTGACACACTAATCCACTGATGTCTCAAACTCTAATAATCTTCACATTGAGGAGAATAACATCACGTCGGGTTCACCATTTCTGTTTCTAACACTTTCATCGGGGCACACACATATGTCTATTTGAAGATGATGACAACGCACTGGTTGTTTCCCCGCATTCCCATTTTCCAAAGGCAGGTGACATCCATCGCTTATTCCGGGATGTTTGATCCTTGATCCAAATGGGATGATGGGATGTCAGTTCCTCCTTCTGTGGATTCCTCCTCAGAACGCATTACCTAGTACAGGTCTCCCTTATAGATTAAGACATTGTTTGTGAAACACTTTCTAGTGTCATATCTTCATGGATGCCAGTTAATTACACTACTTCTGTCAGGACATTCAAAAGAGTCCAGTCAGGGCAGCAACCTTCGGTCGGGGGAGTAGTCATGTTGGACATCACTGGCATGTCTGGATGCTAGAACACTAGTGTTTCTGGGTTTCCTTCCCTTATTATAGGGCTTCTCAAGGGTGCAGAAGCCTGAGGCATCCCACGTCGAATGCGAGGAATTATATGCCATAGGCATGTCTCTAAGGTTTTCCTCAGCTTCCCTTATTTAACACAGGGTATGCCACATGTTTAACGTCTAGCGGAGATGGATCAGGCTGATCGAAACACTTTCTAGAGTGGATCAGATGTTTGTAACCCCTGGAGGGAACACTGATACTAGGAGGTGAATTTACGTGATCTCATCGAAATGTGGTGGCCCAGATAAGAATCAATATGGATAATGGATGGTTAAGTGAAGTGGGTGGAGAATGAGATGAAGTCGACTCGAGGACGACAATGATGTTTGGATTTAGCCTCAAAGAGACCTCCTACGTATCCCCATCGCAGGGAATCAAAGTCCACATAGTTTGTGATGGGGTATAGGATTGGGGTGTGCGCAGAGGACAGCGACACAATTATATACTAGGGCTTACGCGGGTTAGCAGCCCGAGGTTGGTTTGATGCTCGAGGGCTGACCGGAGATGTGGGTCCCAACAAAAGAGATTGCAACGGCTTACAGCCGATTGGGGAACATGAAATCTTATCGTCGATTGGGGTTGACAATTTCTTACCACTATGTGAGTTTCACAACAGCTTACCATTGGATGAGGGTTCAACGGCTTACCGCTGGATGGGGGACTATTTAGTGTCATGCGGGACAAAAGCGGCGTATAGTTTAACATCATGTAAAATGGGGGTGGACTGATGTGGAGTGATCAGAACCAATGGTTGTTGGGCCTGAACCTCAGGGAGGCTTCCTATGTACCATGCCTTTGCAAGGATCATAGTTCTCATAGTTCGGGATGGATTGGTGAAATGATGTGATGATTGTTGGGACAAATTGATGGTGGGATTGAACTTCATGGAGGCTTCCTACGTACATCGCCTTGGCAAGGATCAAATTCTGTGTTTTTCAAAATGTGTGTTGGGATTACATGCTATGGCGTCCCGGGGAGGATTTTATGGTTGGTGCTTACTCTAATCCCACATGAGTCATGCTTTTTGTGAGAAACAAGAGGCAGCGAAGACCTGACAATCACGTCGTGAAAGGTGCGTCCATGGGAAGTGGAATGGGGCTCACACGTGGTTAACAACCCAAAATGGAAACAGGGGCCTACGCATGGTCTACATCCCAAAGAGGAAACATGGGCTTACACATAGTTAGCAGCCCAGGGAGATGGAGATTGGGATATACTCTAGGGTGAAGGCCCGGTGGCGACAATGCCTAGAGGGAGAGAAACCAGATTTCAAGGATCCATGTTCCCATATCTCCTCTTAGTAAATGGAACCATTGAATATAGGAGGAGTAGGGTTGATACCTCATGTGAGAAAATATAGGGGTATACACCAATATGGTTTCCCATTCCCCACATACAGACGACGCTCTGATAAAGAGGATCTCATTCCATGTGAGAAATTATCTCACTCCCATGGAGACTAGTGGGCGTAGAGAATGTCCGAGATGGGGCACCCCACGTATAATGCGTGGGTCAATGCCATATTTTAACATCATGTGCTGAGGACAATGGTTCTTTAAAGTTCAAAGTCATGCAGCTTGGATGAGGTGGGTTTACTCCACACCCCTAGGACTTATATAACCAACACTTGTCCGCCCTTGAGGAAGGGAACACATCAGCAATGTCATGGTGAGGAGGTGTTATGGAGTGATCAATTGAGGGGTCCACGTTAGCGGGGAAATGTGAAGAAGAAACAGATATTAGTTTTCCTATGCGAATAATAATGAGGCAAACAATACATCAGGATGCACCGCCAAAGGGGATTTGAAATTACTCCGTGCAAACCTGATGGGTCGCACGGGAAAATGGCGCGCAACATGAGTTTTTTGTGCTTAAAAGGGGCACGGACATGGTGCCTTTTGTTAAGGACGACACATGGATCACTAAAGGAGGGTCGCGTGCAAGATGAGTGGTTTGTGTGCCAAAAAGTAAAGGGCTACGTGTAAACCGGAAGGGTGCATGCCAGAAGTGAAAGGTTGTGCGCAAGTCGAAACGACTGCACACAAAAGAGGTCCGATGTAGGGAGAATATTGCGTGAAAGAGGGAAATTTTGTGAACAATGGATTCGGGGTAAAAGTAAATGGATGAGGATCAAGCCCAAGAGGGACCACACGAAAGAGGAACCTTAGGGGACCTATCATAAAAGATCAAATACCTTGAAGCCATAGTGTTTTTTGTGAAGTCGAAGAAGAGGTGTCTTTTGTGAAGAGGAGTTTCATTTCATCTTCGGTCACCATCCTCGAAGGTTGTAGGTACTCTTCATTTTATAACCTATTTCCTTAGAGGTTGTGCACAAGGGGCACTGTGAGCAAATCCCTCGCTCAGAATCACATTGGTCGCACAAGAATTCACACACTGAAGGAATGTTGGCACACCATCCAGACTTTTGTGTGCCATCCTCTTTGGAAGTTTCTAGGGGATCTCTGTGAAAACCTACCTTTGATGTCGGATTGGTCACACAAGATATTGTGTGCCGTTGGGTGACTCCATCCTCTGGCCTGAACGGTTTCTCAAGGGCATCGGTGTGAAAGGTCCTCTTTTACGTCGCATTTGGGCAAGCAATTCTTTGCACACTGGGAGGAGTGTCACATGCAAACTTGTGTTCTTGTGCGCCATTGCCTTTGGCGGTTTTGGAGGGGTTTCTGCAGAATCCTCCCATGATGTCGCCATGGGAACGCAATATGTTGCGCATCAGATGACATTTTCCGTGCATCCCTTGAATCTTGCGTGCACCTACCTCCGTGGTCACAGAATCTTCTCTTCCTATTCAAAGTACATTTGATGCTCTTTATTATCCCAATTTTGTCCCTATTTAAAATTTGGCTTCAACAATATCATCTCAGGAGACTTAACTTTACCGAATTCATTGGAGCACTATCTAGGTACACCCATATTGACATTTTCAGGAATATGATTACCACATAAATAATCATACATAATAAAACAAACATAAACTTAAGGGTATCTATGGAAAGAAATGGGTATCAAAATCTCTCATAAAGAATAATAAATGGGCGTATCATAATATCTTCCATGAAATAAAGGAGTTAGAACTTACATGAAAATTCATAAGTTAAGATAGTAATATATCATGGTAATTGATTTCAAAATAGAAAAGGGAAAAATATTTTGTATAAAACCAGAAGTGAACCAAGAAGTTTTTCATAATAGAAATATTGATTTTATAAAGACAATGGTTTCTTAAAATAGCAGATAGGGTGCACTTTAAATTGGGAAAAAATTGGGAAGTTCCCTTAAAAAAGGTTTGCTTATCGGAAAGTACTAAGGAGGGAATATTTTAAAAACATGTATATCCCCAAAAGTGTGTGATGAAAGGATCTTGATAAATGAATTTTTTAAAATTAAAAAGCATTTAAAAGATTCACAAAAACTGATAAGATACATCCATTTTGATATACAGAATGATAAGACAGCCCGAAATAACAAAGGAAGTTTGGGTAGAATTCATTACGGATTATCGGCACGGTGTCGGGTGTACCTAAGAGGGATTGATGAGAGAGAAAAGGGGGTTTCTAATCACTTATACATCATGAGATAATTATGGGTTAGGTGCATAATCATACACCATCTCTAGGAATTACACATAAAAGACATAGCATATAATTCATTCTTGAATAAATGTGAAATGGAGAGGATCCCTTAACTCAAGTCTGGTGGTATTCCCCATTTTTTATTAATGACCTGAATAAAAAAATAGGTTTATTATTTAACAATTATAGAGATTCATATATATGTAATCTATTTTTTATAACCTTTTTAAGTTCATTCTTGGCCTTTTGGATGGGTTAAGATGTTCAATTTTCTTGTTCGGCTCCATTTGTTTTCCTTAACTTTCATTACCAGTTTGCTTATGAATGATAATCTTGTAAGATGAGAATGGTTTAACATAATTTAATTAATATGTAATTAGTGAAAAAATAGAAGATTTCATGATTTTAAAAATACATTTGGTTAATGGGAGTGGAGACGAATTATTTTATAAATTATTTAATGATAACTGTTTGGGTTAATTGGAAATTTTTGACCGTCAGGAACATGTTTTGTTTTAAAAATCAAAACCATGGGTAAAAAGGATAACAGAACCATATATGAGAAATAACACATATATTATGGTCGGTTTCAACTATCAAAATGGTTTAATGACCATAATTGAATACAATAATGGAAACCGAAAATCCCTCATCCATGAATGTGGTAAATTAGCACATCTCGGATGATGTTTTCATTTTAGTATAAAAGAAAGGGAAAGGAGAGATAGAGAAGTATTATTAATTTATCATGAAAAAATTAAATTAGATGTATGGTATTGGGGTCTTCAAAAAATTTGGATGAAATGAGGTGAGTAATGAAAAAGAAAAGAGATGAACTTGAAAATGAATGAAAAGTTGAGAGATTCCTTATGAAAATTCAGCAGCCTAACAAAATCGCTTAAAATTTCATAAAATGAATTGATGAGAAAATAAGTGTATCTCATCATATGGACATAAAAAGGACAGTAATAGGGATACATAAAATAAAACCCCAACATAGGAAAATGGAAATTCAGAGCGATGATATAAAAAAAGTGTTGACTAAAAGATGAGAGTGAAATGTTCCCTTACCTTGTGAAATTACTCCTAAAACATGAAGGTTGGGATCTTGTGGGATTAAGGACACATTGGGAGGACTCATAGGGAGCTAAAACCACAATATACTTAAGGAAAATGGATATGTAATGAAAGAAAATGAATGGAAGACTGGGTATTTATAGTAAAAGAGAGATAATTTTTTATTAATTTAAAAAGACACATCATTAGTGGTTTTTGCAAAACCTTGGGCTTTCCCATGGTATTTCCCATGGTATTGGACACTTGGGAAACCTCATATCTTATTTAACTATAAAAAATTCACCCATAAGTTTTTTATTAATTATTACATCATATTATTTCATCAATCATACTGAAAACTCAAAATGTATTTTTAGTATTCATGAAAAATTCATGTATTTTAGAAAAATCCAAAAAATTCAACCTATAAATTTTTCAATGTGTAGAATTAAAAAATGAACTCCATTTTTTGAAAATAATTTTATAACTCTTTTTAATTCTATTTTTAAATAAAATCATAATTTATTCAACAAAAACAAGATTAAAACTACAACTCATTTTATAATACCTTGAAATATTAAACAAGTTCCCATAAAAGTTTCTTATAACCATAAGACAATAATTAAATGATTTATGATTAAATTATATGAAAATAAATTTCCATTTTAAATTATTAAATTAATCATAAAATTTTAAATAAAATATTTTTGACATACAAAATACCAATTCTTATTCTATGATCGTTTTTTCACTTTTAAGAGGTCTAAATTGAATTTATACAATCATGGGGGGTGTTTCTATATTTTTGGATGATTTTATATTCCTTAATTTTCATAAAGGTATGTTACTATTTATAAGTTTATGTTATTATTCATCAAAAAATATGTTTGTCTTTTCAGACTCCAAATAGCATTCTGATCACAAATTTAGATGACTGTTTTTCATAATTCAAAACAGATAAGTGGAAAACGTATGTTTAAAGGTCATATAATAATGAGTATTTTATTCTGTTGTGACTTCATGATATAATATAACATTATTATAAGAAGGTATTTTCCATTGGTAAAACATTAGGTCATTACATTCTTCCCCCCTTAAGAAAATTTTCCCTCAAAATTTCATTTTACATTCTTGGCCAAAAACAGGTGTGGGTACTTTTTTCTTTCATTGCTTCCTCAAATTCCCATGTTGCCTCTTCATACATATGGTTCTTCCATAGTACCTCGACCAGGTGAGTAGTCTTGTTAGGTATAACTTTATTTCTATGATCCAAGATCCTCACTGGCTACTTCTCATAGGAAAGATCATCCTCTAACTATACCACCTCAGATGAATGTACATGTGAATGGTTTGGTATGTGATTCTTTAAGAGGGATACATGAAATACATCATGTACGTTAAACATTGTAGGTGGAAGTGTCAGTCGATAGGCCACATCTCATACTCGATCATGGATCTCGAAGGGGCCAATATACTTGGGACTTAGCTTTCCTTTCTTCATAAATCTCATGAACTTCTTCCACAGAGATATGCATAGAAATACCATGTCTCCAACATTGAACTGAAGGTATCATCAACGATTTTATACATAACTCTTCTATAGACTTTGGGATTCCTTGATATGTTGTTGAATGGTTTTCACCTTCTCTACAATTTCTTCATCCAATTCAGGTCCTAGTAGCTTACGTACACCGAATTCATCCCAACACGTGGGTGTTCTGCACCATTTCCCCTAATGGGCGTCATATGGTGCCATTCAGATAATTGAGTGGAAATTGTTGTTGTAGGATAATTAAACCAATGAAATATGGTGGTCCTATCCTCCTTTGAATTCCACATAACATACTCTAAAAATATCTTCTAGTGTCTGAATAGTTCGTTTAGATTGTCATCTCTTCTAGGATGATAGGTCATACAAAAGTTTAGTTTAGTGCTTAGAGCATGTTGGAAACTTTTCCAAAACATCATGGTGAATATTAGATCCTGATCAGATACAATAGATAATGGTACTCCCTACAGCCTTACAACTTATTTTATGTAAATATGTGCAAGCTGATCCAATGAGAAGTCCTCCCGAATCATGATAAAGTGAGCCATCTTTGTAAGAGGACCCACAACAACCCATATAGCATTGTTTCCTTTGGATTTCCGTGGAAGTACAGTGAAAAAGTACATGGTAATGTTTTACCACACCTATGTTGGTATGGGAAGTGGTTTCATCACCACCTTACACTTTTTCCTCTCAGCCTTCACTTGCTGATATACCGGGCACTTTAATGTATATTCAGTAATCTTAGTTTTTATATTTTCCAAAAAAAATATTTCTCAGAGATCTTGATACATATTTGTGCTTACTGGGTGGATAAAGAAGGTTGATCTATGTGCATCATTTAGAATATCCTTATTTATCTTTGGATCATACGGTACACATAATTTTATCCCAAATCTTACAACTCCATCCTTGTTAACCATGATCTCTGAGGATTCCCCATTTCTGATAGCTTCCACCTTTTTTTATAATTTCCTCATCTTTTCTTTGATCATCCTTTATTTTCTCCATGAGAGATGGTTGAGAAATCATTTAATAGAGGAATGAAAATGTTCCTCCCTTAATGAATTCAATGTCCATTCTTAGCAAATATAAAAAGATCGAATCCTTTTCAATTCTCATCATTGATAAAGATGAAGGATCCTTTCTACTTAGAATATATTCCACCTTGTTTGCCTTACCTTTATGGTAGTGAATTGAGAAGTCATAATTCCTGATGACCTCTATCTGTCTTCAATGGCTCATATTAATCTATTTTTATGTGAATATATATTTGATACTTTTGTGGTCAGTATATATCTCACACTTCACCCCATAGAGATGATGCCACCAGATTTTAATGCAAAGATCATAGTCTCTTACTCGAGAACATGTGTAGGATAGTTTTTCTAATGGATTTTAATATTCCTTGAGGTGTAGGATATCACTTTTTCATTTTTCCTCATATTACACCAAATGGTGACTTATAATATGTTCAAGAACAATATTCCCATTAACTACAACATTAGATACAATACTCATAGAGGTTTTCCCTAATGATATAATATCATTTCAGGTGGGGACTCAATGTTCATAGAAAACCTGAAAGATATACTAATAGGACATGAATTAAAATACATTATGACATAAACTACATTGAGTTATTGGTCACATGTAATTTATTCATCATAATCCACCATAGCATAGGACCTTCAGTTCTTCGTTGATCATGGAGATTGTTGATGCTCATTATGCTTCTACGACCTTATAATAGAGCATCGTATTGGATAATTCCCATATTATTTACATTTATGACATAGAACTATGTATTATTCCTTAGATAGATCTTTCTTTCCATTTATCACTTTATTCATTTGTTATGGAAATTGGCTACTTTGTGACCAATCTTTCCACACTAAAAACATCGATGATCCCCTTTGTGACATTCCCCTTGGTGCCTCTTTCCACACTTGTTGCATAAAGGAAATTGGGTATTCTTTCCCTTACCACCATTATCAGTTCATCCTTCATGAGATTTCATCTTCCTCTTCCTTGAATCAATTGGGAATTCATCCAAGTACCAATTGTTAATCGTGAATTTTGATAGTTGTTTTAGCATAATAAAGATATGCCCTTCTTGAGATCCCATCGGATCGGGGATCTCATTTTGTCAGTCATCACATTGACCTTAACATAGTTTGATAACCTGATTCATCCTATTACTATCCATTTGATAGAATAAAATAAAATTTGGGGATGATTATTACATTAGGGGGAAACCAATGACATTAAAGTGATAACCCAAAAATTTCACTTATCTCCTTAACTTATGCATTTATAGGCCTCAATAAAAGTTATTCATTATCTATCTTCTAATATATATTATTATGGGATCCTTTTTGTTACATTAATAATGGTTTATACTAATCTTATGAATTTACCAATGAACATCCCCCGGCAGTGTCAAACAAAGAGTAGAGTAAGACACATTGTCATGTACCAGGATACCTTGGGTCAAGCCCAAAACTCCTTGTCGGATTTTTCACTCCTAGGTACATATGTGCTAGAGCCGCCTCTACCTATTTGAATCTAGACAGGGAAATATTTTCTTAATAAACCACTTACTCTATACTTACCCATATTTAGGGATGTTTTTTATACTATGTCTTTTCCTTAAGGTTCTTACAAAAGTGCTCTATTCGTAATCTCCAAAAATAACTAGACTATCTTATGATACCAAAAATATCAAACCTAGCCTTTTTACATAACATTACATGATTTTAATCATAATTATACATCTGATTAAAAGCCAATGATCGTTAAGTCTAGTGTCTTGGAAACTATGTACATACAACATAAAACAAGGGGCTAAAAAAACTTCTTTATTAAATATCCATAAAAATCTCATAACTTCCTTTGATACCTTACATTTTCATAGTGTACCCTGGGGAACACATGAATAAAGGTATGAGATAAAAAGTCTAGTAAGGTAATGAACATAAGAATAAAACTTAAGAACATGAGTTATGAGGCATGACATAATGATATCAAAAACATAGAGCATATGAAATCATAACATATAAACATGGGATTATATAAAAATGGAATCATATAAATGTGGAGGAATCATAAAAAATGTATTTATAATGAGTCAAGGCTAACCTCCAATCTCATTTCCCATAGTACTATAGGTCAAGGCTAACCACTAATCTTGTTTCCCATAGTAGTATGGGTCAAGGATAACCACCAATCTCATTTGACATAGCATCTCATGAGACATAAATTTACTAAATTAATTGTAGCATTATCTATGTGAACCCATCTTAAAATTTTCATGCATATGTTTTCCTCATAAATAATCATATATAATCAAACATACATAAATATAAGGGTACCCATGGAAAGAAATGGGTATCACAATCATGTTAAAAATCATAATAAATGGGTGTATCATAATAGTGTCAATGAAAGAAAGGAATTAGAAAATACATGGAAATTCATAAGGTAAGATTGGAATATATAATGGTAAGTTATTTAAAAAAGTAGTTACAATATCTTTGAAATGCATTTGAGAATTTGTTTCATTAAATAAATTTTTGTGCGGTTTTAAGGAAAATACTATAGAGCTTTTAAAATAGAAAATGGAAAAATATTTTATATAAAACTAGAAGTGAAACAAGAATGTTTTAATAATAAAAATACTGATTTTATAAAGACAATGGTGTCTTAAAATAGGGGATAGAGTGCACTTTAAATTGGGTAAAAAATTGGGAAGTTCTCTTAAAACAAGTTTTCTTATCGGAAAATACTAAGGAGTGAATCTTTCAAAAACAAGTATATACCTAAAAGAGAGTTATGAAAGGGTATTTATAAATTAATTTATTATAAATAAAAATATTACAGAATATTAAAATAAATAGATAAGATAACTTCATTTTTATATAAAGAAAAATAAGGAAAACCAAAAGAACAAAGGATGTTCGGGTAGAATTCGTTATGGATTATCAGCATGTTGTCGGGTGTACCAATGATGGATTATTGAGAGATAAAAAGGGATTTATCATCACTTAAAAATAAAGAGGGATGTATGTGTGAAGTGTTTAATCAGGCCTCATCACTAGTAATTACACATACAAGTCATCACATATTGGATATTCTTGAATAAATGTGAAATGGAGAGGATCCCATACCTTATGTCTGGTGGTGTTCTGCACTTGTTATTAAGGACATGAATAAACTAATTAGATTTATTAATTAATAATTATATAACCTCATCTATATGTAATTGATTTATTATAACATTTTTAAGTTCATTCTTGGCCTTTTTGATGGGTTAAGATGTTCAATTTTATTGTTCAGGTCCGTTTGTTTTCCTTAACATTTATTACAGGTTTACTTATGAACGGATAATCTTGTAATATGGGAATGGTTTTCCATAATTAAATTCATAGGTTATTAGTGAAAACCCATAATATTACAGGACTGTAAAAATACATTCAGTTATTGGGAGTGTAGATGAATTATTATATAAATTATTTAATGATAATTGTTTGGGTTAATTGACGGTTTTTGACCATAAGGAACATGTTTTGTTTTACAAATAAAAACCATGGGTACAAAAGAATTATAGAAACATAGATGGGAAATAAACAAAATATTATGTTCTGGTTAAACCATGAAAATAGTTTCATGACCATAATTTAAGATGATAACAAAAACTGAAAACCCATTGTCCTTGAATGTGGTAAATTAACACATCTTGGATAGTGTTTTCATTTAAGTATAAAAGAAAGGGAAAGGATAGATGATGAAGTATTATTAATTTATCATAAAAACATTCCAATTAATATAATGAACTAGATTCATCACAACATTTGGATTAAATGAGTTGAGGAAAGAAAAAATGATGAACTTGAAAATGAAAGAAAAGTTGAGAGATCCCTTATGAAAATTTGGTAGCCTAACGGCGTCGCTTAAAATTTCATAAAAAGAATTGATGGGAGAAAACGGGTTGCTAATCATATGGAAATAAAAATGACAGTAATAGGGATACATAAAATCAAACCCCAACATAAGAAAATGGAAATTCAAAGAGATGACATAAAAGAAATGTTGACTAAAAGAAGAGAGTAAAAGGTTCCCTTACCTTGTGGAGTTACTCATAAAACATGAATGTTGGGATATTGGGGGCTTGAGGACACCTTGAGAGGACTAATAGGGAGGTAAAAACACAAAATATTCGAGGATTATGGATGTAGAATGAATGAAAACCAAGGGAAGATTGGGTATTTATATTAAAAGAGAGAGAATGTTTTTATTAATTTAAAAAGACACCTCATTAGTGCTTTTTGAAAAACCATGGGATTGCCCATGGTATTTTCCCATGGTATTAACCACTTTGGACACATCATATATATTTTTTACTTTACACAAGTAGAACTATATTTTTTATTAATTATTACATCATATGATGTCATCAAACATATTGAAAACTCAAAACTGTATTTTTACTATTCACGAAAAACTCCCGTATTTTTGAAAAATCCCAAAAATTCACCCTAACAATTTTTCAATGTGTAGAATTCAAAAATGAGATCCATTTTTTGGAAATAATTTTCCAAATATTTTTAATTCAATTTTTATATAAAATCATAATTTATTCAACAAAAACAACATTAAAACTATAACTCATTTTATAATACCTTGAAAAATTAGTCAAGTTATCATAAAATTAACTTATAACCATAAGAAAATAAATAAAAAATTTATTATTACATTTTATGATAATAAATTTCCATTTTAAATAATTCAATTAATCATAAATTGTAAATAAAATACCTTTTACATGCAAAAATACCAATTCTTATACTATGATCATTTTTTCACTTTTAAGATGTCAAAATTGAATTTATACATTCATGGGTGATGTTTCTATTTTTTAACAAATTTTATATTCATTAATATTCATTACTATTCTTAAGGGTATGTTACTATTTATAAGGGTATTTTATTATTCATCAAAAAATATGTTTGTCTTATCAGACCCCAAATATCATACTAATCGCAAATGTAGATGACCATTTTTCAAAATTCAAAACACATAAGTGACAAACTTATGTTTAAAGGTCACATGGTACCTAATAGTTCATTTTTTGTGACTTCATGTTACTATATGACATAATTATAAGAAGGTATTTTTCATTGGCAAAACATTAGGTCATTACAATAAACATCTGATATATCTTTCTTGAATTCTGAATAAGTATGGAACACCCAAAATGCCCACATCCATTCAGGTTTAACACCTCTTTTGGAAAGAAGAACCCAGTATTCCTTCCAAAGACTATATTGATCTATGTGAGAAGGTTAAAAGGATGAATCATAGAAATGTGACCTTTGGCTATACAACGTGATCTTTCATATCATGAGTAGAACCACTATGATGTTGGATGCAGGCAATAGGGATTATTCCCTCATGAAATGGCATACGTCTCGCAGTAATATTCATACAAGGACTATTAGAGTACTGGATAAACCAATTCATTGGAAAGTACTTCTTAATATATGGAATATGTGCATATTGTAAAATCATATGCCCGTATAGGGGTAGGTAAGGAATTTTTGGTATTCAAGTTGATACAAAATTAAACCTTTCTATAATACAAGAAGTGTACTTTTAACATCGTCATAATAGTCTGGTCTAATGATCTTCAACATATTATTTTGAAAATCCTTATCTTTCACAGTAATGGCCATCAAATGATCCATTTTTACTGTAAAAGAATTACCAAATTCCCCTTATTAGGTTAGATTTTTGACTTATGAAAATTCAAATTTCAACTTAAAGGAGTTTAAAATTTTGGAAAAGGAAACTCTTTGTGTATGTCCTTCGACGATGTTTGTCGCATAGGTCCTACAACAAGGGTCCTATAACCTCTCCTTCTATGTTTTCCTTCCACATAGATCCATCGCTAATGTAGTTTCACCTTGAGAAAATTTCAAGGAAACTATGCAAGAGCACAATGTGTTGAGGTTGGACGAACGATCTAGGCAACGAGAGCCGAAAAATGTGAAAGTGCGGGTGAAGAAAATTGCAAGGGATATGACCTATCTATAGATATCCAAAGATCTCTACGACATGCCTTTCTGAAAAAAAAACTATGTGGAATACCTACACGAAATATCTCCGCGACAAACTATCATGGTTCAGAAATTAATCCATAGTCTTTTCCCCGCAATTTTACTTCAAGACTCGACCATCTTTCTAATCGGTTCCAATCTTGTGCTGGGGGAGGGGGTTTTTTGAAACTACATAAGAATAAAAAATGACTATGAAGGTGGCCCCCGGATATTTCAAAATCCCAATAAAATAATTGAATAATTAAATGTAAATCCAAAGTTTCAAAGGCCTGCGTGGCAGACCAGCGCGGCGGACCTACGCAACAGACCTCCACAGCAACTCTTCACGGAAGTATACTTTTTTCACCCCTACGCTGCAGACCTTCATAGAGGAACTGTGTGGCAGACCTCCACTGCTAATTTGACTTCGACCATCCCCCCTCCTATCCTATAAATAGAACCCTTGGGATCCTCATTTAAGGACTGAAAAAGGTTGAAAGACTTCTTGCAGCTCCCATTGTGTAGCTCTTTTGCATAGATCCCTCAAATTGTCTCAGGTAGCTCTCTAAAAAACACTATAGAATAGATAATTAGACAAGATAAACATGTTTTGAAATTATTTCACAATTTGAAGCTTACATAGGCTTGGTTCCCCTATGTAAAGCATTTTTTCAGTCATCATAATGGCCTACATGACACACCTGCGTGGTACAGCTATGCGGCGCACCTATGTGGGGTACCTACATGGCACACCTACGTGGAGTACCTTCACCGAAGATTTGTGTACAAGGCCTAAATATCAAATTAAGTACCCTATTTATGGCCAATAATGGTAGGGTATCTCTTAACTTGGTTACCTTATCGAAAATGGATTTGTTGAAGCCTACACCAAAAAATCATGACTCATCAAACCTTTGGGAAAGACACATCAGTGTCTCTCCTGTTTGGGTTTGTATATCCACAGTCAGAGGTTTCCCACATTTTATCCACAATCGGGTTAGGATTCATGGAGGCTCAGTGGGTTTGTATATCTGTAGTCACATAGACCTTTCTCCCATGAACAATGTTGGGAAGTTCCTTGTTTGTGGGATTAGGGTTTGGGTTCTAATCTCCCATTCTCATCTCTAAAACCGAGAACCTAAAGTCTCTAGTAATCAAGGTAAGGTTCACAAATGATTTTCCATGAATTAAATGGAAAATTCTTCCTCCCCTAAAAAGATAAATTTTAGGGTGGTCATCATGGTGTAAGCACCTAAACCTTCCAAGTATGAGGTTGTAGTCTTGGTCCTCCCTACTTCCTTAACCTTCACTCCTTCCATATATTGGACCCTTTTCAAATTTAAGGTTAATAGAGGGAAGGCTCATTGCATCTCCCTTTTCCTGGGTTGCCCTGCCCTCATCCACCGTCGCCACCATAGGAGCGCCTTCTTCCACCAGCGGAGGAGGAAAAGGGTGTGTGTCTTTGTTGAATTTTTGAAATCCTCTTGTTTCTCACACCTATCATGACTCACATGGGCTTAGATATTTTTCATGATGTAAAAATTTTCACAATATTTCTTGAACTACGCTAACTCTAATTCCTATTCAAACTAGCATATGTAGGATGCCTGCTTGAAGGCCCGAGCTCAAAAAGATACCCTTCCAAAAGGGTTCTTCCAATCATGTCCCCTCCAATGGGTAGCAATCTTACATAATCTCCAACAAAATGAATGAACTATAAGAACTCTAATTCCCACCATAGTTGGGATACGTAGGAATCCTTCATCAGGGCTCAAGCTCATTGGATATCCTCTTCTGAAATCCAACCCTAATTCCCTTAATATGGTCATCTTCCTTAGGAGTAAGCCATAAATTAATTCCCCAAATCACCAAGGAATCCTTTTCAGGAAGTAAGACCAAACTCATTTCTCTCAAAGGACTATACTATCCTATGATACTCAAAAAACTATGTAGGATTTGATTACCATATAAATGGGATATATAGGAAACCTCTATAAGGTTCAAACCCAACACTTAAAATAAACTTTGTTCTTCATGGGTGCTATTCTCAATAGGGTCTAATATTACATGGAAACTCATATTCTTTCTAAGTTCCTTGGGCATCTTCAGCATAATTCTCACACCAAACATTGAATAAGAACCTTTCGATTAGATGTCCATACCACATGACATTAAATGGAATGGTTATGTCCTTATCACATGACCTTAAAAGGTATGATGTGTCCCATTAAGCGGCACTGAAATATGAGGGTTTTGATTCCTTTCACAAGGATACATAGGTAACACATTTTATGGTTATGATCCCAATATAAAAACAAACCTTCATCTCCATGTATGACAATAAGTTACTGAGTGCCCCCACTGAGTGGCTTAAAAACTAGTATCATTATAAGGATGATTAAAAGAATATTTAAATAGTATATGAGAGGATACGATTGATAGAGAACCTCGAATACGTACAGATAATTCTAAATTTTACACATGTTAATAAGTGATTGAAAATTCCAATGGTAAACAATGTTATACTTGGTGAATTAATAAATATTCACAAAAATATCTTAAATTTATAAATACAGTCCTGGAGTAGAAAATAATTCCCCCCAAAAGGGTTTGTTGAGTTCAAACTCCCATGCTATCAACCAATGCATGTTCTTAAGTATCTCAAAGTTCAAACTTAACGAACTACTACCTTTAGAAAGAAGGTCCCTTTTGGATAAATAACTTTGGCATGTTTCAAGTTAAATGAATAAATATAATGGAAGATGAATGGAAGCAGTTATTCTTAAACTAGAAAACAAGTTTCAAGGAACTATGAAATAGGGTCGAACTAAGCGTTCCTCACCTCTGTCGTAGTAGGGGGTTCTTCTTGTCAGAAGTTAATGGTTATATTACCTTTTTTTCCACACCTAAAGCATTTCACTGTCCCCTTTTGGAAATTAATGGGGTTCTTCTTTCCATACCTTTAGTGAGTGGGGTGTTGGAATTTCTTAGAACCATTGGATTTATCCATAGGACTACTAGAATTAATGTCCACATTAATCTTCTTATCCCAATAATAACCTTGATATCCTTTGATATCTATTTCAACTATGAGTGATCATAAGACAATATCCCCATAACTATCAAAGTCATGGATCTACAAGTATTTCTATAGGATAGGTTTTATCCCACAAAAGAACTATTTAACCTTGCATTCGGGGGTAACGACAAAGCCAGAGGCATATCGTGGAATCATTCTAATGTTTTACTCATACAATCTGATGGATTCATCATATTTATGCTTGAGGTAAGGGGATTCCATTTCCATATTAAATCATTGGGTGTGAGGAAAATATTTGTAAAAGAACATTTTCCATAAATCCTTCCATTCCAATGCCTCTATCACTTCTTTAGGCTTCGTATTTTTTATCAATGTCTACCTTTGATTAGCTTCACCCTCTATAAGATAACTATCCAAATGAACCTTATATTTTTTGGAACATTTAAGGATGGATAAGATCTTTTCAATGGACTAGATCCATTGTTTGGTGATTGAGGGATCAGATGATTCATTAAATATAGGAGGCCTTTATCTCTTGAAGCTCTCAATTGTAGTTTGTTATTTCTTTGGGGGGGAAGGGGGTTTGAACGTTCCTATTGACCTGTGTTTCTATTAAAAACATTAGTTAACTAAGAGAGTATCGTGAAAAAATTTGTGATTCCTACTCCCATCATATTGGGCATCTCATTAGAACAATAATCACATTGATCATTGCATCGGTTGTTAGCTGAAGTCCTCCTATTATCGGTCATTTAATAGAATAAAAGGAATGTTTGGGTAACACCTAAAGGGGAATCCAAAGAAAAAAAGGGATATTTTATAAATTACTTTTATTTCCGTAACTTATGAATTTATAGGTTTCAATCTATGTTATCCATGATCTACTTCCAAACATATATTCTTAAGAGAATTTTTTCCCTTAATAATGGTTCTTACTAAGCTTATGAATTTACCAAAGCATTTACTCTGGGTGTTTTATAACCAAGGGTTCATCAAGGCCCATTTTCGTGCACCAGTTTCCGTTCGATTCTAACTCAATGCGTTGTTTTTGAGTTTTACCTCTAGATACATCTGTACGAGAGCTGTCACTACTAGTTTATATCAAGACAGGGATATATTTTCTTGGTAAAAACATTAATCTATACTCACTAAAATTTAGGAATGTTTTTTTATTCTTAGTCTAATTTGAAATTCTTTAACTATGGTTTTCTAATCATAATCCCAAAACTAACTTAAACTTCCTTTGATACCATCTTTAACAACCCTGATCAATATTACACACTTAAACATGATTTATTACAAAATATTTCATACAGGACAAATTTTTGGATCGATAGGTATAGTTTCTTGTGAAATTAGGAACATTACCTAACAACTTAGAACTTAAAACAAATCATCTTTATTGAAAACTTATTTTACATGACCACAACATTCCTTCATACTAAGCATTGCTTGGAATAACCTGAGGACAAGAATAAGAAAAGGGTGAGCTATAAACCCCAACAAGGGAGTAAAAAAGAAATAACCTGAAAAATATAGTACATTTTAGGTAATAGTAATATCAATGGACCCAATAGAAACATGAACATAAATTCATGATATAGCATGGTTATCATAACATAAAAATGCGGCAAAAACATTTGACAAGATATTAGCATGAGCCAAGTATTATTTCACATGGGGCATGAGAAAACACACATTGAAAAAGAATTAGAATTATTAAACCCTCATTTAAATTGATGTATCATGATACTAATCCTTACCCAATACATTGGAGGGCTATCAAGGAACACCCTTTATAAATATTTCATTTCATACATAAGTGTGCCACATGGATAATATATCAGGGAATCATTCAACATCATCATTAATTCCACTATAAAGGAATGTGGAATAAATACATGAAACTCTATAATAAATAATTAAATGTGCATAAAGGTGAATACCATTGATAGATAAATGGGTAGGGTATTCACTACACGATGATTTTTCCATGGAAAATCGTGGTGTAATTTCAGCAGAATAACGGCGTGATATTATAATTCATAAAAATGGTTGATAGGAGATAAAAGGATATATAATGACATATAAATGAAATGGATAGTAAGGGGGTTATATATATATAAATTTCCAAACACATGTAATTTGGAAATAGAATGCGTAACATATTAAAGAAACTTGAAGAAAGAGGATAAACGAAACAACTATTATGAAATTTAGGCATGGTAATGAGTGTTCATGGGAGGGATTAATGATTGAGAAAGAGGTATATAATAATCAAAAAATAAGGAGTGAAGTATAGGGTAGGTGATAAATCATACCCCAACATTTTTAATTGAAAATAAAATGGTATAACAACATAAATAATTTGAACAAAAATGAGAAAGGAATAAATCCCTTACTTGGAAGTGTGATCCCAATGGCTTGGGAGAGGATTCAGAGATTTTCATGGAATATTAGGGCACCTTGGGAGGATTATAAAGAGTTTATGGAAGAGTAGGTACGTGATCAAAGTGTTTTTAGTGGATATAAGTGGGATCTTGGATGGGTTTATATAGTAAAAGAGAGGGGAATTATTTAATATTTCACAAACTTAGGTTTCAGAAACTATATAATTAAATATTTATAACCAAAATCCAAAACATGGTTTTTTCCCATGAATTTTTTAAAAGGTGATTAGAAAAAATTATTTTATAAGTCCAATCATAAAACTTATTAAAATATTACACTTTCTTAAGTGGAGGTGAGTCACACTCTCAAGGAAATCATTCTAAAATGTTAAAATATTTTATAAGTCTTGGAGGGTCCACTATGGCATCATAAAATTAATCAAAAAAATCTAAAATCAAATTATTTTCGAGTTAAAACATATAATTGACGAAAATTACTTTTCATTTTATTTTATTACTTCACTATTGAGTCATTATAATGTAAGAGAACAAATTATATTTTTAAACGGTATTTAATATTTATCCAAAAATTCAAGTGTCTCAGAAAATTATGAAAAATTCACCATTAGATAATTTAGACATCCTGAATCCAAAAATGTTTTTAATTTTATCTAAATAATTTTCTAAATTTTTGAATTTCCATATTTAAAATAAAAATTGACATTTATTGAAAATTCATGGGTTTTTGACCCAAACAGTTTTCAAACCATAATAAAAATTAAAATTGTATTCATAAAAATTATATGATCATTTATATTTAATATAAAGTAATTTATTAATAATATATTATTAAAATATTAATTAATTCAAAAATCCATTAAATCATCAAAATAGATTTCTTAATTGAATTTAAATATTAACTAAAAATGGTATTTTTCCTTAAAAAACATTTACAAAGTAAAAATAATAAAATGAATGTATATTATTTATAAAAAATAATGCACATAATCATAGTTCTAGGGACTTGTTACAAAATCCCTTATTTCACCCTCATAAGACCTATGGGTAAGATGTGTGGTGGTGAGTGACTCTTGGGGTGTCTCAGATAACATTGCTCATGTGGTGATCTCTATTAACTTCAAATTCTCCTATAGGCAGTTCCGTTCAAGCTTAACGTTTAGAAGATCGGCTTGGGCTTGGTCGAGAGTGAAGCCTAGTGATGCTACCACCTTTTTGAGCTCCAAAAAATGGGCTTCATATTTAGCAATTCTGTTGGATGAGGCCATATCTCCCTTTTTCCTAGTAAATCGGATTTGTTAAAGCCTTATATTTATAATAATCATGTGATAATTGTTCAACTACTATATTAGCAATGCTAAAAATTATTAATGGTGTTTTAAAATCCAAAAACATAAAATCAATGAAGTAAATATGTTTTATTTAACCATTTTACATAATTATAAATTAAATTATATCAAGTGTAATTTTCGTTAATAAAAGTTTGGGTCATTAAAATCGGTATAAATAGTAAATATTTCAACCAACAGATAATCTTTCCAACACTTCATGGAATAAACCACTACTGCTAACTAGAGTTCATTCATAGGGTAATTCTATTCATGTGGCCTCAACTGTCATGAACCATATTACATAACTCGATTTCTCCACATCAAAAATACTCCAAGCCTAATTCTAGATGAATCCCAAAACACCATATACACCATACCTGAATCATATAGGATCAATATCATTGCAGTATTCAACCATTTCGTTAACTCATTGAAATAGTTCTCACATGAAAAAGTCCATTAAAACATAATCCCCTTATTGGTTGGCCCTGAAACAGGTGATTCCAAAAATGGAAAAGTCTTTATTGAACCTCCCATTATAACCTGCCAAACCATAATGCCATAGATATCAGAGACATTATTGGGATACTCCCATAAAATCACTACCTTTTCCTTCTCTAATAACACTAAAAAAATTACTCATAGTTGATGTGACCCATGAAATCAACCCAATACATCTAGAATTTATATTATATTTCATGGTGTATAGTCGATGATCTATTAATGTACTCAAGATGATGTTATGATGTTTGTCATGGTCGTAATTAATCTTAGAGTACACTAAGATTTCATCCAAAAACATAACCAAAAATTGATCTAGGTATGTGTGTTATATTCACCTCATTAATTCCTTAAACATTTTTGAAACATTTATCAGCCCAAAAAGTATATCGACAAACTCATAAATCCCATACGCAATTCAGGAAGTAGGATTTGGTATTTGAAAAGGTCAAACTCTGAACTTATGATATCCAGATATCACATAAATCTTGGAGAATACACAAGCTTCTCTCAGCTGGTCAAGGAGATCGTCGATACGCGGAAGATCATACTATATCATCACTTTCAACTTACTAAACATCCAATAATCTACATAAAATTGCAACATCCCATCATCCTTGTAATAAAAAAACTAGATAACCCTATTCATATGAACTTGGATGTATAAACCCAAAATCCATCAACTCTTACATATAACTCTTAAACTCTTGAATCTATATTCATTTCATCATATAACAAAGAATGGAAACTAAATTCGATCCAGGAATGAGATCAATAGAAAACTCAACATCTATATTAGGTGGGAACCCTAATAATTTCTCATGAAACACATCCTAGAACCGGTCATCAAAGAGTGAAATGACATCCCACTCCACACCCCCATCATATAAAAAAATAATTGAAACCTAAGTAGTGATCTCTCCCATTTTCTAATAAATTTGTTGTACATAGCCTTCCTAGATATCCCATTAAATATGGTGAAGATAACTATTAACCTCAAGAGTGTTAAAGTTTATTATCCTATAATAACAATAGATATGGTGTTGGTACACTACCAACCAGTACATTCCCAAGATCTATTCCAAGACTAATATATCAAGAATATAATGATCCTAATAAAATTGATACTCACCAACCTCGATAGAATATCACCTTTACAAATATATGTCTCTCGATCATACTTCTAATGGTGTCTCAATCATTGTAACCCATCTAAAAAATTTTACCCTCAGACACAACCCATTAAAATTTTGTGATAATAAAAATTAATTAGAGGATTGTGTGTCAAATAATGAAAATGTCAGTGTAGTAGTAAGAATAATATTACCTCTAACTTTTAATGGTCCAGTCTTGCTATCCATATGTGGATTCTGAACGTAATGTAAATGTTCTAGCCATTTTCCATGGGCTACAGTCTAAGTCCTGAGAGCTTCACCACTCTAATGATACAAGAATTCATTCCAAGATGTTTTATTTCATCTATGTTAAATTCCCCAACCAATATAACTAAAACTACCAAACTAATATGGTGTATAAGACCCCTTTCCAACCTTATGATTCTGCCTAGATCCACTATAATTACCCATCTTTCATGGGTTCCAGCAGAATCTTTATAGATGTTTCATCCCAA
This sequence comes from Viscum album, assembly GCA_963277665.1. Lineage (NCBI taxonomy): Eukaryota > Viridiplantae > Streptophyta > Magnoliopsida > Santalales > Viscaceae > Viscum > Viscum album. Next base: position 79,862,023 of record OY728145.1, read on the forward strand.
CGCAAGATGGGAACTCTAATAGTGGTTGGGGGAACTATCTATCCATGAGACCCATTCTACTGCACTGGTGGTACAACACTTGAGTACATTCCTTGACAATTGATCTGTCCCCATGGGAACTATGATTTCTAATCCTCTAGTTAAAACTTTTACAGCGACGCTTCCAACCCTTAGAAGAAGTACCTCCAGGACATCAAGTATATATCACATGTCCTTCACTAGAATAATCCTTCAGGTTCCCATAATATAGAAGATTTTGATTGATTTCCTTTGAAAAAATCTTCATCTTGAAGTTGCTAACCTAATACTTAATCTCACATTTAATCCCATATTTAAATTGTTTCACCAAATCAGCCTCATCTCTGACCAATGTTAGAAAAATGAGATGGAAATCAGTAAAGCACCTCACATAGTCCATCACGAACATGCTCCCCATGGTAAAGCTTATAAACTATGTTTCCCTCTCATGCCTGAGTGTATCATGGTAGAAGTTATTCAAGAACTTCTCCTGAAACTCATTCCACTCCATATTATAGAGGTTGTCCAACCAATCTCTATATATCCCACCAACACTTTGATTGACCGCGTATCATATAAGACTCTACCTTGACTCTTTCCTCATTAGGTGCCTCTAAATGGTCAATAATTATCTTGATAGACATAATATTGAACTCATATACATTAGGTCTACCCTATCTAGTGAAATTTATTGGGTGCTATAAATGGAAATATCATGTTAGTTTAGAAATTGCCTCTAAACCAATTTTGTGTATCTTTAAAAAAACAACATAAATTGAGAATGTTCTCATATAATTTCACTTGTGATTCTTCACCCATAAATGTCATGGCCTCATGTAAAACTACAATAGGTTCATATCCATCCATATCCTCCTATCATTCTATCAATAAGAATCTTCATGGAGGCATAAATCTATAATTCCAATCACACATCTTAAGAAACAAAAATAACCATTATCACATTTAGGTAAGTGTGATTCACATAAATCCATAACAATTAATCCAATAAATCATACAACGCATTCCAAACTAAGGCACTATCATAATCCTCAACCATCCCACATATAGGTCATTGCTAATATTGTGTAAAGAATTTCACAACTAATGTTTATCACTAGAACCCCATTTATCCATTTCAAATTATCACTTTTCTCATCATGTATAGCTTCCAAATTTCATATTGGAAACCATTTTCTTTTAAATTGCACATTAAATAAAAGAATTTTCATTTCAAAAACTCATCTAATATCCTACTTTTATATGCATGCCTAAATTGATGCCTGTCGGAATATTTTGTGGTCTCCTAGAATGATTCATGCATACAAAAATCTCATTACATACCAAGCCATGAGTAATATCATAGAAAAAATGATAAGATCATAAAACAAGTGGATTACCCACGGTGAAATAATATCCAATAGTATCAAAAAAATCAATAACAACAATCTAACCAAGGGTACTTCAAATTTCTCCATACATTGATTAGATACTCTAATGAATGAGATAATAACCAAGGCGTAACTAATCAAAATATTATTCCAACCTCTCTCGAATAGTTAGACAAATGAATTGAAAAGGAAATACCCATTGGTACTACTTTGTGACATATTAACCCAACTGCCGCATACCAGTGCCCCGGTATGGTTGGTAACATGAACTCATGCACACCTCCGCATACTCTATATTCTATCGACTAGTAGTGAGGGTCTAATATTTTTTACATAGAGAAACTCTAACCAATTTATCAAAGTACCATAATATAAGAAATAAAAAATATCCAAATTAAAATAAATAATAAATTGGATAATTACATAACCAATAAAGAACAACATCACATCATTAACCAAAATATAAAAACCATTTCTACACCAATATAGTAGATATTTTATTCCGATATGTGTCCAATGTAAAATGGAAAACAAAAAATAAAGACATTAAAACATCTCAAGTGAGCTTCAAAACCATGTCTAGTTCTCTCATCCATGATCTATACCAACTTGTTCATATATCAATGTGATATATAACATGAAATCTATTCAGATATAGATAAGGTTGCATGAGTAGAGTTCCATTACAACTTTGTATGATACCACCAATGGACTTTATAACAATATCCACTCTATAATATTGTATGAAGTTGTATGATGAATAAATTTCAATAAATAATGAAAACCTTTATCACATTTAATTATTATTAAATTAACCACATAATTCATTGGGTTCACGACGACACTCAAACCATCAATACCTGCTTCAACCCATACCAAAGTATGATCCATCCCCAATGGATATCATATATCACAAATCTCATGGGTTTTCATTTATCATTTATTTTCAATATTATATCATATCTACATGGAACCACAATCTAATGAAAAAACCCTGGGAGTAGAATATCATTTATAAACCCCTTGGGTATTTGGAGAATTAGTCCATTTCCCACACCTCATTTTTTAAACCTTTCACATATGGTTATCTATAGAATATATCCATACCCCACACTCATTTATTAATCAATAACATATGGGTATTTGGAGCATCATTCTATTTCCCACACTCATTTATCAATCATTCACCTATATCACATATATCAAATTTATCAAATTTCATCATCATTAACCCTTTAAATAATTAATCACATAAAAGTTTCCCATTTAAATTATCAATTTAAATATGGTTCATCAATGGTATCACATGGAATAATATGTAAAGTTCACCATCAAACCATTTGTTGATATTTATAATTATAGACCATTAACCCTTTAATGTTAAAACAACCATACATTAATTCTCGTTATAAATCAATTCATAATTCCATTAATTAAAATACTTCACAATCCCATAAATTGAGTAATTTCATAATCCTAATATACCACCAATTTAATTATAACTACTCCAACCAATTTATATTACCTCAAGTTCAACCCATTTCATTTCCACATGGAAAACCAATTAATCCATTCAATTTAGAATGAAAATTTCCAATGTTTCTAGTTCAATTTCTAAAAAACAATTCACCCAATTTCAACCAAGACTATAGGAATTGTTAAATATTCCACCTACCTCAAGGTCATTAGTGGACGTTAGCCAAATTTGAAATCCCAAAATTGAAGCAGAACATTCAAGATCACAATTGTGTAGATGATATAGGATCAAAATAATATGTATTAGGATCATTGAAAACCTATATCTAAATTATTAAAAATTAAGGAAAACATTCTTACAAAATAGGATAGGAATATGTGTAGGAGATGAGAAACCAATACGAAAAGGAAACACATTCTAATGGGGATATGATACTTCAACTGAATCTTTTATTCCCAAATAATATTGTTAGAGGATCCTTGGAATCCGCCTTGAATCTCCCACAATGAAGGAAAAAAATTAGGCCCAAGCATATGCAAATTGTTGTTAAAACTAGGGGGTTCTGTATTTTTAATATATGTTTTTTTGGGAAATAAATATCGCATGCACAACCATGCACCCTTATCTTGTACCCCACCCTAGGGTTAAAATGTTTACTCCAAATTGGTTAATGGTTTGACAGATAGTGTTCCCCCATGAAAATCTCATCTGGTTGAGGGAGCATGGTTTGCAGGGGCAGGTTGCATAGTTTGGGAAAACCGCATGCCAACTGTGCACTACCAGAACCCCCTCCAAAAACACCCATCATTATATTGAATGTGATCAAGAAAATACTCAACAAATGTATGAATAAAATAAGGTAATAAATTACCTTAATGTCCCTAAAACTTCTGCAAAAAGTTCATGATCTTAGAAGGGGTAACCTTACAGGAATCAAGATCCCAAATGTACTTAGGCCCAATACATGGCCTGAACGCCCCAGAAACCAACCACTGATAGAAAATACCCTCATAATAATATTCCAACAATTAACCTGGATTCCAACCAAGAAATCATTCTCACCTAGAATTTCCCCAATTACGGCGGGATACTATAAATAGGAACATACACCTGTTTATAAATCATCAGCTAGTCAGTAGGCTCGTCTGACTACATATGATGAAGCCCACCAACCCAATGTGTTGACAACTGGTAAACATGCACATACACTTGCTTACACTCATCAATCCTTCCAGCAGCCTCGTCTGTCAGTATTGAAGGAAGCTCATAAACCATGTTTGGTGGAGTACAATAAACAGGCACATACACCTGCTAGTATTGATCAATCCTACCAACAGTCTCGTTTGGTATCATTCAGAGAAGTCAGTCGGAAAGCTCCGGTGACAAACAGGAGGTAGACTCAACTCTCTACCCATACATTTGATTATTGTCAGGATTCACTGACAGGAAAAGGAGGATAGTAATAGGAACACACACTTATTCCAAGAACGTAATGGATGTATATCCCCATTCCGGCAGCTGAAGTCACCAAGCACATTCTGTCAATGGTGAAAGAGAAGAAAAAAATCCCTGCTCATATTATGGATGCCTACCAGGATATTATAATAGCTTCAGCAGCATCTCAGGGAAAGACACATAAATCTATCCCTACCAGTGGAGTGAAAAATCAATAGTTCACTCCGGAAGAGTCACACACATCTGTTCCAGTCCAAGAGTGTTGTGGGGTGTACTCCCCCATATCATATGGACAACCAAGTCAGGAACATACACCTAATTTGAGTGGAAATAATCAGCCTAACCTAATCATTTCTCCTGAGTAGGAACATACACCTTCCCATAATGACCGCTTTCATCAACAAGGGGTTCCTAAAGTGAGTAAGAAGGCGTCTAAGAAGAAGACCCGCCCAACACAGTCAATAAATCAAGAGCCAATCTGTAATAAGTCCTTGCTTGATGATGGAGTTCTTGAAGCCCTCAGAAAATTATCTTTTGGAATTACAGATTCTACTCCCTCATTTGCCAATAGTGGGAACATTAATTCTGAAGGTCTTTTTCAGACACTTCCTCATGAAGGTTTGCTTCATGATAATTCGGTCTATCTCGAAGTTTCATCTTCAGATGAGAGCCACAGGAACCCTCTATGTGGCCAGAAGACCAAGGATCAAAATGTTTCATCTTTTTCTGTAACCCACCATGGTGGTCCTACCCATGATGATGAATTTAACTGTGAAAGTCCTCTTCACAGTTATAATGCACATTTCCTGGAAAATGATCCAATGGAAAATGTAGTGACAAGAAAGCCCTATTATATTGAGGCACTTGAAAATGTGAATCCAATTATGTCTTATGCTTCACCTATAGCAGGTGAAATAATTTCTCAATCAGAAGATAGCCCAGGGTGTAGGTCATTCTACAAACCAAACCTGGGTCGTTCATCTTTTAGTTTGATCAGTGAATTCTCTACCGATATTGTTGAATTCGATGAAGCAACAAAGAATCACCAACTATGGTCTAATCAGGAAGAAGAATCTTATTCAAATGATAAAGAGGAAGTACTGAATATGAGAAAATAGTTGGAAAAAGGTAAAGTGCCAGTCATGTTTTGGCCTTAGGCTGACTCTCAGTATAACATTTCAGAGATATTGACGGAAGATGGAATTCATGATATTCGTCTCAATATATGGAAAACTATTTGTCAGTTGAAAAATAAAATATTATCTTATGATGAATATGAAAATCATATCAAGGTAATAGAAGGGTTACAATTCCAAATTGACTTGTCTTCTCTCTCAGTTTCTCGATATCCGAAGGCTGAAAAACAGCAGGGAGCCCTTCATCGTTCATGCCTTGGAGAACTAAAAAGATTGCACCAATTAATTTACAATTCCCCATCTTGTATTCATATCATGGGATGGGGTGTTCATGGAGCACTACATTTCACTGTACTCTCCAGTCAGCAAAGCCCTCCAAAAATGGTCTCATGCAATGTTATTTCCCATGGCCGGCCACAGTCAATTGGCTTTGTTTGTAATCAAAGTCTTTCCCAAGAACATGCCTCAACTAGTTCTTCTCAAAATCAATGATACATAGAACAAGTTATCAAATTACTCATGCATCAATCAAACGAGAATATTGAATAGGACTATCATTTGGAGCAAGCACATCATCAAGTGACAGAAGTGTCAGAAATCATCCAACAGTCTTTTGAGCCGGGTGATAAAAGTGGATACAGTTTGATGCATCCATCCAATTTTCGGACTAAATTCCTCAAAATCAAGAGAGATTTCAATAAATTATCAGATATAGAATGTCAAGAACCACCACAACTTTCCAGACTGGGGACTCTTTTAACCCAACCCTCAGAATCAACAAATAGGATTCGAGGAGTTGAGCAGGAATAGCAGGAACAACCCCAGTCCACCAGACTGGGGACTTTTTCAAATCCTCAATCTCTTCCTCAGATAAAGTCAGTCCTCTCTTGATTAGGGAAGAATCCCCAAGACGAACGAATAGCCAAATTATCAGTATATTCCCTCCAAATTACGGTTCGTCAAGAAGTTCCTGAGGGATCAAATCGACAAAAGGTAATGTCTCATCAGAGACATGAAAAAATACAATATCGCAGAAATGCTGATAGAAAAGATGCAATGCATTATGAATCAATTAATGTCATCAATGCTGTTGTTGTTGATCCACCAGATGAGGCTCACTTAGAGAGATCAGATGAAGAAATTTCTGCTCAATAAGTTGTATGCATAGACAAAAATGAAGAAGGTGTGCGTACATGAAATCAAAGTCTTACACATAATCTGGGTGTTCCTTCAAGTAACCCACTTCCCCCTCTCCAAAAGGGATCCAACAAGGGGAAAGGAAAGAATCAGGTTACATATCATTCCTCTGAAGAAGGCCAATATCTCTCACTAGAGAAAAGATTTGCACAATAGGAGGACGAAATGAAGGAATTGAGGAGGTTAAAAGTATAACTACTTCAAGGTAGTCTTCCTCCTAAGCGTGATGGAGTCAGTCAACCAAGGTAATTTTTTACAGCTACTGAGATGGATCAAGAATATCCTCCTTTTTCAGTACACCCTCATAGGTCTAATCCTATGGGTCAAGTGCAACAACAATCGGCAGTGCTTCCATTGGTTGTAGTACCAACTGCCACATCTTCCCAAGCTCCAGTCATTGCACATGTTCAGGTCCAGGCTCGACCAGATGTTTTTAAAAATTTAATAACTACTATTGAGTCATTAACATCTCGGTTGGAGGCTATGGAGGGAAAGCGTGCTCAAATTCATCCAGAAAAGAGAGATTATCCTAAATGCGTTGATGCAATTCCGCCCCCATAAAATTTTGTAAGTACCACATTCCCAATATTTAATAGTTCGGGAGACCCAGAGAAACACTTAACACATTTTTTTTCTCGTTGCAATCCTATGATGGGAAGCCCTTAGCAATAAAAATCAGTTAAGCTCAGGTGTTTTGTATAGTCATTACAAGGGCCTGCTTTTTTCTGGTACACAAGCTTGCAATCCCGGTCAATTACCAGATGCGAGGATCTTCGCCAAAAACCCTTCTTCAGTTCAGCTCAACATTGCCAAAGACAATAGTTTTTGATCTTAAAAACTGTAAGAAAAGGGATAATGAAAGGGTTTCAGATTTCATTCCTCACTAGAAGGGATTAACAAATTCCCTGAGCTTAACACTCCCTCATGAAGAATTATTGCCAATCTATGTGGAAAATCTGTGTGATGAGTTACACACACCTTTGATCCCTATGAAATACACAGGAGAGTTTCGAGAACTTACTCCAATCGCTCAATAGATTGAATATTCTCTTATGAAGACTAAGGAAAAAACTCGTGTAATTCCATCAGCTTCAGGAAGGATAATGGGTAGAGCATAGACTGCTACAGTTATGATTAAACAAGCACCAGTACCTGCTTCTACTTCAAAAACTTCATCTTCTCAAAGGGCTCCACCTCCTGAGCGTCAAAAAAAGAGGTCGTTTCATCAAGATGATCAAAGAGATCAAAGACAAAAACAATTTAATAATTTGAAAAGAAAATTTTACTCTTTCCGAAATGAACAATTTCATGGCTACTTCATTTCGGCTCTGGAAAATAATTTGGTTCAATTTCCAAGACCTAAAAAGCCAAACAAGGAAGGAGATGAAGACTGTCTCAACTATTGCCCCTTCCATCAGATATTGGGGAATCCCATTCAGGAGTGTTTTGTCTTCAAGGACCTCCTGCAAAAGATGGTTGACTCAGGACAATTCAAGTTGAAAGGTTCTTCAGCTCTAGTAGCATGTGTTACTACTAAAAATCCAGAGGAAGAAGGTGAGTGGTAAGAAGTCAAAAGAAAATATGCACAGAAATATGATGATTGGATGGTCAGAAAAATGATCAACTGAACTCATACCATTTTGCGAACGCAATTGAAGAAACCAATTGTGTCTTCTTCTATAAATTCCATAGCGAAACCCTCTTCATCAAAGGGAAAATCCTCAAAGAAATGACATAATTCAAAGAAAGAAGAAGAATCAGATGAAAAATGAGATCGTGTCAAATCCCAAGTTGTCTTTGACTCTGGAAGATTTTATGCCATCTACTTCAAAGCCATGGGCACCATCCCACCAAAAGGCACAACCTAAATTGTCTAGTCAGGAAGAGTCTTCATTGGATGAAGAGTTGATCTTTGGTTCTGTTAATATGATTCACTTAACAGATCCCTATGTCAGTCACAGTTTTGATCCCAATGAGCCTGGGTTCCTTGTATCAAACAGAGGAATCAGGGGAAGTTCCAGAGGATCAAGATATAGGGGAAGACATGGATATTTCAGAGGCCACTATTCTAATTCTACTCCTACTAGAACTGTGTATGTGGCAGAAACTCGTGGCAGGGCCCTTCAATGAGCTCAACAAGAACAAGAAAGTTCTTCCACATAAGGAAAATTTAGTCCTGGCACAGTTATTCTAGAGGATCGGTTGGATGTTACACCTTCTTCCTCTCAGTAAGTAAATAGACCTATTCGGTCCAATCTTCCAAATCCAGGAGTATTACCAACTCCTACCCCGATCCAAGATGCATCAACTTCCAAAGCATCAACTTCCAAGGCACCTGCTAAACCACATGTTCCTATTGGGAAACACAGACCTTTGGATCAAAAGTATGATGTATTGAAACACCCAGCCCAAGTACCAGACAAGTTATCAATTTTGGATGCCTTGAATTTATCAAAGGATCTTCATGAGGCTCTCATTGGGGCTTTGTCAAGTCCTCAAGAGTTTGAAACTGAAATTGCTGCAGCTGAAGCCTACCATGTAGAGAATAATCTTGCAGAATGCCATGCAGTGATATATTTCACAGATGAAGATGAGGATGATGTCGTGCATGGACATATTTCACCTTTTTACTTATTTGGAAAGGTCAATGGTGTAGACATTCGAAGATCTTTCATTGATAATGGTTCTGGAGTCAACCTCATGCCCATTCGTACACTTCATCGATTGGGCCTCACGAAATCTGATTTATCTCCTTCTACTATGATGTTACAAGGATATGATAAAAATGAACAAGAACCACTGGGCGATATTACACTCAGAACTCAATTTGGAGATATTGAATCCAATTCAGATTTCATGGTTGTTGATCAAGACTCATCATTCAAAATATTTCTTGGAAGACCCTGGCTACATCAACATGTGGATATCCCTTCATCATACCATCAATGTATCAAGTATTGTTTCGATGGTCAAGTTGGGAGATTGTATGGTGATAAGGCCCCGTTCAATACATGTGAATCTCAATACATTGAGGCAGAATTCTATCACATGAAGGGAAAGGAGAAATCCACAACAAGAGAGATTACCAAAGTTAATGTTCCATATGGTTTGGAAAAGATTCCAGTAAATCCATCTACACATGTGAGTACATATTATGTTTTCCCTATCAGTCAAATTGACAGGATATACCCAAATCCAAATAATCTTATGGAAACTTCCATAATGTCAATTACGGCAATCAAGCCAGATAGCATGGGAGAAATTGGTAATTCACCAAGCAATGATGAAAGCTCAAATGGGGATGTATTCATTTCATCTGCTGAAATCCACCAAGTCTATACTTCGCCAACTAGGCCAGAAGAAGTTATAGCAATGCCAGAGGTAAACGATGATGTTGATTCTCAATCCATCATCTCCTCTTTATTACCCAAGTAAGACCTTTCATCATCAATAGGGTCAGAAATGGAAGCCTCTTCTTCAAGATATTCAAATTTTAACATCTCTTCTGATCATGAAAATTATACTTCGTCATCTACTATGAAAGTAGAAACAAAAGAAATAACACATGTTGAAGAAGAAGAGGAAGATCTCAGGGATGCTCCTCCAACATTTGAAGAGGGTATCTCTACTACCATGGATGAACTCAGAGAAATAAATCTGGGTACAAAAGAAGATCCATGACCCACTTTAATTAGTGAGGCCATGAATCTTGAAGAGCAAGAAATGTATATTTCATTTTTGAAGAAAAATTGAGATACATTTTCTTGGAACTATAAAAAGAGGCCAGGGCTTGATCCTGATGTTGCTACTCATCGTTTGGGTTTTCCAGAAGAACATCAAGGATTCAAGCAAACTGCCAGAAGAACACACCCATCTTATGCTTCCAAAATTGAAGCTGAAGTGGATAATCTTATCAAAGATAACTTCTTTAGAGAAGTTCAATATCCCAAATGGTTGGCTAATATTGTTCCTGTGAAGAAGAATAATGGAAAAATTAGAGTTTGGATTGGTTTAAGAGATCATAATCGGTATTTTCCTAAGGATGATTTTCCAGTTCCGATCATAGAACCCTTAATTGATGAAACAGTTGGCTATGAATCACTTTCCTTCATGGATGGATATTCCGGGTATAATCAAATCTGAATGGATCCAGAAGATGAAGAATCTACAGCTTTCAGAGCCCCTCAGGGTGTGTTCTACTATTGGGTAATTCCCTTTGGCCTAAAGAATGCAGGCGCAACGTATCATCATTCCATGCATCGTATCTTAAAACCCTTTTTAGGGAAATTTGTTGAATGTTATATGGACGATTTGGTGGTTAAATCCAAACAAAGTTCTAATCACTTGGCTTATTTGGAAATCATATTCCACAAACTTCAAAAACATAATTTGTAGATGAACCACTTAAAATGTGCTTTTGGGGTAACCTCAGGAAAATTTTTCAGCTTTGTTGTACTCCATCGTGGTATTAAAGTTGATCCAGAGAAGAAAAAGTCAATCCTTGGTATGTCACCTCCTCGAAATTTGAAATAATTGAGAGGGATTTAAGGACACTTAGCCTATATTCGGCGTTTCATTGACAATTTGGCAGGCAAAAGTTTACCCTTCACCAAATTGATGAAGAAGGGAGTCACTTACCAGTGGACTGAAAAATGTTAAGAAGCATTCGATATTCTCAAGAAGTATCTGTTGAGTCCACCGGTATTAATTCAAACTGTTAAAGGAAGGACACTTATCCTTTATGTGACAAATTTAGAGTGATCATTGGGTTCCTTTCTTTCTTAGAAGAATGATGATGGGAATGAAAACAACCTCTACTATCTTAGTCGGACTATGCTTGAAGTAGAGACCCAATACTCAAATATTAAGAAGTGCTGCCTAGCATTAATTTTGGCAGTTTAGAAGTTGATACACTACCTGCAACATCACGAGGTCCAATTGGTATCTCGCAATAAACCACTCAAATTCATCCTTAGTCGTCTAATGCTTACAGGACGTCTGGCAAGGTGGGCAATTTTTTTTGCAGCAATTTGACATCCAATATGTGTCTCAAAAGGAAATAAAGGGCCAAGATCTAGTTGATTTCCTTACTGAACACCCTTCAGAAGAAGATACATCTTCAGATATTGATCTTCTTAATGAGGAAGTCTTATTTATTCAAGATAGTATTCAAACATGGGAAATGAACTTTGATGGTGCTTCCAGAAGTCCAGCAGGGAGGAAAATGGAAAATTCTAAATTCAACAAAGTTGGGTTAGGAATTGTGCTCATTTCTCTAGAAAAGGCAGTGTTACCCTATTCCTTCTCATTGTTGGGAGGCGGTAAAAATAATGAAGCGGAATACCAAGCTCTCATCGTAGGCTTGGAGTTGGCGCTTCAAGTACAAGTGAATCACTTAAAGGTGAACGGTGATTCAGACCTGGTAATCAAATAAGTCAATGGGGATTATGCTATCAGAAAGGAAGAACTAATCCCTTTATATGATTACGTCAGAGAGTTAATGGCATAATTTCCTACGGAATCGACATTTTCTTATGTCCTGCGATCACAAAATGCCCAAGCTGATGCACTGGATAATATAGCCATAGCTCTGGAAGATCCAAATCAGGATGATACAACCATCAGTATTGCCCACCGTCGTATAATTTAACCTTATGTTCAAACCATAATAGAGGAAATCAATGAAATTAGTCCCATTCCTAAACCATATGGTCATACTACATGATGGATGACGCCTATCAGGGAATACCCTCAAAATGGAACACTTCCACCTGATAGAGTCGGGAAAGAACAAACCCGACGATGTGTAGTCAATTTTACTCTTTATGAAAGCCCAGATCACCTAGAGAAAATTCTCTACAAGCATGGTTTTGATGAAGTTCTCTTCAGATGCATTTATGGTGAAGAGACAATGGCTATCATGAAAGAAGTGCATGTAGGAGTATGTGGTTCCCACTAGTCTGGACATAGACTGTCCGATCAAATTCAAAGGCTTGGATACTTTTGGCCTTCAATGATACAATATTGTATTGATTTCACAAAGAAGTGTCATTCATGCCAAGTACATGCCAACTTCATTCATCATCCCCCGGAGTTGCTTCATACAGCTAAATACTCGTGGCCATTTTCCACATGGGGAATATGTTGGAACCAGGTTCTTCAAAGCATGATTTGGTGTATGGTTTGTGTTTTTTGTCAATCCTCAGTGGAAGTTCAGGGTGTGTACCAACAAAGAGATCATACCGTTCAAGCAGAAAACAGTAGTGAAGGTGGTGTCGTTTCCCAGTGTTTGCCAAATTTTTGGGCCTGAAAATCCGCCAATAAAGTAAAGTGTTTTTGGCAAAGGTACTTGCGTGCCGAGCTCTTGGAGGATAAAAGACTTGCGCGCCATATGTTTTTGAGGATCAGAACATAAAAATTTTTCTAAGGAAAGAAGGTCGTGCAAGTGTTGGTTGGGTCGTGCAAGTGAGTTGCACGACAGAGGTTATTGAAGACAAGACTTGTGCGCCGTCGAGGGACTTGCGCGCCGACGCACAGGGGGTCCAGTTTGCCTATAAATACTGGACCACCCCTCCTCATTTCTCACGGAGTTCAAGGCCGAGAGATTGTTCGAGCTCTCGTCACGCAGGTGGTTGAGTCGCGCAGGTGGTAGTTTTGTCACGCAAGTAGAGCTTGCGCGCCGGTTTTTGGCTGTGCGCCCAAGGCGGTTTGGAAGAGAAAGGAAGTGGACCGCGCAAGTTTGTAGTTGGGGAAGGAAGAGTCGCGCATGTGCGTTGATGAAACTTGTGCGCCAGTTTGGACTTGCGCGCCATAGTGGGACTTGTGCGACTATCTTGGAGAAGCGCGCCTGGTTTTGCTGAAGCTCACCGGCATGTTTGGAGCTGCACGAAATCCAGGAGACTACCCGATACATTCGAGGAAAAGTGATATTCTGCTTCTGGAGAGAATCGGACTTCAATAGAGCATCTACATACAACAAAGGATGCATTCTTATGAAAATGATGAAGAGACCTTTACGTCTATAAACTGAGTGGGACTTCACCAATGGAAGTGAGCCAGGGGGAGTCAACGGGAGTGACCCGAGGGATGCAGTGAGCTATCCCTGAACAATTGTAAAGGCAGTGAGCCTGGGACAGAGTGTCTGTACCCGAACCTTTGTAATCCGAATCTACAGAAGCATAGTGGATTTTGGTATGACCGACAACATGTCGGCGTATGCTCCTTGGACGTAACCCTTAGTGGTGAACCAAGTAAAAAGGGTTGTGTCTTCTCTGTGCATGTGAATGTTTTCTTTCTGATCATAATCATCATACAGGTTCAACAAGTTTCTACCAACGTGGGAACAAGATCTATCACATTAAAAGAAAAAGTGGTCACCCTGATTCACCCCTCCCCTCTCAGGGTGTCCCGGGGTCCTTCAGAATAGATGTGGTGGGACCTTACCCTTCAGCTATAACCAAGCAGTTTAAGTATATTCTTACTTCTACTGACTTCTTTTCCAAATGGGTAGAGGCAATACCTCTCAAATAAGTTATTTCTAAAATCATCGTTAGCTTCATCAAGTCTAACATCATTACCAGATTTGGTGTCCCACATACCATATTGATAGACAATGGCACCAACTTCAGTTCATCCGAGGTGAGGAAGTTGTATCAAGAATACAACATCAAATCCAATCATTCATCTCGGTATCATGCAGCGGCCAATGGCCAGATAGAAGCCTTAAACAAGACTCTTTCAAACATACTGCAAAAGATGGTGGATAAATATAAAAAGTCATGTCCTGATAAACTCTTTCATGCTTTATGGGATTATCGGACCACCACCCGTACTACAATGCAGTCAACTCCATATTCACTGGTATATGGAACGAAAGCAGTCTTGCCCATTGAAGTTCAATTACCTTTGCTCAAAGTATCCATTTGTGATCAATCATCTACAGATGAACAATCTCAAAATCGATTGGATGAATTGGAACAGTTAGATGAGAAAATATTGTGCACCCTGCATCACATGGAAGTCTATCAGAATCGAATAGCACAAGATTTCAACAAAAAAGTTCGTCTTCGATCATTCATTCAAGGAGAATTGTTATTGGTTCTTAGAACTCCAATGATACTAGGAAAGAAACCTCCCATTCTTGAACCAAAATGGGAAGGACCTTACTCAATACATAAGGTCTATTCCAATGGATCTTATTCTTTAATCTCAATGGATGGAGAACTCATAACTACTCCAACCAATGCCAGATTTTTGAAGAAGTATTTTGTATAAATACAAAATACATCATTATTGTCTGTGCATATGAAATTAAACTATTTTCATGCTTCATGTCCAGCAAGATGTTAAACTACACCATTATGGTCTGTGTATATGACCTTAAACTATTTCCATGCTTCATGTCCAGCAAGACGTTAAACTGCACCATTACGGTCCATGCATATGACCTTAAACTATTCACACTTTCTTCCCACATGACGTTAAACTGTATCACCCATTTTCCATCATCCAACATGATGTTAAATTGTGGAAAAATCCCTAATACATCCAACATGATGTTAAACTGTGTCCTCTTTTTTCCTTACTGCATGAAATTAAACTGCACAGTCCCCCTTTCATCCAACAAGACGTTAAACTGCATTGTCCCCATCATCTTAGCTACAGGATGCTAAATTATATAGTACCCTTATTGTCCAATATTACGTTAAACTGTGCCCCTTTAATACATCATACATGAAGTTAAACTATATTTTGTCCCTGTTATATGACACTAAACTGTGCAACACCAATAGTCCTCACTGCAAGACTTTAAATTGCATAGTCCCTTCATATGTCCAACATGACATTAAACTGTGAATTGTTAGGGTTGTTGCTACCTCTTTTTTCTCACACTGAGTATGAATCATTTGAGCTTAGAGTGAACTTAAACCATAACACCCTATCTAGGCCGCTAACCATGTGTAAGTCACAACACCATTTTTTAGGTCGTTGTCCCCAAGAAAAACTTGATCACTAATTCATTTTTTAATTGAACTATGAGGACTTTGATCCTTTCCTTCTTGGATGGGTACATAGGAAACCTCCCAAGGTTCAACCCCAAAACCAATCTCTTCACATCGGTTCACCTCCATCTCATACGACCTTGATTCGTAAAACCGCCCCTAGAATCAATATCTTTACATTGGTTCACCTTTGTCTATGTTATATGACGTTAAACTATACAACACTTTTTTCATGTACGACAATAAACTAAAACATTCTTTGATACCCTCACCTGATAGGGAATCATTATTTACATTGATTTCCAATCATGTTACATTCCAAAGACAATGTACATACATGGGAATGCCCGAACCTTTTATCTTGGGTCAAACCATCATTGCACTAAAGTCCCCTTTCACCCTTCACATGTACGAACCAAATCTGTACAGAAGGTATTTCTAGAACTATGTGGGATTGATTCCCATCCTTATGGGATATGTAGGAATGTTCGAGTGTCCCTCGAATCCAGCCACAAGTTTTTTGGGCCTAACCCCAAATTCCACTTTCAGTCCCCTGGCTGAAAATTCCCTGTGAAAACACACACTGTGTATTCATTAATATGGTCTAATTCCTATGACCCTAAACTAAGATCTCCCATACTTTCATCCCACATGATGTTAAACTGTATTTCAAGAACTACATATGGCTTGATTACCATCCTTATGGGATACGTAGTGAAGTCCAATATTTCAATTCAAGACCCAGCCACAACATGATTTTGGTTAGCATTGGTCTGTGTATCTCTTAATGCATTGAAAAAATTCCAATTTTTATGTTTCATAATCCCAACCATAAATATTTTCAGATCTCCATACCCTTTTTCTTGACTTCTGGTCACAAAATGTCCAATTTCTGAGAGTTCTTTTTCTTGACTATACAGTACGTGCCCCTAGGCGGCCTTGCATAAACAGTCTACATAACGGACCTGTCAGCCAAAAGATGCTATTATTTGACTATTAAGTCAATGCCCTTAGGTGGACCTGCATAATTCAACCCCCTAACAGGTTTGTTAAATAGTGGTAAATTCATTCTTGTAAAGAAAACCTCTTTTTTCCTTATTGGTCTTAATGAAAATATGTAGGGATCCAAAAAAATAGCCATCCTTAATATATTTGTCTCATACTCTTTCTCATGATATGAAAGTATTCAAGTCTATGTTTTATATTTCTCTTCCCTATGATTGGGTTAGACCTTTGTAGGAGTGACATTCATCCAGTTCTTAGACAATCTTGTTTGGAAATATCTTCTCCATGTTCAAGTATCTCTCTCCATACAGCAAACTCTATGCTTTGGAAAATTTGAATCCACATAAACTTTCACTGGCTTTTTAGTAGTAGAAAAGTAAATTTCTGAGAGTTCTTTTTCCTGACTATGCAGTACGTGCCCTTAGGCGGCCTTGCATAAGTAGTCTACATAACGGACCTGTCAGCCAAAAGATACTATTATTTGACTATGTAGCCAATTCCCTTAGGTTTCCCTACATAATTCAACCCCCTAACAGGTTTGTTAAATAATGGTAACTTCATTCTTGGGAACTACTTCTTCTAATGTTTTTATCCCTTTTTCATATCATTCCTCAGATTCAAAATTTCTTAAATCATAGTTTAAATTTTTTCCCTCATACTTGAGTGTGGTAATATGTTTTCAGATAAATTGTCAAGGAATTGAGTCCATTTTAATCCATTCAGTCAAAGCTATTTCGACCATAAACATTATCCTTTTTATGTCCGACATGCATGGATTTAAACTTCCCACAAAAGAAAAGGTAACTCTGAACAAAAGTCAAGTCCCAACTCACTAAACATACATTTCGTATGATTTAGGTAATATTGAGCAATTTAAAGATTCAAAGTTTGTAGGGTTATTTTTATAATCCTAGTAAAAATCAAATTATGATTACTAGGCCCATTGGATTAGGTAAGATTTAAAGTAAGTAGCAAAAGAATGTAGGAAAAAAATGATTGAAGATGAAAGTGTATTTCATTGATGCATAAGAATTATAAGGACATCCACATATTAGAGTCTCTTCTCTTTTCCAAGAAATTACAAGAGGTTGTCAACATAAGTCTTCACTTGATGTACAACATCCCGAGCTTCATCAGTTGCTACTTGAAGCTCATGCACTCGACCAACTTCATTCTTTTCATCTTGATGGAGTGATTTATTGGCATCTGTGATGGCTTTCATACCATTCGCTTGAGGTCCCTCTAGTGAATTATTGAGTAGGTCAAGTTCCCCAGTAACAACATCTAACTGTTGATGAAGGTGCATCTAATGGATGACTTTATCTTTGATCTTATGCTTCAGCTCCTTTATCTTGGCAGCATAATCAGCCTCAACTCAGGATACCACAGCATCAAATTCACTGATATTGGCTGACAGCTTCATCCTGGTCAAATCTTGATGACACTTTTTCTCCTTCTCCCTTCTTAAGATGACTTCCTTCACTACGGCATGGATCTTTTGATATCCAAAACCGCCAAGTCCCAACATGACAAACAGGACGACAATTGCGGGATCTTCGATGAAATATCTTCAAGAGGCACTTCAGATATAATCTTCCATATTTTTTACCATGCCTTGCGTCGTTAAAATTGGAGCACTTTTTGTACTTCTGGATCTGACTCCGCATCACTGTCACAGGGGGGAACATAATCTGGGATTAATGCACTTAGGGAAGTGCCCTATTATGCTTCTTCCCCCTGACCTGTGTTTCTTCACTTTCAATTCCCGTTGGGGTGGAGGCTGAGGCTTCACCTCCAGATCTAGCCACTGAAATTGATGGCCCTGCATAATTAATTGAAAGCTTTGGTTAGTTTCAAAGAATAAAAAAATTTGGTTGGATGTCTTGCAAATTAAGTACAGTCTCAAAAATTTTTATCCCTTACCCAACGGTAAATCAGTAACTTGAGAAGGCTCCTCCCCATCTTTACTAGCTTCAACAAGATTTTCAGGGTGAGTTTGAGGAAGCTCTACGGGGTTCACCTCCACCTGGGCTAATGTCTTTGCAATAGTTGGGTTTTCTGTACCCCCTTCAGGCATTGGTAGTCCAACAACTTGCTCATATAGAACTACACATCTCAACCGATCATTATTAGACATGTAATAAGAAGTTATTTTTTAATAGGACGAAGGATAACACTCACATCCATAATGTTCTAAATTACATGGTAATTTAACAAGATCTAAAAAATCTTCAAAAGATACACCAAGTCCCATCATTTAATCCAACGTAATCTCAGAATCCTGGTTATTCTCACCAGTGGGAGAATTCAATATGTCTTCTTGGAAACCGTCATCCTGCAGTCTCTAACCCTGGACATCATCTTCAGATAAAATAGCGGCGTCAGTTGCAATGGCTGCCAAAATCTCGAGTGCAGGGGTTGAACTTAAAGTATCACAGAATGGAAGTCAGTTGATGTTTCATTCAACATTTTATGAAACATTGTTAACTTACCAGAAGCAGGCTCTTCTCTTCTTAGAACAGCAGTAGGAGGGATATTGGGAACAGACGTTGGCTCTTCTCCAAGAGCAGCCAAGTCATCCTGAACTTGTAATTGTTCACCAGTACCCTTCGTGACCCTCAAAGGAGGGTCAGTCCTTTCCCTAAGAGGGGAAATTTAATAATCCCCTTCAATCCCAAGAAGTATGATCAACCTTTTCATGGGTTAAGACTCATGATTATCCTAAGGACTTACCACTACTGATGAAGCGTTTATTTGTGGACTTCTTCCTTCGATTCCTTTGTCTTTTTGGATTTTTGGGAGTGTCAGCAATCTCCCTTACATGTACATGAATTGGAGAATGGAAGGCCATGTCCAACTCCTCATCCATGGCCTGTGGGCCTGGAGATATCTTGCCTGACTCGCGAGGAGATTTAGCAGTAGCCCCGATGGCAGTACCACCAGGGTAATACTGTGGAGAAGGAACCTCAACAGTTCCTTTCTTTGCAAGCTGTAGGATGAAAAAAATATTTTCCTTGAGTAACAATGCTTTGACTAAAATCAAGTTTCAAAGCAAATAAGGAAAGAAACTTACATCTTCAGGAGCCACGTAATCATGCCACTCCTCATCTCTGGAACCACCAGTCCCCTCTGTGGCGCCACGATCAATCATTTCCTTCACCTGCTTGGTGAAAGGAATGGAAACATCAGTGGCATATATGAGAATTTACAACTCTATGATGTAATCCCGCACTTCATCGGGGTTATCCTTGAAACGGATATCTGTAGAAGCCAGAATATTCACTATTCCAGGAAGGTGTAGCCCCTCGCACAAATCCATCCAAGCAGTTTCAGCATCGCAGTATAAACTCCGCCATGTTTGGACAACCTCTGGTCGTAGATATTCAGTATGTGTACCAGAAGGCTGCGAAGAAGGTCCTACAATCTTGGACTTCGGTTTCTACCCAGATCCTTCAACTACAGATAAATAATAAGAAAATAAGACTTGTTTCTCTATAAAGTAATGATGGTTAAATTGAAACAATGAAGTAACTCACTAGGAGTTGATGGAGTGGGTCTTTTGATTCTGACAGGAGGATTATATCGGGCACGAGGCCAATTTTCTGCTTGTTGTGCCTCATCATCCCCATCTTGGGAATCCGGTGAGTCAGTCCTAGATGAGGAATCTGGCGAATCAGCTCTAGGTGGGGAAGCGTCACCTTCCTGAGGAAGGGTTTCTTTCCCTACAGTTCTCTTCCTTTTCCCCACCTGATAAACCGGGTGATTTATCACCCCTCTAGGGTATGATTCTATCCAATTTTTGGCATACCATGTAGTCAAGTTATTTTCCGCTTTATCAAATGGTAGATGAAACACTGCCCCGGTCTTCTCCCTAGATGTCAGCAACCATAGTTGTCGGGCAACCATCGGATGTTGCTCTGACCTGACATGCACGGGGGGAGATACACCAGTCTGCTGGAAACACATGAATTGACGTGAAAATCTATATGGAGCATAGGAATCACATTTAATCTCTCCATCAATCCTGGTGATCAGTACACCATCTCTGCAGGCCAGAATGTATGCCCTTAATTCCATATTGTTTGTTACATCATTAACAAACCACCCGATTGGAGGATTTCCATAAGGAAAGAAGTTGAATTCCTTATGCATGCTTAGCCTCACCTTCATGTCATAAGATTGAGAGCTAGTGGAGCAATTCTAGAGAATGCATGTACTGATGGCATGAAATAACTTCTAGGAATCTATACTCCATTCTGTACATTATACGTCCTGAAGTGAGTGGCAATCCATCCCCACAAAACTTGGAATGGTCCCACTATTCTCAAAGGAGACTTATCCATGAAGACATGGAGTAAACTCCTGTGAATATTTGCTAAAATGGGGGTATCCAACCCAATGATTTTCCCCTCATCCAACTTGGCTGCAATAACAAAGGTCCCTGGCCTGATGCCTTTCTTCGAGTCCCTGACTGGAAAATTACAAACACTGAGCCACAAGTCCAAGAATCCCGCCAGACAAGTCTTCTTTGGGATTCTATAATTCACTTCGTATCCCCACTTCTCAAATTCTCCTGCTTCTAGGGTCGACCAGAATGTGCCAAGAGCACCCCTCTTCTCTGTTTTGGGGCAGGTGGTAGGACGAGTGGGCCTCTTCTCCTTGGGCCCCTTATTCTTGGATCCCTTCTCCTTCGATCCCTTCTCCTTTGGCTCCATCACCTGCTTCTCGATAAGAAACATATTCATCCACTCCTCTAGATGAATATCCTTTCTAGAATGAGTTAAGGAGGTCTCTGAACTCTTGATCTTGTGGAATATTTTCAATAATTCCTGAGATAAAGCCAGAGTCTTCTCTGAATAATTTGAAGTCACCTTGGAAGGGATGAATTCATCATACATATCAACCAAAATTGGAGCCCCTGAGATCTTGTGGACATCCCACAGACTGATGCCTACTTCTCCATGAGTCAGATGGAAATAATTGGTTTCTGGGCTCCAATGGCTGAGTATCTCCAGCATGAAGATATCATGCCTGTAAACGTATGTTTTCCCAACCCAGATGGCTTCATATATTGCAACTCCTTTCAAATCCTCAAAAAACTCTACACAGTTTTGTCGCACCCAGTATGCCCAAATCCAAGTTGGCTTCACACCTCCTCCAGGACGAAAGTCCCAACTCCTTTTCTAGCCTTTAGATTGATCCATCTGAGAGTTTCGTAAAATTGAGGGATAACAATGTGGTTGCAGCTCGGGATTATGAGGTTTCAGATCTGGCATACAAGGGCTATGATGAATCATGTAGGCCTTATCCACTGTTCCAGCATTTATAAATACTCCTCCACATGAGATATTTGCTGAAGTAAAATTGGTGTAATTCTGAAACCAATAAATTGGGAGATAGTTCTTTGCCTCGGGAAAAGTAACTTCTCGCAGATTCCCATAGCCATACAAAGGTAGATAAATGCTCTCGGGGAAGTCACGATGATACTTCTTCAAATACTTAGCCAAATCCGGGAGAGTGCTGTCGCAGACGGTATAGTAATCATGGCCAATGATGCTCATAATATCATCAATTCACTTGCCAGCCAGTTCATCAGCCGTTCTGATTCTCTTGGGAGCAATTGAATCTGCACAAAAGTTGAATAAATTAACTCTTAAATGGGTTGATTTTTCATAAAATTTGTGAAGAAATTCGAAAAAATGGATAAGGAATTAAGGCGCGCAAGTCTAAAATTTGGCATGAAAGTATGAATGTGTCGCGCAAGTATGGATGTGTCGCAAGTTTTTGGCGCGCAGGTTTCACCACGCAAGTCCAAATATCTCTACAGCAGCGCGACAATATAGAAATAGTGGAAAATAGAGGAACCTGCATGGCAAAGGTAACTTGCACGGCGAGAGCTCGAAAATTTGAAATACGGGTACTTTGTGCGAGAATGGACACATATATATAGGCCATGCCTCAACCCTGTGTGCCTAAAAGCCAGCGCGCTCTAAAGCCAGTGCGATCAACACCTGCACGATGCAATCTGCATGCTCAACACTTGCGTGCCGAAGTTTCCTGGGTTTTCTTCTTTCCTCAGAGTTACATCCTCATTTCTTTCGGTTCCAACTATGAGGGTGGAATTTTGTTGATTCTCCTTTCCGTCACAGAGTCTAATGAATTGAAAATGGAAATACCTTGAACCCAAAGTGATTAATCCATTGAAGAAACATCAAAAATTGACAAAGGCATGAACAAAGATTCAAATTCACTTGGGTCGTGCAAGTTCCGCCAAGGTCGTGCAAGTATACTTGCACACCGCCCATTGGTCACTCAGGTGACTTGGGCACCCTCATTGGAATTCACCCAGGGTCTTCTCCACTCTATAAATACCCCTGTGGGGCCCCCATTTTAGGGAGGAAATATTCCAGAAACTCATATTTGAGCTCCTGACTCCCTAGTCTCTTCTTGAAGCTTCTGAAAACTTCTAAGGTAATTTCTTACATAGAACGGATGATCTAAAGAGAGGGAGTAATTCCTAAGTGATGAAACTCATCAACACTTGCGCACCTAAGTGTCCATCCCTGAAGGGAAATGGACAAACTTGAGGACTTACTTACCCCTTTAATATAACTTGCACGCCACTCTTATGGAAGCCTCTAGGGATAGTACTAAGGGCTTGAGTCAAGCCTCTCCCAAGTTTTACCCTGAGGGTTGACCGTCGCGCAAGTACCCACGTGTCGCGCAGGTATACCTATGCGACCATCACTTGTGCGCCCACACAGGACTTACGCGCCCCCCCTCTTTTTGGGTGCCCTTTCTACCCATTTCACCTCTCCTATTCCTATCTACCTCTCCTATTCAAGATTCATCCCTCAGAACCCTCTTCAAAGCCATTTTCTTCGACACGGTTCCCTTGTTGGATTCCTTATCTGAAAGGAATTCTATGGAACATATCTCAAAACCTAGTGATTTACACATCTTTATGTCACTAAGGTTAGATATTTCATTCATTTAACCTCATCCTTTAAGATGAGAGAATCCTTAACTTGGGCCTCCTCTTCAGGAGTAAGCCCCAGTCCAAGTTCTCATTAATTTGGGCATCCTCCTTAGGAGTAATCCCCAAGTCCCCTAACATGGGCATCCTCCTTAAAAGTAAACCCTAGTCATAATTTCCCAAATCTAGGATTCCTTTTCAGGAGTAAGCCCCAGTATCAAAGTTCCCAAATCTGGGCATCCTTCTCAGGAGTAAGCCCCACCCATAATTCCCTTAACCTGGGATTCCTTTTCAGGAGTAAGCCCTAGTCTCAAAATCTACAAATGTGGGCATCCTCCTTAGGAGTAATCCCCAAGTCCCTTAATTCAAGAATTCCCTTAACCTGGGCCTCCTCCTTTGGAGTAAACCCCTGTCTTGAAATCCATTTAACCTAGGCCTCCTCCTTAGGAGTAAGCCCCAGTTTTAATTTCTCTTAACCAGTCTTAATTTACTTTTGATCTGGTCTTCCTTCTCAGGAATAAAACCCAATCATAAGTCCCCTCCTAATTTGGGCATCTTCATCAGGAGTAAGCCCCAAGTTAGAGTATCCAAATCTTCATAAAGTACATATACCTTTATGGACCATGTTCCCGTAATTCTTCTCTGAAATAAGTCCTCATCTCTATTTGGGTAGTTATGCATACATAATCCCCACATCATTTCTTATGATTGTTTCTTTCATGGCACAATTGTCTGGTTTTACCAATACCTCTTGTTTCTCACACCAAGCATGAATCACGCGATCTTAGAGTGTAAAAGTAATTATGAAATCTT
Organism: Viscum album; assembly: GCA_963277665.1. Taxonomy (NCBI): domain Eukaryota; kingdom Viridiplantae; phylum Streptophyta; class Magnoliopsida; order Santalales; family Viscaceae; genus Viscum; species Viscum album. Next base: position 79,886,490 of record OY728145.1, read on the forward strand.
TCTTTGAGCCATCAATCATACATAAATATCATACTCCCTTACTCGAACTACGTGGGTTTTGATTCCTTTTCTAAATAAAGGATACGTAGGTAGCCCATCAGCAGGTACGATCCCAACTCTAAAATAATCCATGTCCTTCTCAATGACAATAAACTTCAAGTTCCCCATTGAGTGGCTTTAAAACCAGTATGGTCATCATAATGACCAAGATACTTTTATATAATGTATTAAAGGATACCATTGACTAAGAATCTCTAACAAATATAGATGATTCTCTATCGATGAAGAACCTCAAATACATATAAAAGATTCTCTAAATTTCTTACATATCAATCATTGGTTGTCATATCTAAAGGAAATCTTGTTTTATACTTGGTAATTTAATAAGGATTCACGGACATAACTTTAATATATAAAGAGAGTCCCAGAGTAGACAATAATTCCCCTAAAAAGGTGTGATGAGTTCGACCTCCCATCCTCTGGACCAATGAAAATTCTTTAGTCTCATCGGTCCATAACTAATGAGCACCTACCTTTGGAAAGTAGGTCTAAATGGATATAGAATCATTGGATGTTTCTGGTTCTATGAACAAACCCACTAGAAACCACTAGGAATGTTTGAACCTTAAACCAACGTGGTCATTCCCAATTCCAGAGGAAACAATCATATAATATATTGAGTGTATGATCCTTAAAATTCTCATTTTTATTTGTTATAAATATTCATTCAATAAAAATATATGTTTATCATTTTATTTTTACTTGAATAATGGTTTTACTATTGATATGATTCTAAATATTGTTATTCATATGATATGTCCTTGGTAAAACATTTTTCAAGTCATAAGATTCAAAATATAACTAAGTAAAAGCCATTAATTATTTTATATTAATATTTAATTCAAATAATATTGTATTGTATTAAAATTAAAGTTTAATTTGTATTTTCATCTTATTATTTGTATCATTTTTTAAATAATATTTAAATTTGTAAAAATATACTTATTTATATTTAAATGGACAGATCTTGGATGTAAAAGACAATGTAAATATCAGTTTAATTTTAAAAGGAGTTAGGATTATTGTTAGATTTTACCTTCAGTCATGCTTCATATAGTGTGTTGGATTGAATCACTTTTTTGGATTATGTTATAAGACCATGGAAGGCACATGAACAAATCTTTTTCCATATCCTGAAAAATGGTTTCTAGAAGAAATTCATTTTTTTGTATTATAATAGATAAATTACTCACATGGATGAAGTTTATGAATCATTTAAAATGATTGGTATAGAGCATTTAATATATGATTTATTACCCTGTATTTTAAAGGTAAAAATTTCTTATTTTAAAGTGGAAGATGGCATGAATATGGGTATACAATTTACATATGTTCATAATGACAAGGTGGCTGATAAATGTAGAAATCTAAGAGAATATGTAAGGACCCCAGTATATCAGACATATATTAAATGACAAAATTGGGTATCGTGTCATGTAATGATTGTGTATGGAATTAGTACTACATGGATTGATTATATCCTTTAATTTTTTAAATACTTATTACCTGATTATTCATGTATTACTAAAAATGATTACACTACATCAAAGTTAATTTATATGATTGGATTTTCATCTAATATGATCCATTATTTCCATAATGATTATAGTTTATTTTTGAAGAAAATTTCAAATATGAATGAGTGTCAACATTGTTTTCATCAAGATGTAATCATAATATATATGGGACCCAATATTTTGTATCATAAAAGGTGTTTTGGCATATTCCACAAATTACAATACATCAAAAACTATTTATATCAGAAAATTTGGAAACAAAATTTTTATGTCATGAACATGAGAGGAATAAAGAAAATGGTGAAATAGTTCATCCTGCAGATAGATTAGAATAGAATAAATTTAATAAGGAACATCCTTAATTTTCAATTAAACCACATAATGTTATATTGGGATTATCATCTAACATATTCAACCAGTTTCAACAAATGTATACTTCACATAGTATGTGGCATGTTTTCATTCATATACATTTATAACCTTACACTATGGTATTGTATGAAGAAACCATTCATTATTTTTCTATAATGATATCTAGACCCACTAATCCTAGAAATGATATTGATGTATACTTTTAACCCTTAATCCATGATCTATAAGTTTTTTAGAATATGGTTGTGTGGATATATGTTACATCTAGAAATAATACTTTTATAATGTGTGTCAAATTTATATGGGTGATAAATTACTACCATTTTAATGTAATGTTTTTAGTTAGATCATGATTATAATATTATCATTCCCTATTTTTATGATAAATACAGGTTATAAAAGGTTAAAATATCAATGGACTTTCAGATTCATCTATCATATCATGTTTTTTTGCTTTGGATCATCAATATAGATAAAATAATTAGTATTTTAAAAATTTTATTGAGGGAGAAGAACCATCACATTGAATTTCATGGGAAGATATTCTTATAGAAACTGACTTTTAGAATTTTCTTCTTGGTAAGGGTAAATAAAAAAATCCAAAAGGAAGTGTTTTTATCATTTGAATTCTGAAAATAATTGAAGGAAGAAAAATATTTTTTTAGTTAACATATTATTCATAAAAGTTTTGGTGCAATACTTTAGATCTAATTAATATTAAGAAAAACAATTGAGAAAAAATTATAAATGTGTTGCCGACTGGGGGTCACTCATGTAGTATCATGTATGGTGGCCACTCCCTGGAAATAGAATTAGATATGGTTTGAGTCATTCCATGATTAAATTAAGATTGGGAAGGATTTCATGAAGCTGTTGGATTGGTTCTAGACAAGGTGTGGTGTGGTACCCAGAAAAACCACAGTACCTGATATCCTTTTGACTTAGGAACTGAATAATGAGCAGGAAAGGGATGTTTGAATATAGTAATCCATCAGAACCCTAGGTCCGACGAAGTCTTCAATTAGATGTTGTCTCACAACATAGTTTGATCCATAATGTAATATTTTATTGGATAGTGTGAAATATATCAAGGAAAACTCATTTGTAGATATAGAATGTGAGAAAACTCCTTAAGTTAAAGGGGCATCATTTGCAGATGCACTACAGGCCCCATCCTAGAATGTAAAAAATATTTTTCAACTCCAATCACCATAAATAAATTAGAGGATAGGGTTCTTTCGGTGATATATAATCCATAATCTCTTCAATAGAGATATGATATCTTCTATTTTTCTTATCTTGGTCATATCACACTTTTTAAATTTTACAATCCATGGATAAATAATGACCTCCAGGCTAGACTATGTTAGTGTTGGGATTCAAATAATTGGAATCTCATCCTAATTGGGAAATATTATTGTCCCATTGTCTTCAACAATAAGGACGACTTAGGAAAAGTCTAAAAGAGAAATAATATTCTTATAAAACTATGTGTGTTCAAAATCTCAAAACATGATTTGAATTTCAATTTGTTTAATCATAAGAAGACCACTACTCGGGTTTGGATCTAACTACATGTACCTATATGGGTATTCTGGCACACCAAGATCCTCAATTATTCAGCCTATAGCATGGTAACACCAATGAAAATATATCATCACACGATTGATGGTGAAATTGGATTCTATACTCATATTATAGTTGAAGTAGACATAGAATCTAGGAGACCTAAAGTTATAAATCTGGTTGAAAATTATTTAATATTTTAGATACAATTACAGTATAAATATCCCCTCCCTTTAGTGAGTCTTAGAAAATTGTTGGTCATACTACGTCTAATTATAGGATCATAAAAATGAAGGTTAAAAATCATAATGTGGAAAATATAGAGTCTAGAACGAGGTAGGAAAATATAATAAGGGAAGGACAATTATGATTAAAAAAAGAGAACACTCATGTAAGGATTCCACTGAATGTCCATAAAGGTGCACCCTAATCCATCAGTTAAAAGTGAGGTAATGTTAAAGAAAGGATGTAATAAGAAGGTGGATCTAGTTGTCGTGCTTAATGAAGACTCTTTTCTTATTAATAAATAATATGAGGATGCCACTAAGAAAAATTATAATTCTTCCACACTAGATGAGATCAAAAGTCCTCATCTACCTGTAGGGACTTCCCTAAATGAGACTAGGTGTTCTAGTGATAAATATTCTAATGATATCCCTCACATGGGAAATCATAATGTATGGATAGATAATATTAAGTCTTGTTATCCAACCCAACCTACTAAGAGTACTAGTCCAAATTCAATTAATGATGGGATCAATTAATGTATAACCAACCCTCTTTTGATGGTAAGGGAGATTCTAATCCTCTTTTTGGTGAATCCAATCAAATGTATACAATACCCATAATGTCAAAATATCATTTCTCTAAAATAGAATTTATGTCTATTACAAAGATGCTATAGTGTATAATGGTTCAATAGGAAGAGGAAATGGAGTCCATTATTATCTCCTCCCCCATTTCACAAAATTCTCTAGTTAGTGATCTTGGCTTGATGGACAACATAGTGGATAAAAATGAAATCAACTTATAAACACCATTTTGTGAGGATGTCAAGGTTGTACCTGGATCTATTACAAAAATAAAGACTAGTATCCTATATATGAAAGTTCATGGAGCTAATAAGACCTCTAGAAAAAAATAATTCAAGAGGTAGGAGAAGGAAGGGAAACATCAATTCAAAATCATGTTTAAAATGAATTCACTTTTCTAGAAATGTCAAGGATTGTAAAACTGTGAAACATACAACTCCTTATAGAGTCATATTTAAATTCATAAAACTATGTTTTTTAGAATTATTGAACCAAATTTCTCATTATATTTTGGTTTTTATAGTCTTAATAAATTTGGTTACCAATATATGGGTACTAATAGTTCATCATCATTGGTGGAAACTCTATGGGTCTTTTCTCACTCCTCAATGGTCATTGTCCACATCGAAAATTTTCTTGTATTTTATTTATTAAAAGAATATATATCAAGATAAAATATACTTATGGAAATTAATTGAAAGGATCAAAGGTTGTATTCCTCATCCATGGATTCTCCTTAAAGATTTCAATTCCATACTCTCTCCAAGTGAGAAAATGAGTGTTGTGCATTCTTCTATTTCTCTACAAGAGTTTAAGGGTTGTATTTATGTAAATAATTTGATGGAGATTAAAATGGTTGGTGAAAAAATACACATGGTACATTAAGAATCTTAATAGAATGGTGGCTAGAAATCTTAACAGAGCATTCACCAATGAGGTTGTGCTGCAGAGATGGGATCAGTAACCAGTATCACCCTCTCTAAACGTAACTCTAATCACCATCCTATACTAGTTATATTCATTAACAGAGAGTATAAACTACCCCATACTTTTATATTTAATAATACATGGTATTTCCTACATGAATGTGATAGGATCATCCAAGAGTATTGGGTTTCCATGTATTGTGGAAATGAGATTACAACTTGAATTTTAAATCTGAAACTATATAAATATAAGCTAAAGAATTGGAGAAAATATACCTATAAAGGCTTGGAAAGTGTAATTTCCTATCTTCAAAACACTCTTTAGTAGAATCAAGAGGAATCAACCAAGATGGAATCCAATTTGGATCTCTCACGAGAGATTAACATCTCCTATAAGTTAAACTATATTATTTCAATGATGGAAAAATTTCTAAAAGAGACATTAAATATCAAGTTGATCAAGGAGGGTGATATAAATAAAAAATTTTATATACCCATTTAATTAGTTCAGAATGTTAATAGGCCTATCTCAATCTTAAAAGTGTTAGGGAAAATAATTCATGATAAGGAGATAATTTAAACCATATCACCTAATACCACTCAAACCTCCTTAATAGTCTAGTATTGGAAGGGGATTTGATGGATGGTATTATTCCAAAACTTGTTTTCACTGAGGATAAAATCTTTCTCACTAGTATTCCTCTGGAATTTGATATAAAGGATAATATTTTCAACCTTAACATAAGAAGTGAACCTAGTCCAGATTGATTCACTAATTTATTTTTCTATAAATATTGAGATGTTATACATGATGATGTCTCTATGAAAGTCTCCTCTTTTTTCACTAGTGGTATTATCCCTCAAATTATTAATAAGAAATTTCTATATTTATTTCAAAATATTGAAAAATATTATGAGATTAAACTTTTTATGAAATTTTATCATTTCAACCCCATTTAAAAGGTGATTAATAATTTTATTAAAGACATAATTGTTATCATTTCTAATAATATAATTTCCAATAATTAGTTTGGTTTTCTAAAAGGTATAAAAATTCAAGATCTCATTGGAACTACTTCATAGTATATCAACCTACATATAAAAGAAAAAAGAAAATGTAGTATTGATCTTAAACTTTATATTAATAAGGATTTTGACACCATGGATTGGAACATCATATATAATGTTATACAAGAATTTTGGATTTAGTTTCACCTATTATTAATTAGGTGATGTCCCTTTTCACTCAACTCATATCTCAGTTCTTATTAATGGTTCTCCCAAGGGATATTTAAATTTCTCTTAAGGGGTAAGACATGGTGATCCAATTTCTATTATTTTATTCATTATTCCTAAATATTATCTTAGTAGACATTTTTCTCACATGGTGGAATAAGGAAAACTCAAGACGATGCAAGCCTCCAGGTCCCTTATTATTTCAAATATTCTTTTTTATGTTGATGAAATTATTCTTTTTTTGAAAAATAGTAAAAGGAATATTCAATTACTTAATAACATTCTATTTCATAATAAAATCATTTTAGGGAAATCTATCAGTTGGGAGAAGTCTTACATTTACATTTGGAAAATATTCCCACTTTCTAGAAAAATATATATTTTCATAAAAAGACATTAGAGAGGGATCCTTGCCATTCAATTACCTTGGGGTTTCTCTATTCTAGGGTAGACCTAAGGTTTCTTATTTCACTTGTATTATTGATCGTATTAAGAACCAACTTTCGACTTGGAAGGGAAAAACATAACAATGGATGGCCCGATTTTTGGGTTAATTCATAATTATCTCAAAACTAGTATATTATTTCATGATTTATAAATGTCCCATGGGATTGATAAAGAATCTAAATATTTTTATTAAAAATTTTATTTGGATTGGGATTATTTTTCTAGGAAATATTTTCATGTTCCCTTGGAAAACATTTTGCAAACCAATATCCAATGTACGTCTAGGAATCATAAAAAACTCTTCTTTAATGAATCATTATAGGCTTGGGTTACTTGTAGTCTAATAAATAGTAGTTCAAATGCTCTAGAATTTTTTAGATTTAGGATTATGTAAAATTTTTAGAAAAGAAGTGATTCCTACTTGAAAACTTCCATATATAAAGATGTCAAAAAATCTTACTATATAATTTTCTCCTCCTCAAGAAGGATTGAAATTAAAAACTCTTCCATCAAATTATGTCTTGATAATTGGAATCTAGATCCTCTTAGTGATGATTTTAAACTACAATATTCTTCTCATAATTATCATATATCCGTAAAATAATTCTTTGAATCATCTTAATAAAACTTACAATATGAAATTTAAAACATTATTAGTGGATATAATTTATTGGAATTTATGGATGAACTGATTTGGGGAATTTCTAGGAGTTGAATTTTGACCAGTCGTCTCTTTTACCAACACATTTTCATAAAATCAAACTACGATATATATTGGATCAAATGTTTTAAAAAGGATTGGATAAGACCATCATGAATTACACTTGTCTGGAGATTGGATCACAATAGATTACCTACTGATAAAAACATAAAATAATTTGGGGATTATCGTTTTTCTAGGTGTAATATATAAATTTGGTATTGGGAGTATGTGGAGAATATTTTTCTTAGCTATGATATATATTTGACAAATTTTAATAAGGTTTTTATCTTTTTTATTTACATAGACCAAGAATAGACACCCTATGATCATTTTTATGGCATTACAATGGTGTAACACTTTCTTTACAGCTTCATAATCCACTTCATGTGGCAGTGTTGAAACTGATGCACTCATTTTGGTTTTTTCATAACACTACAAACCACAATGGCACCAATTTTTTTCAATCAGGCTTTCCATGAATATCAGTTGATATCAAATAGTCATATGCACTATAAAATGTGTATTGTGATGATTGTGTGAAGGAGTTCATGTTTCAAAGGAGATTGGATATTTTTGTAAATAACAAGATACTCTTTGGAACCCTATAAGTATTTTGGAAATCTCCACTATATAACAAGATTAAAATCAATTCATATAGAGTTTATAAAGGGAACCTAGGTCCCAAGGGGTTTGGAACATTAATTTTTGTCATAATGGAATTATTTTGGGATACTTCTATAGCTCATGTGTAATTAAATCATCTCTTGAATCAGAAATACTCAGAGTCATTAATGTTGTTGCCTTCACTAGATCAAAATTTTGGAGTAGTTTATGATTGTAAAGTGACTCTACTATTATTTTCTAATCCATTAATAATGGAACATTACATATTTAATGGAGAATCACAACCCTTTGGATAGAATGTTTGGACTTTCTAATCAGTATTAATTTCATTATTATAAATTTATATTGGGAAGAGAATATTGTGGAATATTTTCTCACAAATAAAGGAGTAGGTATGTGACACACTTGGTTTAATGATATACCAGAAGAGCTGGTTCCACATTGTGAAAGTGATTGTAATAAAATCCCATCCTTTAGACTTTTGAAACTTTAATTTTTATAAAATAAATGCCTTGGTTCTTTTGGATAGAAAGATTTCAAAAAAATATAACTGTGAAAGGAAAAATAAAATATTATTTGTTCCACACTGTGAATTAATGGATTAGGGTATAAATCATACCATCCATCTACATCTTAATTGTAAGAACCAGTATGTGGTTCCTTATGATTTTATTCAATGATGAATTTTGGAAAAAAAATATTTACTATGTATGAAATTATAAAGTTTCCATATGGTTATGAAAGAAACTTATCAAAATGGGTAAATATTAAGGATATTAAACTAAAATCTCTTAAAAACCATGATTACCATGTTATATAACATAACTTGAATTCTATATCCATTTGATATTTTCTCTTAATTAATTCAAGGGTCACTGTTATCCAGTTATGTCGAATTTCAGGAGATATTTTTACTAAAAGGTTAAAAAAACTATTTTTAAGAATATTCAAAAGGATCCATCAATTATACTTTGTGATTTGAAAAAAAACCCCATCATTCTTCTTATGCATTATGTATCTGACTATGCATCTTCCCACCGGAGTCTTATTTGGTGGTCATGTTTCATGTCGCTAGATATATCCCATGAAAAGTATGATGTGTACTATGAATTCAAATGTTTGTAATAGGAATCACCCTGATATCTCAATAATAAAGTGATATCTTTCATAGTAATTCATTTATTTTTGTTCAATGAATTTGGGTAACATCACTTATAATAACCCACAACTTTAATACAATTTATTTCAAGACTTATTAAATAAAAGAACAATTAATACAAACTATAAGATCATGAGGACTAGAATATTTGGGAAATTAGTTACATATCATAAAAATTTGAAACATTATTACAATGAATTTATTTAAAAAATCCATAAAATGTTTCTAAAATTCCATCATTATACTAAAACTGCACAGGATAACCTAGAGACCTACATAAGAAAGGGGTGAGATATAATGACCAGTAAGGGGATAAACAAATCATAGAATAAAGTAAAGTTTTATATGTTATCCTAGATATATATCAAGGTAACATATTAGGGATGATAATCACAAGATTGAACAATGAGGCATGATATCACATGATATCATAAAGGCAACATGGAATGTGGAAACATCCTAAAACATGATATCATAAACATAAGTAAAGGCAAACTGATAATAAAATAAAACATAGTGTTGATAGTATAACCTACTATGCACTATAAATGGAATATCAAGAGATTTAAACATTACCCAATGCATTGGATGGATATATAATTAAATTCTCACTCGTCACATTCATATCTTGTACATTCATAAGTGTTCCAAATAGACCATACAACATAAGGATGTATTTCATCACTTTAAATCCCATGATTAAGGAGTGTGAGATAAATACATGTAATTCCCAAATAAATGAAATATAGATACATCTAGTTGAATAACCTTGAGTGGAAATAAGTATAGGTATTCAAAACATAAAATTTTAGCATGTAAAATCAAATGATAATTTCAACAACATAATGGGGGTACATAATGATACATGGGATGGTTAAATGAGATTAAAAGGTGTATCTAATCAATTGGAAATCATAAGGCTAGTAATAGTTATTTTAAAAAACATATCCCAATATGATCACATGGAAATAAAATGGTATAATTTAAATAATGTGCTTGAATAAAGAGGGGAAGGACATGATCCCTTACCTTGAGATGACACTTCTAAAATCTTGATAGGAGGTTCTTAAGAGATTTAGGGATCCTTGGGAGGGATCTAGAGAGGGAAGAGTATATTAATTTTATTTTAAGGATTTTTAGTATAGAGGAATGGGATTTTTTCTAGTTTTATATATTAAAATATATGATAAATATTTATTAATTTCCAAACATAGGTTTTGGACAGTTTATGATAAAGTAATCCAAACCACAAACTCAATCATGGGTTTTCACATGGTTTCTTCCAAATAGAAGTGATTTTAATTATTTTATAAGTCCAATAATTGAAATATTTTAAATAAAACCCTTGGTAATGTGTATGTGACTCATGTTTATAAAGAATTTATTTTAAAATGTTAAAATATAATACAGGTTTTTGAGGATTCATTAAGGATTTATAAAAATGATCAAAGAACCTAAAAAACATATTACTTTAAAGGGTATATATATATATATATTTGTTCATGGATACCTTTTATGGCATATATTACATAACTCATGGGTCATTATGATGTCATGATAGACATCGTATATGCATACTATATTTAATTTTGACCAAAAAACATAACTTTCTCTGAAAATTAGGAAGAAATAACATTTAGATGAATTTTATTTGATGATTTAGAAAATAATATTTATTTTATTATAATAATTCTCTAAATATGAGAATTTTTACTTTTAGAACAAAAATACACATTTATTGAAAAATATTAGTTTTTTACAATAATAGTTTTTTACCCTTATAATAATTATATCTTACATCATAAAATAATAATATTAATTATATTTAATAATTTTTTTAATATTAATGTTTTATTAAAATATAATTTATTTTAAAAAATATTTAATTCATTAAAATAGAGTTTCTTGATTGAAACTATACATTTCCAAAAATTAAAAATTGTGTCTCATTGTATCCAAATTTAATTTTTATCAAAATTGTTATTTAATCTTTTAAAATTAATGATAAAAGAGACAAATATAATCATTATTTTATTTAATTAAAAAAATATAAATAGTAATAATGTCAAGTTATAGATATATATCCCATTATTACATCAATGAATTCCCTAAGATTAAGGTGTGATATGGTGATGTTTTAATGGGGTTGGTCAATATGAATGGTTTGGGCTGTGATTTCAAGGATCTTGAACTTCTCCCATAAATAGTTTCACTCGTGATTTAGTTGTTTCATATCTTATTGGGTTTAGTTAAGGTAAAATATTAGAGATGTTATCTCCCTCATAAGAACTGATAAATGGGATTTATAGGGCACTATTCCAATGGTCATAAGCATCTCTTCTTTCATCTATGTCAATTGGAATTTATCATAACCGTTAATATACTAATATTAATGTTCACTATACATTGAATATATTAAAAAAATTTATGATTATTAATGATATTTTAAATCTAATAGACTATATCTATAAAAAATAACAAAAATTGGGCATGTGTATTATGTAGCTACATTACTTGATAAAGAATTTATTCATTAAAAAATGGAACTTCATTTATAAAAGTTTGGTTTGTTGTTTCATTCCCCCCTTAAAAAATTATTTAGTTGAAATTTCAATTTCATACTCTAAAATATATGAGGACACTTCTGTTTCATTTCTTCATCTGGTTCCCATGTCGCTTCCTCAAACATGTGGATTCTCCACAAACCTTTGTCTAGGTGAGTTGTATTATTTCATAGAACATTGTCTCAATGATATATTATATTTACTGGATTCTCCTCATATAAAAGATCATTATCCAATGGTACCACCTATGGATTGAATTAATGTGAGGTTTATGGTATGTACATTATCAAGAGGTATACATGGAACACATCATGTACTTGAGATAGGTTAGTTGGGAGTGCTAGTTGAGAGGCCACCACTCTGATGTGATCAAGGATATCAAAGGGGAAGGTGTATCTAGGACTAATATTTCCCTTATATCCAAAAATAATGTATATCTTTCATGGTGATATAGGAAGGAACACTTTATCTCCAACATCAAACTCTAGGTCTCGTTGTTGATTTTTTTGCATAGATTAACAATCGAATTTTTTTAGATTTCATATGATGATAAGTGGTTTTTACCCTCTATATAATCTATTAGATACAATCATGTACCATATTATTCAACTCTCCAACTTAATCCTATAATTTCTTAGTCTAATACCTCTTCCCATATAGAACCTTATAATGTGCCATTTGAATTCTAGAATGGTAACTGTTGTTATATGAGAAATACAATAGGGGAAGGTGTTGATCCCAACATCCTTATAAATCCTTTGAAGATGATATCAATATGTCCTCTATAGTTTGAATGGTTCTTTCAAACTGACCATCCATCTGAGGATGATAATTAGTGCTGAAACATAGTTCTGTATCCAATTCTTGCTTAAGGATTCCCCAAAACCTTTAGGTAAACCTTAGATCTTGATCAGATACAATAGAGAGTGGAACTTCATACAGTCATACCACTTCCCTTATGTATATCTTGTTGATTTGGTCAAGAGTAAAATATTCCATGATTACAGTGGAAAGTGTCGACTTTGTAAGGAGATCAACTACTACCCATGTGACATTATTACCTTTAGGTGTCCTAGGGAGTCCTATGAAGAAATCCATCATTATGTTAAATCCATACTGGTATGGGAAATTGTGTAATCAAACCCTAATACTTTTTTTCTTCCTTTACTTGTTGGAATACCTAGAATTGAGATAAAAACTCCATAATATCACTATTTATGTAATCCCACTACAAGTTTTGATTCAAATATCTATACATATAATTTCTTCATAGATGAATAAAGTAGGATAATCTATTCACATCATCTATAATTTCTCTCTTCAGTCATGGTTCTTATGGGACACATATTTGAGTTCCAAACCTTATAAATAGATATTTAGCAATGTTAAATTCTGGAATATTCACTACCATTTTATATGTCACCTTATCATTATTTTAAGACTCATTGATCCTCTAAATAATGGATTTTTGGGATGTTATTTGAGAAAGGTAGGATGAATATCCTTTTTTATTTCTATATTAATCCTTTTCATATCCAAGAATATTGGACCCTTTAAAATCCACATCATGGATAGAGTTGCATTATCATCTCTAATCAGATCATATTCCACTTTGTTTTCTTTCTTATGATGGTAACATATTGAAGAATCATAATACATTATCAGATCTAATCACTATAATTAGAACATATTGAGATCCTTTTGTGTGAATATATAATTGAGGCTTTTATAGTCCATATATATGTCACACTTCCACTCATAGAGATAATGTAACCAAATCTTAATAAAAAGATCATTGCAACCAATTCAAGATCATTAATTAGAAAGTTATTCTCATGGATATTTAATTATAAGGAGGAATAGTCTATCGCTTTTTCATCTTGCATGAGTATACAACCAAATCCATTTTTCATACATTTCTATAGATCACAAATACTTCCCCAATGGAGGGTAGTGTGAACATAGGTGTAGTGATTAGACTCTTCTTTCTCTCTTTAAATATTTCTACACATTACTCAATCTATTCAAACTTGACACCCTTTTGAGTTATCTAGGTTAGTGGGATTTACAATCATGAGAAATTTATAACAAATTTATGAAAGTACCTTTCTACTCCAAAGAAACTATGGATTTCCATCATATATATTGGTCATGTATATCATTCATTTGCCTCATTTGTTTAATGATCTACAGATATACCTATGATAATCAAAAAATAACCTAGAAATTTTACTTTCTCTATCCAGAACTCGCATTTTTTATACTTTGAAAATAATTTTTTCTTTCACAAGTATGACATTAAAATGATCCTAATGTCCCTACTTACTTTTAGAGTAAATTATAATATCATCTATAAAGACTAGCATAAATTTTTTTGGTAATCCTTAAGGAATCTATTCATCAAGTCCATAAATATTTTTGGAGCATTAGTGAATCCAAATGGAATCATCATGAACTCATAGTGCCTATAACTTTTAAAAAAAGATGTCTTGGGGAAATCCTTTTTCTTCACCATTACTTGATAATATCCCAAATGAAGATCAACCTTAGATAAGTATTGTGATCCATGTAGCTAATAAAAAAATTCATAAATCCATGTAAGAGGATATATTTTCTTTATCATGATCTTTTAGATATCACAATAATCGATGAAAATGCATATTTAAAAATCCATATTATTGATTAAGAGGACTAGTTCACCCCATGGTGAAGTTCTTAGGCGTATAAAACCATTATCTAGATTCTTCCATAACTGTTTATTTAGCTCCTCCTGTTCAAAAATGGCCATTATATATGGATTATTGTATATTGGCAATGATCTATGTATAATCTTGATTGAGAACTCATCCTATCATCTTGGAGGAAGACCATAGAATTATTCAAGAAATACCTTAGTGTATTCCCTTATAATAGGATTTTATTAAAGTATAATATTCTCCTTAGTCTCAATATTTTGAGAAAGATATGCTTTCTTATAAGGAATTGATATCCTAGATTAAGATGATGATTCTAAATAAGAATCATCCTCCTCCTTTCCCCAGTATATAATCTGAGGATGATCCACAATAAAGATGGTTATTTCCTTCTCTTATAAATTTATTATGGATATATATAAGGAAATATAATCCATGCGAAAAATATAATTTAATTCTGATAAGGGGAGTATTATAAGGTTATATAGGATTTTCAGCCCAAAAATATGGAAATTTGTGGAATTATATTCTTGGTATAAAATAATTGACCCATTAATCATCTTCACTAATAACTCAACATCCATGTTTTGAGGTGGTGTTTGAATTTTTATACTTAACTTTCAGGATATGAAATAATGTTTAAAACATAATCAAAATGTATGTTCACTATTGTTGAATGAATAACTAGAATGTCTTTCACCAATTATTTTCTAGGGATACTCCTCAGTAGTTGTGATGGAATAAAATGACCCTTGATCACTAGCCCTTGGTGGTTGTTGTTATTGGTTGTCATTGAAAACCCTTGGATTAGGGAATTGATTCACATATTTTCATTTCTCATTGTAGTTAAAACATTGGAAAATAAGTGGTAAATTTACTAGAGATTTTATTTCTTCCATTACATTGGTGGGTTTCTCCCATCATTAATTTCTAGCTAGATACCCTTCTTTCCCACACCTAAATCATTTCCTTATCCCCTTTAGTAAATTTTTTGGATTCTTCTTCCCATAATTTTGACAAGTGGGTTATTGTAATTTATTTCCATAATTATATTTCTCCATTGTACCATTATAATTAAACTTCATTTTTTGTTTCTTATACCCATGAAAATCTAATGATTCACTGATCTCCATCTCTAATTTGAGGTAAAATTGATCAATTCCCTCATAGTTTTCAAACTCCTAAATGGATAAGGAATTTTTTAGACTCTTCTTCATCCCAAAAAAGAATTGGTGAACTTTACATTCAAGGGTAATAACAAAGCTAGAGGCGTATCATGAAAGTCTTGTAAAGTTTTCCTCATATACCCTGAGGTATTCATAATCCATTTTCTTGAGGCTAAGGAAATATCTCTCCAATATAAATTGAATAGTGTGTGGAAATGATTGATTGAAAAATAATTTTCCATAATTTCTTCCACTCCATCACCTTCATCTCCTCCCTAGGATTCATATTTTTTACCAACATCCAAAATTTATTAGTTTATCCTTCAATATGATAAACATATATCATGACCTTCACTTGATCATAAAATTTAATAATGAAGCATATATTTTCAATGGAGTTGATCTATTTTTCTGAAATTAAGGGATTATAAGATCCATGGAAAGTCATAGACCTTTTTCATATAGAGTAATCAATTAAAATTTTATTTTTATTTGAGGGATTAGGGTGTTCCAACTAATTAATGTTTTGGTCAAGAATTTAACTAAGAAAGTATTGTCACAAATTTAATGATTAATACTCCCATTGGGTTTGGAATCTTGTTTGGGTAGTCATCACATTTCCCATCACATTGGTTATTGGCACAGTTTCTCCTATTTCTCGCCATTAACTACAAATAAAGGGAAAATTAGAAATTAGTTTTTTTTAAACTATTAAATACATAAAAAAGAAACCATGAACATTAAGGGATAACTCATAAATAAAATATATTCCCCAACCTATGAATTTATAGGTTTTAATCTAAGATATCCCAGATATATTTCTAAAAACAAAATATTTTATTCATTTTTATTCCCTTAATAATGGTTCATAAGGTTCTTGTAAATTTACTAAAGAATATACCTAGTGATTTTCAAACCTGGTGTGCACCAAGGATGGTTTTCAAGCACTAGGTGATGATTGAGTCCAACTCAATGTGCCCTTTTCAAGGTTATTACACCTGGGTAACTCTGAGCAAGATCTGCATCCACTTATAGTATCTAAAAATAGATATATTTTTTTAGAAACAACTGGAAATATACACTGAAAAAAATTAGTGATGTTTTCTAAGTTTAGTATTATCCCAAATGATTTCACTGTATTTTTCTAATATTAATTCCAAAAATAACCAGAATTTCCTCTGGTACTAACTTTAAAACCCCATATATTTAATACAATTTATTTGATGATTTATTACATAAAATAACACTTGGAACAACCAAATATATATTGAGGCCTAGTGTATTTAATAAATTATATATAAATCGTAATAAATTTAATCATAAGTATAATGAAATTATTGAAAAATTCTTTAACATGCTCCTAAAATTCTATTGTTCTTCTAAAACTCCACAAGATAACTAGGGGACATATATAAGAAAAGGGTGAGATATAAAGCCTATTAAGGGAATAAAAAAATAACAACTTAATTTAAAGTATTATATTTGATCGAAGAATCATATGAAGGTAACATAAGTGGGGATAGAATCATAATATTGAACAATGGGGCATGATATAACCTGATAGCATAAAGGTAACATGGAATGTGGAAAAAAACTAAAACATGACATCATAAACATAAGTCAAGGATAAAAATAAATAAAAAACAACATATTGTGCTTATGAAAACCTACAATTCACTATATATTTCATATCATGAGATTAAAACATCACCCAATGCATTTTAGGGCTATATAATTCACATCCCATCCAATACATTCATATCTTGTACATGCATAAGTGTGCGAGATAGATCATACAACATAAGGATGTATTTAATAACTTCTAATATCATGAATAAGAATTTTGATAAAAATACATGTAATTCCCAAATAAATGATGTATTTTTAAATCTAGGTGAATAAACCTGAGTGTAAATATGGATAGTTATTCACAATATAGAAGTTTGGCATTGAAAATCGCAAGATAATTTCCATAGCATAATGGAAGTAAAGAATAATTATTGGGAGGGATTAATGAGAGTTAAACGGGCATCTCATCACTTTTAAATCATAACATAAGTAATTGGGATGTGTAAAAACATATCCCAATGTTAAATATTGTAAATACAAAGGTGGAATTTAAAGAAGTTTCTTGAATAAAGGGGAGAAAGAGAGGATCCCTTACCAGGAAATAAAACTTCTAAAAATTCAGAGGGGCTTCTTAAGAAATTGGGGGAACCTTGGGAAGGATTTATATAGATACATGTGGAGTAATTTAATTCTTAAAGGGTTTATATTGAAGAGTAATTGGAGTTTTTTTGGGTTTATATAGTGATAGAGAGGAAAATTATTTATTAATTTCCAAACTTTTTTTTGGCCTCTATAAGATAATGTAATAAAAAACACAAATATTCTGATGATTTTTACCATGTTTTATACCAAAGAAGGGTGATGTTTGTAGAGACCCGAAGCCTGACCTATATGGAAATTACATTACATTTGCGGAATACTTAGTACATTACAAAAACACACACACAAGGACCGTAATAGTTTAGTGTCTTTGGAAACTCGGAATATAATCTTCTAATCCTGGTGAATGATCTTCAATATCTCCCATAAAGATCTTCCCCTTTTTTTACCTAAAACCTTTCTTTATATCCTGGGGAAAAGAAAACATAAAAGGGTGAGCTCAAATGCTCAGTAAGGGTAAAGAAAAGAAATATAAATCACATCATATACATAAGAACATAACTTTTGGAAATCTTAACCTGCAAAAGAGATCATAATTTCATAACCTGGGATAACTCATGGCAGTGAAATGTATTCACAATAATCATAACTTAAAACATTAAACTTTGTGGCATACACACATAATCATAGAGAATCATTTCTTGTTAGTCAAGACTCATTGCCAAGACTATCTTAGTGGACAAAGTCCATTTCTGAATCGAGTGACCCTCGTTTCAGTCCTGTTTCACTGAACTGGTATAACCTACCATTCCAGCCATGTCTATCTCATGAGATATAAAATCTTTACCCAATGCATTGGAGGGAGATATAGGTCCCACCCATCTCATAATGATACCATTCTTATGTGTGCCACAAAATCATAAACCATACATCATTACATAACCCATGTAATAAAAATGGGAATCTTAAACATCGTGACATCATAAAACAATTCATATAAGATAAAGGAATTCATAAACATAATTCCATCACAACATAATCAAATCAATGTAATAATAGGGATAAAAACAGAACCCTATATTATCTTAGATGGAAAATAATTTTGATAAAACATTTGAACTCCATTCTTGAGGAAAATATCCTTTCTACTTCAAAAACACTTTTCTTTTCTTAAAATGTCATACAATTATAAACTAAAAGAAGTTTATTAAAAATAAACTTGAAAACTTGTAAAGGAAGCTTCTTGGAAATAATGTTTTAAAAATCCATTCATGCCGTATAAGTTAAAAAAACATTCTTCGTACTTTTGTCGGAAAAGTCAAAAAGTACCTCGTACGACAAAAGATTCCTTTCATACATATTACTAAAAACACACCGAAGGGTAAAAATGGATTTAAACAATTTTAGGTGGATGCAAATAATATTACATATTGATGAAACATGGATGTGGATGATAAAATACACCCCAGTAAATACTTACGAATAAACAATCTCGGATAAAAATGAGATTGTGATATTTCCCTTACCTTAGGTCCGATTTGCTTCGTATGTGTCTGAACCTCCTGTATAATGATTTAAATAATGTCATTGACTTATTACAGAATCATATTCATTGTTATGATATCATATATGGTTCACTTATGACATTATATTACCCGTTCTTTTGTAAATTCCATGTTAAAGAAGCATTTTGGGTAAAATCGTTTCATTTATCGTTGGTGTTTTGACTTGTTGTTCTTGACATTATTATTACTTATATCATGATTTAATTACTTACAGAATATAAAATATGATTTATATATCATATATATATATATAATAGATAGATAAATGAAATGAAAAACACCGTTCATGGAGACGGTAGTCCGTACGTACGCATGAACGCTGTTTTCCTTTCCTTATTGTCTTGAATGGAAGTAAGTACATGAAATACATATATATATATATATATACATAAATCCAGTAGCTTTATAATGTCATATATTTCATTATTATTTCTTATATATACTTTATAATCATTCTTAAATGGTTAACATGGAGAATGAATCTCATCGCGTCGTGGAGACGGTAGTCCGTACGTACGCACGAGCGATGATATCATTTCCATAAATATTGAATTGAATTGGAGTGGATTATACAATATATCAGAATCAATATGATGTTGTAATAACTATGTATAGTTATTCTTTACACCATTATACCCATCCATGTAAGGTGGTGGTGGAAGATAGATTACACCACGGCGTGGAGACGGTATTCCGTACGTACGCACGCGCGGTGATTTCTTTTTCCGTAGGATGGATAGTTGGTGAAATAGGGTTGTTTCATACTTATAATAACATATCAGTATATGAGTGATACTGATGTTATTACTTCATAATGAAACAACCTAAGAAGAAGAAGTGGAAGAAGAAATAAAGATGAAAGAGTTGGTAACGGTAATTACCTCTTCTTTGAAGCGCCTCTTTGAGACCTCCTCTTAGGGAAATAAAATTGGTCTTTGAGGAAGACCAGAACCTCTAGGATTTTTCTAGGGAAGTGGAGAAGAGATTTTGGCAGGGTTTGGCCGAGCTTGAGTGCTCAAATTGGTGTGAGGAGGAGGGGGAGGAGGTGTCCTTTTATAAGGGAGGAGAGGGGCACCTTAGGAATATCTCAAAATATTATTTTATATTAAAGTCAAAATCGGTTTATAATGGTTCCAAAGGGTCTTATTTCGAAGCTAAAGTGGGGATGGGTCTAAATCCTATCATCCAATAGGATTTAGACAAGTTTAGGGTATTATTTTAACCTTATCAATTAGATTTAACTCTAAGTTAAATAATTTAACTTTTACCGTGTCTTTTTGTTTTCTTTCACTATATGGTTAATACACTTACTATAACATGCCAAACGAACCCCAAATTGTTTATTATTAATATATATATCCTTATCTAAGTCATCTGGCCGAACCTTAGATTTTTAGGAATAAAATAACAATTAATAATATAATATTTGATTTAAAAACAATTTTGTGTCAATTTTGAAACTATTTGATATATGATTTTTGTGAAAGTCCTAACAGAATTATATGTTCGACCCAAGTTTTTTAAATCAATAATAATATATCATAGTAACCTAGAAAATTAGTGTAATTCATAAAAAGTCTCAAATTACATTCATTTGAGTATTCATAACATCAATTATGTTAATATTTCCTTAAAAGGGTAATTACTGCATCATCGTTGTGTCATAATTAAATTAATTTATTTAAAGTCTAAAAATTATAAATAAAATATAATTATGTAGGAAATCTTTTTAGATTTCTAATGAATATTTATAGTCTAATTTATCTTATGTATAACCCCATATTAAAATTTTTTTAGTAAATAAACTTTGATTTTAACTCTTTTAACTCTTCTTTGAATTAAATAATAATAAATGTCCTAATCTAATCTAAGTGGGCCTAAATGATAATATTTTACACTTAAGGTTGTTTTTGGTCGAGATACACTTGTCCAATAGAATTTGGACATGTGTTAGGGTAATATTAATAGCATTTTTACCCTTAATTACCCTATTTACTTTTAACCGTGGTAAATAAAAGTAAAAAGTTACTATTCACCAAAAATTATTTTCATCTCATTGAACCACATTTTACTTACTGACATCAACCGTGTCTCTCGGAGTTTTTAAATTCCATTCACAGAAGCGATAAAATTAAGTTTTATGAAAAATTCAGTTTTTTTAACTACCACTTAGTAGTTTCACTATTCATCAAAAATTGATGTTTTTCAGAACAATGCCAAAATTTCATCCTAAGCTATATTTCATATTCCGAATTCAAAAATGAAATCTATTTTACCAAATTCATAACATAGAAGTTGAATTAATTAATTTTATAATTAAATCCCGCTGTTAAAATAAATAGCATGTTTTTAGGAAACAAAATATATCAAAAGATTGACACTTGATTATGTCTGGTTTAAATGTGAAATTACAACCAATGACCAACATTGTATTAAATTGTAAAAATATATTCTAAATATACTTTAAAACCACTCAAATTAATAATTTATCACTATTAATTATTTCGATTAAAAAAGTTGTTTTTAATTATAATTTAGTAATTTTCACTATTCATCAGAATATGAAAGTTATCCGAAAAGTACCAAAATTTCACCTTAGGCTAAATTCGATACTCCGAATCCAAAAATGAAGTCCATTTTGAGAGCTAAATTTTCTAAAATTTAAAAAGGTGGTTATTACTATTCATAACGGCTAGTTATAATAATATTTTAATAGCATATCGTTGTTTAGTGAAACTCGGTATTGCGTACTACACACGCTATCGAGGAAGGTCGCGATTGCGTGTAATGCAAGGAAATTCAAGGATGCGTATTGTGCAAGCTCCTTTTGGTGTAGCGTACAACACAAGACATTAATGAAATTAAAAAGAATATTTTTCATAAAATCTCGGGGTGTTACATTCTACCCCCCTTAAAATGAATTTCGCCCTCGAAATTCGTCGGGGTTATAAACGGTTTACTATTTGAAAGTTTCTTTGATAGAAACCCACATCGTAAAAAGGAATACCAAAACTTATCTTTAAAAACAAAAGTATGAAACATAACGGTTACCCAAATAAACTAATCACTGGGTTTCCACATAGGTGAAAATATGGATATGGAAGAGAAATCTAACAATCATGTTTTGATGGAGAGTGGTAGAGAAAATGGCTATGGAAAATCCAGTAATCACAAATCCATAAATTTGCGACGATCTAAGGTACCATCTGATTTATCAGGTATAAGATCACTAGGACAACATTTTTGGTTTTCAAGATCATTTCCCTAAAGTTGAAAATTTGAATAAGAATAAATACTTTCTTTATTTTGGTACAATCTCACTGTTGTTCATGCATTGAAAAATTTCCACTTCATCTCTTAAATAAATGAAGTTGAATTTGTTATTAGTGAAGTGTTAGCAGATCATGTGATAGAATGACGGGTCATTCCATCTGTCTCAAACAAAAGGTTAGCAAAATTATATACATAAGTCGATCTATAGTGAGATTAATCGCATATGCTTCCTAAAATGGACTTATACTTCATATATCATACTGCTTAATATAATAAAACTAGTTTCTACTAAACAGGGACTTCCTGTAGGCCAGTGGTAGGCGATAAAGGCCAGTCGCACTTTGGTTGTGGGTTCGATTCCCACAGCCTTGTCCGAAGCGATGGGTTGTCGCCCGTCCTGCAGGTTGTCCTTTTTCTAAAACTACATTACTATAACATCCCATCAATAATATCGAGAAAACTTCTATCCTTAAACAATACTTACTTATGCCCAACATAATCCATTCCAATCTTTAGGCTTATCCATAATACTGCAGTCCACTCTCATAACATAGTGAAAACGATTACCAGAGATTTAACACCATCGTCGATCCCTATATATCATAAGGTATGTTTTTTTTGTCACATTCCAAACATTCAAAGTCCTTAATCATGTATTCTCTTGAATACCTTAGTGAAAACATGAATGCAGTTAAAAGTTAACACTTTCCACATACCAAAATCCTCAAAATTCTATATACTCAAACCATGATATCACTTAGTCCTTATATCAATCATGAGCTCATGAATACTGTTAAACATTTTGTTTTCTCGTTTTCCCTTCATTATGCGCATATCATCTTATTTCCAAAAATATCTCAATTACTTTGAATACCACATTAGACCAATACATAAATATTCCAATACTCCATGATACAATATTATTTTGGAATCCCATTACATAAACACTTAATCATTCCACCACATCATTGTCATATTCAACATTTCCAATAGTGATCACATGTGACTTCCCTTTGTCCTTTGCCTTCAGTGGTTGCTCATGTTGATCATCACTAACCCTTGGATTAGGTCATTTATTAGCATAATGCCCCATTTCCTTGCACTTGAAGCATTGAAGTGTTGGTGGTGCGTTCTCTGTAGTGTTTTATTTATTCACATCATTAGAAACCCTTTTCCATTACTTCGACACTCAACTGCTCGATGATCTTCTTTTCCACACTTAAAACATTTTCTAGTCCCTTTAAGGCAATCTCCACCATGCTTATTTCCACACTTTGTGCATAAGGAAACATTCATCTTCTTTTCACCATTATTCTGAGATTTCTCCTTGAACTCCATCTTTCGTTTCTTGTCAAAACCATGAGATGGATATGTAACACCAACTTCCATTTCTACCTTGATAGCACAACACACAATTTCTTCATAGCTACTGGAGTCTCTTATAGCTAATGCCCTTCGAAGACTTGGTTTTAAGCAACTGAAAAATCGATCAACTTTACTTTCAGGTTGGATGATAATGCCAGATGCATACCTTGCAAGTCTTGTAAAATTTGCTTCATATATACCAACAGATTCATCATCCTTCTGATTCAGCTCAAGAAACACCTTTTCCATCTTTGTTCGAAGAATACGAGGGAAGTACTTAATGAAAAACAAGTTCTTGAACTCATCCCATTCCAAGGACTCAATTTCATCTCTTGGCCTCATATTCTTGATAAGATTCCACCATTGATCAACTTCACCTTCCAAACGATATACTGCTAAGATGACTTTATAATGCTCAGAACATTGAAGAACTGAAAATATCTTTTCAGTGGTACTGATCCATTGTTCAGCAACAAGTGGATCAGAAGACCCACTGAAAGAAGGTGGACGTTTCCTCATGAAGGACTCAATAGAATATTGTTCCCTTCTTTGCTCATTTGGAAGTCCAGAACGATTCATAGCTTGTGTAAGTATAGCAATAAGATTTTGCACTCCATCTCCCATAACATTTGTTTGTTCAGGAGGGAAATCATTGCATTGTCCATTGCATTGATCAACATGGTTCCTTCGGGTTCCAGCCATCGTCTAAAACCCAAAAAGAATAGTGTGAGAGGAAAAAATCATGCGAGGGAAAACAACATAATAAAGGGGGAGTACCCTCAATATCTAACATCTTAGGTTAAATTCTAATATCTTTAGCGTAATTCTAGGACTATAAACTATACGTATACTTAACCTTAGGGACATCCCTAGACATATCGTAGAAATATCTCTAGGGATCTCACTAACGTTTTCACATCCTAGTTTCCAAAGGTTGACTAAACCTTTCCTCTGATACCAACTGTAGAGACCCGAAGCCTGACCTACATGGACATTACATTACATTTTCGGAATACTTAGTACATTACAAAAACACACACACAAGGATCGTAATAGTTTAGTGTCTTTGGAAACTCGGAATATAATCTTCTAATCCTGGTGAAAGATCTTCAATATCTCCCATAAAGATCTTCCCCTTTTTTTTACCTAAAACCTTTCTTTATATCCTGGGGAAAAGAAAACATAAAAGGGTGAGCTCAAATGCTCAGTAAGGGTAAAGAAAAGAAATATAAATCACATCATATACATAAGAACATAACTTTTGGAAATCTTAACCTGCAAAAGAGATCATAATTTCATAACCTGGGATAACTCATGGCAGTGAAATGTATTCACAATAATCATAACTTAAAACATTAAACATTGTGGCATACACACATAATCATAGAGAATCATTTCTTGTTAGTCAAGACTCATTGCCAAGACTATCTTAGTGGACAAAGTCCATTTCTGAATCGAGTGACCCTCGTTTCAGTCCTGTTTCACTAAACCGGTATAACCTACCATTCGAGCCATGTCTATCTCATGAGATATAAAATCTTTACCCAATGCATTGGAGGGAGATATAGGTCTCACCCATCTCATAATGATACCATTCTTATGTGTTCCACAAAATCATAAACCATACATCATTACATAACCCATGTAATAAAAATGGGAATCTTAAACATCGTGACATCATAAAACAATTCATATAAGATAAAGGAATTCATAAACATAATTCCATCACAACATAATCAAATCAATGTAATAATAGGGATAAAAACAGAACCCTATATTATCTTAGATGGAAAATAATTTTAATAAAACATTTGAACTCCATTCTTGAGGAAAATATCCTTTCTACTTCAAAAACACTTTTCTTTTATTAAAATTTCATACAATTATAAACTAAAGAAGTTGATTAAAAATAAACTTGAAAACTTGTAAAGGAAGCTTCTTGGAAATAATGTTTTAAAAATCCATTCATGCCGTATAAGTTAAAAAACATTCTTCGTACTTTTGTCGGAAAAGTCAAAAAGTACCTCGTACGACAAAAGATTCCTTTCATACATATTACTAAAAACTCACCGAAGGGTAAAAATGGATTTAAACAATGGTAGGTGGATTGAAATAATATTACATATTGATGAAACATGGATGTGGATGATAAAATACACCCCAGTAAATACTTACGAATAAACAATCTCGGATAAAAATGAGATTGTGATATTTCCCTTACCTTAGGTCCAATTTGCTTCGTATGTGTCCGAAACTCCTGTATAATGATTTAAATAATGTCATTTACTTATTACAGAATCATATTCATTGTTATGATATCATATATGGTTCACTTATGACATTATATTACCCGTTCTTTTGTAAATTCCATGTTAAAGAAGCGTTTTGGGTAAAATCGTTTCATTTATCGTAGGTGTTTTGACTTGTTGTTCTTGACATTATTATTACTTATATCATGATTTACTTACTTCCAGAATATAAAATATGATTTATATATCATATATATATATATAATAGATAGATAAATGAAATGAAAAACACCGTTCATGGAGACGGTAGTCCGTACGTACGCATGAACGCTGTTTTCCTTTCCTTATTGTCTTGAATGGAAGTAAGTAGATGACATACATATATATATATATATATATATATATATATATATATAAATCCAGTAGCTTTATAATGTCATATATTTCATTATTATTTCTTATATATACTTTATAATCATTCTTAAATGGTTAACATGGAGAATGAATCTCATCGCGTCGTGGAGACGGTAGTCCTTACGTACGCACGAGCGATGATATCATTTCCATAAATATTGAATTGAATTGGAGTGGATTATAAAATATATCAGAATCAATATGATGTTGTAATAACTATTTATAGTTATTCTTTACACCATTATACCCATCCATGTAAGGTGGTGGTGGAAGATAGATTACACCACGGCGTGGAGACGGTATTCCGTACGTACGCACGCGCGGTGATTTCTTTTTCCGTAGGATGGATAGATGGTGAAATAGGGTTGTTTCATACTTATAATAACATATCAGTATATTAGTGATACTGATGTTATTACTTCATAATGAAACAACCTAAGTAGAAGAAGTGGAAGAAGAAATAAAGATGAAAGAATTGGTAACGGTAATTACCTCTTCTTTGAAGCGCCTCTTTGAGACCTCCTCTTAGGGCACTAAAATTGGTCTTTGAGGAAGACCAGAACCTATAAGATGTTTCTAGGGAAGTGTAGAAGAGATTTTGGCAGGGGTTGGCCGAGATTGAGTGCTCAAATTGGTGTGAGGAGGAGGGGGAGGAGGTGTCCTTTTATAAGGGAGGAGAGGGGCACCTTAGGAATATCTCAAAATATTATTTTATATTAAAGTCAAAATCGGTTTATAATGGTTCCAAAGGGTCTTATTTCGAAGCTAAAGTGGGTATGGGTCGAAATACTATCATCCAATAGGATTTAGACAAGTTTAGGGTATTATTTTAACCTTATCAATTAGATTTAACTCTAAGTTAAATAATTTAACTTTTACCGTGTCTTTTTGTTTTCTTTCACTATATGGTTAATACACTTACTATAACATGCCAAACGAACCCCAAATTGTTTATTATTAATATATATATCCTTATCTAATTCATTTGGCCGAACCTTAGATTTTTAGGAATAAAATAACAATTAATAATATAATATTTGATTTAAAAACTATTTTGTGTCAATTTTGACACTATTTGATATATGATTTTGTGAAAGTCCTAACAGAATTATATGTTCGAACCAAGTTTATTAAATCAATAATAATATATCATAGTAACCTATAAAATTATTGGAATTCATAAAAAGTCTCAAATTACATTCATTTGAGTATTTATAACATTAATTATGTTAATATTTCCTTAAAAGGGTAATTACTGCATCATCGTTGTGTCATAAATAAATTAATTTATTTAAAGTCTAAAAATTATAAATAAAATATCATTATGTAGGAAATCTTTTTAGATTTCTAATTAATATTTATAGTCGAATTTATCCTATGTATAACCCCATATTAAAAATTGTTTAGTAAATAAACTTTGATTTTAACTCTTTTAACTCTTCTTTGAATTAAATAATAATAAATGTCCTAATCTAATCCAAGTGGGCATAAATGATAATATTTTACAATTAAGGTTGTTTTTGGTCGAGATACACTTGTCCAATAGAATTAGGACATGTGTTAGGGTAATATTAATATCATTTTTACCCTTAATTACCCTATTTACTTTTAACCGTGGTAAATAAAAGTAAAAAGTTACTATTCACCAAAAATTATTTTCATCTCATTGAACCACATTTTACTTACTAACATCAACCGTGTCTCTCGGATTTTTGAAATTCCATTCAGAGAAGCGGTAAAATTAAGTTTTATGAAAAATTCAGTTTTTTTAACTACCACTTAGTAGTTTCACTATTCATCAAAAATTGATGTTTTTCAGAACAATGCCAAAATTTCATCCTAAGATATATTTCATATTCCAAATTCAAAAATGAAATCTATTTTACCAAATTCATAAAATAGAAGTTTCATTAATTAATTTTATAATTAAATCCCGCTGTTAAAATAAATAGCGTGTTTTTAGGAAACAAAATATATCAAAAGATTGACACTTGATTTTGTCTGGTTTAAATGTGAAATTACAACCAATGACCAAAATTGTATTAAATTGTAAAAATATATTCTAAATATACTTTAAAACCACTCAAATTAATAATTTATCACTATTAATTATTTCGATTAAAAAAGTTGTTTTTAATTATAATTTAGTAATTTTCACTATTCATCAGAATATGAAAGTTATCCGAAAAGTACCAAAATTTCACCTTAGGCTAAATTCGATACTCCGAATCCAAAAATGAAGTCCATTTTGAGAGCTAAATTTTATAAAATTTAAAAAGGTGGTTATTACTATTCATAACGGCTAGTTATAATAATATTTTAATAGCATATCGTTGTTTAGTGAAACTCGGTATTGCGTACTACACACGCTATCGAGGAAGGTCGCGATTGCGTGTAATGCAAGGCAAGTCAAGGATGCGTGTTGTGCAAGCTCCTTTTGGTGTAGCGTACAACACAAGACATTAATGAAATTAAAAAGAATATTTTTCATAAAATCTCGGGGTGTTACAATGTTCATTATATTATATGTCCAAGATCCTAATTCCATAAAAAAATACCCTTGGTAATTTTGAAGTGAGTCATGTTTATAAAGAATTGATTTTAAAACCTTAATATATAATATAGGTTATGGAGGATTCATTAAGGGTTTATTTATTTAATTAAATAACCTCAAAAACATGTTATTGTAAAGTGGAAACATATATTTGGTCGTGTATACATTTTATGGAATATATTACATCAATATTGGGTATTATGATGTCATAATACACACCATTAATTTATATCGTATTTAATTTTGACCTAAAAATTTGACTGTCTCAAAATTTATGAAAAAAATCACCATTGTATAATTTTGATGTCATGATTTCAAAAATAATATTTATTTAATAAAAATAATTCTCTAAGTATGATAATTTTCACTTTTAAATAAAAAATCCACATTTATTGAAAAATACTGGTTTTTTTATGATAACTTTTTTGTGACCCTTATAAAAAATATTTCACTTCATAAATTTATATTATCATTTATATAATAATTATTTTTGAAAAAAAATAATTTATTAAAATATTATTTTTTAAAAAAATATTTAATTTTTTAAAATATAGTGTCGATTGAAACTATGGAGTTCTTAAAAATACAATTTATGTTTCATCACATCAAAATCTATTTTTTCAAAAACCTTATTATTTAATATTTAAAAAAGTAAAAATAAAAAGAATCATAATCATAATTATTTTATTTAAAATAAAAAATATATAAAAATTCATACTATTAGGGTCTAGATACATATCAATTTAATACACCAGTGAATTAACTAAGGGTAAGGTGTGAAATGGTGAGATTTTCATAGGGTGGTTCAGCGTACATGGTTTGGGCCATGATCTAAATGAGCTTCAACTTATCCCATAAATATTATATCTCATTCTTTAGTTATTGAATCTCATTTTGGTTTTGGTTAAGGTCAAATACTTGAGATTATCTCTGATAAATGGGCTTCATAGGGTATAATACTACTAGTTAAGGTCAACGCTTATTTTGTTTGTGACAATTGGAATTTATCATAACTCTTAGTAAACTAATCTTAACTGTCACCATAACATTTCTATATTATTAATGGTTATGATGATTAATGGTATTTTAAATCCAATAGACTATAAATATTAAAAAATAACCAAAGTATTTCAGGTGTTTTCTATAGACACATTACTTGATAAGGAATTTATTACTTCAAAAAGGAAATTTAATTTATGATAGTTTGAGTCTGTAAGAACCCAGATCTTCTTTTCAGGTATGTTTTCCTTTTTCTGGTGATTTTGAGGAAAAAGAGGTTATTCTGGATATTTATTAATTACACATCATGTACTTTATGAGTACATGCTATGTACTCGGTTACCACGGGTAGCCGTGTGATATCCATGTAACGGCCATACACATGGTTGTGTATAGTGACCTGAAGACCGCCTAATGCGGGGGATGATAAGGGAAAGTACATGTCGTGTACTTGTAAAGAACACGTTATGTCCTTTTTTTCATTAAATGTATTGGGGTCACGTCTGACGGACAGAACCGTCTTCTTTTAGGTCAGGTTTCACCGAGAGAGACAGTACAGTCGCAAAACTTCTCTGATCCCCTGACCGAGCATTCGTTCTCTGATTGACCACCGTCGATTGCGTTGGGATCGCCTCGGTAAGCTCTTTCTTCTACTAGATCTTTGTTTCTTGATTCATCCTCTTCCTAAAGTTATCTTTAGTTGATAATTTTTTAATGTTTTTGTAGATCTATGGTATTCTTGGGAGATTTAAGGCTTAAGGTTCACGTATAACAATCCTACAACACCGAGGTAGGTGGTTTGTTCCTTTTTGTAGAGAGTATTTAAATTTTATGTGTAAAAGTGCACAATACCCTTGATTGAGGTATTTTGTGTTTATGGTTTCAGCCCTATTAATTGCCTGCTATGCTTGTATGCTTGAGTAGAGGTTAATTGAATGTGAATAGGGTTCATTGCTAATCTTTGTAAGTGTTTTCCCATGAATGTTTTCTTGTTTTGATCGTTTGGTCTAGCCTTTCCTATTAGGATACTCTTTACTTTCCATGCCTAGTATTGTAGGATGAAGGGATTCTTATTTGTCTTGATGTTATGTTATAGACTAGTTAGCTAAGTAGTTCATGAAGTTTACTTTGGCCACTTTTCATTTCTGTGCTTGTTTGACTTATACAGGGCCGTGAGAACCTGGTGTAGTAGACCATAGGAAGAATGGAGGACAGGGCTTTTCTAGAGTGTTCATTATTATTATTTTGATGTGAAACCATAGGGGGAATCGACATACATGCTTCCTCAGAGTGTCTTTAGTTCCTCAACGTGGGCTACAGAGGGAATGAGATGTATGTGTTTCCCTAAGGCACCTTTTAGATACTGATATGAGACTACAGGGGTAATTGACAGAGAGTGCTTCACCAGAGAGTCTATACTAAACCTGATCCAGAGGGGTTAGAATGTGTGTACTTCCCAGAGGGTTTCTTGAGTTTTCTAGGTAGGACCGGAGGGGATTAGGCTGTGAGTACATCCTAAAGGGTTACCTGTTTATGATTATCTATTTACTTGCTATGTGGAACTGAATGCTTTGAAACTGTTGGAGTTGGTGGTCTAGAACCAACTACTTTGTACTTTATTCATTTAAATAAAAGCCTTATCACATCTTGATTTTTCTTCTACGTGATATGTCATGTGATAATGTCCTAAGGACAGCTGTTGTATTAAAGGGTCGTAGCGGATCCCTACTATGATGAGAACCCGGAAGTGCCATAACACTGTTCTTGAATGTATGTTCTATGAACGGATGATATTATTTGAGGGACACAAATAATACAGGTCATTAGGGGTGAGGACTCATAAAACTTTGAGGAACCTTCTCATGGTGTGCGCCCTTGGTAATATCCAGGAGGATATTATGAGAATGAGACCCGCCAGTAGGAAATCCACATTTCATAGTGTCATTGGATGTTCCTATCTGCGGACGTGTATATTGGTCCTTAGACTTTAAGATTATTATTAATGGGTATTAAAACTCATGCACTTAGATGTATTGACAAAAACTGTGATGACACACTCTTCGCAGCGAGGTAGGATATATTGGGTGTGTCACGAGTAATACCGCATTAATAGATAATGAAAGAAAGGATTTGTCCCTTTCGTTCCATAATGGAAGTAGATATCTCAGGCCCTTTGATGGAATTGATATAGCCTAAATAAATCCATGGACATGGTAAGGTATGGGAAAGTTCAATTCTGGGAATTCAAAGAAAGAATAATCAAGTACGTGGGTTGATGGAACTAGCATGCAACCCGCTTGATTGGATATATCGAGACAAAGGGATTATATTACACGGTAAGCGTTCGTAGGAGGTGACACGTCATTGCGGTGTTAACTTCTTTCGGTATGGGTGCCTTGGCGTATTTCTAGATGATAACCTTGGACTTTAGGCAGGCTCAGCCTAATGCCATTGAGAAAGAGTCCTAGAGGGTCACACACTAAGTGTGTCCATGTATCTCAGTTAAATATTAATTTAACAAGTTTAATAAATATTATTCCCTACTGTGGTTTAATAATTATATAAGGATATTAGATCGCATTTATTTTGACACTAGTTATTTGAGAGAATATATTGTGGAAGAAATAATATATTTATTAGCGAGTAATGCAGTTCATTTATTTATGAAATAAATAGTCATTACTCAAGTTCTAATAAATGTGGTGGAGAAAAATGGAAAATAAAAGTACACGCCGTGTAGTTTTATGGAAAAAAGTACACGCTGTGTATTAATTATTACACGCTGTGTAGTTCTTCCAGTTGAGATTTTGAAGATTTAATATTTTTTTATTAAATGATATTTATTATAATCAGCGTGGGAGCATGTCAAGGAATTAATAATTTGACATGGGGTTTTCAATAAGAGATAATGAAATAAATATAATGCGTAACACATTTATTTATTGTCAAAACTCTATTAACCTCAAACTCGATTATAAATATCCTCGCAACCCCAACATTTTAAAGAGCCATTTTTGTGCACAACGGATTTGGAAATACTCTCAAGCCAAGAGAGAATTCACTTTCCACCAATAACGCCCTCATGTTACGAGAGCAAGATCCTCCACCAGATCAAGGCGGTCGAAAGCGGACATCGCAAGCGAAGGTTCTTCCGCGCTAGACCCAGATATCCCTTCGTCGACATCAGGGGATACGTGACACACATGTGGATCACCTCTAGAGGAATCCTACACTTGGATTCTACGACGCAATGACGGTTCACCGAATCGTGACCGTACACATCAACGAAGAAATAATTCCAACGAGGTAATTATTATACATTAATTAAATTAATTATAATCAACATATGATGATCCTTCTCAAGGGTTCTGGGACTCTTCTTTTCTTTTAGTTATTTGTTCTATTCCAAATATTCGGCGTTTTATATCGTGACGGATCTCGGATTGAACGTTGTTTAACATTAAAATTAAAGTTGGGCAAACCCACCAATGTGCTTCTGCTGCGCCCAGAACCTACAAGTGGTATCAGAGCGGTCATATCGTTGATTATAATTATTTATTTTTTCTTTGGTAATTTACGCATTTAATAATTTAGTTATTTCAATTCATGTTTAATCGTTCTGGAAATCTGAATATCGAGATCTATTACTCCTCCCTCGTTTCTCGTTCACCTCACAGAAATGATTTTTTCATTTAATTTTGATTAAAATAAAATAGAGGAACTCATCCAGAGGAGCCAAACGTTTCTGGCCATATAACACCAGAATACACGGCGTGTATTCGGAAGTACACGCCGTGTAGTCTAGGTTCAATGCATTGACTTATCTGCCAAATCAGGTCGTGTATTGGATTATTTCTAAGAATTTAAGACACTGTGTGTTGACCAGAAACAGGTGGCACACGGTTTTCAGAATACACGCCGTGTGGTCCAATGAACATGGTGTGTAGTCCCTTTAGGTTAGGGTTGGGTCGTGTACTCCATACACGGCCTGCCCGGCTGGAAACCGTGTAACGCGGAAACTGCACGGCGTGTGTCCCATTGTACATGCCGTGTACTCCAAAAATTTCCGAAGTACATTAACACGCCCTGTCCTCGGGCGTGTACTTCGGATGGACGGTGAAGAAAAGTACACGCCGTGTAGTCGGAACTACACACCGTGTACTCAACCAAATTGCGCAGATTTATTAAAATTTATTATTATATTATACAAACCCTTGAGACGTGTACCATGGTTCAGGTGTAAAGCTGAGGGACAACACGTGATAGGTGTTTTATATATATGTGTTTAATTTAACATCTGCATAATAAATGGTAATTCACCAGGTTGCCTCAAAGGTACAAGTTACGTAAAAGGATAATTTTAAATGAATTTATTTGTTTAAAATTATGATGGATGAGAATCTCAAGGAAATTCAGAAAAGGGATTTAAGATAAAAGGATTGATTAATTAAAGAAAATTAATTGATTCGAGCGTGATTTATCTTAAACAAGAACGATTAAAGAATTAAATGCTAGTTTTATTTATGCGTAAATATCGTTGCACGTATGGATGATCATGAGCTATACCGAGACCTTTTTATGTGAATGGTTTCTTTTAATTGATTTATTTAAATTAAATTTGTTGGTCTGCGATCCATCTCCTCATTAATATGTAGGGCCTGCGCATCCAAGGATTATTTTATGTAAAAAACCCTTTTACCCCTCACCTACTTGTGAGATAAATGCATATGTAATGGATGGAGCTCCCAAGCTAGTGGAGGTGGCTCAAGTCAGGAGCCAAGGTGAAACCAATCCAAGGAGATACAAAGGTGGATAGGTGGAAATCTGTAAACACGAACCCGAAAGGTTCAAGGTGTTTCTCCCCTAGGTCTTGGGTCAGTTTATCAACCTCTATATAAACTAACCAATAGAAAAGATCATGATCATACCATTTATTTCATTTCTGTCAGTTGCATGGTTTATTTATTGTGGGTGTGTTGTCATGATCACACAATTAATGAATTAAATGAGCATGCAAGATGGAACTAAAATAAAACCAGCTTATACGTAAATATTATCTTAGACATGGTTAATCACATAATTATATCCCACATAATATTAACAAGCATGTAATCAAAGATAATAAAATGGAAATTTACGTATAAGGATAAAATCCCTCAAAATAAATATTAAGATGGCATATCCTTCCATAATCTTGGTTAGAATCGAACCATAGTTCAAAGTGCTTGACCAACCCTAGTTGGGGTGATTTCAATTATCAGGGAATTCTAATTCAAGGTTTTGGGTTTACTTGACTTAGTTCACATCAAGTGTTGACTGCCACAGCAGGACTTGGTGTGACTAAGAGGCAAAGGTTGAGGAAATCCAAAAAGGATTTCAGGATTGGGGAGTCCACTAAGTAGATCAAGGAGTTGTGAGTTAATGTAGTTGGAATTTGGAATGCCTACCTAAAAACCCTTCAAGTTGCTTGACCAACCCTAGTTGGGGTAATGCGAAGGGCAATATGGATCCTTTCCACTAGAATATTCACGTAACAGAATATTCTGAAGTCAATGGTGAGGGCTATTGCATTTCGATAAAATAGTGGCAGACTAATAAGTATTAATTTATTTATTTGTCTCAAATTTTGTAATAAAGTAATAAACCTTTTCTCATCTTAATTTGTAGAAACAGCAAGAAAATGACTTCAAACATATCATTGCGCACCATACTCGAAAAAGAAAACCTTCTCACCGGCACCAATTTCCAAGAGTGGAAGAGGCGTTTACGCATCGTCCTTCGCCATGAAAGGAAATTATATGTGCTAGAAGAGCCTATTCCAGTTGCGCCTGGGAAAGAGGCTAGTGATGAGGAATTATCTCTCTACATGAAACACATGGATGATGCCACATATATCCAGTGTTTCATGCAATTGGCCATGTCTAATGAGCTCTTGAAGCAACATTAAAACATGGACGCGTATAGCATGATGTCTCACCTTAAAGATATCTACCACGAGAAGGCGAGACAGGAGAGGTATGAGATATCCAATGCTTTGTTTACCACGAAGCTTGGAGAGTCTGCACCAGCTGGGCCACATGTAGTCAAGCTTATTGGCTACATTGAATGCTTGGACATCTTAGGGAATAAATTCCCAGATGATTTGCATACAGATCTCATCCTATCATCACTTCCCAAGACCTTCTCTAGCTTCATTGTCAACTATAACATGAGCGGCAATGAGAAGAGTCTATCTGAGCTTATGACCTTGATTCGCCAGGTAGATAAGGACATGGGGCGTGACAAACCTGCGGTTCTTATGGTGAAAAAGAAAAGGAAGGAAAAGGAAAAGGGGCCAAAGACTTATAAACGATCTGAATCCCCCGAGCACCGTCCTTCCAAGAAGGGGAAGATCCAGAGGCAGGGCAAGGAACGGGAGGCAGTGTGTTTTTCATGTGGCAAGCAGGGCCACTAGAAGAGGAACTGCACCCAGAAGTATGGGGACGCTAAAGGTGCATTTGTTATCGAGTGAAATCTTTCTATTTCTACACATTGGGTATTAGATATAGTTTGTGGGGCTCACATCTGTATTAAAATGTAGGAACCAAGTAGATTTAGAAAGATCACCATAGGAGAGGTGGATCTTCGAGCTGCCAATGGCGCAAGGCTGGCTATGTTGGTTATTGGCGACTACCACCTCTCATTGTGGACTGGGATGATTTTGGTTTTACATAACTATTATTATGTGCCTAGTGTTACCAAGAACATAATTTCTGTATCTTGTTTGGATATGGATGGATTTGTTTTCAAATTTGGAAATAAGGGTTGTCTCTTTTATAAGAAAAACGTATGTTATGGTATGGAACATTTAAATAATGGTTTGTATGTATTGAAATATGAAAACCAAGTGTTGGAAATCGATAACTAAACAAACTCACATGACTCATACATCACCCAGTTATGGCATCACTACTTTGGTCATGTGAACGAGAAGCGTTTGAAAAAGATCTGCCAAGATGGTTATTTAGAATCTACTAAGATAAAACCACTTGATAAATGTCATTCTTGTTTACAATGAAAAATGACCAAGCTTCCCTTTGGCGGACAAGGTGAAAGGGCTACAGAGCTTCTAGGATTGGTACACACGGATGTGTGCGGACCATTTCCAGTAGAAGCTAGAGGTGGATATTCTTACTTCATTACTTTTACTGATGATTTGAGTAGATATGGCTTTGTCTACTTAATGAGGTATAATTCAGAGTCCTTAGAGAAATTTAAGGAATTCAAGAATTAATTATAGAATCGGCTTGGTAATAAGATAAAGAAGATTCGATCGGATCGAGGTGGAGAATATCTGAACCAAGAGTTCATCGATCTTCTACGGGCGTCTGGGATTCTATCTCAGCTCACTCCTCCTTATACACCACAATGGAATGGTGTTAGTGAAAGGAGGAACCACACCTTGTTGGACATGGTGAGGTTGATAATGAGTTATGCGGATCTTCCATTATCCTTTTGGGGATATTCATTACAAACTGCAGCATACAAATTAAACCGAGTACCAACTAAGGTGGCAAATGGAATTCCATCTGAGTTATGGAATGGAAGGAAACCCACTTTGTCGCACACACGTGTATGGGGATGCGAGGCGTTTTTTAAGGCCTTCTCAGGCAACAAACTAGAACCCCAGGGATGGTGAATAATTATTGAATTCGATGAATTTGATGCTCAAGATACACAGAAGATGGTACAGGAAAAAGTTCCACAGGTCCCTGTAGAAGAGGTTCCAGAAACACAAGTACTGCGTAGGATCTCAAGAGAGGTAAGGGAACCAGAGAGATTTGGTTTCCTAGTCACTGAGGATGGTGAATCATTATTGTTGGACAATGATGAACCTCTCTCCTACAAGGAATCATTAGAAAGCTCAAAAGCTGAAAGATGGCTAGAAGCTATGAATTCTGAGATAGATTCCATGTATCAGAACCAAGTTTTGGTTCTGATCGATGAGCCAGTTGATGTAAAGCATGTTGGATGCAAATGGGTTTTCAAAAGAAATCTGGACATGGAAGGTCAAGTTAGCACCTATAAAGCAAGGCTAGTGGATAAAGGATTCAGACAGCATCAAGGAATTGACTATGATGAAACCTTCTCGCCGGTTGAGATGTTTAAATCCATAAGAATCATACTTTCCATAGTAGCTTACCATGACTATGAGATTTGGTAGATGGATGTCAAAAGAGCATTCCTTAACGGGAACCTTCAGGAAGATGTCTATATGACACAACCAGAAGGGTTTGTGACACCAGGTGAAGCCAAACAGGTTTGCAAGTTGCAGAAATCCATTTATGGATTGAAGCAAGCATCTAGGTCATGGAAAATTCGATTTGATGAAGCCATAAAAGAATTTGGTTTCATTAAGAACGAATGTGAGCATGTGTTTATAAGCGGTTTAATGGGAATGCGGTCATCATCCTAGTGGTATATGTTGATGACATATTTCTTATTGGCAGCAACGTATCAGCCTTACAGTCAGTTAAGGACTAGTTGAACAAGTGCTTCTCTATGAATGACTTAGGATAAGCAGCCTACATTCTAGGGATCAAGATCATTTGTGACAGATCCAAGAGGATGCTTGGACTAAGTCAGGGTACATACATTGACCAGATACTAAAGATATTTAGTATGGAAAAATCCAAGAGGGGATTGGTTCCAGTGTCACATGGATTACATCTTTCTAAGAAAATGTGTCCCCAGACACAACAGGAGAAAGATAGGATGAGCAAGATCCCATACTCTTCGGCTATAGGATCCATCATGTATGCTATGTTATGTACCAGGATTGATGTTTCCTATGCACTGAGCATAGTAGGTAGATATCAAGAAGATCCAGGATAATAGCATTGGACTGCTGTTAAGACTATCCTTAAGTATCTGAGAAGAACTAAGGATACGTTCCTAGTTTATGGAGGAGACGAGGAGCTTGTCATTAGAGGGTATGATGATGCTGGTTTTAAAATAGATCAGAATGATCTGAAGTTGCAATCTGGATATGTTTTCTGTCTCAATGGAGGAGCTGTGAGCTGGAAGAGTTCAAAGCAGCCAGTTGTTTCCGATTCTACAGCGGAGTCTGAGTATATAGCAGCTTCTGATGCAGCCAAGGAAGCCGTCTAGATTCAGAACTTTTTCCAGGAGCTTGATGTGGTGCCTAGTAGTAAAGATCCTATTACATTGTATTGTGATAATACTACAGCAGTGGCTCTTGCAAAAGAACCAAGGTCACATCAACGGACAAAGCACATACTTTGGAAGTATCACCTCTTGAGGGATTTCTATCAAAGGGGTAAAGTTTCAGTGAGTAGAGTGTCCATGGAAGAGAACGTGGCTGACCCCATGACTAAAGGCCTATCTCAGTAGAAGCATGAATATCATGTGAGAGCTAGCGGGTTAAAGGCGGTTAGCATTTGGCTCTAGTCTAAGTGGGAGTCTGTTGGAGTTGGTGGTCTAGAACCAACTACTTTGTACTTTATTCATTTAAATAAAAGCCTTATCACATCTTGATTGTTCTTATGCATGACATGTCATGTGATAAAGTCCTAAGGACAACTATTTCATTAAAGGGTCGTAGCGGATACCTACTATGATGAGAACCTGGAAGTGCCATAACACTGTTCCTGAATGTATGTTCTATGGCCGGATGATATTATTTGAGGGACGCAAATAATACAGGTCATTAGGGGTGAGGACTCATAAAACTTTGAGGCACCTTCTCATGGTGTGCGCCCTTGGTAATATCCAGGAGGATATTATGAGAACGAGACCCACCAGTAGGAAATCCACATTTCATAGTGTCATTGGATGTTCCTATCTGTGGACGTGTGTATTGGTCCTTAGACTTTAATATTATTATTAATGGGTATTACAACTCGCGCACTTAAATGTATTGATGAAAACTATGATGACACACTGTTCGTAGCGAGGTAGGATACGTTGGGTGCGTCACGAGTAATACCACATTAATAGATAATGCAAGAAAGGATTTGTCCCTTCCATTCCATAACAGAAGTAGATATCTCAGGCCCTTTGATGGAATTGATATAGCCTAAATAAATCCATGGCCATGATAAGGTATGGGCAAGTTCAATTCCGGGAAGTCAAAGAAAGAATAATCAAGCACATGGGTTGATGGCACTAGCATGCAACCCGCTTGATTGGAGATATCGAGACAAAGGGATTATATTACACTGTAAGCATTCGTAGGAGGTTACACATCATTGCGGCGTTAACTTCTTTCTATATTTGTGACTTGGATTGTTGCTAGACGCTAACCTTGGACTTTAGGCAGGCTCAGACTAATTC
The DNA here is from genome assembly GCA_963277665.1 of Viscum album. NCBI lineage: Eukaryota > Viridiplantae > Streptophyta > Magnoliopsida > Santalales > Viscaceae > Viscum > Viscum album. Next base: position 79,927,258 of record OY728145.1, read on the forward strand.
CACTGAGAAAGAGGTCTAGAGGGTCACACACTAAGTGTTCCCATGTATCTCAGTTAAATATTAATTTAACAAGTTAAATAAATATTATTCCCGACTGTGGTTTAATAATTATTTAAGGATGTCAGATCGCATTTATTTTGACACTAGTTATTCAAGAGAATATATTGTGGAATAAATAATATATTTATTAGCGAGTAATGCAGTTACATTTCTTTAAGAAATAAATATTCATTACTCAAGGTCTAATAAATGTGGTTGAGAAAAATGGAAAATAAAAGTACACGCCATGTAGTTTTATGGAAAACAAGTACACACCATGTATTAATTATTACACATCGTGTAGTTCTTCCAGTTGGGATTTTGAGGATTTAATATTGTTTTATTAAATGATATTTATTATAATCTGCGTGGGCGCATGTCAAGGAATTAATAATTTGACATGAGGGTTTTCAATAAGAGTTAATGAAATAAATAAAACGCCTAATGCGTTTATTTATTGTCATAACTCTATTAACCTCAAACCCGATTATAAATATCCTCGAAACCCCAACATTTTAAAGAGCCATTGTTGTGCACAATGGATTTTGAAATACTCTCAAGCCAAGAGAGAATTTCCTTTCCACCAAGAACACCCTCAAGTTATGAGAGCAAGATCCTCCACCAGATCAAGGCGGTCGAAGGCGGACATCCCAAGCGAAGGTTCTTCCGCGCTAGCACCCAGAGATCCCTTCGGCGATGTCCGGAGATACGTGACACACGTGTGGATCACCGCTAGAGGAATGCTACACTTTGATTCTACGACGCAATGACGGTTCACCGAATCATGACCGGACACATCAACGAAGAAATAATTCCAACGAGGTAATTATTATGCATTAATTAAATTAATTATAATCAACATATGATGATCCTTCTCAAGGGTTACGATACTCTTATTTTCTTTTTGGTCTTTGTTCTATTCCAAAGATTTGGCGTTTTATATCGTGGCAGATCTCGGATTGAATGTTGTTTAACGTTAAAATTAAAGTTGGGCAAACCCACCAACGTGCTTCCGCTGCGCCCGGAACCTACAGAAACTGTGGAATTGTTTACTGTTGAGTAATTCCTTGTTTACTACTTCTTTTTTTTATTTACTTCCATATATATTTACTAACTGCTAGGCATAGATCTCATGGTGGTTTCCTGCTGATATTTTGTCTCACACCCTATTTGGGCCATGCTTTTGGGCCCAAACAGATTATATTTTTGCAGGTATAGATAAGGGAAAGCGCCCTTCTACTTCAAGTGCTTGAGGACATGCTACGAGCATGAATACTTGATTTTGGAGGTTCTTGGGAGAAGCACATACCTATTGTGGAGTTTTCCTACAATAATAGTATTCATGAAACTATTTAGATTGAACCTTGAGAGGCTTTGTATGGTAGTACATTTCAATCACCCTTATGTTTCCTGGAGGAATTATAGGTAGCTTTGATGGGACCTCGTCTTGTCTAGGAGACCACATAGCAGATATAGTTGATTTGGAAGAGGTTGAATACTACAAAGTCTCAATAGAAGTCCTATGCTGATTGACAGAGATAGTCTCTGGAGTTCAAGTTTGGAGATCAGGTTTTCCTACATGTGACACTAAGGTTGGGGCACAAGAGAATTATGAGACAGGGTAAGCTTTCACCGAGGTACAGCAGACCGTTTGAGGTTTTGGAGAGAGTTAGGCCGATTGCCTATCGGTTGTAGTTACCTCATAGGTATCGGGCTATGCATGACGTCTTCCATGTTTCTTAGCTTAAAAGTTACTTATCAGACCTGTCTCATGTTTTTCAACCCAAGGATGTTGATTTAAAGGTGGACGCCTCGTTTGAGGAGAATCCTATCTAGATTAATGATCGTAGTAGGAAGGTTCCCCTTTGATTGGTTTGTTCCTCTAGAATGAGTGCTATGGAAACACAGATGAGTACAAGATGAGACTTGGGAGAGGGAGGCTGATGTACAATCACAGTGGCTGGAGTTATTTGAGGATTCTTCTTCTACGCTGCCTTGTTAGGGAAATTAGGGGATGGATTTATTTAAGGGGGGAATTTTGTAAGAACCAGTATCTTTTTTTTAGGTATGTTTCCCTTTTTCTGGAGTTTTTGAGGAAAAAGATATTTTTCTAGAAATTTCTTGAGTACATGCCATGTACTTTATTAGTACACGTCGTGTACTTGGTTGTCGTGGGTAGCCGTGTGCTGGTCATGTAACGGACGTACACACAGTCGTGTATGGTGACCTAGAGACTGCCTAATGTGGGGGCTGGTAAGAGAAATTACACACCATGTACTTTTAAAGTACATGCCGTGTACTTTCTTTTTTCTCATTAAATGTACTGGGGTCACGTCTGATGGAAAAAATTGTCTCCTTATAGGTCTGGTTTGATAGAGAGAGACCATATGGTCGTAGAACTTCTCCAAACCCCCGACCGAGAATCTGTTCTCTGATTCAACCATCGTCGATTGCATTGGGATCGCCTCAGTAAGCTCTTCCTTATCATAGAGCTTCATTTCCTTATTCCTCCTCTTCCTCAAGTTATCATCAGTTGAGAATTTTTTAGTGTTTTTGTAGATATACGGTGTTATTGGGAGATTCAAGGCTCGAGGTTCATGTATAATGATCCTACAACACTGAGGTAGGTGGTTTGTGACTTTCTGTAGATAGTCTTTGAATTTTATATGCAAAAGTTCCCAATACCCTTGATCGGGGTATTACATGTTTACGGTTTCAGCCCTATTAATTTCCTGCTATGCTTGTATGCTTGAGTACAAGTTAATTGAATGTGAATAGGATTAATTGCTATGATTTGGAAGTATTTTCCCATGCATGTTTTCTTGTTTTGATCGTTTGGTCTAGCCTTGCCTGTTAAGCATTTTTTTTACTTTCCATGCCTGGTATTATAGAATGGAGTGATTATTATCTCTCTTGTTGTTATGTTGTTGACTAGTTAGCTAAGTATTTCTTGTGGTTTACTTTGTCCTCTTTGAATTTCTATGCTTTTTTGACTTACACAGGGCTATGAGAACCTAGTTTAGTGGACCATAGGGAGAATGGATGTAAGGGATTCTCCAGAGTGTCCGTTATTATTGTTACAATGCGAGACCATAGAGGTAATTGATGTAAGTGCTTCCTCAGAGTGTCTGTAGTTCCTCAATGCAGGCCACAGGGGGAATGGGACATAAGTGCTTCCCCGGAGCACCTTTTATTTACCGATACAAGACTATAGGGGGAATTGACGGCGAGTGATTCCCCAGAGAGTCTATACTAAAGTTGAAACAGAGGGGTTAGACTATGTGTACTTCCTAGAGGGTTGCTTGTGTTATCTAGATAGGACTAGAGGGGATTAGGCTTTGAGTACATCCCAGAGGGTTACCTGTTTGTGATTTTCTGTTTACTTTCTATGTGGAAATGAATTCTTTGAAACTGTGGAATTGTTTACTGTTGAGTACTTCTTTGTTTACTACTTCTTTTGTTTATTGCATGCCATATATATTCGCTGACTTTTAGGAATAGATCTCTTGGTGATTTCCTACTGGGATTTAGTATCACACCCTATTTATGCCATACTTTTGGGCCCAAATAGATTATATTGTTGTAGGTATAGATAAGGGCAAAAACCCTTCTACTTCATGTACTTGACTGCTTTGGAGCTGGAGAGCATGGGACCAAGCTTTTTCTTGCGATGTTGTGGAGATATTTACTATTTTTCTTGTACTTTGTTTTAGTATTGTATTTCATCATTGTGACTTTTTTGGCTTATTTCCAAGACATATGTATCATGCATCATTATATATGTTCTCCAGCTATTTATTTCTTCAGAATTCCACTGTTTATTTTTGTATGGTTATATTACTATTTCTGTTATTGCTTTGTGTTTTGTTTCCACTGTGTTACTCTGCTAATGAGGAAATAGTTTCCCCACTATCACACCCAAGGCCTTCGCTGCTAGTTGGAAACCTCTAGTGATCGGGGAAATGTGCTTGAGGTCATGTGACCAATCGGGCATGGGGCGCCTCTGGGCGGCTTTCGGAACTAGGATGTTATAGAATCATTAAATCAAAACCAGATGTGTTCACCCAACGATATATGAATACACCCAATATGATCTAATTGAAAATTTATTTAAATCACTACTCAAACCTATTAGGATATATGAATAATATTAATTTTTGTACATTGAGCACTAAAGAGTGGAACATGGATCATCAGACAGTATTGTCCAACTGTGGTTTTGTTGATGATTATATAATTTACATAACTTTTGTATTATGTATTTATTTTCTTATTAATAATTTATTAAACATTAAACAAAAAAACTTATTTATTAATTTGTAAGGAACATAAGTGAATTGTAACCAAAACGTATCATTATTTATCAATAAAACACATAGATATTTTGTATAGTAGGAAATTTCATTCATGGTTCAAATCAAAGGTAATATTGTTTAGTTTTTTCAATACTAATTTAAAGAAACTTATTTTATTCAATTGATTAAAATATTTTATATTCATGTTTTATCAATGAATAGAGTTTCTCATAAGGTTAGAGTAATTTCCTTTGGTCCGAATAATGTGTCATGGGAGTGAAAACACTTTTCATTAATAGTTTCAAATTCTTTATAAGTGAGCATGAGAAAAAACATGACAACTGAACAAGATGGTGTCTTAGTATGTATAAAAAAAACTTGTTATGACACTGTTAGATAGGAAACCTCAATGCAAGGATATATCATATAATGGGGATATTGAAAAAATAGTTATCTTGGATTACTATGAACAAGGTTGAGTTGCTTTGTTTAAGTTTAAGTGGTTTGATTACATAATAAGGAAGGGAATGCATATAGAAAACTATGGGTTTAAAGTAACTGACATGCGCTATCAACTTCATAATGATGATCCATATATTTTAGCTTCAAAAGAAAATTTTTTTCTGTGTAGTTGATTATTTAAAAATTGAATTTAGTGTTATTGTTCATGTTACTCCTTGACATATTTTGGAGGAATCCATAAATGAGAATTTTATTTTGGAAGAACTTACTAGTATTCAAATAAATGTTAAATTTATGAGGCATATGAGATTATTTTCAAGGTTTATTGTAAATATGAAATTTTATTAAATAGTACATAATACATACATATGGTAATTATGTAATTTATTAATTTTTTGGATTAGATTTCATTTTCAGAAATAATTATTTTTTGGTATTTTAGTATGTGATAACTATAAAACATCATTATATTTATAAACGGACACATGTTATTCATTTCAATTCTCAGGTCATAATGTCAAAATATGAATAGGCTCATTAAAAAATAATATTGAACAATGAGTGTTGTATTAGGGGGTAGGGGTTGAATCTTATTATCAATGTTGTGAGTAAAATATCAATTTCTTTTATTCATGTATACACAAATTATTATATTCACATTTCTTTTAATATTTTGTTATCCATCCTATTTGAGATTATGTTTGGATTCATATGAGGTGAAAAATGTCATTCCACCATACATAACTTTAGGACATCCTAATACTCTACCAGTTCATGTATTCAGATACCCCCCATATTCATTTCCTCTATAATAATAACTTATGACTACTTCATCTCATTGCCATATTCCACCTAGTTAGTATAATACTCATACACCCATACCACTATATTATCCTTATGAATCATAAAATGTTTGAGGGTACTACCCCCGGTTTATGCCTTTTCCTCATCCTACTCCTTAGTAGTATTAAACTTATAGTATACAGTGGACTATGTCTGTTGTAAGCACACTTGATTTTACTCATGGTACTCATTCTGTGACAACTTATAAAATGATTTTTCCTCATACTTTTTGGATGGTTTTCTTCATACATATGATTTTATTACTTCTAGTACATTTTTCCACTATGATTAAATAAATATAAATTATGTTAGATGAAATAAAATGTTTTTACTCCTTTCCTTTATTTTTCATTAATTCTATATGGGTCTATTAATAGGAAAAGATTTCATACCATGTGTAATGTTTGGAATATAAAAATGTAAATAATTGTAAAATATAATGAGGATATAGCTATTATTGGAGAGCATGGGAAGCAGTTAAAGTGATTCATGGGGAAATTAGCCAAACATAGTAACATTATCCCTAAACAAGGTATATCTTATAAGGAAATCAGATAAGAAATAGAGAATGAAACATGGGAATAGATTTAGGTCACTATAAAATATTTTAAATTGATATGTCAAACAAATTTATATATTAACAAATATGTTTTTCAATGAATCTATGATAACAATTTCCCTACTGAGAAGAATGTGAAGACCACAAGGTTTACAAATTTTGGAGATACGTGTAAAGAATATAAGAGAGATCCATTTGTGGGTTATAAAAAGAGGAAATGAACTGATCCTGAGGGTATAATTTTTTTCCCAACTTCCCCCTTCACAATACAATGAAATAAGTGAATATTTGAATAGTCATAATTTAATGGAATTGATTAAATTTGTAACTAAAATATTTATATAAACTATCATAGTATGAATTAGTAACATTGATTTTTATACTTGTTCACAGGTGATATCTAACTTAATTAAAAGAAATAAAAAAATGAAATATATTCATACTCTTGGGAATACATTTCTACCTGATCATGAGCAGGAACATGTAACATTTTAATATGAAATACACACAAATATACACACATTTATATATGTATATATACACACATGAAAACACACATGAGTCACTATTTTCCAATACTGATCTATTGAAGGAAATTTTAGGGATTGAAGGATGCTTATTTCATGGGACATTGTTTATTTAAAGTATAAAAAATGGATGGAATTGCAGTAAAAATTTAGAGAAAGGAAACAATTATAAAGGTGATTTTTTGAATGTTTAATATTTATGACTTTAAATATTTAGTTATTTATATTAATTAAAATTCTTAACAGGTTGATCTTGAAGATATAACAAAAAGTGAAGTTGAAACATTTGGTCTATAAGACCATCGGTATCAAGTTATGGGAGATGACAATTTAGGTAGGGTTCATTTCTAACTAGGTAAAAAGAATGTACCATCCATATATTGATCATCTAGTAGTGTGTCTCTTATTGGTGACACTACTATTATAGAGGATCAGTTGTTCAATATGATTGAAGAAGCATCCCAAATAGTCGAACAAAAATCTCAGGAACACAAAAGGAGAATATATTAATGGATTTTGAAATCAATATTGACTTCTATTTCATTACTTTTACCTAAGAGTGGATCGGTTTCCTAGGATTTATTGGCTTTGATGAAATCAATTTTTGATTAGTCTGTACCAACTTCCATAACTGATATAGACAATGCAGATGAGGAAAATGGTGATGATGGCGATGATGATAGAGGTGATGATGATTGTGTCCATGACTATAGTAATGCATTTGGGCATGAGGAGGTTGGGAATGACAAAAACAATAGTTGAAATAGTGAATAAAATAATGAGGATCAGCATTTGTAATTTGTATCCATGGTTATGTGATATACTTATAGGCCTGACAAATAGTTATCAATTGGTGTGCTGAAATTCATATGCATGCTTGCTTAATTTAGTTCTCTACTTAGTTTCATTTGGTATGATTGTAATTCCTAACTTTATGTATCACATATAAGGATTTTATTGTTTTTCATTTGATAAAATAGTGATGTTATTCCATTTTAAAATGATTGTATTTTTTTCATATTCAGTACTACTAGTGATGTTATTGTAATGCTAAAAAAATGGAAAACTATGTATTTACCTTAGATTTAACAAGGTGAATATTCTATATCCAATATCCCAGAATAAATCTAAAGGTGATGAAGAATTACAAGAGACCTAAAATTTGGGAAGAAGGAATTATATCCCTATTTCAAGGATAAACAAGTATGGAAGGAGATTATAAGTGTGTAAGGTATTAACTTGATGAAACAATCCCTTAATTATTGAATCAAGTCAACCAAAACAATATTGATGAATAATCCAATGGTATAGGTAAACAAGAGAGTTATGGCTTGAGAAATGTATAAATAGAGGCCAAAAAGAGGTAAATCATATTCTAAACTCATTTAGTGAGAATATTAGTAGTTAAATGACCAAAATACCACCTTAATAATTTTTTTTCTAAAATAATTATAGGTACTAGTCATGGAAACTTAAGATTATGATCATATATTTATTTTTAATTTATTCAAATCAATCATGCATGAATTTGATGCCCGAATTGTCCAGTATGGTCTAAAATTTTATTTAACCCTTATAAATCAATTAAGATGGTGTATTTATCATTAGGTGGTCAAAACTAAGAAAACACACTCATATTTATGTAAAAAAAATTAGTAAAAATAATCATATTATTTGTAATATATGGAATTGTCTGCAAGTCAATCTGATGGACATATTTCTTGGTATGATTGGAAATGCCTAATTAAACAGTTATTATTATATTAAAAGGAATATATATTATCAAAAAATTCAAAATGATAAAACCCACATGGATTTATAAAGAAATATTGGATAATTACCATTGAATCGTTTGTAATCTATACTAATGGGCCGGTCATGAATTTGATTCTCGGATTGATTGGTATGATCAGAAACATCATTTAATCCTTATAATTTAATTATGTGGGAATATTTATCATTATTTAGGTGGTAAAAATAGCTAAACACACAAATATTTATATAAAACATTATATAAGGTTGTTTGTATGATTTTTTATTTATAGGAATCAACTGCACATCAGTCTAATAACCAGATTACTCAGTATGATTGGAAATGTTCAATTTGAAATTTATAATTCCACTAAAATTAGACTTATCCAATCAATAGGTCCAAACTCATAAAAATCACTTGGATTTATATGAAAAATTAATAGAAGAACCATAAAATATTTTTTATTATTTATGAAATGTTTTCACATCAATCTAATGCTCAGATTTCTCAGTATGATTTGGAATGTCATTTAGCACCTATAATTCAATTAATATGTTGTATTTACCTTTAGTCAGTTAAAATTGAAAAAATTAAATTATATTTATGTGGAAACATAATATAAAGACCACTTTATCATTTTTAATGTTTATGGATCGAACACACGTCAATTTATAGGCCAGATTTCTTAGTGTGATTAGAAATGCTTGATTTAACATTTAAAATTCCATTAATATGATATTTCTTGCATAAACAGATACAAATTGATAAAAAGAAACTCTTGGATTGATGTGTATAGTTAATATAATGACTCTTACATCAATTTTAATCCATAATAATTATCCATTCATGAATCTAATTCTCGGATTGTTCGATATTATCAAAAATGGTATTTAACACTGATAATTCAATTAAGAAGGTGTATTTCTCATCAATGGTCAAAACCATTAAAACACACTCGATTTGATGTGAAAACGTATGATAAAAATATCTATATCATTTTTATCTTTAAGAATTTACCATATATCAATTAAATGGATGGATTTCTAGGTATGATTGGAAATTCTCTTTTATATGGTTCTTGTAGGAATTTTTAAAATTTATATTTAAAAAAATCAAAATGTCTATATCCATGGTCAATGATCATGTATATAGCCTTCCATCCATGGTTTAAAAAAATTTCTTTATAAAAAAATACACTTTAATTGATTTTGTATGTATTCCTATGGCCATGATCATAAAAATAATATGAAAATATCTCTATTACAACAACAATAGGGGAAACGTCCAACTAGACCATGTCTATACCAAATATCCATGGTAAGATGCTCTATAGTTATGGTGTTAGAAATTTTCTATAGGTAACTTTACTAATATTTGCCTTGAGAAAACTATCAAACACATTAAATTAATTAAATGTAATCATAAAATAATTTGTTTGGGTGCTATAATGGAATATATAGTTGAAAACATCAATTTTTTGTTAAATTAATTATCTTAGATAATGAATAACACCCTGAACCATATAGGGAACCCAAATTCACCAAGGAAGGGATAACTTGTTTTTTAATACTTCTTGTCTTAACAAACACCTAATTTTATAAGACCCTATGATTCATCAATTGTAGAATAATAGATCAATACTATAGAAATAATATTTTTTATACTCCAATGTTCTAAGAAATTAAATATTTATTTTATAGTGTACCACCTAAAATAAAAAGTTAATCAGTTGTGGACATTGATCAAAAAAATGGAACCAAAGTATGATGATGAATTTTTGGAGTGGGTAGAGTTAAAAATAGTTTTTACAATAATTATTTTTCCCAAAAACATGGATAGGAAGGAAAGAGAATTCATTATGTAAAGGAAAAATAAGAAATAATTACAAGGAAATTATGAAAATAATTTTACAATTATTGTGTTATATGCTTCAATATTTTAATTTGATTTAGATGGGATGATGGATCTATTATTTGGTGGACTAAGACTTTATCTATGGAAGGCTCTAGAAATTTGATTATTTAGGAGTTATGTGGATATATTGATGTGTGTTATCATAGTGGAAATGATGTTTGGATATGTTTAGTGGTCCCATGGTATGAATGATAATAATAAACGTTTATAGAAAAAAATTCAAAATAATTTTGTCAGTGAAAGATCAGTTAAGAAACAATAATTACATATGTGCAATAAATGTGGTAAGAAATAGTCAGGGAATTGTCTGTAAGGAATTTGAAAGTGTTACAAGTGTGTAAAGGCTAAAAAATATCTCAAAACATTTATGGATACAAAAATACATAACATCTTAATGAAAATGAAAAAGTAAGGATGGTAAAATAAAAAAGATAAAATAATATCCGTCTACTTTAAAGAGCATGGACAATTTTCTAACCAATGTCCAAATTAAAAGATAATAGAGAAAAAATGTAATTAACCCCAGCAGATCCAAAAGGAGAAAGGATATGATTTTGCATTCACAGTGGATAAATTCAAGTCTTATAATGAAATAGAATATGGTATACTCATTATGCACTCAATTTTTCCAAGTACACTATTTTGATTATAGTCTTACACATTCCATTATTTCATTTATGTTTTCAAAGAAGTTCAAATTAAACCCTAAACTATTGAAAGTGGAGTTACAAGTTAAAACATTATGAGGAAGGATTTTGGAATCAAGGGTATTTATGGATTATCATATTAACAGTAGTGAATAAAATATCATTAAAAACCTAGTGGTCATTCCAATAGTGAAATTCAACACAATAGTAAGGATGGATTAGATCTCAAAGTATAATACCATTATCAATTATTGAAGTAAGAAAATTACAAATTTCATTAAGGTACAAACTGAAATTAATTTCAATGGATATATATCCTATGCAGTGTTTTTTTAAGAACCACCTCCAATATCCTTCTTTATAGGAATTATTGGTGAAGATGTTGAGTAAAGTAAAACTACAATGATAGGAAATATAACCATTGTTCAAGAATAATTTGATGTATTTCCTGAAGAATTCTTTAGACCTCCCCTAGAAAGATAGGATAAATTATAAATTGAACGCATGCCCTAATCCAAACCTATATCGAAGACCCCATATAGAATATAATTTTTGGAGTTATAAGAACTGAATAAATAAAGACATGATCTTTTAAATAAATATTTCATTCAATATAGTGTGTTCGTTGGGGATCACCTATTTTATTCAAAAATAAAAATTATAGATCAATGCAGACAAAAATTTATTATAGGGAACTTAATGGGAAACAATTTAATAACAAAAAACCCCTACCATTTATTGATGATTAATTATACCAGCTGACACGCACCGGGTTTTTGGAACATGTCTTTTTCTAGGTAAATTTGAATTTTTTTCATTGGTGAGTGGGCTAACTTGAATTCTAGACATATGAACCTAATTTGGAGTGTTTTCTTGACCCAAGGAATTATTTTTAGATAGGTTTTAATGTTATTAATGTTCCTAGGGGTTTCAGTTGAGTTTATAGTGTGTCGGAGGCTGAAATACCATCTTTTTAGGGTGTACAGATAGAGGTGAATGGTTTGGACAAATTGTGCGGCCTCCTAGGAGTAACTGTGTGGACCTCATTTGGATTTGATAATGGTTTTCAAACCATGCAGGAGGAGGTGCGTGGTGGTGTGGGGAATGTTTTAGTTTTTAGAAGAGGATTCATGCAATCTTTACTCTCAGTTTAGAAAACCATGCACCTAGCCCGTGTAAGTGTGGTTCTTAGGCAGTGGGAGTCACACGGTTCATGCATAGTTATCTATACCATGAGGCTAAACCATGAGAGTCATTTAAAGGGTTGAAATTATAAAACTAACACTCCTCAATTTATCCTTTCTTCCTCCTACTTTCTTCTCCACCTATATGAACAACTGAGGGGAGCTTCTCATTTCTTTCTCCCCTAGGTGTTGACCCAACTTTTTGATATGTGATTTATCTTGATCTTCATCAGTCTCATTATATTTGTATCAGTAATACATTTAATATGATTCCTTCTTTTCTTATTTACTCTCTCCATACTATGCACTAAATCTGTGTGAGCTATTTTACACAATTTTTTGGGTGTTCTTCTAAAACGCCGATTGTTTTCTAAATTAGATAGAGTTAGAGGATAATATTGAATGATTGAGTGTCTACCAATATTAGTTTAATGGTTACTAGGTTTCTCTTTGATTTTGATATGTTTCAGGGGATGTGTTCTTGAGATCGACATTAAGATATCTGAGAGAAACCCATATAATTTATTATTTATCTTTTAATTCATAAATTGAACCCATGATATTTCTATGGGAATTATCCACTTTGAAAAAAATGGTATAGTCTGATTAGAGTCTTAGACCACTTATCCTGGTCAGTCTGGGTGGGTTAATTAAATTAAATTTAAATATATATATATTTCTTGTGATGGTTCCTTGAGAATGTTTCAGGCTTAGCCTGACGATTGAGGTGGTGTTGACCACCTAGAATAAGGAAATGTGATTCATTAGGTTGGGTGAGGCCCTAGGTTTATATAACTGAGGTTATTTTGATCACTAGATTAGGATAATTGGTCATCGAGTTGAGGCGAATAGGTCATTAGGTTACATGCATGACCCATGTGATATTAAGAAGGTGATTCCCATTAGGTTGAGAAACATGGTCTCAAGGGAATTATGTGTCAGATTGATGCATCTTATATACTATTTTTGAGTGATTGTTGCTCAGTGTGATTGGCTGACATTCCATTAGAGTCATGTGCACACTAATATGACTCAAATGATGAGGCAATGTTGACCACACATGTGGGTAGAGGCCTCCGTTAGTTGTGTGTTAGGATGGTGTTGACCATCAATGAGGTTGGAGGTGCTTTCCATAGAAATCCATAGGGATGATGAGTTTCCATTGATTGATAGTGATGAGACCGTCGGTTGGGATTTGAGGCTCACCATATTATTTGAGGCCATTGGACCAAGATAACAGGAGGATGGATATCATTATTCCTTGGGATGTTAGTTATTGAGAAAATAGAGATTATTTTTAGAGGAAAAACATTATTGTGCCTCAGGATGTCAGGCTTCGAGCCGATGATTGGTTTCTAACCTGAGGTATGAGTGACCAATTACTTGTTGGTGTGAATTTTTGTATGCTTGTGATATGCTTGATGGTATGAGGTTCCAGGTGATATTTTAGAGGTGGAACTCGAGGTTTCACCTGGGATGCACTTTCATTAGGGGATGCCTTGGGCTTTATGATAAGTATCCTTAATACTATAATTATACATATTCATAGATGTGTTGTATACCATATGTATAATATGGGAACATGGTATTCTGGTGATGGAATAAGAAGGTGATAACTTCCTTGTGGGTGTTCAACATAATGGAAGGGTTGTTTATTTATTATGCATGTAGTTCCATTTAATTTATATTTAGAACGCCTAAATTATCATAGATGCAGGGCATGCTCAGATTTATGGTTCCCTACTTATATTTATTCTCACTCCCTACATGGGACCTTCATTATGCATGTAGAATTTATGTCTCTATGATCAATTAAGGGATCAGGCATAGGAGATGGACCCTAGCGATCGAGTATTACCTTTTTCATGGGATTGACAAAAAGGGGGATGAGAGGTTCTTAAAAAAGCTCGAGTTTATTTTTGGTATTATCATTCATATTATATTTATTTACTGATGGTTTAACATGGGAGACCCTTTATTCTTATTGAAAAGTTTTACCTATTTTAAAATTCATTCTTAGATACAAATGGTGTTTTATTCTAAAAATAGTATGTTTGGATTTATTATTCTTTAATACTGCTATTTATTTTTCTTTTACTATGGTGGGTTACTGGTCCTACTATTTATAGTATTTATTCCTCTATTTTATTTATCTATAGACCATTATTATTATCACCACCAGAGGGTAGAGACTCCCCACAATCACCTCTTTATACCCTCACTGCTAGTCAACAACCTTTGGCGTATGGGGAGGTGTGCCTAAGGCCTAGTGGCCAACCGACCTTAAGCACTGTTCGGGTAGAAAAATAGGTTGGGGAGATTAAAATGGTATCATAGGTGTTTTTTACTGCTTTTAGGTCTTATTATTTTGATTACGGTATAATGGAGACTAGTATGTAGTCAGAACTAGGTTTACATGTCGTTTTTGGGTTCTTGTAGACCAATGCATGGTGGACATACTAGGTTTCTAGGGGTGGGAAATTGGTGTTATGTTGTGTTATTTTATGTTATATATGATTTCCACCTTTAACGGTTCACTTGGGTATGATTATTATCTATTATGATATGTGAACCTTGGCTCGATACGGCAATGAAGAAGATATGGACCCTTTTCCCAATGTGGAAATGGATGATAATTTATTCTTTCTTTATAGGAAATTATGATGATTGATATATATATATATATATATATATCCTTGTGTGTGTGTTCATGCGCCTGTGATTACTTTATTGTGATTTTAATTTGGAACCTGGATTGTACTAGGAGGGGTTGGGTTGTTTAAATTGCCAAAAAAGGAAGCTAAATAGTGTTTTCTTACTTATCCTCTATTTGGTGTCCTTCTACTTACCCAGCCCAGGAATGTGTCTCCAATGAAATATGTGTGTGATGCTATGTGTTATGTGATATATATATATATATGTGTGGGCCTAACTCTAATATGAGTAGGCGAGATTGATGATAGGTGTAACGCCCCGACCCTAGTTACCTAGAGTCGGTGCATTATTACATAACATTGGCATGATCACGAGAAAGATCAAGTCTCGAAAGACCTATTAGTTTAGTAGCCTTGGAATAACTAGATACATCCATAAATTTTTACATTACACCATAAAAAAAACATCTTGTCTTCATATCCCCTCATACTATCCCTGCAGGTCATTCATAAATTACTTCTTCATAATCCTGGGAAAAATAAAACATTGAAAGGGGTGAGCTCAGATGCTCAGTAAGGATAACATTATAGCAGAAGATTTCATAAATAAGAATACACACTTAAGGCAGTTTATAACTAAAACAAAAGCCTTTTAAACTTGAACTTCAGCATAAAATGGTAAAGATAAAATAAAATAATGCCATTTACTTACTCACATGGATATTCTACTAGTCGAAAAATCCCATGAATTATCAATAACCACTTTCATAATGATGAAATGCATAATGCCAGATTATCATAACCACATAGCCAAGGCCTCGTGCCAAGACTACAAATAAGATTTTGCCAAGGCCTTGTGCCAAGACACTAGTTTGTCTCATGAGACCTACCAATGCATCGAGGAGCTATAGCGGGCTCCACCCGTCACTTATTAAGTCCAATTCATTCCTCATATGAACAGGTTTAAACATAACATAAACATTCATATTAAAACTAGCAAACGAAATGTCAATAATTCTACCAGAAACCATGAATGGTATAAAAAATAGCACATCCACAGTCAAACTTAACTCACTCGATACAATATGGAAGATTGTATTGTATCACATTAACCTCAATCAAGAATAATGAAGGATGTTGACATAGATGAAAATAATCATCAAAACTATTTGAGAGAAATATCCCCCTTTTCTTGAAAACATTTAAAAGTCACACTATTTGTCAAGAAGCCATTTAAAAGTAGATTTTTGAATCAAAGTGTCCCATACCACTTTGAAACTTTTTAAAAGGAGTTTTAATTTCTAAACTTTAATGTACATATAAATAAATCCTTAAAACCATTTTTAAAACATGGACATTAATGAGAAATATTTAAATGAATAAGTCTTTAAGACATTTAAAAATGGTATTTTAGTTAGAGATTCTAACCTAAAGAGAGAAAATTGAATACAAATAATTTGAGGTAATAAAAACTTTGTAATATCATGAGAATAAAGGGATTCATGATATACTATGTCAAAGTACATTATATACACCACATAAAAGTGATTTGGTGTATAACAACAAAGAAGTCTCAATGGAATGTAAATTGAGATGAATTCTCTTATGAAGACCATATCCTTGGGTTAAGGATAAATCAATGACATAATTATGTGTGACAAATATAAATACACTAAATATGATTGGATATTTAGTGTAAAACAATCAAAGGACATTCACACATAATCTTGTAAAAAAAACAACACCAATGAATTGGATGTTTAACTCAACAAATGGAGAATGAGTTAAAATTAATCTTATCAAATTCCTATCGATGACATGAGAAATTATAAATGGAGTGATTATGTGTATCAAAAGTATATCCATAGGAAGGGGAGTTGAATTTATGACATAATAAAATGTATAGTGATTCCACACATAATCTTGGAGTAATATAATCAATGAAATATGCGTAAAGCCGAATGAGTGGAAATTGAAATCTCAAATTACCTTATCGATTTGGTAACTTATGAAACATGCACCCATGAAAGAAGTATCATACCATGATGATGTAAATATCCATAAATTAAAGTATATTACACAATGAATACAATCATGGCCAGTACACATACACCACATGCAATAATTAAGTGGTGATCAATGGAATTCTCACGGAATTAAAAGTGAGATAAGAAACCCCTTACCACGTTAATCAACTGAGTCGTATGGACAAAAGTTAATAACCACCAAATGATTTCCAGAATAAAATGAATATATAGAGAATCATGATAATATATATCAAATGGTAGTACACAATACACCACTTTAAATAATTTAGTGGCGAACAATGGAAATCTCACGGAATTGAAAGTGAGATAAGAAAATCCCTTACCACGTTAATCAACTGAGTCGTATGGACAAAAGTTAATAACCACAAAATGATTTCCAGAATAAAATGAATATAAAGAGAATCATGATAATATATATCAAATGGCAGTACACAATACACAACTTTCAATAATTTAGTGGCGAACAATGGAAATCTCACGGAATTGAAAGTGAGATAA
This sequence comes from Viscum album, assembly GCA_963277665.1. Classification (NCBI taxonomy): domain Eukaryota; kingdom Viridiplantae; phylum Streptophyta; class Magnoliopsida; order Santalales; family Viscaceae; genus Viscum; species Viscum album. The sequence goes on from OY728145.1 coordinate 79,944,681, forward strand.
GAAAATCCCTTATCACGTTAATCAACTGAGTCGTATGGACAAAAGTTAATAACCACCAAATGATTTCCAGAATAAAATTAATATAAAGAGAATCATGATAATATATATCAAATGGCAGTACACAATACACCATTTTCAATAATTTAGTGGCGAACAATGGAAATCTCACGGAATTGAAAGTGAGATAAGAATATCCCTTACTTTGTACTTTTTCCTTGGTCGATGGTAGGTTTACCTCCTGTATAATGGTGAAATAATTGTTATTTAATTATAAAAGAATCATTTACTTTAATATGATATCATATATGATCTTTTAACATTGATTTTTTAACAATATCTTAGAGTTATTGTCATTTCGGGTGTTAACGGGTTCATTTTACTTTATATTCTTTGTTATGTGAGCCATATTTATTGATGAGATGTATATTATTAATATCCAGAATGATATAAAGTCCTTAGATACTATTTTTAAGTCATCAAATTATAATTATACTTGAATGGATATGATGGAGAATGAATCTCATCGCGTTCGTGGAGACGGTAGTCCGTACATACGCACGAGCGACAATATCATTCTTTTGATATTAAAATAATATATAATTGGATGTTATATCATATATACAGAATCATTATCATGTTATATGTATTATTTACATGAGTTACACATCATTATTATACCCATCCAAATAATAATATATTGAATAACAATTACACCACGACGTGGAGACGGTAAGCCGTACGTACGCACGTATGGTGACATGTTATTCAAAGGATGGATATAATAATGAATATGGTTGTACCATATTTATAATAACATCACAGTATATATATTATACTTGAGTTATTATTTTATAATTGTAATAACAAATAAAGAGGAAGTGGAAGAAGAAAGGAACTTGAAAAGGGGTGGTGAAAACATTACCTCTTCTTCGGGTTCTTCCTTTTGATTTGATCAAAAGGGATCCATAGGTTGGCTTTCTGATCAAACTAAGGCCTTTAGGTTGTATTGAGGGAAGTTGAGATAGTATTCGGGCAGGGTTTGGCCGAAACAAAGGGCTTTGAAGGTGTGAAGAAATGAGAAGGAGGAGTTCCCTTTTATAAGAGGGGTGAGGGGAACCTTTGGAAAAGCTAGAGATATTAGTTTATAATAAATTCATAATCGGTTTCCAATGGCTCCAAAGTTGACTATTCAAAGGTTAAGGTGGGTATGGGTCGAAAAAAACTCAACCAATAGAAGTTAGACAGGTTTGGGTACTTATATTAACCTTATCTTTAAGTATTAACTCTAAGTTAATTAGTTTCACTTTTACAATGTCTCTTTGTATTTTTATATAATATGGTTAATAAACTTACAATATACATCCAAGAGACCCCCCAAGTGGTCCATTAATGATGAACCTATCATGATATAAGTCTCTTGGCCGAACCTTAGATTTTTAGGAATTTAATATCAATTAATAATATAATATTTTTTTTAAGAACTCTTTTATGTCAATTTTGACACTATTCAATAGTTGATTTTTTTGAAACTCATAACAGATTGATTACTTCGAACAAAGTAAATTACATCAATCCTAATATATCATATTGTCCTAGAAAATTATTTTAATTCATTAAAGTTTTCATATTATATTTATTTGGGTATTTATAATATCAATTAATTTAATTGTTTACTATTTTAGTAATTACTGCATCATCATTGTTCTATAAATAAAATAAATTATTTAATGTCTAAAAATTATAAATAAAATATCATTATGTAGTAAATATTTTTATATTTATAATGAATATTTATAATCTAAAATCCAACATATATAACCCTATGTAATAATTGTTTTTCTAAAAGATATATGCTTGTGTCATTTTTGTATTCATTTTAACTTAATTAAAATAAAGTGTCTCTATCACATACAAGTGGCACCATGGGGTCCCCAAATCGACCCAAAGATGAATATGGTCGAATATGTATCAACCAATAAGTCTAGGACACGTTTTAGGGTAATTTAGTATTATTATAATATTATTTTTTAACCCTTATTTACCAGATTTACCCTTAACCATGGTAAATAAATTATTTACCAGAGTAATTATTCAAAATGTCTAAAAATAAAAGTTACCTATTTACACAATTTGAACATCCTGAGTCCAAATATGGAATACATTTTTCCAAATTCAAAACACAGAAGTGGAAGTAATTAATTTAAAATTAATTCCCGTTGTTAAAACAAAAAGCGTGTTTTTTATAGATAATAACTATCAAAAGATTGTCACTTGTTTACGTCTAGTTTAAATGTGAAATTTTGTTCAATGACCCACATTGTATTATATGGTAAAAATATATTCTAAATATACTTTAAAACCACTCAAATTCATAATTTATCACTATTAATTATTTTGATTAAAAAAGTTGTTTTTAATTAAAATTTAGTAATTTTCACTATTCATCAAAATATGAAAGTTATCCGAAAAGTACCAAAATTTCACCCTAGGCTAATTTCGATATTCCGAATCCAAAAATGAAGTCCATTTTGAGAGATAGAGTTTATAAAATTTCAAAAAGTAGGTTTACTATTCATAACGGCTAGTTTGATTGGTTATGGTGTGTTAAAATCTCGAAGTTGCGTACAATGCACGCCATTGCATTATTCCAAAGGATACATACCAAGGAAGCTTGGGGTGTTACATTATCCCCTCCTTCAATAAATTGAATCCTCGCAATTTTTTAAAAATTTTCTTGGGAATATAATGGAAAGTCCCACATCGGAAAAAGAGTCAATAAAACTATCACTTTAAAAGAACGAAAGAGAGGTATAAGGGTCATCCAAGATAACCCATACTAGGATTCCATGTAGGAAAACATGGATATGGATGATAAACTAAGTGTCATGTTTTGATGGAGAGGGATATAAATCATGATCAGGAGAAAGTTAACAATAAGAAAACCACAAACTTGTGTTGGGACAAACGACCATTAGTCTCCTAGTAGAAAAGTAAACGGACAACACATTTTTTTAAGTTATATTACATAAGGACGAGGAATTCATTTATGATATTGACTAGGAACATTAAGAGATATACTTATATTTTAAGTAGAGTTTCATTGTTTAATAAATTTCCACTACTAAGTCAATTTTTTTTAAACGATGAGTATTCAAGAAGACTTGGTCACACTGAAAGAGCTAGAATAAACTTCTATAGAATCACATGATCCATGCAGGATAAACTATATATTTACATTCTCTTTGAAGATTAATCAAAACCAAAATGGTTAGTGAATGATCTAATGATCCCCCAAAAGGATATTCCTTGAGATAAATATGCACTAATCTTAATTTCTAAATTTAAACCAACAATACCCCAAAGTAAAATAAATACCATTCAATAATCAATTGTCCTTAAAATCCTTCAATATAATCCAAAATAATATTGAAACCCAAAACATAGAATAATTTTATTATGTAGTCTCCCATGTTAAATTGTATTTCCAAATGACATCAAATACTCTTAAAGTCACATACTTAAAAGTAATTAACATCATCACATATTCTCTGTTATAGGTTAATCATTTCCATAAATAACCCAAATCACTATAAATCCACAATAAAAATGTAGATAAAAATCCACCATTACTCTACAAATGAAACCCCATTGTATTATATTTTCCTTGGGCATATAGTTTTCCCAACAAAGCGAACATCTTCCAAAATAACATTTATCACTTAATCACCAAATCATTTTCCTATACCAATGGTATTCATTTGATAAGACATATGAACCCAAATCATCTTATTATTGATCAATAAAATCATTTAACAAAAAAAAAGTCACACTAACCAGGGACTTCACGTAGTCCAGTGGTAGGCGATAAATCCCAATCGCACTTTGGTTGTGGGTTCGATTCCCACAGCTTTTTCCGACGCGACGGGTTGTCACACGGTCTACATGTTGTCCTTTTTCAAAAACTATATTTTATAATATTACCAAAATGAGATAAATTCCTCAAAATAACATAATTTAACCACAAATGTTATATCATACCTTGAATTTTCATCCCAAATTATAATAACTTATAATTTTCTCAAACCCCAATGATCATATAAAACCAAATGGTTATTTATACCTATATCCACAAGAGAAGAGACAATTCTTCCTCAAATATCATTCTCACATGGCAAACTGCGGGGTTACAAATACAAGATAAAATTATTCCAAAGTAGACCCATCCACAAGGAGTGCTAATACTTTTTAAATTTTTCTCCAACCATTTATTTCCACATAGCTTCTTCTTTGACCAAGAAAATATCCTATAGAATAGGACATTCACTCGGGTAATGGCCAGGTCCCCTACATTTATGGAAAATGACTGTAAATGGACTCTTGGGACCATTTTTATCTTCTTCCATAGTACTCTTCATTTTTCTTCGACAATTCTTCACTTTATGTCCTTTCTTCCCGCATGTAAAACATTTAGTTGTCCCATTGAGACACTTTCCTGGGTGTCTCTTTCCACATTTCCTGCATGATGAAAATTGAGGGTTCTTTTCTCCATGGTCTCCATTGCTGGAGCTCTTATCATTAATCACCTTTCTCTTCCTTGTTGAGTCTGGGATTTGGTTAATATATATGTTGTTGATCATATTTTTGGAAAACTGATTTGGCATAAAGATGATATCTTTTACACCTATCAACATTCCATTTTGTTTCTCATTGCCACCATCGTTCCCACCTTGTACATCATTCTCAAAGTCACTATGACTTCCTTGGAATCCAGCCATTGACTAAAACCAGAAAGCATTGTGTGAGTAACAGTAGTCGTAAAATCATTTAGAGATTAAAATGTCACCATATTCTCAATTTGAAGCATATTAGGATTAACCAAGGTCATTTACTCTCATCTTATATATATATTACTTAAATTGGTTTGTAAAGAAAATGTAAATTATCCTAAGAATATCCCTCGGGAGTGTCGTAACCAAGAGTGCAGCAAGGCCTGTTGTCGTGCACCAGTTCCCGTTCGAGTCTAGATCAAAGCGGTGTTTTCGGGTTTTACCCCTACGTACATCTGTGCCAGAGCCGCCTCTACCTACTCGTATCCAGACAGGGATGTATTGCTCGGAAAACTCACAAAATCTCTACAATACCAAAATTCTAGGAAGTTCTTTTATACTAATCCTCAAAGTTCATCTTAGGTCTACGTGCTCTAATCAGAGTTTATCTAAATCTAGCTTCCAAGGTTTGTACTAAATTTCCTCTGATACCAACTGTAACGCCCCGACCCTAGTTACCTAGAGTCGGTGCCTTATTACATAACATTGGAATGATCACGAGAAAGATCAAGTCTCGAAAGACCGATTAGTTTAGTAGCCTTGGAATAACTAGATACATCCATAAATTTTTACATTACACCATAAAAAAACATCTTGTCTTCATATCCCCTCATACTATCCTTGCAGGTCATTCATAAATTACTTCTTCATAATCCTGGGAAAAATAAAACATTGAAAGGGGTGAGCTCAGATGCTCAGTAAGGATAACATTATAGCAGAAGCTTTCATAAATAAGCATACACACTTAAGGCAGTTTATAACTAAAACAAAAGCATTTTAACCTTGAACTTCAGCATAAAATGGCAAAGATAAAATAAAATAATGCCATTTACTTACTCACATGGATATTCTACTAGTCGAAAAATCCCAAGCATTATCAATAACCACTTTCATAATGATGGAATGCATAATGTCAGACTATCATAACCACATAGCCAAGGCCTCGTGCCAAGACTACAAATAAGATTTTTCCAAGGCCTTGTGCCAAGACACTAGTTTGTCTCATGAGACCTACCGATGCATCGAGGAGCTATAGCGGGCTCCACCCGTCACTTATTAAGTCCAATGCATTCCTCATATGAACAGGTTTAAACATAACATAAACATTCGTATTAAAACTAGCATACGAAATGTCAATACTTCTACCTCAAACCATGAATGGTATAAAAAATAGCACATCCACAGTCAAACTTAACTCACTCGATACAATAAGGAAGATTGTATTGTATCACATTAACCTCAATCAAGAATAATGAAGGATCTTGACATAGATGAAAATAATCATCAAAACTATTTGAGAGAAATATCCCCCTTTTCTTGAAAACATTTAAAAGTCACACTATTTGTCAAGAAGCCATTTAAAAGTAGATTTTTGAATCAAAGTGTCCCATACCACTTTGAAACTTTTTAAAAGGAGTTTTAATTTCTAAACTTTAATGTACATATAAATAAATCCTTAAAACCATTTTTAAAACATGGACATTAATGAGAAATATTTAAATGAATAAGTATTTAAGACATTTAAAAATGGTATTTTAGTTAGAGATTCTAACCAAAAGAGAGACAATTGAATACAAATAATTTGAGGTAATCAAAACTTTGTAATATCATGAGAATAAAGGGATTCATGATATACTATGTCAAAGTACATTATATACACCACATAAAAGTGATTTGGTGTATAACAACAAAAAAGTCTCAATGGAATGTAAATTGAGATGAATTCTCTTATAAAGACCATATCCTTGGGTTAAGGATAAATCAATGACATAATTATGTGTGAAAAATATAAATACACTAAATATTATTGGATATTTAGTGTAAAACAATCAAAGGACATTCACACATAATCTTGTAAAAAAAACAACACCAATGAATTGGATGTTTAACTCAACAAATGGAGAATGAGTTAAAATTACTCTTATCAAATTCCTATCGATGACATGAGAAATTATCAATGGAGTGATTATGTGTATCAAAAGTATATCCACAGGAAGGGGAGTGGAATTTATGACATAATCAAATGAATAGTGATTCCACACATAATCTTGGAGTAATATAATCAATGAAATATGCGTAAAGCCGAATGAGTGGAAATTGAAATCTCAAATTACCTTATCGATTTGGTAACTTATGAAACATTCACCCATGAAAGAAGTATCATACCATGATGATGTAAATATCCATAAATTAAATTATATTACACAATGAATACGATCATGGCCAGTACACATACACCACATGCAATAATTAAGTGGTGATCAATGGAATTCTCACGGAATTAAAAGTGAGATAAGAAACCCCTTACCACGTTAATAAACTGAGTCGTATGGACAAAAGTTAATAACCACCAAAGGATTTCCAGAATAAAATGAATATAAAGAGAATCATGATAATATATATCAAATGGTAGTACACAATACACCACTTTAAATAATTTAGTGGCAAACAATGGAAATCTCACGGAATTGAAAGTGAGATAAGAAAATCCCTTACCACGTTAATCAACTGAGTCGTATGGAAAAAAGTTAATAACCACCAAATGATTTCCAGAATAAAATGAATATAAATAGAATCATGATAATATATATCAAATGGCAGTACACAATACACCACTTTCAATAATTTAGTGGCGAACAATGGAAATCTCACGGAATTGAAAGTGAGATAAGAAAATCCCTTACCACGTTAATCAACTGAGTCGTATGGACAAAAGTTAACAACCACCAAATGATTTCCAGAATAAAATGAATATAAATAGAATCATGATAATATATATCAAATGGCAGTACACAATACACCATTTTCAATAATTTAGTGGCGAATAATGGAAATCTCACGGAATTGAAAGTGAGATAAGAAAATCCCTTACTTTGTACTTTTTCCTTGGTCGACGGTAGGTTTAACTCCTGTATAATGGTGAAATAATTGTTATTTAATTATAAAATAATCATTTACTTTAATATGATATCATATATGATCTTTTAACATTGATTTGTTAACAATATCTTAGAGTTATTGTCATTTCGGGTGTTAACGGGTTCATTTTACTTTATATTCTTTGTTATGTGAGCCATATTTATTAATGAGATGTATATTATTAATATCCAGAATGTTATCAAGTCCTTAGATACTATTTTTAAGTCATCAAATTATAATTATACTTGAATGGATATGATGGAGAATTAATCTCATCGCGTTCGTGGAGACGGTAGTCCGTACATACGCACGAGCGACAATATCATTCTTTTGATATTAAAATAATATATAATTGGATGTTATATCATATATACAAAATCATTATCATGTTATATGTATTATTTACATTAGTTACACATCATTATTATACCCATCCAAATAATAATATATTGAATAACAATTACACCACGACGTGGAGACGGTAAGCCGTACGTACGCACGTATGGTGACATGTTATTCAAAGGATGGATAGAATAATGAATATGGTTGTACCATATTTATAATAACATCACAGTATATATATGATACTGGAGTTATTATTTTATAATGGTAATAACTAAGAAAGAGGAAGTGGAAGAAGAAAGGAACTTGAAAAGGGGTGGTGAAAACATTACCTCTTCTTTGGGTTCTTCCTTTTGATTTGATCAAAAGGGCTCCATAGGTTGGCTTTCTGATCAAACTAAGGCCTTTAGGTTGTATTTAGGGAAGTTGAGATAGTATTTGGGAAGGTTTTGGCCGAACCAAAGGGCTTTGAAGGTGTGAAGAAATGAGAAGGAGGAGTTCCCTTTTATAAGAGGGGTGAGGGGCACCTTTGGAAAAGCTAGAGATATTAGTTTATAATAAATTCCTAATCGGTTTCCAATGGCTCAAAAGTTGAATATTAAAAGGTTAAGGTTGTTATGGGTCGAAAACAACTCAACAAATAGAAGTTAGACAGGTTTGGGTACTTATATTAACCTTATCTTTAAGTATTAACTCTAAGTTAATTAGTTTCACTTTTACAATGTCTCTTTGTATTTTTATATAATATGGTTAATAAACTTACAATATACATCCAAGAGACCCCCCAAGTGGTACATTAATGATGAAACTATCATGATATAAGTCTCTTGGCCGAACCTTATATTTTTAGGAATTTAATATCAATTAATAATATAATATTTTTTTAAGAACTCTTTTATGTCAATTTTGGCACTATTCAATAGTTGATTTTTTTGAAACTCATAACAGATTGATTACTTCAAACAAAGTAAATTAAATCAATCCTAATATATCATATTATCCTAGAAAATTAGTTTAATTCATTAAAGGTTTCATATTATATTTATTTGGGTATTTATAATATCAATTAATTTAATTTTTTACTATTTTAGTAATTACTGCATCATCATTGTGTCATAAATAAAATAAATTATTTAATGTCTAAAAATTATAAATAAAATATCATTATGTAGTAAATATTTTTATATTTATAATGAATATTTATAATCTAAAATCCAAAATATATAACCCTATGTAATAATTGTTTTTCTAAAAGATATATGCTTGTGTCATTTTTGTATTCATTTTAACTTAATTAAAATAAAGTGTCCCTATCACCTACAAGTGGCACCATGGGGTCCCCAAATCGACCCAAAGATGCATATGGTCTAAGATGTATCAACCAATAAGGCTAGGACACGTTTTAGGGTAATTTAGTATTATTATAATATTATTTTTTAACCCTTATTTACCAGATTTACCCTTAACCATGGTAAATAAAAAATTTACCACAGTAATTATTCAAAATGTCTAAAAATAAAAGTTACCTATTTACACAATTTGAACATCCTAATTCCAAATATGGAATCCATTTTTTCAAATTCAAAACACAGAAGTGGAAGAAATTAATTTAAAATTAATTCCCGTTGTTAAAACAAAAAGCGTGTTTTTTAGAGATAATAACTATCAAAAGATTGTCACTTGTTTATGTCTAGTTTAAATGTGAAATTTTGTTCAATGACCCACATTGTATTATATGGTAAAAATATATTCTAAATATACTTTAAAACCACTCAAATTCATAATTTATCACTATTAATTATTTTGATTAAAAAAGTTGTTTTTAATTAAAATTTAGTAATTTTCACTATTCATCAAAATATGAAAGTTATCCGAAAAGTACCAAAATTTCACCCTAGGCTAATTTAGATATTCCGAATCCAAAAATTAAGTCCATTTTGAGAGATAGAGTTTATAAAATTTCAAAAAGTAGGTATTACTATTCATAACGGCTAGTTTGATTGGTTATGGTGTGTTAAAATCTCGAAGTTGCGTACAATGCACGCCATTGCATTATTCGAAAGGATGCATACCAAGGAAGCTTGGGGTGTTACAATAGGTGGTGAGTTGTTTAAATTTTGAAAAAAGAAACAAAAAAATGTTTTCAAGTATAGCCTATTTGGTGGAATTATACTTAGCTACATCAGATTATATGTGAAGTCTAACTCTATCAAGGGTAGGTGAGGTTCCATGGGGTTGGATTTATATGTGATACCAAGCTCTGATAAGGGCAGGTAGGGGACATGAGTTTGGATGTTGTATGACATGGTTGTGATGGGAGAGTGTAAGGGCGGTGATATTGCACTACTTGTTATTGTTTTCTCTATATAAATTATGTATATATATATATATATATATATATTTTATTATGGTTTTTTAACAATGGAATTGTTATTTAGAAAGATTCTACCAAGATGGATTCCAGTGAAGCATTATGAGGGGAGTGATATGGTGTCGCATGAGCGTGAATAGGATGAGGCCCCTTTAGAATGGGATGAGGACCTAAAGGGTCAGGTTGAGAATGATCCATAGGTGCATCCACAGGTACAAGATCAGGTATAGGTGGTTCAGCTGTAAGATATGTAAGATTTTGGTCCATGGATTGATTAACATCTCAGAGTGAGCAGGGTTTGTGTCATCCATGTTATTGACCGGGGAGCTCAAGGCGTGGAGCCTTCGATGGGATACCTGACTCAAGAATTCTAATCACATCACCCAACAATATTTTAGGGTGAGGGTATACCACAAATGATGGATAACTGGATCGAGGTAGTTCATATCATCTTTGACCAGCTTGAGACACCCCCAAGTTAGAGGGTGAAGCTAGCGACTTACATTCCCATAGTACCAACAAAGAAATGGTTAGATGTACATGTACAGCAAGGAATATATAAGGGGATGTCCTAGAGGAACATTGAGGCCACATTATTCAAGAATTTATTCCATAAAACTCTTAGGTAATAGAGATATCAGTAGTTCTTCAACCTTTAGTAGAGAGACATGTCTATCAAGGATGATGCAGCTACTTTCACAGATTTGTCTAGTTTTTCACTTGGTATGGTGGGATATGACACCTAAAGAGTGAGAAGGTTTGAGGATGGTTTATGATGTCTCATTTGGGTGAAGGTTAACCTATTTATGTTATATTCATTCTCAGAGGTAGTTAATTAGGTGCTGATATCCAAGGGAAATTTTATGGACCGGTCATACTTGAGCTGCGGGATGGTGTTAGGTGATGTTAGCAATGATGATTTAGAAAGTATTAAGTGATTTAATGAGGAGTCTCAGTAGGGAATTCAAGCTAGATACTCAAGAATACCATCATGGAGTGGGTCATCAACTATTTTCTTTCTGTTCGGGCAGTCGAGTCATGTACGGATGCTTTGTGATCGGGCACTGAAGGAGTGCCAAATATGTGGTCAGGTTGGGCATCTCAAGAGGTTATATATGAAGCCTTATCAGAAATATAAATATCAGGCACCAAGGTGGACTTAGGGATCTTTGGTTGAACTGGGAGTATTATCGGGAGACGGTAGCTGATATTCAGCTACAATTGGATGTTGTGGAAGATATAGTGGAACCCAAAAGTGGGGTTAGTGGCCAGTAGATAGTGTAGATCCACAGGTAGTCCAAGACTCAAGTATTAGGGATTCATGCTAGGTGTAAGTAGAGGATCTTCTAGGTACAGAGAAAGTCATGGATCAGATTATGGATAGAGGTACACTGTGGGTTTTACCAGGTTTCTTTCTATTTTGGCATGACCCATTTTTGTAGGCATGCCCGATTTTGGGTTCATAAGGTGAATGATGTGATGCATGTTTTATTTGAGGTGTGTTGGCATCTATGAATTGATGAGATGCAGGTTTCATTTGAGGTGTGTGGAACCAGAACTGATTATGGTCATATAATGAGATGTATGATTATGCATTCCCAATATGGAACAAGTATTTTTGGTCTATTGATGAGATGTGAGACCTAATAAGTGCCATTTGTGACATGGAAACTAGGTGGGAATCTGATGATGTGAAAGATATAAGGCATTTCCGATGATACATGGGATTGATTTGAGAACTTTATGAGTTGTAGGAGTGATGATGCATCATAGTAGGACTTTTGAGTCCAGGGATGGTTGTTTTTTCATTGGAATTTTGAGTTTTGGGTCAGGAAGAAACCATGCAGGTAACTCATAAAGAGGCGAGCTCCTTGAAAGGAGATAACATTGGACTTTATGGATGAGGTAGAATGGTGTGATTTGAGTGAGATGGGAATTCTTGGTACTATATTTGGTTAAATGTGTATTGATCAGTGATGATCTATGTTTTAGTGGGATGACTGTAACATACTAGGTTTTTGGAATTGGACTTGTTTTGGGTAAATGTGAATTTTTTTATTTGGTGAGTGATCCAACTTGAATTATTGACTTTGGAACCTAATTATGAGAGTGTTCTTGACCTAAGGCCTTATGTTTAGATGGTTTTTAATGCTAGGAAAGTGACTAGGGGTTTTGGTTGACTTTTAGGTGCTTTGGAGGCCAAAATTGTATCCTTTTAGGGTGTGCAACCAGAGATGCACAGTTTGGAAAAACTGTGCAGCCTTCGAGGACTAACTTTTTTGTCCTCATTTGTCACAAAACATGATTTTCAACCTATGTAAGAGGGGTAGAAAAATCATGTTGGGTGTTCTTCAGTTTTTAGAAGAGGCTTCATGTATGGTTTTCACATTGTTTGGAAAACCGTGCTGGTGTTGTTCTTAGGCAGTAGAAGTTGTATACATGGCACATGGTTAGCCAAATTGTGCGGCCAAACCATGAAGGTCATTTAATAAGTAGAAATTATGAAACTTACCATACTCCATTTATCTTTTCTTACACCTATTGTCTTCTCCACCCACATGCATAGTGGAGGGGAGCTCCACATTTCTTCCTCCCCTAGTTGTTGACCCAACTCCTTAATCTGAGCTTCAATTGGATAATCATCAATCTTGTTAGAACTATAAAGGTAAGACCTTTAATCTACTAACTTCTTTTCTTCTTTGATCTAACCATATGCTGTGCTAATGTTTTATAGTCCATTTTGTCATATTTTTAGGGTTTTATCTAAAATTTTTATTTATTCCGAATCATCTTGAGTTAGAGGATGATACCGGATGAGTGAGAGTCTTCCAGTATGAGTTAGGTGGGACTTATATTTCTCTTCTATTTGGTGGTGTTTCGGGGGGGGGGGGGTATTCTTGATCACACCATTAGGTTGTTCGAGAGAGACCCTAATAATTTATTTATTATTTATTTTAATTAATAAATGGATCATGTGATATGTCTACGGGCATGATCCTCCTATACTGCAAATGGTAAATTCATAATAGATGCTTGGACCACATGGGAAGGTTAGGCCAAGTGGGTTAATTAAATTAAATTGAAATATATATTGCTTATAATGGTTCCTTGGGAACTTTCTGAGCTTGACCCAAGGATCAAGATGGTTTTGAAGACCTAGACTAAGGAAATGTTATTCATCAGGTTGGGTGAGGCCTAAGGTTTATATTAATGAGGTGATGCTAATCACTAGGTTGTGTGATTTGGTCATCAGGTTGAGGTGATGAGGTCTTAAGGTTACGGGCATAGCCTTTGTGATATTGAGATGGTGTTGACCATCCGGTTGAGCGACTTGGTCAGAGGGGCACGCGATGCTAGGTTGATGTGTCTTGGGTACTATGGTTGGGTAATTACCACTCACTATTATTGGCTACCATGCCTTTAGAGTCTTGTTCACATAGATAAGACTCATATGATGAGGTGGTGTTAATTAATCATGTGGGTAAATGCCTCTGTAGGTTGTGTATTAGGATTGTGTTGACCATCAATGAGGATGGATGTGCTTGTCATAGAAAGAAACAGTGATGGTGAGGATCCATCAGTTGATAGTGATGTGACTGTCGTTGGGGGATGAGGCTCACTATATTTTTTGAGTCCATTGGGCCAAGATATTGGTAGGAAGGATATCACTGTTCCTTGGGATTTCAGTTGTTGAGCCGACAAAGATTATATTTGGAGGAATGAAATTTTTATGCCTATGTATGTTATGCTTTGAGTTGATGGTGATTTCCTGATATGAAATTTGGGGGATTGGGTAGTTCTTTGGTGTTACTTTTTGAAAACCAGTAATATTATTGATGGAACGAGGTACCAAGTGATAATTTATAGGTGGAACCAGATGGTCAACCTGTGATTAACTTTCACCAGGGGATTCCTTGGGCTTTACCCAAAAGATCCTCGCATCAATAATTATACAATTGCAGAAATGTGTTGTATTCCATATGTATAATTGGGGGCACGTGGTATTATAATGATGGATAAAAAAGGTGATAGATTTATTCTAGAAGTTAAGCATAAGGGAAGCAGGTTATTTATTTATTATTCATGTACTGCCTTTTTATTTATATTTATAACACCTACATTATAACAGATGTAGGATATGCACATGTTGGTGATGTCCTACTAAGATTTATTCTCACACCATACACAGGCCCTTCAAGATCTGTTTAGACTTTATGTCTCTTAGATTAGGTATGGTATCGAGTGTAGGATATTCACCCTAGTGATTAGGTAATACCTTTTTTATTGGATGATAGAAAGGGTCCTTGGATGTTCTCACATTAGCTGGAGTTTCTTTTTGGTATCATCATGATTATTATATGTATGTATTGGTAGTTAGACATGGGTGACCATTTCTACTTATTGACATGTATGAACTGTTTTTATATGCATGCATTGAAAAAAAATTGTGTTTTATTCTACAAATGGTATGTTTAGATTTATTATTCATTACTAATTTTGTTTCATATGCTTCTACAACAGTGGGTTACTGCTCTTATTATATATGGTTATTCTTCCACTACTATATTTATTTATAAACCACTATTATTATCACCACTAGAGGGTATAGTCTCCACACTATCACCTATTTACACCCTCACTGCTAGCCGATATCCTTTGGCGTATAGGGAGGTGCACTTAAGGCCTTATTACCAACCGAACCTAATCATTAATTGGGTGGAAAATGGTTTGGGAAACTACACTGGCTTAATGGGGATAAATTATTTTTCATGACTGGACTCTAATATGGGTATCATCATTAGAGGGTAAAAAAAGGATATACCAAAGACCATTATCCAAGAATTATATGTATATTATGAGTTTCTTGTTTTCTCTTTATATTTACTAATACACATGTTATATTTATGGATTTAATTAGTAGAATCATTAGGGACTACCTAGATAAATTTTGTGATGTCATTATTGATGATATTTTGATATGTTCCAAAAAAATGTAATTAAATGGGGATCATATAATGGCCATACTAAAAACTCTATGGAAAGTGAGGATTTTTTAAAAATTTCGTATATGTGAATTTTGGTTACAAAATATGGAATTATTTATTCAAATAGTAACGAGTGAAGGAATATTTATTGGTTAAGTTGAGACTATGGTTGCAGAGGAGTAGCCTAGACCTACAACATTTACTAAGATTCATAGTTTCATTGGTCTAGAAGGATACTATAAAAGGATTCTGAAAAACTGTTCATGGATTTCTAATCTATAAACCAAGTTAACTTTAAAGATAAATAAGACCATTTTGAAAAATGATATTGAAGAAAGTTTTCAAGAACTGAATAACAGGTTTATTAGTGACACTTTTCTTACATTTCCCTTTGATAAAGATTTATTTTTCATTCAAAGTGGTGAATCTTAAAAAGGGTATGGATGTGAAATCATGAAAAATGAAAAGTTTATTGCTTATGAATTTAAAAAATTGAATCCTTATGAGGAAAAATATATTAATCATTATTTTTAGTTATTTTTATTTATTTTTTCATTAATAATATTATGACATTACCTTTATCATATGAAGTGTGATATATACACAGAAAATTAAATTTGAAGTATATATTTTTGTACCTCTCTCTCTTATACTTTTTGTTGATCACAAACACTCACATATGTTCCAAATGATTTCATTTTAGTGAGTTTCAATGTTTATATTGAATACCAAGTGATAGAATTCATGGAATATTGAAGATATTTTTTATATCATGTTGAAGGATCTAACCTATCCTTAATAATTATTAAAGATTACAGAAACATGTATGAAGTACCTTATAATTACATAGAAGAAAATAAGGGAGGGTATTATTAAAGGTGGAGATTTGTTTTTGTTTTTTTAAAGAAGGTGGTGCCTTGGTCAAAGACCAAAGAACAATATATATTATTAAAACAAGGAATTACATGAGTCTAAAAGATGGGATTATTTTACAATCTCTATCATAAAGTGAAAGTAAATCAACAGGGGGGTCATCCAACCATGTAGTGACATGGTTGACACCCATATTTGCAAGACCATCCGCCACCATATTCGATTCACGAAAGGCATTTGTAATGATGTAGTTGAATTCCATGAGTGAATGAATACAGTCCATCTAGTATGTTGTATGAGGCCATTCATGGTGCATCACACCATTCCAAATAGCTTGAATGATGGTAGTCAAGTCACATTCAATCCAGATGTTGTTACAAACATGTTTCTTTGCAAAGGAGATAGCATAGATCATGCTCATAATTTCAGCCTACAAATTCAAGGAGATTCCACAAGTTATATAGAAACATCCAAGAATATTCCTGAAGTGATTTCTAAAAATAGCACCACAACCCGAAGGGCCTGAGATTCCTTTCAAAGCACTGTTGACATTCACTTTAATCCAGCCTAGGATTAGAGCTTTACAAAACACATAAAAATTGAATCTAGGATGAGGATAAACTCCATCAACCCCAAGTATACATAGAATCCCAAAGTCATTCACTGTGTTGTTGCAAAATCCCTTTTGAATCAAAGCATATTTCTGAATGGCTATGAGGATATGCATCTGTCCTGCATGTAAACTAAGTGAGTAGTTGTTCTAAATAATATCATTCCTATAATACCAGAACATGTGAAGAAGTTCAGCAACAACAGTTAAGAAAAGGCTCTTGATTTGCTGAGAGGATTCAAGATCGACACAATGAATAAATATTTGTGTGGTAAAAGGTAAAATCACAAGTAAACTCTTACTATGAAGTATGGAAAATATTAACATTTTGTAGATTATAGTGAGTAAATAAACAAAGGGTTTTAATGGAAGAACATTTTTTACAAGTGCCTAAGAAGTTATAACCATACTGAACAAGATGAGAAAAACGATAGGTGAAACATATCTTAGTTTCAGCAATTGAAAAACCTTAAGGATAATGATTATTAATAAATCTTTTCAAAATATTAAAAGTTTTAGAGTTCTCTTTTCCCTAAAAATTCCAAAGCAAAATATTCATTAGAACCTATTTTTGGGGTTGGAACCCCCCTTCTCTTATTCCCTTAACCCTTCCTCCTGGAAGATCTTCTTGGGGAATTTGTCAAGATTTGATGGTACTTCTTTAACTACTTACTCCTAGTAACAACAGAATAAATGTATGTAATATCTGCATATGCCTCATCATTTAAAGATTCCTGCAGTATAGGGTCTATAGGTTATCTTTTATTTAAAACAATCAATGGGAATTCAACCTGAACTATAGGAAAGTCCTTGAAAGGTAGAGAAGTGGATGTTCTTGAAGTGTAGTGGGTAACTTCTTTAGAATCAGTGGTATGTGTGTCACTACCTAAACTTAAAACCAAAATAATGGGGTTGCACTTTACCTCGGGAGTAGTAGGAATATTGGCCTATTCTGTAATAACAATGGGATGAATCTCCAAAATAGCAGCATTGATATTACTATCATTCATAACTAGAAAGTCAGAATGGAAGTTCTGGACCTGAGAAAGACTAAGGTCCCATCTTTCGTTAACTGTGTGAAGTGGGATACAAGCACAATGGTCACCCAAATAACTAACACGGAGAATTGAAGGGGTATTTTTGTCCTCATGGTCATAAGGTGTGTTTGAGGAGTCAGGGGACTGCTTGGTGGAGGTATCTTTCATGTGTGAATCAACAAACATAGGATCTATCTCAAGTTGAGACTTTTTAATGATCTACATAATAAAATATTATAATTCCTCAACAAAATACTGTTTTTCAACTGCTTGAACATCCTCTTCAACTAATTCTACCCAAGATGTTCCCACATTATACCCATTGGGATTCAAAGTCTTTTACTTCTTCACCCACTTTTTCAGTTTTCTTCTTGGAGGGTTCTGATTTATCAAGTTTAGGGCCTTTGTCCTTATTTAATTTTCTAATATCATTCCATTTAGATTCAAGTATATTGAGGAGTCTCCCCACATTTTCCTGAACTCTTACATACTCAAATATATCATTCTTGAAGGTGGATATGTGATAATAGTATAGACTCATCAGCGTATGGAATTGGATAGCTAGTATCATGTGTCCTGAATGTCTAGTGAGAAGAAGACCCATCAGCCTACCAGTGGAGTCCCACCTTCCTATTAGTGGAGTCCCACCAGCCTGCCGATAGTGATGGAAGAACTGAGATCATTCTTCAGAAGTCCACTATCTATCCCCTGGTGGTGTACCATCTTGTTAGTTCTAATTCTGGACGTGCACCCATTTTTCATTAGTCCATAGACTACCTAGTGGAGGCTGTCAGGTATCAGGTGTCATTAAATCTAATAGTTTGGGAATTCAATTAATATGGTCCAATAACCATTATGGAATTCTTCATTAGATTCATTGCACCTGATTATTCAAAAATGTTATCAATCCTCTTAGAGCCTAAAAAATAATTTCCTTGGCCTCTTGGAAGTACTACTTGTTACCATCAACACGTATCTAATCATTTATTCAAATTAAATTTCTAGAGGATACTCTCAAGATATATTATCTAGTTATCCATCATTATTAAAGGTTTTTATAAACATTGTTATCAAATATCTCATCCCTAATTATAATTTTCCATCCAAGAGATTTTTGAGTGTATTTATAATAGGTTTCCCAAAATAAAACCTTTCTCTTCTCATCACTTTTCTCAAACGGGTTCTCCCTACACAAAAGTGAGGGAATAGTTTCTTAGACACTATCGAAGCTCAGTAGGATGCTCAAAACCCTACAATTGTGTGGGACATGTTTGTTGATCTCCACTAAGATTAAGTGATTAATATCATTGAACTCTCAAGTGTAGGGGTGGATATGTACAATATCACATCAATCAATTTTCAGAATCATTATTAATTTTATTTTATATCTTATCACTTTAACACATTAAATAATTTATCATTGATACACATATATAAATTAGATGCAATAATTTCCACAAATAAGTTACTTTGATATTATTGTTAATAAATTAGATAGAATTTATCAACTATCTCTTAATATATTTATCACTGCATCATTTTAATTTTGAATTTAGCTTATACTTCGCCTTTAAATTTTTGTTTAATTTTTTAAAATAGAAATTCGCCCTATATTTCTATATATCTCTAAAAACAATTTGTTTTAGAACATTGTTTTGTATTTATATAAAAATTTTCTCTTTTCAAAATTGGGTTTATTTAAAAAAATCTAATCATAATTGGTTCAAAGCATAATATATTAATTATGTAATATAATTTTTATTCACATGATCTTGTTTTTTATGCCACCAATTACTCTTATTGAAAAAATAAGAGGTCAACTTTTCTTGGTATTATTAGCTACCCGTTTTAGAAAATGTTAATGCACATGTATGTTCTAACTAAATAATTTGAAGAAAAATGGACTCTCAAAGATGTTAATAATTTTGAACATAATGGAAAATATATGAATTCCATACATTGTAGTATTGATAGAAATGTGATTAATCATGTTTATATATATATAAATATAAATAATTATAAAATATGAAAATTATTATAAGCCAGACATGAGGGGACAATATAAAGTGAAATAACCTAGATAGGATAAGTATCATCAAAATTTTGAAGGTTTCTCTATACATATTAATGAATCAATTAATATCATGTTCATGAGATTTGTTGAATTTTGAAATAGTATAAATTCCCTCAGTGATGAATTATATATAGAAATTCTCGTAAAGAAATTCCTATGGCCTTTACCTAGGTCCAGAGCTCCCAATGTCTCACCCTTTTAAGAATCAAAGGATGTGAATAAAATGACAGTTAAAGAAATCATCAGATCCTTAATGACATATAAAATAACAATGATGTGATAAGAAATTAAAGAAGATAATGAAGTCAAATAATTCATGAAAACCATATCATTTAAAGCAACAAATGATGAATCATTTGGAGGATATGTTTTAGACTATGCTCAACTCGTTAATAACTTGACCAATTTTTTCAAGAAAAATAAATTATCCAACCGATCCAATAAGGTAATTAAAAGGAGAGAACCATAAATGACATGCTATTAATTTAAAAAATAAAGGTCACATAACTCTAGAGTGCCTCGCCAAGAAAACAATCTTAAAGAAAATAAATAAGGTAAGAAGGTTTTCATAGTTTCAACATGGAGTTCAAGTGATTAGTCTATGGATTTAACTCCCTCATCCTATTAAAGTGAGTCCAGTTCCAAGTTCCTTATGGAAAATTATTATGAAAAAGCCAAGTTTAGTATCCATATTCCTATTTCATCCACTTCATCATCTTCTACCAATTCTTCTTATCCATCTTTTTATTAATGATCCTATAGTCACCATAATTATGAAGACCTAAAATATACTCAAGATCAACTCAAAATGGTTTCCATCAACTTGATTCATTATATATAGATATTGAAAATAAATATAAGAAAGTGTTTAAATAAAATATCAACTTCAGAAAGATATGAATATAATGACCTAAATTGTTATAAATAAAATTCCCTTAAGATCTAATTTTTTTTATTATATAATATGGTTATAGAAAACACACACATGTTTTGTTTTATTATATCCAATTGGATTAAAAATAATGTTAGAAATCATTACCTTTGATAATACAATCATTAAACGGTTATCACATGATTAGTATAAATATAGGGGATTAATGAATTGAATTGAAATAGAAAAAGGAAGTGATGGCCTCATCTAGTAGGATTGTACCCTATGAAGATCATTTATCAGAGCTTCCAAGGGAGAGAGAATCACTGGAGTTTTCCCTTAACCAAGACTATGTTGATATTAACCCATTCATAATTAAACCTTGTCAAAGTTTAAAAATTTATATTTCCTAATAACTACTATATAGTGGTTAGTAGGGTTGAACCCATAGGGAAGGAAAAAATGAGATTAAGTGACCAAGATTTTAAAAACAAAACCCAATGTAAACAGTGGGTTAATTATATTTTTACATATTTTTAATATAAATCAGTAATGAGACATAATTATTATTTTATATTTTTTTGTTGAAAAACTATGATGAAATAGGAGAAAATATGGACAAATAGTGAGCAAGAGGGAGAATAAAAGCTGAAAGATGAACAATAAAGATGAAATTACTAGGGAAAATATATCCTACTTGTCTAAAAAGAGTTTATTTTCAAAGAAAAATAAATTAAAATGTAACCACTAAAATCTAATGATTTATCTCTCTCACCAAGAGATTAATCACATAGATTGAACAATATTGGAGTTTGCTACTCTAAGAAATATTCAACTGTAAAAATATATATGAAAAGGTCAATAGAAAAAAACTCTCTGAATGTTCTAAAGTTTTCTTTTTGAAATTAAATCTTAAAGAAATTAAATCCATGATCAAACTCACCAATTGATTGTGGAGTTTGAAATTGAGTACAAGTGGCATGATGAAATTAAATGAATTCAAAATTGATCTCACAGATTAATTTTGAAAACATTGAAATGAAAATAATGAAAAGGCGGATTAATGATTACCAATAGAAAAGATGTTACCCCAAACTAAAATTATTTATCATACGATCTTGTTCATATTAAGAATTGAAAACATTAAATTAAAAGTTCAGAAATTGAGAACAAAAGAGGAATAAAGATCTAACCTTCTGCTCCTGCTCTCCAAGATCTTTAAGTCTCTATTCCCAAGAACTCTCTTGTAAGTGTCGCTATTACTCTCAAAGATGTGTTCAATGATTATCAAATGAATGATAGATGAATGAATGATGTATGTATGCTACTACTACCTTTATCTTATTCTAAATTCCTCTGTCATGCTCTGTTTTTCACCACCGACTTCCATAGACTCAGGTTGGTCTTCTACAAAAACATCGAACATGTGTTGCAGTCACGCCACCCATATCACTATACATGACTATCAAATATCTTCTTACCAAAAAATAAATTACAGTTGTAAATGAATCTAGATGTAATTTTGGTCCTTTCTTGAATTTTCAAATAATACACAAAGAAAAATAAAAGGAAATTAGACATTAGGTTTCTTAAATAAAAAACCTAATTAATTAATTAATTATTATCACAATTTATTATGTTAATTAACTTATATTTATTTAAATCTATTTATTATTAATTTTTATTAATTTTTATTTTCATTAATTATAATTAGAATTGTTTTATTTTATTTCAAACATTAATTAATTATTATTATTAATTAAATTATTTAATTATTATTACTATTAATGTTTTTTAATAACATTATAAAAGATAATTATTTTTATTATTTTTATTAAGTTAATACATTATTTTATTTATTTTATTATTTTTAATAAAAATAATAATAATAATTAGTTTAGTTAATTATTTTAATTAATTAACTTTCTTTATTTTTACTTTTTTTTATTTTAATTATTTACCCCCTGATCCACTGGACACATGGGGGGGTCTTCCTCCTGGAGAATTTTTTATCGCGATTTTGGACTTCCTCACAGTGGAGAAAAATATATGGTTTAGGTACGGTTCCATGACAGCGCGAAGGCTCTTGAATGGAAAAAATAAGTGTGGTAGCTCGGCCTTCCTCAGGGTGGTGGAACCTCCCCCTCAGAAATCACATGAAGTCTAGGAGGCTATCAATGTTCTTAAGATCTTCAATGGATAAGGTAATCAAGCGGCTAAATCGGCATCAACAGTGGGACGATGGTTGTAAAACCTGAGATACCGAGCACCAACAGTGGATCCCTGATCAGTGACAAATTCAGACGACAAGCGAAGACCTCCTCTATAGAATCTTTCAATGATTTTGGTTCAGTTCATCTAAATATGAGTCCTCGTATCTATTTCAATTTTCCAGAATCTTGATCTGTTTCAATTCCTATTATTTTTTTCTTCAATTCCAGTGGCTATTGAAGATTGTGAAAAAATTGTTTGAATCTCAACTGTGATTCAGGTGTTGTTGACAAGGGAATTGTCTCGTAAGGAGGACTGATGGTATGAATCCAATGGTGTTTAAGAGACTAGTGGTGCAAATGTGTGGTGGTGCATCACTGCAAGAGGCTGGTGAAAGATGGAGACACCATCAGGAACTGGATGTGAATGGGAAGGCAGTGATAGTGTGATAAAACCTACGAAAACTCATGTGATGGTGTCTCAACAAAGGGTGGAGGCTGAAGGTACGTCAGGGTTGGAGGTGTCTCAAGATAGCAGCCGCAAGAGGAAGCAAGAGGCACTGATGATGTCTTCTGAGACACTATTGGGTTATATGTCTAGCGGTGTTGGTAATGTGACAGAAAAAGATGAGGAGAGTGGAGGTGTGAAGAATTTCCAACGATGTGTTAAGGGGATGAAACCTACTAGTGGTATGACATGTCTAATGGTGTCTTATGAGACACCGTTGGAAAAATTCATCTAACAGTGTGTGGAATTTTAGGTGTTGTCTAAATACCAAACTACAAAATAAAAATTATAATTAATCAAAATAACTCAATTAAGAATTAATGAAATTAAAATTTAAAATATAAATTACTTAATTAAATATATGAAACTTATATTAAAAAATGAATTAAATAAGAAATTAGAATCATTTAATTGAAAAACAGAAAAAAGGAGAATAAAATTATAAATTGATTTTAAATTAATAAATTAAATTCAATGATTAAAAATAAAAGATCTAAATTAATTGTTGAGATCAAATTAATTAATAAAATTGATAAATAAAGTTAATTTATTTTTTAAAAAATAAAGAATCAAAAATTAAATTAATTATTAAGTTAATTAAGTGTAAAATAAACAGATTATTTTATTAATAAAAATAAATAATTAAAAAATTATTATGACATGAAAAAAACAAACATAAAGAGTAAAAATAAAGAACCAGAAAAGTAAGTAAGAGAAAACTTATAACTTAAAAGACTAAAAATACATAATTAATTTTGAAAATTTATTAAATAAAAAATTAAACTATGAAATTATTTAATTGATATTAATTATAAAAAAACAAATTTAATTAAATAAATGATTGAAAACATTAATAAAAGATGTGGAAAATTAGGAGAATTTAAGGCCACATCAAATTCCCCCACACTTAAGCATTGATTATCCTCAATCAATGCTTTGTTTTTCTTGAAAAACAAAAGTATGTATTTATTAATTATCTCAAAATGAAGCATGTAAATCATTTTTAAAAAAGTGGATTACAAACTGTGAAATAGGCTTTTGAAATGAAAAATTCAAATGAAATCTTGTCTAACTTTTGATATTCATTGGGTGATCAAGTAAGAAAAGGATCATCTACTTTTAAATATGTCATGCCTCATATATGAAGCTTCCTACTAGCATACTTCAATTAAAGTTCATGTTTAATGTTCAAGAGTGATAAAAGGCTAAATATTACTGAAATTAGGAACTTAACAAAAGGTACCTTATACTTTGACTTTATCCTAAGTTCAAAATGGAAAAAATTAAATTAATTTTTTTTGAATCACCTTATTGTAAAAACATAAATGGTTTCATACAAATCAAATGGCCCCTTTTTCATCTGGAATTTGTAATTCCCTCAACTTAATGAACTTGTTTTTGAAAATTAGGAATTTAAAATATTTTTTACCCAACCATGTAACTTTTTCTTAGAACTGTGCACATGCATTAATTTAATATTGTATAGAGGGCTTACTCACACACACTATACCTACTGTCTAAAAAAATTGTTGTGGGTTCCCAAATTCCCATTTTACTATAGTTTCAAAAGATTAATATGAATACCATTTAAATTAGATCATAAGGTAATTATTTTTTAATAAATAAAAAGAGAGTCCCCAAGGATGAAGTTCAAATTCCAGTTTTCTAAGGTTAAGATCATTATAACGCCCCAACCCCACACTTCTGAAATCAGTGCTAAAACATTCTGCGTAATTTTTTTTATAAAATAAACACCATAATTACACAACACATTAAAATCAGAGGATCCTTACCATTCTAGGTTTTAGAGAATTAGATAATAACATTACATATTGTCATAACTGTACAAAACAATCTTCAGTGTGCTTCCTACATATAGAAAAAAAACATCACTAATAGATATACTAAACCTGTAAAAATGAATTTAAAATGTAGAGTGAGAATTTAAAATGCCCGGTAAGGGGTTTGAAAAACAATCAATAAATTCTTTTAAAACAATTCTTTAAAATGAAAATAAAAATTGTAAATAATTTCCTTAAAAAAGAAATTACCTTTCTCATAAAATGTCATCATCATTTTTTGAGAGTAACTAAAATAATTTTTTAGGAGAATCTAATGCTCAAAAATTGCAATACTTATTTAAAAGATACAAATAAAATGAATAATAAAATATGAACACGGATGAATAAAAATGCATGTAATTCCACTTATATGTTAGATAATGGCCATACTTAATTATTTTTGACTTACCGGGGGTGCAGATACAAATTTGCACATGAAATAAAACTTTTTCATAGTTGTCACATAAAATGTTATAAATTATCATTAAACACATAAAGGAAATCCATGAACTGATAGATAAATATCTATCCTTTGTTTATAGATTTGAAACAAAATATTAATCCCTCCTTATAAATGACTTTTTATACATATAATAATATACAAAGATAAAAGTCATTATAACTTGTATATTTGGAAAATATAGTGTAGAGCATCACATAGAAGTAAAAATAGCTGATTAAATAAATACATAAAAATGTTCATAAGAGAATGATTCCTAACCATGGATATTCTACTAGTTGAATAATCACATGGAAGATCAAGTACTAGATTCCTAATGAGAGAATGCATAATTTTAGACATCATAACTACACCATCAAGGGATCGTGTCAAGACTATACATATCCATACCATCAAGGCCTTCTTACAAGACACTAGTTTGTCTCATGAGACCTACTAATGCATAAAGGGACTGTATCAGGCCCCACCCATCACCTAATAAGTCTAATTCATTCCTCATGTGAATGGGGTTAAATAAAAATATCATATACATATTCAACGTAAATAAATTTCCTCAATATTAGAACAAAATCACTAACCATTATGAGTAATGAATTGAATGGTATCAAAATAGAACCTTAAATTAATCATAAATTGTTCAATGAAATATCATAAAAGTTTAATCCCATACTTGAAATAACTATCTTTATTTGTAAATCATAAATAAAGTGGATAATGTAATAAAAGCACACTTAATCTAAAAATGCATGGTATGTTAGCTATAATTTAAACGATGGCCATATCTAGTTTATGAATAACATGTATGGACAAGGAAAACGCTTTTTCACATGAGATGATAATATTATCACATAAAATGTTAATATTTAGATATTCACATAAAATTATGGTCTTAACCTGAATCCATTCATGGAACCTTTTTGAGAATTAAGTTTTTACACATAAAATAATAGCTTATTTACATGAAATAATATGTAATATCAAAATAATATCTCTTTTAAAATTTTAAGACACAAAATAACAAAATAGGGTATTATTATTGTTTTCCATTTTACATTAGGAATTATAATCACGTAGGCAAGCTGGATTTTTAATTAAAAACGTTATTTTCAAGGTTTAACATGTATACATATACATATAAATAAATCATATATATATATATATATATATATATATATATATATTCATAACAATATCATTTAATGAAACTTAAACCCTTAAGTTTTCAATTCTAATAAATTCATGAAATAAATAAAAACAATTACATTTACTTACAAGTGTATAAATTTGTGTGTATATATATATATGCATATATATATATATATATTAAATTCTTGTAAATTGAAAATAATTAAATCCTTTCAAACCGTAGGTTTTAGAAATAATCATTTAAATCAAAACCCTTATCACAAATATGCTGAAAATAGATAGTTATACATGTTTATATACATATATATTCATGTATATATACTTACACATACACACACACACACATATATATATTGTAAAAGCAAAATGATTTGATAAAGTAGAATAGACCCTTACTTGGTTTAAGGATATAATTTAGAACATGACGCTTAAATTATATCACCTGAAAATATTAGATTATCTAGATAGATTTAAGTTCATATATATAAATATATATATATATATATATGTATAAATTTTTAAAACAACCTAATTTGATCAAAAATAATTAAACCATTACTTATATTCATAAGATTGAAGGATTATAAAAAATCCCTTATAATTTTACCACAAATTATTTCCACAAAAATTATTTAAAGGAAAGAAAGATGTGTCTGTATATGTATTTTTATATACACTTATATATATACATGACTTGTAAAATCAAACACAAAATAAAATATAACCTTACAAAATATAGGTTAGAAGATGAAATTTAACACATAACCCTCATCTGGAAATATTAAGTCATTTAGATAGATATAGATTCATATGTAGGTGTGTGTGTGTGTGTGTATATATATATATAAAACTACGTAGCTTGATCAAAAATAATTAAACCCTTACCTGATTTAGATCCAAATAGGGGATGCAGGCTTATGAAAATTTGAGTAGCAAAAATTTGAGCACTTCAGGGGAAGCGGGTCGGGTAGAATTAGGTGAAAATATGAGTTTATATAATATAACCCAAGTTTCAATTAGAAAACTTGCTAATTGAAAACTGAATCGGCTAAAGTAGTAATAAACAACATTAATAATTGATGTAAAATCATAAACGAATCATATTGACAGAATATATATATATATATATATATATATATATATATATAATTGAAGCTTGTAAGTGAAGCTGATACATGGATAGGGATGTTGGTTTAAAATTATTATGATCCTCAGAATTATTTGAAGGGCCGAATCAAGATGGGGTCGTGGTCAAGGTGACTTTAATGAAGGAGGTGGATCAGGTGGTCGACCAACTAGGACATATGTTGCAAAATAAAAATAGTGGAGGAAGAAGTAGAAGGAAACTGGGAAGGAAAAGGATGGGTAAGTGAAACGCACGGCCGATTGTCGCCTATCGACCGGTCAAAGTTCCGGTGCTCTGCTAATGTGTATAACAGCACTCGGGTCGAATCCTCGGCGATGGTACTTCGTAATAGTCAATTGTTTTTAGTTGATTGTATTTTGATTTTGGGGGTTTGTTTGCAGAGCTTAATTGAAACGATTTATGGATGATGTTTGATTTACCAAATTGATAAAGATTGGGGTGAGTTCATCATTAGGGAGTTACGCATGTGATATCCTTGAGCCTTACTTTGTATTGCATTAAATTAACACCCATGTCATAAGTTGACGTTGATTGGAATTCCTAAGTGTGAAGGCTTTAATCCAAGCCTTAACTTAACTTAGGGTTCTAATCGAAATCAAAACTTATTTATAGTAGTGTATTTATGGTTCCAATAATCCATGGAAACCACTCGTTAAACAAAACATATCATTAATCCATGACATATTAAGTTTAACATACACAATATTAATTTAAAGAATACTCATCGAGCAAAACTCTCAATCACTTAACATCCCCGAATTATAACTCACCCCAATGATAGATTTACTCAACCATTTGGATGTTTAATATTCTGGTTGAAATAATTATGATGATAAATTAAGAATAGAAGAAAAAGAAAGGGATTAGAAAAGAGTGGTACGTTGACACACACACACGAACGATGATGATAATTAAAAACGGATTTTCGATTGAATGAGCAAGAAAAAGAAGGGAAGGGGGTTCAACTGAATTTAAACTATTTTAGGAACATAAATATTAAACTACAGAAGGTGTATGAGAATAAGATATATTGAAGAAGTAACTTGCATTAAAACAGAATTACAAAGAAAGAGAATTACAAGATTACAAAAATGAAGAACACAAAAGTAAGTGAAAACAAAGAGAGGAGGAAAGGTCTCTCAAGTGAAAACATGAGTATGGCAGTTCCTACCAAGCCTTTGGCAAGGCTTTGGTCGTGCCAATATGATATCCTCTCTTCTGAAATTCCAACCCCTCTCAAGTAGAGAAGGGGAGAGTATTTATAGCCCAAGGAGTGGACTGTTTGCATTCCCAATCTGTCCCTCCACTTGCATCGCCAATTTGGCTATACAGACAGCCGAATATTCAAATATCTCCTTCTTCAAAGTTGTATACAATAATATTGGCCGACTAATGTAAACATATGGAGGC
Organism: Viscum album; assembly: GCA_963277665.1. Taxonomy (NCBI): domain Eukaryota; kingdom Viridiplantae; phylum Streptophyta; class Magnoliopsida; order Santalales; family Viscaceae; genus Viscum; species Viscum album. The sequence continues at coordinate 79,974,311 of OY728145.1, forward strand.
ATTTGGACAAGTGGAGCCAAATTTATGGCGGTTTTATTAAACAAAGGTAAACTGTCCATTTCTATCCATGCTTTTTCTATGGCCAAAATGTGAATGGATTTTTGAACTGGAATATTCCTTAGAATCCGAATTATTTCTTCAACAAAGTAGTCCACCTATATCTCCTCTTTCACTCTGAAAAATCTCAGCTCTATTTGATTCTTACATCAGGAGATATGTCATGCATACTATACTGATTTTAATTCTCGGCCAGAATGGTGGGCTGGACTTCAAAGATTTATTTGGGCCCCTTGTACTTGTATTTGGGCCTTGAAATTTTTATCAAAGATGACATGTAGTGTCCCCAGAATTATGGTGGAGAGTTAAGGTTTTTGGACTTCTGGAGTGAGCCCAGTAAATCAATCTTCAAGGCTGGTCCAGTTTGTTCACAGATTCTTTGGTCTTGTTTATAAGGACCATATGACCCTTCAAATAGCAGAATTGGATCATGGTTCCTTCTAATTAAATGTTTTATATTGAAATTAGAATCCTACAAAACAAGAACCACACAATTTGGATCAGTATAGTGATAGTTATAATTAACACATTAAACTGACTCAATTTGACTACTTCTAAAAATGCTCAAATACTATACTTAATATTAAAACATTAATATTTCACACAAATTATGCACATTTCATATAAAATAAGTAAAGGGGGAATATAATAAGTCATGAAAATATTAATAACATCAACTCCCCCACACTAAGATTTTCGCGTGTCCTCATGTGCAACAAATATAAAAACATGACAAAATCATTTTCACTCACCAACAAATATTAAAATTTTGTTTTCTCCAATCAGGGGAGGTTTAGACTATTTCACTCATCCATATTGAATTCCATCATAAAATTTGGTTCACAATAATGCATCATAAAAAATTCCTTTTTTCATGTTCAAGGTTTGAATTGGAAAATGTAGGCACTCAAAACTTACTCCTCTCAAGATGATAAAAATGTATTTTAGGAGGTTCACTCATTCACCAACAAAAAGTGAAAATCAAGAGTTTGTAAGAGCTCTCAGCTTCCATTCCCAAATCTAATGTGTACAAGAATCAATAGGTCTTTTAAGGGGTATTTCAGTGGCTATGGGACGGTAGGTATATAATGTCCAAAGGAAGAGAGAGGTTAAAAACACCAACATGGAAAAATCAATGCACATTTTTTTTGAAATTTGATTTGAAAGGAAATAGAAACACATATTTACAAGGGCATGAATGTGTGATGAATGAAAAGTGTGTTGAGTCAATAAGGTTTTCCTTATGAATTTTCCATTCCTTCATGTTTTGAAAATCACAAACACCTTATCTTTAAGGAAAAATGCTTTCTTAAGGAAAATCGCTTTTATAAGGAAAAATGTTTTCTTAAGGAAAATCGCTTTTATAAGGAAAAATGCTTTCTTAAGGAAAATTGCTTTTATAAGGAAAAATTCTTTCTTAAGGAAAATTGCTTTTATAAGGAAAATTGCTTTCTTAAGGAAAATCGCTTTTATAAGGAAAATTATCCTTATCATATTTTTTTTATATTTTTCTTAAGTGTGAGATTCGGATTCGTTTTCTCGGAGTCATTAAAACTTTGATATAAAAGCATTCTGTTTTAGTATTTGGTTCTGGACAAGAACTATAAGGAAATTTCATTCCGAATTCCGGATATGAATTCTGACTAAGTTCTATTCCAGAATCAGGATACGAATTCTGAAGAAGAATTCTCATTACGAATTCTAATGAAGAAATTCCATTCCGAATTCTCATTACGAATTCTGAAGAAGAATTCTCATTACGAATTCTAATGAAGAAATTCCATTCCGAATTCTCATTACGAATTCTGAAGAAGAATTCCCATTACGAATTCCAATGAATAATTCCCATTACGAATTCTGATGAAGAATTCTCATTACGAAATCTAATGAAGAAATCTCATTCCGAATTATCATTACGAATTCAGATGACGAATTCTCATTACGATTTCTGATGACGAATTCCTATTCCGAATTCCTACTCCGAATTCTCATTCCGAATTCTCCTATTAAACAGAATCTGATTATCATTGTTTTATACACTCTGAATTTATTCACTCCGAACCTTCACTCCGAAGTTTCTATTCCGAACCTTTATGTTAGAGTTTAAAACGATGTCGTACTTTCTGTTACACTTGTTTTGTTATAAAACGATGTCGTCCATTTTGTTATAAACTAACCGTTGTCTAAGTGACACATGTACAGGTCCCTCCGAACTTTAAGGAAAATATGACCATTGGAGAGGAGCAGACCGTACCTATAAATAGGAGCTCATTTGAAAGAGCTCGCAGCTGATGCATATGCCGATTATTGATAAAGTACTTACATGCTGTTGAAGTGATTTCTAGAGAGAGAGTCTCTTATTAACTCTCAAAGCTTCGTGCGACTCCGAATGTTGGTGATTACATTCGAGGGCTTCCGGGGATAGGAAGACAGAGGTGCCGACTACCTTAAAGATCGAGGGCTTTCTTGCTGAGAAAGACAGAGGTTGCCAACTACCTTGAAGTTGAGGGCTTGCGGGGATAGCAAGACAGAGACACCGATCTTCGTATCGAGGGCTTACCCTGGTGTGGGTAAGACAGACTTGCTTGAAAGTATAAATCAAGGGACCTTTATCCAAGGTTGTTGGATACCCTTCTCTTTGGGTTAAAAGACTATTATCTTGTTACTAGTAGTTTTACTACTTGTCTTTATTCCGCTGCAATTTTTATCTTAAGGAAAGTATAACTTTCTTATACTTCCTTACTTTCTCTGATTAGTTTAGATTCTATACGCTTTAAGGTAGAATCTTATATTGTAACTTTTGTTAAGTTTCAATCTCCGGAATCATAATTCCGGAACCTACTTTTGGAATCCCTTTCCAAGTTCAGTTCGGTGTTAGAGGTGTTGTGAATTTACTTAGTTTATCTTTGTTAAACTTAGCTCTTTTCTTTTCTTAAGGAAACTCTAGTTATTCATAACTAACTTTAAAGGTTCCAAAGGAATTTTTAAAGTATACAATTCACCCCCCCTCTTGTATATTGAGCATCTCATATTATATTTCGATCCTACAAAGTGAGGGAGATAGAAAATGGAATAGGGTGAGATGATGGAATATGTAGAACATGGAAGACTTCCAATAATGACACAATATAAGATGATTGAAGTGTTCTCTTTTTTTTCTCTTTTTGCTCTTTTTTTTCGAAAGTTATGCTTGAAACAAGTCTCACAGTCATCTCCCAAACCATGCTTGATCTCCTCATGGAACTAATTTTAGTAGTTATAACATGATCAATGGTTGATGATGAATGATTTTTGACCCACCCAAGACACAACCCATTCCTTTTTTTCATTTTTTTTAATATAATTTTTTTTCATTTTTTTTGAACACTTTTAAATGACTTTTGTACAAATGAAAATTACACATATACACCCCAAACCTCACAGAATTACAACCTCTCCCCCACACTTGAATGGATGCTTGCCCTCAAGCATATGATTACACATTGGAAATCAATGAAAGTACGCCCAAAAATGAAGTCCATTCCCCCCACACTTAAATTTCGATAAATTGTACAATGAAAATTCATGAAGATGTTGGGTGGGAAAAGGTATTAGGCTTGTAATGTGGCTATAAAAAGAAAGGTTTCCATAGGATCAAAGGGTATTTCAAAAGTAGGATCAATGTAAGGGTAACATGAGGCTATTTGGCTATTCTGATTCTCATGTGGCTTAGAAAATGCCTCTATCATATTAATGCACACAAAAGATGGAAATTCAGCTCAAAGGTCCACAAAATCAAGACTCACAATCAGTGGTGAAGACACACAATGAAAAAGATGGCCATATATGACCTTGGCATGAAGGATAATGTTATTCCTCACGGTAGGGGAGAATCATTTTCCACCAAAAATTGTTCATTCAAAATGTTTGTTATTGACACAAAATTTTTTACCCAAGTTCGAGATAAAAATTCAATATATTTGAGTTTAAAACAAACCTTTTGACTCCCCAAAATGGTTCGACAGAATTTCAATATTGGATGATGAGTAATTATGACACCCCTTTTTTTTCAATTTTCATTTTTTTTAATTAATTTTTTTAATTTTTTTATTTTTAATGACACATCCACACAAAAGAGAAAATAGAAAAAAGGTTGTGGAAGAATGTTGTAAAAAATGAGAGGGAGAGAGGAAGAAGAAGAAATAGAGAGTAGAAGAGAGGGAAGAGAGATTGAGGAGAGAGAGAGTTAAAGGGAAAGAGGTGCCCCCTGGTTTGGATTTGGTGGGTTGCCATCTCCATCTAGTGGTGGGTCGGCTAGAGAATTTGAGGATTCGGTGGAAGTCAAGGTTGATCCAAGATTGTGGGATGTTACCTGAAAAATAAAATTCATTATTCATCTAATGAAAAACTAAAAAGATATTGAAATTTCATAAAAATAAAAGAAAACATGGGTTGCCTCCCAAGAAGCACTGCATTTATTTGTCTACAGCTGGACAATTGCAGTGGACTACCCATAGTCTGACGGTGGCCATCGTATTTTCTCAACTCCAGTGTGCTTCCAGAAAAACGTTTTCTTTGGGAGGCCTGATAATTCATTGGATAATTTCTTCCCATCCTTGTTGGTGTGCTTGAAATTCAATGGGGTTGGAAAGAGAATATTTCTATCCTCACTTTGGTCTTCATCCTCAGGAATGGTTTTATCCACAAAGTGATGGTTTTATATTCTTGTAAATTCAGGAAGATGGCTCAATTCTGATGTTTCATTTATGTAAGGTTCGGATAACACAAAAGTATAGTATGAGATCCCAATTGTTTTTGACTCATTTATTTCATCACTTACCGATGTAGAGTAATGAGGATTAGTGGAGTCATAAGACTGAATAAAATTTTCAATATCCTTTACTACAATGTTGTTCGCCAAAGAATGGTCAATTTCAACCTCACCAGTGATCACTTTATTAATTAGGGTACAAATATCACAAACATCACTACCATCAGGACAATATAAACACATTGGTTCAAGGTTCACTTCACATATAACATAATTTTCAGAATCATGGATAAGAAAGGATGAATGTGGGATAATCTGATCTGAATCAACAAATGAGCATTCTAGTTCATTTTCCTTATTACCATCCATGTTGGAGCATTGGAGGTCAGAGGTGAGATGAGATTCCAAAGAGTTTCCAAGATCCTTTAGATCAATGGAGTTTTCATTTGTAATGTCAACATCAATTTCACCATTAATCACTTGGTTAATGAGGATACAATATTCAAAAACTCCTCTATTAGTAGAACAGGAAGAACATGATGGATTAGGATTCAACACACTCTCAGAGGGAGTTTCAGAAACATGGATTGAGAATGCAGAGTGATCCTCAGATGGGTATCGCATGGCTTGGAAAATGTTGAACTTGACCAGTTGGTCACCAAATTCCATGGATAAGATGCCAACATGGACATCAATTTTGGTTTTAGATGTCATAAGGAATGGTCTTCCTAGAATTAGGGGAGATCGAGAAGAGTTCGTCTCACCTTCCATGTCAAGGACATAGAAATCATCTGGGAAGATAAGATCATTGACCCGAACAAGAACATCCTCAATTATCCCCTCAGGACTGGCAGTGCTTCGATTGGCTAATTGAATGACAACACCCGTTGGGTGCAAGGGACCTAGACCAAGGTTAGAGAAAATGGATTTGGGCATTACATTTATTGAGGATCCAAGGTCTATGAGTGCATCATCAATGTTGGAACTCTCTATTTGACATGGAACCGTGAAGGTCCCTGGATCTTTGCACTTCATGGGAATGGACTGTTGGGTTGAAACATTTTCAATGTTCCTAAGTTGCCTCTTATGGGTGCACAATTCCTTAAGAAACATGGCATACTTAGGGATTTGTTTGATGGCATCTAAGAGGGGGATGTTCACTTCAACACGTCTAAACATGTCAAGCATTTTAGGATCAGGTTCAAAGGACTTATTAGGCTTGGAGATGGCTTGAGGAAAAGGAATTGGGTTCCTTAGAGGAATGGAAGGAGGTGAAAGAAGTGGATTCAAGTTCCTTTTCCAGATTTTTGTTCTTTTCATTTTCTAGATCAACATCGAAAGGGGAGGTAGAGCAATCAGCATGGGGCATAGCAATTTGCTTTCCCGATCTAAGTGAAATCGCACTTACATTACCCTTAGGGTTGGGTAATGGTTGATCTGGGAGTTGGGATGAATTTGATGGTTGTTGCTGGCTAAGGTGGGATGCAAGTTGACCTATTTGGGTTTCAATGTTCTTGAGGCTATAACGGGTGAAGGAAGCAAGATCCTCTACAGCACTTTCCCATGGTTGTTTAGAATAAGAGGCTTGTCCCAAATTGGGTTGGCCTTGATTTTGGTTCTTGGGAAAGCGATTGTATTGGGTGGGGAATTGGGAAGGCTCGTTAGGATAGTGGAATCCAGGAGGAGGATTGTTCCTTTGGGGTTGAGGAACAAAAGGATAAGGTTGTTGGAAGTTACCAACACCTTGACTATATTGAAACTGGTTTGGGTTTTGATGAGGGAACTGAGGAGGATGAGAAATGGGATTACCATACCTCAGAGGTGGGTTAAAGGTAGAAGAGAAGGGCTCAGAGTGGGGTTGGTTGAAGTTTCTAACAAACTGACCTGATTGTTGAGGGTTGAAGTTTCACTGAGCATATGCTGCATTGAGCTCCATTGGACTAGATGAATTAGATGGATCATCATGAAGTTGTGGACATGTGTCAGTCGGATGAGATGGAGAGTTGCAGATTCCACAATTCTTGATAGGTCCAGGGAATAGTGACTGTGGAGAAGATGAGGTTGGGGCTTTGGTAGCCACCGCTAGTTGACGCACAAGACCTGTAAGTTCACTCATCCACTCAGTCATCTTGTTGGGCTCTATGGATTGATTCTCTTGGGCTTGTTTCACTTGAGCATGTGCTCGAGTATAGAATTGCTGCGTGTTTGCAGCCATGTTGCTTATGAGTTCTCGTGCAGCTGCAGGAGTTTTATCAACCAGAGCACCACCACTTGCGGTATCAATGAGAGTTCTCTCCATAGCCAATAACCCCTCATAGAAGTATTGGATCAGGAGTTGGTCAGGGATTTGATGGTGTGGAAAAGTTGCCACAATCTTTTTGAACCTCTCCCAATACTCATGGAGTGATTCATTAGGGAATTGACAGATGCCGCTTATTTCCTTTCGGATGGAAGCTGTTCGGGAAGCGGGAAAGAACTTCTCAAGGAAAAGTCTCTTCATGTCAACCCATGAGTTTATGGAACCAGGTGGGAGGTAGTAGAACCAAGACCTGGCATAATCCTCTAGGGAAAAGGGGAAATCTCTAAGATTGATTTGTTCTTAAGAAACCCCTTGAGGTTTCATGGTTGAGCAGACCACTTGGAACTCTTTGAGGTAAAGATGAGGATCCTCACCAGCTAGACCATGGAAATGAGGAAGAAGATGAATCAAACCCGACTTGAGTTCGAAGTCAGCTTCAATGTTTGGATATTGAATACCAAGAGGTTGGTAATTCATATCAGGGGTAGCAAGTTCTTTTAGGGTTTGTTCCCTAGGATTGGCCATTTCAATTTCAACTGGTTGGATGAGGACTGGTTCTTGAATTATTTGAGTATCTCTTATGTTCCTCCTAAGTTGGCGAAGTGTTCGCTCAATTTCAGGGTCAAAAAAATCCGAGGGATTGTTTGGGAGGATGCGGGGCATTCAGAGAGATTTAGAAAGGATGAGGAAGATGGGTTTTTCTTTGTATTTTTTTCAGTTTATGATTTTTATGAGAAGACGGGTTTTTCTTTGTGTTTTTTTTTTCAATTTTTTTTTTAATTTTGTTTTTTTTTGGTTTTTTTTTTGACAATAACCAGAAACGAATGACTACTTAAAGCACCATCCCCGGCAACGACGCCATTTGAAACGCACGTCCGATTGTCTCCTATCGACCGGTCAAAGTTCTGGTGCTCTGCTAATGTGTATAGCAGCACTCGGGTCGAATCCTCGGCGATGGTACTTCGTAATAGTCGATTGTTTTTAGTTGATTGTATTTTTATTTGGGGGGTTTGTTTGCAGAGCTTAATTGAAACGATTTATGGATGATTTTTGATTTACCAAATTGATAAATATTGGGGTGAGTTCATCATTGGGGAGTTAAGCATGTGATATCCTTGAGCCTTACATTCTATTGCATTAAATTAACACCCATGTCATAAGTTGACGTTGATTGGAATTCCTAAGTGTGAAGGCTTTAATCCAAGCCTTAACTTAACTTAGGGTTCTAATCTAAATCAAAACTTATTTATGGTAGTGTATTTATGGTTCCAATAATCCATGGAAACCACTTGTTAAACAAAACATATCATTAATCCATGACATATTAAGTTTAACATACACAATATTAATTTAAAGAATACTCATCGAGCAAAACTCTCAATCACTTAACATCCCTGAATTATAACTCACCCCAATGATAGATTTACTCAACCATTTGGATGTTTAATATTCTGGTTGAAATAATTATGATGATAAATTAAGAATAGAAGAAAAAGAAAGGGATTAGAAAAGAGTGGTACGTTGACACACACACACGAACGATGATGATAATTAAAACGGATTTTTGATTGAATGAGGAAGCAAAAGAAGGGAAGGGGGTTCAACTGAATTTAAACTATTTTAGGAACATAAATATTAAACTACAGAAGGTGGATTAGAATAAGAGATATTGAATAAGTAACTTGCATTAAAACAGAATTACAAAGAAAGAGAATTACAAGATTACAAAAATGAAGAACACAAAAGTAAGTGAAAACAAAGGGAGGAGGAAAGGTATCTCAAGTGAAAACTTGAGTATGGAAGTTCCTCCCAAGACTTTGGCAAGGCTTTGGTCGTTCCAATATGATATCCTCTCTTCTGAAATGCCAACCCCTCTCAAGGAGAGAAGGGGAGAGTATTTATAGCCCAAGGAGTGGACTGTTTGCATTCCCAATCTGTCCCTCCACTTGCATCGCCAATTTGGCTATTCAGACAGCCGAATCTTCAAATATCTCCTTCTTAAAAGTTTTATACAATAATGTTGGCCGACTACTGTAAACATATGGAGGCATTTGGACAAGTGGAGCCAAATTTATGGCGGTTTTATTAAACAAAGGTAAACTGTCCATTTCTATCCATGCTTTTTCTATGGCCAAAATGTGAATGGAGTTTTGAACAGGAAGATGCCTTCAAATCCGAATTATTTCTTCAAAAAAGTCGGCCCACTATATCTCCTCTTTCACACTGCAAAATCTCAGCTCGATTGGATTCTTACATCAGGAGATATGTCATGCATACTATACTGATTTTAATTCTCATCCAGAATGGTGGGCTGGACGTCAAAGATTTATTTTGGCCCCTTGTACTTGTATTTGGGCCTTGAAATTTTTATCCAAGATGACATGTAGTGTCCCCCGAATTATGGTGGAGAGTTAATGTTTTTGGATATCTGGAGTGAGCCCAGTAAATCAATCTTCAAGGCTGGTCCAGTTTGATCACAGATTCTTTGGTCTTGTTTATGAGGACCATATGACCCTTCAAATAGCAGAATTGGATCATGGTTCCTTCTAATGAAATGTTTTATATTGAAAGGAGAATCCTACAAAACAAGAACCACACAATTTGGATCAGTATAGTGATAGTTATAATTAACACATTAAACTGACTCAATTTGACTACTTCTAAAAATGCTCAAATACTATACTTAATATTAAAACATTAATATTTCACACAAATTATGCACATTTCATATAAAATAAGTAAAGGGGGAATATAATAAGTCATGAAAATATTAATAACATCAGTAAGATCGACCATAGCGTGATCGGATGGCCGAGAGTGGATGTGTTGGGGCTGTGGAAGAAGGGGACTTCGATGGTGGTACTGAGTTGGATGACTACTGGTTCATAGTCCGTGAGGCAGAAGAAAAAAAATTATTTTATTTTTCTTTATTTCTTTGTTGTTTTAGTCTTGTTCTTTTTTAAATGTTTTCTCCACAACTTGCTTTTTACTTTTTGTCCCTTTGTGCGAGTCATGATTCATATTAAGTTCCCTTTTGGTGTGTCTTACACAATTAAAACATTAAGGCCATTATCAAAGTTTTATTTTATATTTTTTTTATAAATTCATAATTCTTATAATAATATATCATCGAATAATCATGTTTCATTTGTTTTTTAAACCTATACATATATAGTGCATTTTTTATGAAATAATTATATATATTTAAAACCTAATGTGTATCTTTTATTATAGGTATAAATTTGTTTATATATATATATATGTATTATTTTAGCATTTTCAAATATGTATATATATAATTCATATTTTAATACAAATAATTCAAATTACATTTTTATTTAAAAAATAAAAAAAAAATGTGTGTTTTTTACATAATTAAATTTATTTATAATTAATAAATTTTATAAAATGAAAACATTATATATTTATTATATTTATATAATAAATTATAAAAAAATAACAATAATAATTTTCTAAAAAAAAATTTACCCTTAATTAATAATATTATTATTAAAATATAAAAAAATCTATTTTACAAAAAATATAAACATAGTTATTTTAAAATATTATTTTAAACAAAGAAAACCCATATTTTTATTTATAATATTAATTTAAAAACTAAAAATAATATGTATTATTAATTATAAGTATTGTAATCAAATTAATTAAAACACTTAATTTCATTCATTATTTTTAAAGAAATCCATCTTAAAAATATCATCAGTCTGTCTTAATTATACATAAATCCAATTAATAAGGTATATTTATAATAAAACTATGTTTAGAATTTCTAGGTCGTAACATTATTCTCCCCTAAAAATAATTATATCCTCTCAATTCATTCTACCACACAAGGAAAAGAATTTTACATAGGAGGCCTATTTAAAATTGTTAATTTTGATCTAATTTTCAAAAATTATCTAAACAATTCCTTCAATACCAATTGTAACGCCCCAACCCCGTGCTTATAGAGTTTCTGCTAAAACATGATGTGTAATTTTTTATAAAAGAAAATAAATAATTACACAACACATTACATAACATAGGATCTTCACCAGTCTAGGTTTTGGATAATTAGATACAACTAATACATATTATCAAAACTTTACAAAATAATCTTCAGTTTGATGCCTCTAAATAGAAAAGCACATCATTGATAAATCTACTAAACCTATAAAAAAATAATTTAAAATGTAGGGTGATCATTTTAAAATCTTGGTAAGGAGTTTTAAAAATAATCAATAAATTATTTTAAAACAATTCTTTAAAATGAACATACATAAAATAAATCATTTCCTTAAAAAATACCTTTCTCATAACATATGTAATATAAATAACTTTCCCCAATCTAAAAACATAATCACTAACTATTCTAAGTAATGAATTGAATGGTATCAAAATAAAACAGCAAACTAATCATAAATCATTCAATGAAATATTATAAAATTTTAATCCCATACATGAAATAAATGTCTTTATTTGTAAATCATAAATAAAGTGGATAATGTTATAAATGCGCACTTAATATAAAAATGTACAGTATATCATTTATAATTTAAACTATGGCCATATCTAGTTTATGAATGACATGTATCGATAAGAAGAAACACTTTTTCACATGAGATGATAATATTATCACATAAAATGTTATCATTTAGCGATTTATATAAAATGATAGCCTTAACTTGAATCCATTCATGGTAACTTATTGAAAATTAAGTGTTTACACATAAAATAATATTTCGTATACATGAAATAATCTGAAATATTAAAATAATATCTCTTTTAAAATTTTGAGGTACATAATAACAAAATAGGGTTTTGTTATTGTTTACCATTTTACATTAGGAATTATGATCACATAGTAAAATTAAATTTTAAATTAAAAACATTATTTTAAATGTTTAACATGTATAAATTTATATACATAAATCGCATATATATATATATACATCTTTTCAGAAAAACATTATTTGATAAAACATAAACCCTTAAGTTTTAAATTCTGATAATTTGGTGAAATAAAAAGAAACAATTACATTTACTTACATTTGTATAAATCTGTATATATTTATACATATATAAATATATACATATGTATAAAAATCTTGTAAATTGAAAATAATTAATTCTTTTCAAATCATAGGTTTTATAAATAATGATTTAAATTAAAACCCTTATCACATATATACTCAAAATTGATAGTTTTACATACGTATATACATTTATATACATGTATATACACACGTATATATATATATATATTTAAATTTTTACAAAACCAAAATAATTTGATGAAGTAAAATAGACCATTACTTGGTTTAAGGATAGAATTTAGAACATAACCCTTAACTTATATCACCTAAAAATATTATATTTTATAGATAGATTTAATTTCTTATCTCTCTCTCTCTATGTGTGTGTGTGTATAACTTTGTAAAAAAACCCACTTTGATAAAAAATAATTAAACCCTTACTTTTGTTCATAAGTTTGAAGGATTATAAAGAATCCCTTATAATTTTACAGCAGATTATTTCCATAAAAATTATTATAATGAAAGAAAGATATGTATGTATATTTATTTCTATATACAGTTATATATATACATGTCCTGTAAAATCAAACACAAAATAAAATGAACCCATAAAAATATAGGTATGAACATAAAATTTAAAACATAAACCTCATTTGGAAATATTATGTCATATAGATAAATATTGATTCATTTGTACGTGTATATCTATATATTAATATATTTGTAAAACAACATATCTTGATAAAAAATAATGAAACCCTTTCTTGATTTATATCAAAAGATATGATGTGGGCTTGCGGAAATTCGAGCAGCAATAATTTCAACTCTTAAAGGGAAGAGGGTCGAGTAGAATTAGGTACAAAGTGGGGTTTATATAAATAACACAAGTTTCAATTAAAAAAGTTGCTAATTGAATATCAAATTGACTAAAGCAGTAATAAACAACATTAATAATTGAAGAAAAATTATAAATAAATTAGATTGAAATACAAATACATATATATATATATATATATATAATTGAATCTCGAAAGATAAATCGAGACAAGGGTATGAATTTTGGATTAAAATTAATACGATCCTCAAAATTATTTTAAGGGGCCAAATCAATATGGGGTTGTGGTCAAGGTGAATTCAATGAAAAAGGTGGATCGTGTGGTCGAACTACTAGAATGTATGTTTCAAAAGAAAAATAGTGCGGGAAGAATTAGAAGGAGACTAGAAAGGAAAAGGAGGGACGAGATCGGTCGTAGAATGATCAGATGACTGAGAGTGGATGTGTTGGGGCTAAGGAAGAAGGGGACTTTGACGGTGGTACTGAGTTGGACGGCTACTGGTTTGAAGTCCGTGAGGAGGAAGACAATGATTTTTTTATTTTAGTTTTATTCTTTTTTATTGTTTTAGTCTCGTTCTTTTTTAAACGTTTTCTCCACAACTTGTTTTTCACTTTTTGACCTTTTATGTGAGTCATGATTCATATTAATTTCCCTTTTGGTGTGTCTTACACGATTCAAACATTAAGGACATTATTAAAGTTTTATTATATCATTTTTCATCAATTCATAATTATTATAATAATATATTATCACATAATCATCTTTCATTTGTTTTTTTAAACCTATACATATATAGTGTAGTTTTTATGAAATAATTATATATATTAAAAAAATATGTATCTTTTTTTATAGGTATAAATTTATTTATTTATTTATATTTATTATTTTAAGAATTTTAAATATGTATATATATAATTCATTTTTTTAATATAAATAATTAAAAATACATATTTATTTAAAACATAAATATAATGTGTTTTTTTCATAATTATATTTATTTATAATTAATAAATTTTATAAAATGAAAACATAATATATTTATTATATTTATAAAATAAATTATCAAAAAAAAAGAAGAAGAATAATTTTCTAAACAAATTATTACCCTTAATTAATATTATTATGGTCAAAATATAATAAATTATATTTTAAAAAAATCATAAACATAGTTATTTTCAAATATTATTTTAAACAAATGAAACCCATATTTGTCTTTAGAATATTAATTTTAAAACTAAAAATAATAGTTAATATTACTTAAAAGTATTGTAATCAAATTAATTAAAACACTTAATTTAATTTATTATTTTTAAAGAAAACCATCTTAAAAATATCAACAGTCTGTCTTAATTATACATAAATCTATTTAATAAGGTATATTTATAATAAAACTAATTTTATAATTTCTAGGTTGTAACATTATTTTCCCCTAAAAAAATTGTATCCTTGCAATTCGTTTGGGCACACAATGAAAATAATTTTACACATAAGGCCTATTTAAAATTGTTAATTTTGATCTAATTTTCCAAAATTATATAAACCATTCCTTTAATACCAATTATAACGCCCCAACCCCATGCTTCCGGAGTTGATGCTAAAACATGATGTGTAATTTTTTTTATAAAAAAACTAAATAATTACACAACACATTACATAAAATAATATCTTCACCAGTCTGGGTTTTGAAGAATCAGATACAACTATTACATATTATCAAAACATTACAAAATAATCTTCAGTGTGTTGCCTCGACATAGAAAAACATATCAATGATAAATCTACTAAAACTATAAAAATGAATTTAAAACGTTGGGTGAGAATTTAAAATGCCCAATAAAAGGTTTAAAAGACAGTCAATAAATTCTTTTAAAAAATTTCTCTAAAATGAAAATACATAAAATAAATTATTTCCTTAAAAAGAAAATACATTTCTCATAACATGTTATCATTATTTTTTGAGAGTCACTAAAATCATTTTTTTAGGATAATCCCTTGCTCAAAAATTGTTATACTTATTTAAAAGTTACAAATAAAATACATAATAAAATATGCACACACCTAAATAAAAATGCATGGAATTAAACTTATAAGTTAAATAATGACCATACTTAATTATGTATGACATACTATAGGTGCATATACAAATTTTCACATGAAATAATACTTGTTCATAGTTTTCACATAAAATGATATCAATTGTCTTTTAACACATAAATGAAAACTATGAAATGGTAGATAGATCTATAACCTTTGTTTATAGATTGGAAACAAAATATTAATCCCTCTTTATAATGAATTGTTATGCATATAAGTATATATATAAATATAAATCATTATAACTTATAGGTTTGGAAAATATAATGTTGAGCATCACATAGAAGGAAGTAAAACTAATTAAATAAATCTATAAAAATGTTCAAAAGATAAAGATTCTTAACCATAGATATTCTACTAGTCGAATAATCACATGGAAGATCAAGTACTAGATTCATAATGAGGGAATGCATAATGTCAGACATCAAAACAATAATGCCAAGGCCTCATGCTAAGACCATACATTACCATACCATCAAGGTCTTGTGCCAAAACACTAGTTTGTCTCATGAGACATACCGATACATCAAGGGGATATAGAGGGTCCCACCCGTCACTTAATAAGTCATATACATTCTTCACATGAATGAGATTAAAACTAAACATCATATACATATGTAACGTAAATAACTTTCCCCAATCTAAAAACATAATCACTAACCATTCTAAGTAATGAATTGAATGGTATCAGAATAAAACATCAAACTAATCATAAATCATTCAATGAAATATTATAAAAGTTTAATCCCATACCTGAAATAAATGTCTTTATTTGTAAATCATAAAAAAAGTGGATAATGTAATAAATACACACTTAATATAAAAATTTATGGTATATCAGTTATAATTTAAACTATGGCCATATCTAGTTTATAAATGACATGTATAGACAAGAAGAAACATTTTTCACATGAAATGATAATATTATCACATAAAATGTTATCATTTAGAGATTCACATAAAATTATCATCTTAACCGGAAGCCTTTCATGGAATATTTTTGAAAATTAAGTGTTTACATCAGGAATTATAATCACGTAGACAAACTAGATTTTAAATTTAAAACATTTTTTTTCAATTTTTAATATGTATAATATATATATGCAAGTTATATATATATATATACATCTTGGAAGAAAAATATCATTTGATAAAACTTAAACCTTTAAGTTTTAAATTGCGATAAATTGATGAAATATATAGAAACAATTACATTTAATTACATGTGTATAAATCTATATATATATATACATATATAAATATATACATATGAATAAAATTCTTGTAAATTGAAAATAATTAAATCATTTCAAACCATAAGTTTTAGAAATACTCATTTAAATCAAAACCCTTATCACATATATACTAAAAATTGATAGTTGTACATATGTATATATATATATACATATATATACACATGTATATATATATATATACATATATATACACATGTATATATATATATATATATTCAAAACCAAAATAATTTGATGAAGTAAAATAGACCATTACGTGTTTTGAGGATTGAATTTAGAACATAACCCTTAACTTATATCACCTAAAAATATTATATTTTATAGATAGATTTAATTTCTTATATATATATATGTATAAATTTTTAAAAAACCTAGTTTGAAAAAAAAATTAAACTCTAACTTATAATCATAATATTGAAGGATTATAAGGAATCCCTTATAATTTTACAACAAATTATTTACATAAACATTATTAAAATGAAAGAAAGATGTGTATGTATATGTATTTTTATATACACTTATATATATACATGTATTGTAAAATAAAACACAAAATAAAATGAACCCATACAAAATATAGGTTAGAAGATGAGATTTAAAACGTAAACCTCATTTTCAAATATCATGTTATATAAATAAATATTGATTCATATGTACGTGTGTGTATATATATACATATATTTGTAAAACAAAATAGATTGATAAAAAATAATGAAAATCTTACATGATTTTGATCAAAATATGGGATGTAGGCCTGTGGAAATTCAAGCAGTAAGAATTTGAACTCTTAAGGGGAAGAGGGTCTGGAAGAATTAGGTACAAAGAGGGTTTTATATAATATAACCCAAGTTTAAATTAACAAAGTTGATAATTGAAAATTGAATTGACAAAAGTAGTAATAAACAACATTAATAATTGAAGAAAAATCATAAATGAATTATATTGAAAGACAAATATATATATATATATAATTGAATCTTGTAAGGGAAGCTGAGACATGGGTAGGCATTTTAGATTGCAATTAATATGATCCTTAAAATTATTTGAAGGGGCCAAATCAATATGGGTTCATGGTTGAGGTGACTTCAACGGAGGTGGTGGATCAGGTGGTCAACCTACTGGAACATATGTTGCAAAAGAAAAATAGTGGAGGAAGAAGTAAAAGGAAACTGTGGAGGAAAAGGACGGTTGAGATCGACCGTAGTGCGATCGGATGACTGAGAGTGGACGCGCTATGGATGAGGAAGAAGGGGACTTAGACGGTGGTACTAAGTTGGATGGAAACTTGTTCGCAGTCTAGGAGGAGGAAGACAACATTTTTTATTTTAGTTTTATTCTTTTTTATTTTTTTAGTCTCATTCTTTTTTAAATGTTTTCTCCACAACTTTCTTTTCACTTTTTGACCTTTTGTGTGAGTCATGATTTATATTAATTTTCCTTTTGGTGTGCCTTACATGATTCATTCATTTAAGCCATTATTAAAATTTTATTTTATCATTTTTTTAATCAATTCATAATTACTATAAAAATTAATTATCATATAATCATCTTTCATTGGTTTTTTAAACTTATACATATATAGTGCTTTTTTATGAAAGAATTATATATATTTAAAACAAAATATGTGTCTTTATTTTATAAGTTTAAATTCATTAACTATATATGTGTGTGTATTATTTTAGTGTTTTTAAATATTTATATATAAAATTCGTTTTTTAATATAAATAATTCAAATTAAATTTTTTATTTAAAAAATAAATATAATGTGCATTTTATCAAAATTATATATATTTATGATTAATAAATTTTACAAAACAGAAACATAATATATTTCTTATATTTATAAAATATATTATCTTAAAAATAACAATAATAATTTTCTAAACAATTTTACCCTTAATTAATATTATTATCATTAAAATATAAAAAAAATATATTTAAAAATAATAATAAACATATTTATTTTAAAATATTAATTTAAATAAATAAAAACCATATTTTTCTTTAAAATATTAATTAAAAAACTATAAATAATAGGTATTATTAATTATAAGTATTGTAATCAAATTAATTAAAACACTTAATTTAATTTATTATTTTTAAATAAAATCTTCTTAAAAATATTATCAGTTTATCTTAATTATACATAAATCCATTTCATAAAGTATTTTTATAATAAAACTAAGTTTAGAATTTCTAGACTATTACATTATTCCTTACTCAAAAGAATTGTGTCCTTGCAATTTTTTCAGTCACACAGGGAAAAGAATTTTACATAGAAGGCCTATTTAAATTTTTTAATTTCGATATAATTTTACATAATTATCTAAACCATTTCTTTGAAATGAACTGTAACACCCCAACCCCGCACTTCTAGAATCATTTCTAAAACATGATGTGTAATTTTTTTATAAAAGAAACCAAATAATTACACAACATATTATGCAATAAAGGATATTTACCAGTCTAGGTTTTGGACAATTAGATACAACTATTACATATTATCAAAATTGTACAAAACAGTCTTTAGTGTGCTGCCTCCACATAGAAGAGAACATCGCTGATAAATCTATTAAACATGTAAAAAATTAATTTAAAACGTAGGGTGAGAATTTAAAATACCTAGTAAGGGGTTTTAAAAATGATCGATAAATTATTTTAAAACATTTCTTTAAAATGAAAATACATAATATAAATAATTTCCTTAAAAATAAAATACATATCTCATAACATGTCATCATTATTTTTTGAGAGTTACTAAAATCATTTTTTAGGAGAATCGCATGCTAAAAAATTGTTATACTTATTTAAAAGTTAAAAATTAATTCATTATAAAATATGCACACACCTATATAAAAATTCATAAAATTCCACTTATAAGTTTGATAATGGCCATACATAATTATATATGACATGCCAAGGGTGAAAATAAAAATTTTCAAATGAAATAATACTTTTTTAGAGTTTACACATAAAACAATATCAATTATCAATTAACACATAAATGCAAACCATGAAATGATAGATAAATTTCTAACATTTTTTTATAGATTGGAAACAAAATATTAATCCCTCTTTATAAATGAATTTTTATTAATATAATTATATATATATATATCATTATAACTTGTATATTTGGAAAAAAAATAATGTTGAGAATCACATAGGAGGAACAAAAAACTGATTAAATAAATTCATAAAAATGTTCATAAGAGAATGATTTTTAACCATGGATATTCTACTAGTCGAATAATAAATGGAAGATCAATTAATAGATTCATAATAAGGGAATGCAAAATGTGGGACATCATAACTACACCATCAAGGCCTCATACCATTACCATATATAACCATACCATAAATATCTTGTTCCAAGACACTAGTTTTCCTCATGATACCTACTGATGCATAGAGGGGCTATAACGGTACCCACCTATCACTTAAGAAGTCTAATAAAATCCTCATATGAATGGGGTTAAACATAAACATCAAATACATATGTAGCGTAAATAACTTTCCCCAATCTAAAAACATAATCACTAACCATTCTAAGTAATGAATTAAATGATATCAAAATAAAACATCAAACTAATCATAAATCGTTTAATGAAATATAATAAAAGTTTAATCCCATGATTGAAATAAATGTTTTTATTTTTAAATCATAAATAAAGTGGATAATGTAATAAATGCGCACTTAATCTGAAAATTCATTGTATGTCAGTTAGAATTTAAACGATGACCATATCTAGTTTATGAATGACATGTATGGACAAGAAGAAACACCTTTTCACATGAGATGATAATATTATCAAATAAAATGTTTTCACTTTGAGATTCACATAAAATGACAGTCTTAACCTGAATCCATTCATGGAACCTTTTTTAAAAGTAAGTGTTTACACATACAATAATACCTTATATACATGAAATAATCTGTAATGTCAAAATAATACCTCTTTAAATTTTTTAAGGTACACAATAACAAAATAGGATTTTCTTATTGTTTTCCATTTTAAATCGGGAGTTATAATCACATAGGAAAACTATATTTTTAATTAAAAAAAATATTTTCAAGGTATAATATGTATAAATTTATATACATAAATCATATATATATATATATATGTGTGTGTGTGTGTGTGTGTGTTTGTGTAAATCCTTGTAGAACAACATCGTTTAATAAAACTTACACCCTTAAGTTTTAAATTCTGATAAATTTATGAAATAGATAAAAAAAATTACATTTACTTATATGTTTATAAATCTGTGTATATATATACACACATATATATAAATATATACATATGAATAAAATTTTTATAAATTGGAAATAATAAAATCCTTTCAAGCCATAAGTTTTAGAAATAATCATTTAAATCAATACACTTCTCACATATATACTTAAAATTGATAATTTTACATATGTATATGCATATATATATATATATATGTTGGATTTGGTGGACTAGAACCAACTAATTTGTACTTTATTCATTAAATAAACACCTTATCACATCTTGATTTTTCTTCTATGTGAAAATGCATGTGATAATGTCCCAAGGAAAGTTGTTTCATTAAAGGGTCATAGTGGATCCCTACTATGATGAGAACCCGGAAGTGACATAACACTGTTCTTGAATATATGTTCTATGTACGGATGATGTTATTTGATGGACAAAAATAATACATTCCATTAGGGTTGAGGACTCATAAAACTTTGAGGCACATTCTCATGGTGTGTGCCTTTGGTAATATCCAGGAGGATATTATCAGAACAAGACCCGCCAGTAGGAAATTCACATTTCATAGTGTTGTTGGATGTTACTATATGTGGACATATGTATTGGTATTTAGACTTTAAGATTATTATTAATGGGTATTACAACTTGTGAACTTATATGTATTGATGAAAACTGTGATGATACACTGTTTTCCGCGAGGTATGATACGTTGGGAGCATCACGAGTAATACTACATTAATAGATAATGCGAGAAAGGATTTTTCTCTTCTATTCCATAATGAAAGTAGATATCTCAGGCCCTTTGATGGAATTGATATAGCCTAAATAAATCCATGGCCATGGTAAGTAATGGTCAAGTTCAATTCTGAAAAGTCAAAGAAAGAATAATTGAGCACATGAGTTGATGACACTAGCATGTAAACCGCTTGATTCGAGATATCGTGAGAAAGGGATTATATTACATGGTAAGTGTTCGTATGAGGTGAAACATCATTCCAGCGTTAACATATTTCTCTATGGGTTCCTTGGAATGTTGCTAGACGCTAACCTTGGACTTTAGGCAAGCTCCACCTAATTCCACTAAGAAATAGGCCTAGAGGGTCACACACTAAGTGTGTCCATGTATCTCAGTTAAATATTAATTTAACAAGTTAAATAAAGATTATTCCAAACTGTGGTTTAATAATTATTTAAGGATGCTTGATCGCATTTATTTCGACACTAGTTATTCGATAGAATATATTATGGGAAAATTAATATATATTTATTAGTGAGTAATGTAGTTACATTTATTTAAGAAATAAATAGTCATTACTCAAGGTCTAATAAATGTGATGGAGGAAATAAAGAAAACTGAAAACAAGATAAACACGTCATGTACATTGAATGTACACACCATGTAGTTTTCATGGAAAACAAGTACATACCTTGTATTAATGATTACACACCATGTTGTTTTTCCTATCAGGATTTTGAGGAAATGATATCGTTTTATTAAATGATATTTATTATAACCAGTGTGGGCGCATGTCGAGGAATTAATCATTCGATATAAGGGTTTTCAATAAGAGTTAATGAAATAAATAAAATGTGTAACGTGTTTATTTATTTTCATAACTCTATAACCTCAAACCCGATTATAAATATCCTCACAACCCTAACAATTTTCAAGAGAGAATCATTGTGCACAACAATTCTGGAGAATTCTCTCAAGGCCAAAAGAACTCCTTCCTCCATGAATGATCTCAAGATCGAGAGAGATCCTCCTCCATCGGATCAAGGCGATCTAAGGTGTAAAATGCAAGAAAAGTCTTCTCTACTTTAGCACCTAGAGATTCCTTTGGCGATGTCCAAAGATATGTGGTGCACGTGTGGATCATTTCTAGAGGAAGTCTACACTTGGATTCTACGATGCAACGACGAATCAGATTGGATCGTGACCAGAGACATCAACAAATAAAGAATTACATCAAGGTAATTCTTGTAAATTAATTAAATTAATTATAACCAACATATGATGATCTTGTCTTTAGGGTTCTGGGACTCCCTCTTTCTTTTTCATTCTTCGTTCTATTCCGAAGATCCAGTGTTTTATTTTCGTGACTGATCTCAGATTGATCTTTGTTAACATTAAAATTAAAGTTGGGTTAACCCACAAACGCGCTTCCGCTACGCCCAGAACCTACAAGTGGTACTAGAGTGGTCATATTGTTGATTATAATTATTTAGTTTTTTCGTTGGTGATTTACACATTTAATAATTTAGTTGTTTCAATTCAAGTTAATCGTTATTTAAAATCTGAATCTCGAGATCTGTTCCCCCCATCTCGTTTCTCGTTGACCTTATAAAAAAGAATTTTTCTTCTAATTTTGATTAAAATAAAATAGTGGATCTCATCTAGAGGTTCCAAACTCTCCTGGTCGTATAACACCAGAATACATGGTGTGTATTTGGTAGTACACACCATGTAGTCTAGGTTCAATACATTGGACTGGTCCTCCAAATCAGGCCGTGTATTGGATCCTATCTATGTCATTTATGACACCGTGTGTTGACCAGGAATAGGTGGCACATGGTTTCTGGATTACACATCATGTGGTCCACTGAGCATGGCGTGTAGTCTCTTCGGGTTAGGGTTAGACCGTGTACCCCGTACACGGCTTTCCCGAATTGAAACTGTGTAATGCGGATACTATACGACATGTGTCCAAAAGAACACGCCGTGTACTCCGAAAATTTCTGCAGTACATCTACATGCCATGTCCCCAGACGTATACTTCGGATAGACGATGAACAAAAGTACATGCCATGTAGTCGGCACTACACGCCTTGTAGTCATCCAAATTACGAATATTTGTTAAAAATTATTATTAGATTATACAAACCCTTAAGACGTGTACCATAGTGCAGGCGTAAAGCTGAGGCACAACATGTTATAGGTGTTTTATATATATGTGTTTAATTTAACATCTGCGTAATGAATGGGAATTCACCAGGTTGCCTCCAAGGTACAATTTACGTACAAATATAATTTTAAATGAATTTATTTGTTTAAAATTATGATGGATGAGTATCTCTAGGAAATTCAGAAAAAAGGGTTTAAGATAAAAGGATTGATTAATTAAAGATAATTAATTGATTCGAGCATGATTTATCTTAAACAAGAATGATTAAAGAATTTAATTCTAGTTTTATTAATGCGTAATATTATTGCATGTATGGATGATCATGAGCTAGACCAATACCTTTGTATGTGAATGGTTTCTTTTAATTTATTTATTTAAATTAAATTTTTTGGCCTGCAAGCCTTCTACTCATAAATATGTAGGGGCTATGCACCCAAGGATTCATTTATGTAAAAAACCATTTTACCCCTCACTTGTGTGTGAGATAAATGCATATGTAATGGATGGAGCTCCCAAGCTAGTGGAGGCATCTCAATTCAGGATCCAAGGTGAAACCAATCCATGTAGATACAAAGGTGGACAGATGGAAAGCTGTAAACATGAACCTGAAAGTTTCAAGGTGTTTCTACCCTAGGTCTTGGGTTAGTTTATCAAATTCTAGATAAACTAACCAATAGAACAATCACATGATCATACCATTTATTTTATTTCTATCAGTTGCATGGTTTATTTATTGTGGGTGTGTTGTCACAATCACACAATTAATGAATTAAACAAGCATGCAGGATGGAACTAAATTAAGTCCGGCTTATGTGTAAATAATATCTTATACATTTTTAATCACTTAATAATATCCCAATTAATATTAAAAAGCATGTAATCAAATATAATAAATTGGAAATTTATTTATAAGGATAAAATCCCTCAATGAAATATTAAGTTGGTATATCCTTCCATAATATTGGTTAGAATCGAACCATAGTTTAAAGTGCTTGACCAACCCTAGTCGGGGTGCTTTCAATTATCACGGAATTATAATTCAAGGTTTTGGGTTGACTTGACATGGTTTTCATCAAGGGTTTACTGCCACAACAGGACTTGGTGTGACCAAGAGGCAAAGGTTGAGGAAATCCAAAATAAATGGATTTCAGGATTGGGGAGTCCACTCAGCGGATTAAGGAGCTACGAGTTAATGCAGTTGGAATTTGGAATACCTATCTAAAACCATTCTAGTTGCTTGAACAACCCTAGTTAGGGAAATGCGAGGGAAATATGGATCCTTTCAAATAGAATATTCAGGCAACAGAATATTCCAAAGTTAATGGCGAGGGCTATTGGATTTCGATAAAATAGTGGGAGACTAATAAGTATTTATTTATTTATTTGTCACAATTTTATAATAAAGTACTAAACCTTTTCTCATCTTAATTTTTAGAAACAACAATAAAAATGACTTCAAATATATCATTGTGAACCATACTCGAGAAGGAAAACCTTATCACCGGCACCAATTTCTAAGAGTGGCAGAGGCGTTTACGCATCATCCTTCACCACGAGAGGAAATATTATGTACTAGAAGATCCTATTCCAGTTGCTCCTGGGAAAGAGGCCAGTGATGAAGAACTATCTCTCTATATGAAACATATGGATGATGCCACAAATGTCCAATGTTTCATGCTATCGACCATTTCTAATGAGCTCTTGAAGCAACATGAAAACATGGACGCGTATGGCATGATGTCTCGTCTATGGATTTCTACCAATAGAAGGCAAGAAAAGAGAGATATGAGATCTCCAACACTTTGTTTACAACTAATCTTAGAGAGTCTGCACCAGCTGAGCCTCATGTAGTCAAGCTTATTGGCTACATTGAACGCCTAGACATCTTAGGGATTAAATTACCAAATGAGTTGCATACAGATCTCATCCTATCATCACTTCCCAAGACCTTATCTAAATTTATTGTCATCTATAACATGAGAAACAATGAGAACATTCGATTGGAACTTCTGACCTTAATTCACCAGGTAGATAAGGACATGGGGTGTGAAAAACCCGCAGTCCTTATGGTGAATAAGAAAACGAAGGACAAGGAAAAGGGGCCAAAGACTTCTAAATGGTCCAAAGCCCTTGAGTGTCGTCCCTCCAAGAAGGGGAAGATCCAAGGGTATGGAAGGGAATGGGAGGAGGCGTGTTTTGTGTGTGGAAAGCAAGGCCACTTTAAGAGGAACTACACTCAGATGAATGAGGACTCTAAATGTGCATTCGTTATCGAGTGTAATATTTCCATTTCTATACATTAGGTATTAGATACAACTTGTAGGGCTCACATCTGTATTCAAATGCAGGAACCAAGTAGATTTAGAAATATTTCTAGAGGAGAGGTGGATCTTCGAGCTACCAATGGCGTAAGGCTGGATGCATTGGCTATTGGTGATTACCACCTCTCATTGTTGACTGGGATGATTTTGGTTTTACATAACTGTTATTATGTGACTAGTGTTACCAAGAACATGATTTCTGTATTTTTTTGGATATGGATGGATTTATTTTCATGTTTAGAAATAAGTGTTGTCCCATTTATAAGAACAACGTATGTTATGGTATGATGCATTTAAATAATGGTTTGTATGTATTAAATTAAAAAAAAACAAGTGTTAGAAATAGATAACGAAACAAACTCATGTGACTCATACATCACCCAGTTGTGGCATCACTGTCTCGGTCATGTAAATGAGAAACGCTTGACAAAGCTCTGCCAAGATGGCTATTTAGACTCTACTGAGCTAAAACAACTTGATATATGTCACGATTGTTTACAAGGTAAAATGAACAAGACACATTTCAGTGGACAAGGTGAAAAGTCCACAGAGCTTCTAGGATTGGTGGACATGGATATGTGTGGACCATTTCCAGTAGAAACTAGAGGTGGATATTCTTACTTCATTACTTTTAATGATGATTTAAGTAGATATGGCTATCTATACTTAATGAGGTATATGTCAGAAGCCTTAGAGAAATTTAGGAATTCATGAATTAATTAGAGAATCAGCTTGGTAAGAATATAAAGAAACTTTGATGGGATCGAGGTAGAGAATATCTGAACCAAGAGTTCATCGATCTTCTACGGGAGTTTGGGATTCAATCTCAGCTCACTCCTCCTTATACACCACAGTGGAATGGTGTTAGTGAAAGGAGGAACCACACCTTGTTAGACATGGTGAGGTCAACGGTGAGTCATGCAGATCTTCCATTATCCTTTTGGGGATATTCATTAAAAACTGCAGCATACACATTAAACCGAGTACCAAATAAGGCGGAAAATGGAATTCCATCCGAGTTATGGAATGGAAAGAAACCCGTTTTGTCACACACACATGTATGGGGATGCGAGGTGTTTGTTAAGGAGATATTAGGAAACAAACTAGCACCATAGGGAACGAGGTGTATCTTTATAGGATATCCTAAGGAAATGAAAGGATATTACCTATATAACCCTTCAGACAAGAAAGTGACTGTCGCCAGACAAGCCATCTTTCTTGAGAGGTAGAACATCCTCAAAAAGGATAGTGGGAGCAATATTGACTTCAAAGAAGTTGATGATAAAGATACACATGAGTTAGTAAAGGAACAAGTTTCACATGTCCTCATGGAAGAGGTTCCAGAAACACAAGTACTGCGAAGGAGATTAAGAGAGGTTAGGGAACTAGAAAGATTTGGTTTCCTAGTCACAGAGGATGGTGAGTCATTATTATTGGAAAATTATGAACCTACCTCCTACAAGGAAGAAGTAGAAAGCTCAAAAGCTACAAGATGGTTGGAAGCTATGAATTCTGAGATGGATTCCATGTATCAGAACCAAGTCTGGGTTCAGGTTGATGAGCTAGTTGATGTAAATCCTATTGGATAAAAATGGGTATTCAAGAGAAAACTAGAAATGGAAGGTCAAGTTATCACCTTTAAAGCAAGGCTAGTGGATAAAGGATTCAAGAAATGTCAAGGAATTGACTATGATGATACCTTTTCACCAATTTTCATGTTTAAATCCATAAGAATCATACTTTCCATAACAGCTTACCATGACTACGAGATTTGGGAGATGGATGTCAAAACGGAATTCCATAACAGGAACCTTCAAGAAGAAGTCTATATGACACAACCAGAAGGGTTTTTGACACCAGGTGAAGCCAAACGGGTTTGCAAGTTGCAGAAATCCATTTATGGATTAAAACAAAAATCCAAGTCATGGAACATTCAATTTTATGAAGCCATATAGGAATTTGGTTTCATTAAGAATGAATTTGAGCCATGTGTTTATAAGAGGTTTAATGGGAATGTGATCGTTATCCTAGTAGTATATGTTGACGACATATTTCATATTGGAAATGATGTACCAATATTACAGTCAGTTAAGGACTGGTTGAACAGGTGTTTCTCCATGAAGGACTTGGGTGAAGAGGCCTACATTCTAGGGATCAAGATCATTCGTGATAGATCCAAGAGGCTGCTTGGACTAAGTCAGGGTACATACATTGACCAGATACTAAAGAGATTTAGTATGGAACAATCCTAGAGGGGAATAGTTCTAGTGTCACATGACCTACATCTTTCTAAGAAAATGTTTCCACAAACACAATAAGAGAAAGATAGAATGAGTAAGATCCCATACTCTTCAGCCATAGGATCCATCGTGTATTCTATGTTATGTATCATGATTTATGTTTCCTATGAACTAAGCATAGTAGGAAGATATTAAGAGGATCCATGATAACAACATTGGAATTCTGTTAAGACAATCCTTAAGTATCTGAGAAGAACTAAGGATATGTTCCTGTTTTATGGAGGAGACGAGGAGCTTATCATCAGAGGGTATGTTGATGCTGGTTTTCAGACAGATCAAAAAAATCTGAAGTTGCAATCTGGATATGTTTTATGTCTCAATGGAGGAGATGTGAGCTGGAAGAGTTCAAAGCTGCCAGTTGTCACCGATTCTATAGCGGTGTCCGAATATATAGCAGCTTATGATGCAACAAAGGAAGCCGTCTGGATTCAGAACTTTTTCAAGGATCATTATGTGGTGCCTAGTATTAAAGATCCTATCATGTTATATTGTGATAATACTACAGTAGTGGCTCTTGAAAAAGAACCAAGGTCACATAAATTGACAAAGAAAATACTCCAAAAGTATCACCTCTTGAGGGATTTCTATCAAAGGGGTGAAGTTGTAGTGAGCAGAGTGTCCACAGAAGAGAACATGGAAAACCCGATGACCAAAGGCCTATCTCAGCAGAAGTATGAATATCATGTGTGAGCCAGCAGGTTAAAATTTGTTAGCAGTTGGATCAAGTTCAAGTTGGAGTCTGTTGGAGTTGGTGTCCTAGAACCAACTACTTTATACTTTATTCATTAAATAAACACCTTATCACATATTGATTATTTTTATATGTGACAATGCATGTGATAATGTCCCAAGGATACCTGTTGCATTAAAGGGTCATAGGGGATCCCTACTATGATGAGAACCTGGAAGTGCCATAACACTGTTCTTGAATATATGTTCTACGACCAGATAATGTTATTTGAGAGACACAAATAATATAGGCCATTAAGGGTGAGGACTCATAAAATATTGAGACACCTTCTCATGGTGTTCTCCCTTGGTAATATCCAGGAGGATATTATGAGAACAAGATCTGCCGGTAGGAAATCCACATTTCATAGTGTCATTGGATGTTCCTATCTAAGGACGTGTGTATTGGTCCTTGTACTTTAAGATTATTATTAATGGGTATTACAACTCACACACTTAGTTGTATTGATGAAAACTGTGATGACACACTGTTCGCAGCGTGGTAGGATACGTTGGGTGCGTCATGAGTAATAATACATTAATAGATAATGCGACAAAGGATTTTCCTCTTCTATTCCATAATGGAAGTAAATATCTCAGGCCCTTTGATGGAATTCATATATCCTAAATAAATCCATGTCCATGGTAAGGAATGGGCAAGTTCAATTCCAGAAAGTCAAAGAAAGAATAATTGATCACATGAGTTGATGGCACTAGCATGCAACCCTCTTGATTTGAGATACCGTGACAAAGGGATTATATTACATGGTAAGAATTCGTATGAAGTGAAATTTCATTACATCATTAACGTCTTTATATATGGGTGACTTAGCATGTTGCTAGATGCTAAACTTGGACTTTAGGAAGGCTTCACCTAATCCCACTGAGAAAGAGGCCTAGAGGGTCACACACTAATTGTGTCCATGTATCTCAATTAAATATTGATTTAATCTGTTAAATAAAGATTATTACTGACTATGGTTTAATAATTATTTAAGGATGTATGATCACATTTATTTTGAATCTAATTATTCAAGAGAATATTTTGTGGGAGAAATAATATATATTTATTAGCGAGTAATGCAGTTACATTTATTTAAGAAATAAATAGCCATTACTCAAGGTCTAATAAATGTGGTGGAGGAAATAAAGAAAAATAAAAACAAGATAAATACACCATGTACATTGAATTTAAAAGCCGTGTAGTTTTCATGGAAAACTAGTACACGTAGTGTATTAATGATTACATTCCAAGTAGTTTTTCCAGTCGGTATTTTGAGGAAACAATATCATTTTATTAAATGATATTTATTATAATCGGCATGGGTGCATGTCAAGGAATTAATCATTTGACATGGGGGTTTTCAATAAGAGTTAATGAAATAAATAAAATGCGTAACATGTTTATATATTTTCATAAATCTATAACCTCAAACCTAATTATAAATATCATCACAACCCCAACACTTTTCAAGATAGAATCACTGTGCACAACAATTCTAGAGAATTATCTCAAGATTTAAAGAACTCATTCCTCTAAGAATGCTATCAAGACCGAGAGAGATCCTCCTCCATCGGATCAAGGCGATCTAAGGTGGAAAACGTAAGCAAAGGATTCTCCATTATAGCACCTGGAGATTCCTTTGGTGACATCCAAAGATACGTGGTGCACGTGTGGATCACCACTAGAGGAATTCTACACTTGGCTTCTGTGATGCAATGATGAATCACATCAGATCGTGACCTGAGACATCAATGAAGAAATAATTCCATCAAGGTAATTCTTGTCAATTAATTAAATTAATTATAACCAAAATATGATGATCCTATCTTTATAGTCCTAAGACTCCCTCTTTCTTTTTCATTCTTCGTTCTATTCTGAAGATCTGGTGTTTTATTATTGTGATGGATCTCAGATTGATCTTTGTTAACGCTAAAATGAAAGTTGGGTTGACCCACCAACGTGCTTCCGTTGTGCCCAGAACCTACAATATATACATGTATCTTCACACACACACACACACACACACATACACACACACACACACACACACACACACATATATATATATAAATTCCAAACCAAAATAATTTGATGATGTAAAATATACCCTTACTTTGTCTAAGGATAGAATTTAGAACAAAACCCTTAACTTATATCACATTAAAATATTAGATTATATAGATATATTTAAGTTCTTATATATATACAGGTACATGTGTGTGTGTGTGTGTAAATTTTTAAAATAGCCTAGATTGATCAAAAATAATTAAACGTTTACTTATATTCAAAAGATTGAAGGATTATAAGGATTCCCTTATAATTTTACAACAAATTATTTCCATAAAATCTGTTAAAATGAAAGAAATATGTGTCTGTATATGTATTTTTATATACACTTATATATATATATACATGTTTGGTAAAATCAAACTCAAACTAAAATGAACCCTTTGAAAATATAGGTTAGAAGATTAAATTTAAAACACAACCCTCATCTAGAAATAATAATTGATATAGATAAATATAGATTCATATGTACGTGTATATATATATATATATATATTTGTAAAAAAACATATCTTTATCAAAAATAATTAAACCCTTACCCAATTTAGATCAAAAGAGGGGCTGTGTGATTCAAGAAATTAAATTAGTAAGAATTTGAGCTCTTGGGGGGAAGAGGGTTGGGTGGAATTAGGTGCAAAGAGGGGTTCATATAATATAACCCAACTTTCAATTACCAAATATTCTAATTGAAAACCAAATTGACTAAAACAGTAATAATCAACATTATTAATTGAATAAAATCATAAATGAATCAAATTGAATGACACACACACACACATATATATAATTTATTCCTATAAGGGAAGTATAGACATGGGTAAAGATTTTGTTTTAAAATTAATTCCATCTTAAGAGTTATTTGAAGGGGTCGAATCAAGATGGGGTCATGGTCGAGGTGACTTCAATGAAGGAGGTGGATCAGGCAGTTGAACTACTGGATCATAGGTTATAGAAGAAAAAAATGGGGAAGAAAAAAAAGGAAACCAAGAAGGAAAAAGATGACTGAGATCGACCGTAGCGTGATCAAATGACTGGGAGTGGATGCGTAGGGGATGAGGAAGAAGCGGACTTCGACGGTGGTACTGAGTTGGAAAGGTACTGGTCCACAGTCTATGAGGAGGAAGAATTTTTTTTATTTTAGTTTTATTCTTTTTTTACTATTTTAGTCCCATTCATTTTTAAACGTTTTCTCCACAACTGGATTTTCACTTTTTGACCTTTTGTGTGAGTAACGATTCATATTAATTTCCCTTTTGGTGTGTCTTACACGATTCAAACATTAAGTCCATTATTAAAATTTTATTTTTTCATATTTCATCAATTCATAATTATTATAATAACATATTATAACATAATCATCTTTCATTCATTTTTTAAACCTATATATATATTGTGTGTTTTTATGACATAATTATATATATTTTAAAAAAATATGTATTTTTTATATATATATAAATTCATTTTTTATATATAAGTATTATTTTATCATTTTTAAATATGTATACATATAATTCATTTTTTAATATAAATAATTCAAATTACATTTTTATTTAAAACATAAATATAATGTGCGTTTTGTTCAATATAATAAATATTAATAATTAATAAATTTTATAAAACAAAAACATAATTTATTTCTTATATTTATAAAATATATTATCTTAAAAATAATAATAATAATTTTCTAAAAAAATTACCCTTAATTAATATTATTATCATTAAATTATTATACATTCTATTTTGCAAAAATAGTAAACCTTGTTATTTTAAAATATTATTTTAAACCAAGAAAAACCATATTTGTCTTTAGAATATTAATTTTTAACTATAAATAATAGGTATTATTAATTATAAGTATTTTAATCAAATTAATTAAAACACTTAATTTCAATTGTTTTTTTAATGAAAATCATCTTAAAAATATTATCAGTTTCTCTTAATTATACATAAATAGATTTAATAAAGTGTTTTTATAATAGAAATAAGTTTAGAATTTTTGGGCAGTTACAATCATAAGTACACAATAATGTATCCTATATCACTCTCAAACTTAATTCCTAAATAGAACATTCACAAAATCACTAAGAAAATTCACTCAACATTCATTCATCCTAAAAAAATTTCATATTCAAAACAGCTCTTAACTACCACTAAGATATTATCCATGGGAAATACTGATTTGAATATTTATAACAAAACCCAAAGAAATTAAAATTTTGAAAGATTTTTTAAAAAAAAATTGACAAATT
The DNA here is from genome assembly GCA_963277665.1 of Viscum album. Classification (NCBI taxonomy): domain Eukaryota; kingdom Viridiplantae; phylum Streptophyta; class Magnoliopsida; order Santalales; family Viscaceae; genus Viscum; species Viscum album. Next base: position 80,007,459 of record OY728145.1, read on the forward strand.
TCTAACCAAAAAAATCATGGCATAGGGATTTGATGGGATTCTATTAAATCACAGATTAGATCAGCCTAAATTGACACCCTTCACCACACATAAAACCCAAATATTTTCCCAAAGATGAATTCAAATGTGGAGATGACACCAATTTGAAATTCAAAGGTGGAGATGACACCAATTTGAATTTTATAACTCAAAACATATTTTCAATTCATTATATTAAGGTCATGTTCAAAGGTCACATTATAGTTCAAAAAATATATTGTTTTTCAAAATAAACATACTATAATACAATAGGTTCACATAAATTTTCATGAATTATCATTAATTCAATAAAAGAAACACCCATCCAGAATTAATCCCCAACACTTAATTACTAACAGTGAACAATTTAAAAGCATTGTAGCACCAATATTCAATAATCCAAGACATGTAGTAAACATTTCTGAAAAATAATCACATACAGTATATTTTTTCTAGTAAAAAAAAATTAACAATGAATCACCACAACTAACTTACAAGTGAGTTAGCATTGTAGTGAGTCACCTCCAGCACTGAAACTATGACTCAAGTGCAACAGTGATTCAGGGACTTAATAGTCACTTTTTTTTTAGAAATTACTAGATTTTCAAGAAATGAATCAATGTTTACAATAACATTTCATCATGTAAAATGATTTCTAGCAGTAGTAAGGTAGTGAATAAATAATTAATGAGAGAACAAAAGAAATTCATAAATTTAAACTCCCTAATGTAATGAAGCTTTCACATTAATCTTATTGTGAGTTGAGAACATGAGGATTTCTACTCCACCAATGACATCGACAGAAAAATTATTTCTTAAAGAAATGAAAGACAGAAAGAATAGGAACTCATATCCATAGAATAAAGAATAATAGAAAGAGAAAGGAATTAATTTATTCAAAAATAATAATAATAAAAGTAAAATTGAAGATAAATCATAGACCATGGGTTGACATCCATGAAGCATTGATTTTTTAGTCTTCAGTTATACTTTATTTAAATTCATAAAATCCAAACAAAAAAAATTTTTGTTTATTAAAAGTAGTAAAATAATGTTTTACCTCCCCTGTAATGCTAGTTTTAAAGTCCTTAGTTGGAATCCCCTAGAAACTAACCATAGTCACTAAGTGGATGAGGTTTCTTGTCAATAAACCATAAGTATTTAACCTAATTTTTTAACAGAAGAATGAAATTTTTGGGAACTGATACTTTTACGAAAAAACATGACCCCCTTTAAACTTACTAAAATCCCTAAGAAACACCCTTTAACATTGAATAACTTCTCAAAGAAGTCATCAAGTAGAGCAATAAATTTTCCACCCAAATTCACATTTTTAGTAGTTTCAATACATTTAGGTTCGTGTGAAAAATAAGGGGATCCCTCAAGCTCTTCCAAGAAGATTTTAGGAACATAAACAAAAAAAAGTATCATCAAAGTCACACTTGGAAGTAATGTTGTACACTTCTAGGCCATATTTATATTTGAAAAAAAATTCATTTTCGTGAAGGGAAAATAGAGAAATTGGGGCTTCTAAAGGAGTGTCATTAAATTCAAAGTACTCCAACCCACTCTCATTCAAAGAAAGATAGTGATTAGGGGTAATAGTTGATGATTTCTATATAACAGGATCATGAAGATGGTTTTCAAGAGATATATGCAGAGTATCAGAATTATCAATCAAAAATGGAAGATTAAATTTTTAGCCAAAATTTAATTAAGGAATACTTAGAAAGACATGGAATATTAAATTTTTGTTCATCTAAAAACTCAGGTTTCACCAAGTTATATATCTATTCCAAAAGCTACTCATTAGAAAATAGAAAAATATCAACTACTGCTTCTGAAAAATTATCTCTTTTTAAATAGTCAAATGTGTGTTCAAACTCTCCTAGATGCTCATAATCAAAAAGTTAATTTTCAAAGGATTTTTTTTAATGTTGTAGTTCAATTTCAAAGGAAGAATTATTCAATTCACCTTTGATAAATTTAGATTCCATGATTTTCAAATTGAAACAATTATCCATAAGTTTATCGACATTACTTTCTATCTCACTAAGAAAATCTTTAGAAAATTGATTAATATGAAAATGGGGAAGTGAAACCTCATAATTTAATATCTATTCATAGATTATTCCCTCATCACTATCCTCAAACATCATTTTAGTGGTTTTTGGATTTTTAATTTCAAAGTAGGGAAGACAAGTTTTCAACATAGGTTCAAGAATTTCAGATTCTATGATTTTCATTTTACCATTAACTTTCAATATATTCCCCACTTCAAGTTAAGGTTCATTATTAAAGAATTCAGAAAAATTGGGTGAACATTTTTTAACATTCCAGTTATCATTTTCAATTTTCTCTTCAACCTAACTAGTTGCATTTTCAATGTTCCTAAAATAGTGAATTCTTTAAAAATAACGGAAAATGTACATAATAAGGAATTATTATTCAATCTATTTTAGTTCTTTCTCAAAATTTTCTAACTCAACTCCATTTAAGTTCTTGAAGGGATCTATATCATTGTTTTTTGCATTCAGTGAGTTGGTTATTTCCATATTTTTTTCTTCATCAGATTCAGATTCTTGAAAGGATGTGTATTGTTTGTTCATAGATTTTTCCTCACAATCCACTTCACTTTGTATCTCAATTTCTCCTACAACAGATTCTTATTCATTTATTAAAATTTATTCTTATTCCTTAAACCCTTCTTGTAATTCTAAGAACATGTTTTCTAAATTTTTGAGTTTTTGATTTTGTTCTTGAGAATTTTTAATTTGAAGTTCATGGTTTTTGGTTGAGCCAAGAATTTAGCATATCATCCATTTAAGCATCTATCTTAGTTAAAAATTATTCAAATTTTTCTATGAAGACAGGATCAGTCTCAAAGTGATGTTCATTTTCCTTAAAACAATTAATCTGTTGTGGCTGATCGATTTATTTTTTTAATGTGTTTTATGAAAAAAATCTAAAAATGTCTAGGTCAAAAATATTTTTAAAAATATGTATGAAAGACGGTATGGGGTCTTCCACATTTCGGTTATGTTGAAAGGTGGTAGGCGGACTACCACCTTTGAGCCAAAATTAAAAAAATAATTATTATTTTAAATATATTTTTTTGTATTTTTTTGTTTTTTTGTTTATATATATATTTATATATTTATATATTTATTTATAAATATACATAAATAAAACACAAATTTTCAGTTGAATTTATCTACTATTTAATATCCAACATTACTATCATTATAATAATCAAGAATTATGATAGATACATCATATAAAGCTTCCATTTATAAGAGGGGTTTCTTTGGAAATCATTATGAATTTATGATGTGGGATTCAGGTTCTCCATTTCCGGCGGAGAATTACTAATATATTTTTATTAATAATTTTTATTTAATTAATACTACAAATTACAATTTAATAATATTGTTAAATAAAGAATTAATTTCTAAACAGTTAATAATATATAATAGGTTCTAATTAATTAGAAATTAAATAATATATAATTTTAAAAAAATAATTTTAATAATAACCAACTAATAAATATATAATATATAATTATTATTAAATAATAATTTATTTATTAAATATTAATTAATTAGTAATTAAGAAATATTTAATTACTTATTAAATTTATTACTAAATAATTAATTTTTTAATTAGTAATATAATTATTAATTACTTAATAATTAATTAGTTAATAATTAAGTATTTAATTAGTAATATAAATATTAATTGTAATTACTAAAAATTAATCATATAATAATTAATTATTTAATTAGTAATATAATTATTAATTACATAATAATTAATTAGTTAATAATAACACAGTTATTAATTATTAATTACTAATTATATACTTAATTAGATAATTATTAATATAAATATAATTATATAATAATTAAATAGTAATATAATTATTAATTACATAATAAATAATTTTTTAATTATTAATATAATTAGTAATTATATAATACTTAATTAGTAAAATAATTATTAATTATTAATTATTAATTATTAGTTACATAATGATTGATTAGTTAGTTAGTAATATAACTATTAATTATATAATAATTAATTTGTTAATTAGTAATATAATTATTAATTATAAATTAAATAATAATTAATTAGTTAATTAGTAATATTATTATTAATTTTTAATTATTAATTATATAATTATCTAGTAAAGTATTAATATAATTATTAATTATATAATAGTTATTTAGTAATATAATAACTAATTATATAATAATTAATTCTATAATTATTAATTATATTTCAAAGGTTCAGGAGACAGGTGAGCATGTTCCAAAAATAAATATTAAAGAGGATAAAGATGACAGGAGAAGGAGGGTGGATGGGGTCAAACAAAGAAGGTATGCCCTCATCCAATTAGAAAATCTACAAATCCATAACAGGATCATTCTGATAAATATGATTAGGGTTGTTGGCATCCTCTTTAGTTTCTCACTCTGACTGTGAGGTCCTTCGATTAAAGAGCACAAAGTACTTCTGCTTTAGCTTTTGTAACTCTATAGTGAGCCCTTTGGAAGTCCTAGTAAACACATTACAACCATGCCCATGTGGACCAGCCCCATCATCATGACCACATCCACGACCATAGTTTTTTGGATGCCGACCCCACTACCAAGTCCTGGCTATTTTCTAGGCCCCTCTCGATTGTTACCTCTCAGACACCTTCTCCTCCCTAAGATGAGAGGAAGACAATATCTTTCCTTTGGATAGAGACCCTTGAGTACCCATTGAATACCCCTACACATGAGTCTGATCAGCAGAGTCCTGAATGGTAGCTTCACCCCTTGAGTCCTCAATTTAATGAACATCCCTATCTAATCATTTCCTAAGATGAGAATATTCATCAATAGAGGCTCTAACTTTTGAGGTTTTGGGTGGGGACCCAATCGATGCAGTGACTATATCTTTATAAGAAGGTGTACTCCTACCTATATATGTATCCAACATCCTAACTACTTCAGGAGGAGTAGTCTCCTCATCAGATACAGGGGCTTGCTCAACAATGTCAACCCATGTTTTATTCTTTTCTTGCTTGTCTCAACCCACAACCAAAGCCTCAATGTCAATGTATCTAGGTAATTTATTTCTCTTAACCTCCACAATCACTACTTTCCAACCATGAGAAAGGGGAGAAATGTTAACCTTCTCAGACGACATGACTTCTCATGCAGACTTCCTTCTGACCACATACAAAAATCTATCTTTAGAGTGACCAATAGATTTACAATTACATCAAAATGATTAATTAAAACCTATTATATATTACTAACTATTTTTGAAATTAATTACTTTTTTAATAATATTATTAAATAGTAATTAATAGTATTAATTAAATGATTAAAAATGATTAATGATAATATATTAGTAATTCTTTATAGGAAAAGGAGAACCTAAATCCCATATCAAAAATATAGAATGATTTTTAGGGCAACCCCTCTTATGAAAGGAAGCCATGGGTGAGTGTTTCTGCCAGAATTCCAGACTGTTGTAATGGCAGTAATACTGGATATTATATAGTAGTTAATGTCTACTGAAAATTTATGCTTTATATATATATATATATATAAACATAACAAAACAAAATGAAAATGAAAATTTTAAATATAATATATATATATATATATTGTGTTTTGGATGAAAGGAGGAAGGGGGCCTACTGCCTTCCATACATATTTTAAAAAATCGTTTTATCCTATGAATATTTAAAAAATTCAGAAAATAGATAAAAAATATTCTGTTGATTGTAGACACACTGCCAGAAAGTGTGTTCATAACACCTACAACGTACACATAAAATTCCAGAATTATTCAAGCCCTAAAAAAATCTATTTTTTTTAAATGAATTAGATTAAATACACACATTCACATTTAAACAACAAAATTTTGATATTCAACACAATTATTAATTTCTTTGATTTTTTTGGAATTAATATTATTATTTTTTGAAAATTTTAATCTTTTTTAAAAATATTGGTCACTTGAAGAATTCCCTAGAAAAAGTTCCAAAAACTTGACCCAGTCGTCATTAAAACATGTCAATGTTTAAAATTTTATATTTCTTAATAATTACTGTATCGTTGTTAATAGGGTCAAACCCACAAGGAAATAAAAAATGAGATCGAGTGACAAATATTTTCAAAACAAAACACACTATAAACGGTGGGTTAAAATTATTTTTTTAATTCCCCCATTATTCCACTGGCCGCACTGGGATGTCTTCCTCCTAGAGAATCCACAGTCGTGGCTTCATCCTTCCTCATGAAGGTGGAACATATATGGTTCATGTGTAGGTCCACAGTGGTGTGAAGGCTCTCAGATAATGTAAATAGGTATGACAACTCATCCTTTCTCATGGAGGAGGTTCCTCCTCATCGGTGTCGACTCGAACTCCATAAGGGTATCATAGTTATTCATATATTTTCTTGATCTGGTAATCGAGTGGCAGAATATGCATCAACGATGGCCGGGTGGTTGTAAAACTAGAGATACCGAGCACCGATGGTGGATCCCTGATCGGTGGAGAAGTCAAACGACAAGTGAATACCTCCTCCATGGAATTGTTACATGATTTTGGTTTTGTTCATTTAGATCTGGGTTTTGAGATCTATTTCAGTTTTCAAGAATCTTGATTTGTTTCGATTCCTATTCTAGTTTTCTTTAATTACAACGATGGTAAAAGTTTGTGAAAAACAAATTTGAAGCACAATAGTGATTCAGGTGTTATTGATGGTGACATTGTATCATGAGGAGGGTTGATGGAATAAATCCAATGGTGTCTGGGAGATTGGTTGTGTGAATGTGTGGCGGTGCATCCCTACAAGGAGGTTGGTGGAAGGGGGAGACATCGTCTGGTACTGGATGTGAATGGGAAGGCAGTGATAGTGTGATGAATCCAGCAGAAACTCATGTAATTCTGTCTTAACAAAGGGTGGAGGTAGAAAATAGGTCACGGTTGGCATTATCTCAAGATAGGGACGACTGGCGGAAGCAAGAGGTGTTGGTAGTGTCTTATGAGACACCATTGGGTTATATGTTTGGTTGTGTTGGAAATGTGTCAGAAGAATATGAGGATAGTAGTGGTGTGAAGAATTTCCAACTGCGCGTCAAGGGGTTGAAACTTGATGGTGGTATGACAAGTCCAGTAGTGTCTTATGAGAAACCATTTGAAAAATTCATCCAACAATGTGTGGAATTTCAGGTGTTGTAAAAATATCAAAGTGAAAAATAAAAATTATCATTAATCAAAATAACTCAATTAAGAATTAATGAAATTAAAATTTAAAATTTAAATTACATAATTAAATATATTAAACATAAGGTAAAAACCGAATTTAATAACAAATTAAAATAATTTAATTGAACAACATTAAAATTACAGTAAAATTATAAATTGATTTTAAATTAATAAATTGAATTAAAACATTAAAAATAAAATATCTAAATTAATAGTTGAGATAAAATTAATTAATAAAATTGATAAATAAAGTTAATTTAATATTATAAAACAAAATTAAATAATTAAAAATTAAATTAATGATTAAGTTAATTAGTGGTAAAATAAATTGATTAATCAATTAATAAAAATAAACAATCATAAAATTATTATAACATGCAGAAAACAAACTTAAAGAGTAAAAATAAAGATCCAAAAAAGTAATTAAGAGATAAATAATAATTTAAATGACTAAAAATACAAAATTAATTATAAAAAATGATTAAATAAAAATTAAAATAATAAATTATTTAAGTGGAAATAATTAGTAAAAATCCAAAATTAATTAAATAGATGATTGAAAAAAATAATAAAATATGTAGCTAATTATATGAATTTAAGGACACATTAGATATCCAACAACTTAAGCATGAGTGAAACCATTTACAAGAGATTTTTAAGCTCATCAATGTCAAGACCCAAACCATGTTTTCCGAATGACCCCATGAAAGTATCACTATCACATACCTTACTCTTAGGGTGTAAACCAATGCAATGAAGAGATATGTATCAAGACATTAATAATATGAATATTTATGTTGTATATAATAATGAATTTTTTTCATTTTTTATTGTTACTTTATAAATGATTTTTATTTTGATTCAATTGAACACAAATTTTATTTTTAGGTAATATTCAAATTCAATTAAGTGATTTATTTTGATGAATTAATGGATTTTGGAAATAAATAGTCAATTAAATAAAATGTTATTATTAAATAAGGTTTATTTATTATAAATGGTCATATAATTTTTATGAAGTGAAATATACTTTTTATAAGGGTTAAAAAACTATTATTGTCAAAAAAGCCTAGCATCTTTCAATAAATGTGGAATCTTATTTTAAAATTGAAAATGAACATATTTATAAAATAATTTAGATAAAATAAATATTATTTTTTTAATTGGAAGTTTAAAACTACCCAATGGTGAATTTTTTATAATTTTCTGAGACAAATGAATTTTCAGGTATAAATTAAATACTGTATAAATATATTGTGTGTTTTATCACATCATAATGACCCAAAAATGATGTAATAAATACTATAATTGGTATCTTTAGTCAAATATATGTTTTTCCATTAAAATTATGTGATTTTAAGTTTATTTTATCAATTTTATAATGCCTTTATGAATCCTCCAAAATATATAATATATTTTATGATTTTAAACTGATTTTTTTAAATGAGTGACTCGCCTCCACATAAGCATGGTTAATATTTTAATTTTTTCTTCCATTTTCCTAATAAAATAATTAAAACCTCCCCAATTTGGCCAAAACCATGGGTATAAACCATTGTAAGGTTTGTGGTTTTGAATATTTTATTGTATAGACTCCAAAACAGAAGTGTGAGAAATATTAAAGAATTATCCTATCATTTCCTATATAAACCCACCCAAGTTCCCATTTCTCTACACTCAAAACCCTTGGATCATGTCCTTACTCTTCCCTACCCTATATATAGTACTCCCAAGATTCCCCAAGCTCTCAAGAATCCCCTTTTCAAGCTTTTAGAGCCACACACTCAAGTAAGGGTTATTTCCTTTATCATATTTATTTAGTTTTATTTATCTTGTTATGCCATTTTATTCTCAATTACTAATCATGGGATATATTTCCTCACCCCTCTGTACTTTCCTTATTTTCTATTTTTATTCAAGATTATTTATTATCATATTCCATATTTTTCTAATTATATATGTGTAGACATATACTTCCATGTACCTATTACTTTACAATTCATTTAAAAATTTTGATAGACCCATTTTTCTCTCATCAAACAATTTTAAGAATTTTTAAGCGATGCTGTTATAGAACCGAATTTTCACCACGATCTTCCATGCCAAACCAATTGTGTAGTGAATACCATACCCATTTCCTATCAAGGGTATTCACTTTAATGAACATATACATCTTTATTGGGGACTTACATGTATTTATTCCACACTCCTTGAATGTGAAATAAATTATAATGATGAATGAATCTTTGTTTTATGATCTATGTGGCACACTTAAGCATAGGAAATAAATGAGAGTGATGGATGCACCAAGAATTATATAGTGCTCCAATGCATTAGGTAATGTTTAGTATCATGATATGTTATGTTGGGATAAGGGTATACCTGATTTTTTATGGGACTTTTTCCACCATGATGTCTTGGTAGTTTAGCCTTGAACCATGTTAATGATGCAATGTTTTAAGCTGTTTCCACATTTCCCATGTTGTTATTATCATGATATATCATGACTTGTTATTCATGTTCACCTATGCCTCATTTATTTTCCTAATCAAACATGTATTATTATTTTTTATTTTATTCCATGTTTATTCCATTATTGGGATTTATGGATCACACCTTTCTTATGTATTTCCCCAAGTTATCCAATGTAGTTTTAAGCTCAAGCATGTTAAAGAATTTTTCAATAAAGATTTTGTAATTCATGTTTAAAGTTGTAATAAAATGTACCTAATTCTCAAAGAAAATATACTTATTGATCCTTCAGGTTGTATTAAGTATAAATTTATGTAATTAAATCATGTATTATTGTGTAATAAAATTAAGGGTTGTTATAGTTGGTATCAGAGGAAAAGTTTAGTTATTTTTGGGATTAGGATTAGAGAACTCTTGAGAAAGCCTTAGGTATAAGACTAAGTATAAGAAAACATACCTAAATTTTGGTTAGAATAGAGTAAGTGTTTTATCAAGAAAATACATCCATGTACAAATACTATAAGTGGAAATCATTCTGGAATAGATGTACTTAGGATTAACAACTTCAACAAGGTATTCTATACCTGACTCGGGGTAACCTGGTACATGATAATGGGCCTTACTACGCACATGGTTTGAAAAATCATGGTGGATATGCTTTTTTAATTCATAAGCTCATTATAAACCATTATTAAGGGATTAAAAACATTCCCATAAGAGAATATCTTAGAAAATAGATCTTGGATAACAAATACAGAAGCCTACAAATCCATAAGTTATGTAAATACATGTAAGTTATAAGTTATCCCTTTAATATAATTAAATTCATATTTATGTGTTTAAAAGTTAAATATACTCATCCTTAATTTTCCTTTTATTCTATCCAATGGTCGAAAATAGGAGTAATTGGTTAAAAATAATTGTGAATAGAAATGTGATGACTACCCCAATTCGATTCCCAACCTGATGGGACCATGAAACACACACTTCATGATGATACTCTCTCAGATGACTCAGGTTCTGAATAGAAACCTCAATCAAGGGGAATGTCCAAACCCCCTAAGAGATAACAAACTCCAATCAAGATCATTATGCATAAAAGGCCTCCAAATTTTAAAAGTTCATCCAATCCTTTAATCACAGAATAGTGGATCAACTCTATTGAAAATATCTTCTTAATCCTTTAATGTTTTGAACAAGAGAAGATTCTACTAGCTATTTATCATATGGAAGGTGAAGCTGATCTGTGGTGAACATTGATATGAAGATTGAGTAATATATTGAAGCAATGGTGTGGAAGGATTTCCTGAAAATATTCTTTGATAAATATTGTCCTTACACTCTCCATCTTAAAATTGAAAGGGATTTCCTTAACCTCAATAAAAAAGAAGACGAATCTATTGGGGCGTTCAAGGAAAACTTCACAAGGCTTGCACGATATGCCTCCGGATTTGTCATTACCTCTGAGTGAAAGGTTGACTGCTTCTTTGGTAGGATAAAAACTTTATTACGAAAATCCATGGAGATCCATGACTTTGATAGCTATGATGAAATTGTCTGATGTTCCCTTAAAGTTGAAATGAAGATCAGCGAATCTTAGGGGTATCACGGGGATAAGAAGAAGAAGGTGGAGAAAAATAATGGCAGTCTGATAGAGAGATCTAACATTGCCAAGAAATCTCAACATCTCACTTGCCAAAGGTGCAGAAAGAAGCACCCTAGAAATTACATGAATAGGATGAGGAAATGTTCTAGGTGCGGGAAGGAAGGGCACCTTTCCAGTGATTTCCAGTAAGAGAAACCTACTACTATGATGGAGAAAAGGAATTCTCACATCAACCATCAGTGTATTGTTCACTACTACAACTGTAAGGAATAAGATCACTTTTCAAACCAATGTACTAAGATAAGGGTTTTTGAAGACAACTAACAACCTCTAAGGAAGCAAGGGAAACCTTTTTTCATCACTACCACCGAAGTGAATCCTCATAAAGAAGTGGTGATAGGTACACTAGTTATTCATTCTAGAATAGCGAACATACTTTTTTATTTTTATTCTACACATTTCTTAATATCACAAAAGTTTAGTAGAACTACCAAACACCACCAAAAATCTTGGAAGTAGAGTTTTTGATGAAAATGGAAAATCGGGAAATTATTGCATCCCAAGTATATAACTCCTCCACTATCACAATTTGTGGGATAAACTTCTTGATGAACCTTTTCATACTCCATTTGTTGTAATTTTATGTAATTATAAGCATGGATTGTATTTCCCTATATAGAGCCAACATAAATTTCCAAAAGAAGAAAATCACTCTCCATATTGTGAATCAACCCCTAATTCTGTACAAGTGCAAGGAGGATGATAAATCTTCTTTTGAATCATAATCTTAAGAATGGATATTATTTCCCTATAAGAAATCATATATAGATCAAATGATTGAGTATATGGAAAGAATCATCCTTGAAGATATGCATATTGTGAGGGAAAATGCTGATGTTTTTCCTGAGGAATTGCCTAGTCTTCCTCCTAGTCAAGATGTTGAATTTTAAATCGAGATTATACTTGGGGTGTTACAATTATCCAATAATCTATATATAATGGCTGTTTTGGAACTTGAGGATATGAAGAAAAAACTACATGAGAATATGGATAAATGTTTCATACACCCAAGTGTTTCACCATGGGGTGAACCAGTTCTCTTCGTCAAAAAGGATAAGTCATTTCACCTTTTCATCAATTATCGTGGGCTCAACAAGATAACAATAAAGAAAAATTATCATCTTCCTTAGATTAATGACTTATTCGACCAGCTACATGTATTATAATACTTCTCCAAGGTGGATCTGTTGTTGGGATATTACTAAGTCAGGGTGAAGAAGGAGGATATCCCCAAGACTTATTTTCATATAAGGTATGGGCACTATGAGTTCATAGTGATGCCTTTTGGACTCACTAAATCTATAGAAATATTCATGGAATTGATTAATAGAGTCTTTATATATTACCTTGACAAATTTTTGGTAGTATTTATAGATTATATTCTAATATACTCCAAAATCAAGGAGGAGCATGAGGAGTATTTCAACACTGTGCTAACGACCTTATGAAAGGATAAGCATTATGAAAAGTAAAACAATTGTGATTACTAGTTGAAAAAATTCTCATTATTAGGGAATATCATCATAATAAATGGTATATCTATGGACCCTTAAAAGACTAAAGCAATTGAAGTATGGTCGAGGCCAACATCTGTGATAGATATACACAGTTTCCTTGCGTTAATTTGGTATTATCGTCGATTTGTGATACATTTATCACATGTCACACCCCGAACATGGATAATCCATTATTTTATCCTTTTATTAGTCTTTTTTTCTTTATTAAAGGATTCAGTTGAGACTCGGTCAAAATTTCTAGGTTTTCAAAAGTTTGGGAGGTTTTTCTTGATATTACACGGTTACCGCATGGTTAGTAATAACCATGCGGCCAGGCCGTACGGCTGGTGAAAGTTGGATAGAACAAACCAAATGAACAGTCTATAGTTGTGTGGTAGTTCCTAGGTAATCATTCTGTATTCCTTCCTTAGGTAGAGGGTTCTGCACGTTTACCTCATGGTTCGACAAACCGTGCGACCAAACTGTGCAGACATGCCAGATCATTAAAAATTGGTTTCCCTCTATTCTCTCTCTCCTACCATTAAACCTAAATTGGGTCTCCTCCTTACACTTCATTTTTGGTGCACCAAGGGTTCTCAATAACCCTTACCCCTTATATCTCCTTCCTCCAAGGTGCTTCCTCTTTGATTCCAAGGTATAATTTTTCGGTTTTTGGTCATTTCTCCTCTCCTCTCTATTTCTCTGTTTTTATTTGGTTAGACCTCTCTTGGTTGAACCCTAATGCTAGGGTTTGTGAGTTGTCTTGTTTTTCTCGTATTCGAGGGTTTGTGGTTTGTTCTTCGAGGCCTAATATTCTGTCTTCAAGGATTTCGTCGCTTTCTCACTTAATTAGTAGGTGTTTCCATGGTTTTTCTTCTAATTTCAATCCACGTGATGCTTGGGTTTTATTAATTAATTCTAAAATAATGTTTAACACCATTGTTATATTCATAGTTAATTCATGGTAGTGTTTTCCCATTGTTAGATTTTTCTAAAAATAGGTTTCTACATGAATCTCGGTTTATGCCCATGTGTATTTGTGTCGGAGGTGTTTGATGAAATGTCTATTAAAACTTTTGGGTGAAATTGGTTGGTTGTGTGAGGTTTTAAAATTTTAAATGTTTTGTTAAATTTATTTGGGTCATGTTTCAGATTTTATATGTGAAACTTGGTGATTTATTTTGATGTAGTTTGGAACTCGATTTGGGAAGAGATTCTTGGTTGTGAACTTGTATTGTATTTTAAAAAATAGTGAAATGGATGGATTTGGGTTGAAATAAAATGGCGGTTTTATAAAGGTGGGTTTAAAATGTTTTGATTAGTTTTGGAGTGTTCCATTGGATGAAGGCGCATCAAAGGGTACACTAGGTGCACACATGGGTGTGGAATCAAATGAAAATGGCACTCTAAAGCTACCCCCCCCCTCAAGAACATATCTTCCCCCCTTTTCCCCTATTTTCCCTAAAATGGATCCATATTTTCCAAAAAGGGGAAAGTGGTGTTTCTGGTGTTCGAAAATGGTTCCAAATGTGTTCCTTATGGTTTGGCCTGGTTGGCCTTGAAACATGCTTGGCCGAGTGGTTGGAAGCTATATCTCATTTAGTGTTTGTAAAAGAGGGTTAGCTTGTAAGTAGTTTCAAAGACCGTTTGGAACTTTTGTATGCTTGTGTGTTTTAGCTTGGATTTGAAATACACATGGAAATTTTGGTTAATTATTGGTCTAAAGGACCTTTTGGAAACCTTAATACAAAGATGATGTTTTTTGTTTCTTGAAAATGGTTTCAAAGGGTTTTTAGTAAATGGTTGTATGTTTTGAAGCTAAAGTCCTAGTTGTCATTTTGAAATGCCTATTGGGAAAAAACCTCTTGAGTTATGTCTCTTGCTTCATCAGCTGATTGTGAGATGGTAGGGTCCCCGATATGGGATTTCCTTTGTATGATAATTATTTTAAGGCAACGGACTAACATTGAGGTGGTTGAAGTGGTGCCAGATTGTGTGGTGCATTTGGTTATGTATATGAGGATTATTGTTTGAATGTATGTAACTCCCCCTTATGAAACATAACATGGGAACCTAGCATAGAAAAAAGGTTTGCTGAGAATTATTTCTGTACTAGTCTAGGTTATTGTACTATTAAGTGTCTAATTACAAGTGGATACTTGGTTTTATTGCTATGGGAACATGCCCCTTGACCAGGCCCGGTAAGTCGTTTCTTGGGCGTTAGGGAGTTATGATATCATTGAGAAGGGAATACCTTTGGGATGAGTCGCATGTATATTATGTTCTGGTTCTCATCTGAGTTCTTAATATTTCATGTGTTCTCCTGTTATGAGTACTATTAGTGTCATTTCCCTTGTTGTGTGGAATACTATTCTCTATACCCGCTTTTGGTATTTATTTGGAAATATTGTGAATGTTTGGTTTGTTTAAATGGATTTCTAAGTATATGTTCTGAAAAATAAAGCACAACCCCCCTTCTTACTTCTTGTGCCTTGTTTTAAATCATAAGGGTAATGGATCATGTTATTTGTTTTAAAATGAAAAGTGTGTATGAAAATCTATTTTTATAAATGTATTTAAGACTCTTATTAATGGAACGTTTTTGGGAAAGGAATGGAATCGATTCATTTGTGGTTTCCTACTGAGTTTTTAGCTTACACCCTACTTATACCACTCGGTATCGGTAGACCCAATCTATTTTTTAGGTTCTATTTTTGTTCGAGTTTCCTAGATCAGGTGCTCATCATTGGATCATGGTTGGTCTTGTGGTTAGAGGTGACCAAGAGGTCACATGGAGATCGTGTGGTGGAGGTTAAGTTTGTCTGCTTTATTTTCAGTTATGTATTTTAGTTTTCATCTTATTAAGTCATGTCTTGTAACTAAATCTGTTCATATTGTTGTTTGAGATTCAATTCTTACTTTTTATTCTTTTTTAGTTTATTCTATTTATTTATTGTAACATGGTTATTCTTTGGGCTGAAATCATTCCCACATGGATCTCATTTGATGCCCGACACTAGTTTCCAGCTCGCGGGGAATGGGAACACCCTTTGAGCCATGCTGTGAGCTGGGTTGGGTGTTGTCTCAGATGAAATCCCAGCTTGGTTCATGAAAAAAATGGTATTAGATCTAGGTTATTGATATTTGGGGTGTCTGGTAGGTGGAGATTAGAACTGTCAGGACTCAAGAGTTAGGTGCAGGAAGAGGTTCATGAACTCTTTCTCGCACTGATTCTTTAGTTACCGAGGGCAGTCTGGGATTTGATTCTTTTTACTTGGGTTGTTTTGGATTGAGGGATGAAAATAGATGTGAACTGATGTCATGTCAAGGCCTCACATTGAGTAGTGACCCATGTTGAGTTCAAGTTCTCGGTTCAAGTCCCACTTAGTGTTATTGCATACTTGGATCATGGCTCACTACCATGTTGTTGGGCCAGGCATAGATGCTAGTCCCTCTCTCTAGTTATTTGGTGTATATTTCACTTCACACCATTCTAGATGGTGTGAGTGGTTTTGAAAATGAAAATGGTTTTTGAAATGGAAAATATATTTAAAAATGGAGGTGTTTTTTTTCAAATAGTCTTAATTAGTAAAGTGGGTTTAAAAATTGAAAATATTTTGGTTTTGATAATGTGGATAGGGTGCAACCATTGGTGTTTCTCATGAACATATTCATGTGTGCAGGGTACATACAAAAAGTCCATGGGTGCACCTGTTCCTGGATGATGTGGATGGGAATGTATGGGTTCACATGTAATGGTTTATAGGATGCCATGGGTGGGGTTTTAGAATCAACTTTGGCATAGTTTTTCCAAAATGAATTTGAATGAGGATATTATTTCAGAAATTGGGTTTTCTTGAAAAAGTGGGTTTTGGTATTTGGGATTTTTCCTTGAAAGAAGGAAGATTTGAAATATAAAAGGAAGTGGTGGTGTTTAAAAGGTAAATGAATTTTTTTTGGAATTGAATTTGGTCTAAAATAAGGGTTTTAGTATTTTTAAAGAGTCTTGGAAATATTGAAATTTTGAAAACTAAAATGAAAGGGGATTTTTGAAAGGATTCTTTTGGTTGTGCTTGAGTTTTTTTGGCTTCTGACCTGGTTGTTTTGAGATCTAGGTTCATCTTTTGATTGTTCTTTGGGTTGATGCTGGTATTGGTTTGTGTTTTCCATATTGCTCAAGAAATTCCTCCTAGAAAGGTCCCCAAAGTTTCTGATAAGTCATGCTCTGTTCCTAGTCCCACTTGAGTGTTGCATATCCTTTACGGTGTTAGATTTCCGTTAGAGGAAGGTATATGGATTGAATAGGTAGAGTGTGTCATTGGGTTGTTGGGAACTCTTGAGGTCATTAAGATTTGTGTCGTCTTGGATTTTTCTAACGGTCCAGCTCTGGAGAAGTGGAGGTTGGTTGTCTCATCATCATTGTAATTTGGGGTGTAGTTGGTGGTGGTCGGATCTCACAAAGGTTCCCCATATAGTGGAGAACGTATACCAGAGGAACCTATTCATAAGAAGCTATCTTCATTGGTTCTAGCATCTAGTTTGTTAGAATACCTCTGGTATGCCATCGGTATGGTCAGTTCGGGCATCCCAAGTCGTCATGTTGCATCCCTCTAAAAACATACCACCTTTGTGGTGGTTTGAATCATCAGGAGGAAGAAGGAGTTGGGATTGGGAAATGCTTGTGTCTGACTATGAGGTAGGAGATGCTTCAGCATCATATCCCCAGCCACAGGTCGTAGAGTGAAGATCACACACAATCAAGAGTTTTCAAGGGTGTGTAAAACCTTGGCCTGATTTTCTTTTTAAGTGATTGGAATGGAAATAAAAAAATTCCCCTTGTCATGTTTTTTTTTCACTATTTTATGTTTATCCTCATTAAGGTGGTGTGAAGAGATCATCCTAAATCAATCCAAGTGGCCTTATCTGCTCCAAATGTGGATTTTAAACCATTTGTTTTCCATGAGGGGAGTTGGGCCCATGAGTGAACATACCTATTCTGATTTTGGGTTTAGTTTGGTTTTGTTTGTTAGGGAGATGTTTGGATTTGTGAAGTTTATGGGAAGTGTTTTCGGACCCTCTTATAGTTCGGGTGACTTTCTATATATTTTTCCCTAGGGTTAAGAAGTCAGCCGGAGTGAATAGTTATCAACTCTGATAGTGTTTTTTTTCACCCTTGTGCAGAGGGTTTTGGTTCTTGTAAGAAGTTTCTATGTCCCAGTGTCTCAGTAAGTTGGGTCGTCTCGTGGTATGTTCTCTAGTTGATTCATTGTGGTGAAGTTGTTTTTCTTGTACTAAGGGAGTTAGTTTAGCTTGGTTTAAGAGTTTATTAATTTTCAGTTGTGGTATCTCCACTGTTTAGTTGTTGTGAAGAAGTTGGGTAAGTCCAGGTTGGGAGTTCCCGCATCCCCCCTCAAGGGGTGGTCTGTTCAGGTTTCAAGGTCTCTGTGTTAGTAGAATTATTGTGGTGGGGAGAACCCTCTGATGTTCTCCCTTCAATATCAGGATGTGGTTCTTCTTGAATCAGTCAGGTGTGACCTGTGGAGAGTAAGGTCATCCCAATATTCATGTTTTTCTTAGTTTCGTCTGGGCTTGGACTCAAATTTTGTTAACTATTGGATTTGTGACATTATGGGGGAAGAAAGTGTCTGTGTTAGGGAGAATTATCACAACCCGACCTCAGAAACTCCTTTATTTTATCCATTTATTATTCTTGGGTCCTTTGGTCCAGGTTTGGGTTGAGACTTCATTAAAATTTTGAGGTTTTAAAAAAATTTGGGAGGTTTTTATTGATGTCACAATGTTACCAAATAGTTGGTAATAAGTGTCTAGACCAGTCGTGAAGCTGGTGTAGGTTGGATAGAACTAAATGCACATCCAATGCACAACCGTGAGGTAGGTCCCAAGTAATTGTGTGCTATTCCTTCCTTAATAAGAGGGGTCCTCACGTTTGTCTCACAGTTTAGCAAACCGTGTAGACAGGAAAGGTCATTAAAAATTAGTTTCCCTCTTTTCTCTCTCTCCTCCCTTTAACCTCTAATCAGGCCTCCTCCTTCCCCTTCGGTTTTGGAACATCTAGAGGTCCCAATACCCATTCTCCCTTGGCTATCCTTCCTCTATGGTGCTTCCTCTTTGATTCCTATGTAAGATTTTTGGTTTTTTATTCATTTCTTCTCTATTTCTCCTCTCATCTCTCTATTTCTCGGTTTTCCTTTGGTTATCCCTCTCTTGGATGAACCCTAATGCCAGGGTTTGTGTGTTGGCTTGTGTTTATTGGATTCTAGGGTTGTCGGTTTTTTCTTTGGGCCTAATCTTCCATTTTTAAGGGTTTCTTCTCTTTCTCACTCGATCATTAGGTGTTTCCATGCCTTTTCTTCCAATTTCAATCCATGTGATGCTTGGGTTTTATTTATTAATTTTTAAATCATTTTTCACAAAATTATTATATTATTATTTAATTAATGGCAATGTTTTATTATTGTTATATTTTTCTAAATATAGATTTTTACATGAATCTTAGTTTATGCCCATGTGTATTTGTGACGGAGGTGTTTGATGAAATGTCTATTGAACCTTTTTGGTTAAATTGGTTGATTTTGTGAGGTTTTCCAATTTTAAATGTTTTTTAAATTGATTTACGTTATGTTTTGGATTTTATATGTGAAACATGGTGATTTCCTTTGATGTGGTTTGGAACTCTATTTGGGAAGAGCTTCTTGGTTTTCAACTTGTGTTGTATTTTATAAAAGAGTGAAATGGATGGATTTGGGTTTAAAGGAAATGGTGGTTTTATGATATTAGGTTTCAAATGGTTTGATTGGTCTTAGAGTGTTTCATTGGATAAAGGAACATCCAAGGGTACACTAGGTGCACACATGGGTGTGAAATCAAATGAAAATGGAACTCTAATTCTAGACCCCCCCCCTCAAGAACATCTCCTCTCCCCCTTTTCCCAAATTTTCCTATAAGGGATCTATTTTTTCAAAAATGGGAGAAGTGGTGTTTCTTGTGCTTGAAAATGATTCCCAATGTGTTCTTTACAGTTTAGACCAATTGTCCTTGAAACATTCTTGGATGAGTGGTTGGAACTTATGGCCCGTTTGGTGTTTGTAAAAGAGGGTTGTCTTGTAAGTAGTTTGAAATCCCATTTCACACTTTCGTATATTTTTGTGTTTTAGCTTGGATTTGAAATTCACTTCGACATTTTATTGAATACTTTTTTTAAAGGCCTGTTTGTCCATGTTAATATAAAGATGATGTTTTTTGTTGCTTGAAAATGGTTTCAAAGGGTTTTTGGTAAATGGTTGTATATTGTGAAGCTAAAGGCCCAATTGGAATTTTGAAATGGCTATTTGGAAAACCCCTATTGATTTAGGTCTCATCCCTCGTCAGATTATAGTGATATAGGCGGGTCCTTAGTATGGGAGCACCTTTGTTTGATAATTATTTTAAGGCAAGGGACTAACCATGAGGTGGACAGGGTCTGCCAGATTGGGTGGTGTATTTGGTTATGTATATGAGTCTTGTTGTTTGATTGTATGGAACACCCCCTTGTGAAAGATAACAAGGGTACCTAGCATAACAAAGAGGTTTATTGAGAATTATTTATGCACTGGTATAGGTTATTTTACTAGCTAGTGGCCCATAGCAGGTGGATACTTGGGTTTATTGCCAGGGGAACAAGCCCCTCGACCAGGACAAGTTGGGCAATGGTTGGGCGTTAGGGTGTTAGGATGTAATTGAGTAGGGTATGCCTTTAGAATGATTCACATGCATAGTATATTCTAGTTCTCCTATGAGTTCTTAGTATTTCTTGTGTTCTCCCATTATGAGTACTATTAGAGCAGTTTCCCCCGTTGTGTGGAATATTATTCTATGTACCACGTTTTGGTATTTATTTGGAAATACTGTGAATGTCTGGTTGCTTTAAAATTATTTTTTAGTAGATGTTTTGAAATAGAAAGCACAACCCCCTTCTTACTTCTTGTGACTTGTTTTAAATTATGAGGGAAATGGATCATGTTACTTGTTTTAAAATGAAAAGTGAGTATGAAACTCTATTTTTATAAATGTATTTCAAACTAGTATTAATGGATTTTTTTGGGAAAGGAATGTCGTGGATTCTTTGGTGGTTTCCTACTGAGGTGTTAACTCACACCCTAACTATACCACTCGGTGTTAGTAAACCCAAGATATTTTTTAGGGTTTTTTTGTTCAGGTTTCCTGGCTCAGGTGCTCATCATTGTAGAATGGTTGGTATTATGGTTGGATGTGACCAAGAGGTCAAATGTAGATCATGTGGTGGTGGTTTAGTTTGTCTGATTTATTATCAATTCTGTATTTTGGTTTTAAACTTGCTGATTCGTATCATGTAACTGAATCTATTTATATTGTTGTTTGAGATTCAGTAGTTAGTTTTGCTACATTTTCAGTTTATTCTATTTATTTATTGGATCCTAGTTATTCTTTGGGCTGAAATTGTTACCACATGGATTTTATTTGATGCCCGACACTATTTTCCAGCCCGTGGGGATCATGAACGTCCTTCATGACATATCGCAAGCTGGGTCGGGTTTCGAGTCGGATGACATCCTAGATTGGTTCGTGACATCATGATTGTCAAACCCTCTTACAAAGCTAACTCAGAAGGGTGTAAAGTTTTCATGGAATTATGAATGTAAAGATAGCTTCAAGGAGTTGAAAATGAGGCTTATCATTGCACCTATTCTCACACTACCCACAAGTGGAGGGATTTTTATGGTATTTAGTGATGTTTCGAAGAAGGTATTGGGATGTGTGTTGATGAAATATGAAAAATTCATTGTATACTCTTCAAGTAAGTTGAATTTTCAAGAAAATAACTACCCAACACATGATCTAGCATTGGATATAGTGATTTTCACTTTAAAAATTTAGCGGCATTATCTCTTTGGGAAGATGTTTTAAATATATACTGATAACAAATGTCTCAAGTATATATTCACACAGAAATATATGAATATGTGCCAATGAATATGGTTATGGATGATCAAAGAATATAGATACTCAATCCACTATCATCCTTGGAAATCAAATAATGTGGAAGATTTTCTAAGTAGAAAGGATCTAGTAATTATGTCATTGATGAGAATTGAGAGGGATATGATCTTCTTAGATTTATAAAGGATGTACATGGGAATCATAATGGAAGGAACATCATTAATCCTATCACAAATGATTGCTCAACCGTCTATTCTGGAGAGATTAAAGGATGCTCAGATAGTTGATATGGGAATTCAGAAGAACGTGGAAGCTATAAGGAAAGGGAAATCTTTAGAGTTCAATATTAATTATGAAGGTGTTGTGAGATTAGGGTCAAGAATAAGTGTACCATCAAATCCTGATTTAAAGGTGCTATTCGATGATGAAAATAGCTCAACATTCTCCATTTACCCAAGAAGCACAAATATGTGTCAAGATCTCTGAGAACACTATTGGTGGGACAATATAAATAAGGATATCGTAGAATATACATCAAGATGTCTTTTATGTCATCAAGTGAAAGAGGAAAGGAAAAAATCCAAGGGGATGATGCAACCATTACCCATACCTACATGGAAATGAAAAAATATCACTATGGAATTTGTCACTTATTTTCCAAAGACATCATGAGGGAATAATGTTATATGGGTTGTGGTGGATCATTTTACAAATTTTACACACTTCATTGTGATACAATAGATATTATCACTAGATCTATTTTCATGGATATACATCAAGGAAGTGGTTAGGTTTCATGGAGTACCACTATAATTTGTATCCAATCATGATCCAAGATTCACCTATAAGTTCTTGAAAAGTCTTCAGTATGCTCTAAACACTGAGTTAAACTTTAGCATGGCTTATCAACCTCAAACTGATGGACAATAAGAGTGGACTATCAACACACTTGAGGATATGTTGATAGCATGGTCAATTGACTTAAAAGGAGGATGGGATCAACATATTACTTTGGTCAAGTTCTCTTACAACAACAGTTTCCAATCAAGCATTCAAATGGATCCCTATGAAGCCCTTTATGGGAAGAGGTGCGGAACACATGTATGTTGGGATGAAGTGGGGGAATGAAGTCTAATAGGTCTTGAAATGGTTGAGTAGATGGTGGAAAAGGTTAAGACCATTTAACATCACATCAGGGATGCTCAGAGTAAAAAAAAACAGACATGCTAACAATCATCGATGAGTCCTAGAGTTTTATGTTGTACACATGGTATTCCTATACATATCTGTATGGAAGAAAGTGATGATATTTGGGAAGAAGGGAAAGCTTAGTCCAAGATACATCAACCCCTTTGTGATCCTTGATTGCATCGGAGCTGTGACCTATCGAATTGCACTCCCACCTAACCTGTCGCGAGTTCATGGTGTATTCCATCTATCACTCTTGAAGAAGTACATACCTAACCCCTCACATTTACTCAATACAGAGTTGGTACCATTGAAGAATGATCTTTCCTATGAGGAGCATCCAGTAAAGATATTAGATCATATAGACAATGTTCTATGAAATAGGACAATGCACCTTGTCAATGTGCTATGGAGAAACCACAATTTTGAAGAAGTAACCTCGGGACCGAAGGAAGTGATGAGATAGAATTAACCTCATCTGTTTTAAGGGGTGAAATGAAACATTTTGAGGGTGAAATTTATTAAGGAGGAATATTATAACGGCCCAGACTGTTATAAATAAAATTCCCTAATGATTTAATGTTTTATTATGTAATATGGTTATAGAAAACACATGCACTAGTTTTGTTTTATTATATCAAATTGGATTCAAAAAACCATTAAGAATTTTTACCATTTAATATATAGCCTTTAAATAGTGATCACATGATTAGTATAAATATAAGACTTTAACGAATCCAATTAATGCAGATAAAGGATGTGATGGCCTTATCAAGTAGGATTATACCCTATAAATTTCATTTATCAGAGCTTCTAAGGGAGATAGAATCACTAGGATTTTACCTTTACTAATACCAAGCTGAGATCAAACAACTTAATCATGAACAAAACTGTTTTCGAGATAATTTCAAGCTCATCGAGATCACATACCAGACCAGGTTTGTCGAATGACCCCATTAAAGTCTCATCTCCATAAACCTTACTCTTAGGGTGTACATCAGTGTAATAAAGATATTCGTATCAATAACTTAATAATATTAATATGTATATTGTATAAAAAATGAATTTATCTTCATTTTTATTATTACTTTATAAATGATTTTGATTTTGATTCAATTAAACACAAAATGTATTTTCAGGTAATATTAAAATTCAATTAAGGAATTTATTTTGATGAATTAATGGATTTGGGAAATAAATAGTATTTTAATAAAATTTTACTATTAAATAATTTTTATTAATTATAAATGGTCATATGATTTTTATGAAGTGAAATGTACTTTTTATAAGGGTTCCAAAACTTTTATTGTCAAAAAACCCAGCATTTTTCAATCAATGTAGAATATTATTTTAAATGTAAAAATTAACATATTTAGAAAATTATTTATATAAAATAAATATTATTTTTGGAATCTGAATATCAAAATTATCTGATGGTGAATTTTACATAATTTTATGAGATATTCAAATATTCCAGTAAAAATTAAATATCGTATAAATATACAGTGTGTTTTATGACATCATAATGAACAAAAAATGGTGTAATAAATACTATAATGGACTTGTTTGGTTGAAATATATTTTTTCCCATTAAAATAATATTATTTTAATTTTATTTGATTAATTTTATAATGACTTTATGAATCCTAAAATATATATTATATTTTATGATTTTAAATTCATTTCCTTAAAAGAGATATTCACCTCCACATAAGAAAAGGCCATATTTTAATATATTCAGAAATTTTCATAATAAATTAATTAAAACCTATCCACTTTGGCAAAAATCATGGGAGGGTTCGTGGTTTTGAATATTTTATTATAGAGTCTAAAACCTAAGTTTGTGAAATATAAAATAATTCCTCTCTAATTTCCTATAGAAACCCACCCAATATCCCACTTCTATTCACTCAAAATACTTAGAGAAAATCCTTACTCTTCCCTCCCCTATCTATAATCCTTCCAAGGCTCTCCAAGCTCTAAATAATCCCCTTTTCAATATTTTTAAGCCACACACTCAAGTAAGGGTTATTGCCTTTCTCATCATTATCCAAGTTTGTTTATCCTGTTATTCCCTTTTATTTTCAATTAATAATGATAGGGTATGTTTCAAAGCCTCCCCAACATTTCCCTTATTATTTCTAAATTATGTGATACCCCTTTCTCTCTCATTAATCCCTCCCATGTACACCTGTTACCATGCCGAAATTTCATAATCATCTTTTCCTTTCCCTTTTTATTCAAGATTATTTAGTATCATATACCTTATTTTTATAATTATATATGTGTTTACATTTCCTTACATGTATTTATTACTATCTCTCTCATCAACCCATTTTAGGAATTTTTACTTGACATCGTTGTGCTACCGAATTTTCACCATGATTTTCCATGCCAAACCAATTGTGTAGTGAACACCACACTCATTTATTATCAAGGGTGTTCACTTTGATGCACATATACCTTTTTCATTTGGGACTTACATGTATGTATTAAACAATCATTTAATATGTAATAAATCATGATGATGAATGAATCCATGTTTTATGATTTATGTGGAAAACTTAAGCATGAGAATGAAATGAAAGTGACGGGTGCGTCTGAAATTATATAGTGCTAAAATTCGTTGAGTAATGTTTAGTATCATGATACGTAATGTTGGGATAGGTTTATACCTAATTCCATTATGATAATTTTTCCACCATAAATTCTTAGCAGTTTAGCCTTGACCTATGTTTATGATGCAGTGTTTTAAGTTGTTTCCACATTTCCCATTTTATGATTATCATTCTATATCATGTCGTATTATTCAGGTTCCTCTATGCCTCATTTATTTTACTTGTCTAACATGTATTATTATCTTCATGTTATTCCATGTCTATTCCCTTGTTAAATTTTATACATCACCCCTTTCTTATGTATTTCCCCAAGTTATCCAATGTAGTTTTAAGAACAAGCATGTTAAAGAAGTTTCTAATAAAGATGTTTTAATTCATGTGTAAAGTTGTAACTTAATGTACCTAATTCCTACATAAATTATACTTATCAATCTTTTAGGTTTTATTAATTGTAATTTTATGTAATTAAATCGTGTATTAATTTTAAATAAAATGAAGGTTTGTTATAATGGATCTTATTTTCAAGGAAAAAAGAACATAAATCCCTTAAAATTAAGAATAAATTGGATGTTGATAAACTCAAATCCACCATTAAATAACTCAAAATGTTATCTTTCCAAATTCACTATAAGAGATAATAATTTAAATAAACATTTTGGTTCTCAAAGATAGGTAAAATAATTGGTTTATATTGGTATCTCAAATCTTTTAATAACCTAAAAAAATTCATCAAAAAATACTTTCACTAAAGGTTTCTCACAAGATAAATTATTTAATTATTATAAAATAATCATTTATTTAATTTATAAATATGATTATAAAAATTCATGATATGAAATAAAAATATTAATTCATCTTTCATCCAATTTTTCATAAAAAAATCATTCCACAAAAATATTGATTCCTTATTGGATAATATTAGCAAACCCAAGTTTGTTTTGGTACCAAAACTATTAGTCATTTTAGTTTTTAGGAAACTTATAATTCCAGAAAAACCCAAGAAACTTTGTGGCACATTCATAGTGGTTTCTCAAGAAACATGTGAGGTTACCTATCTAAATTCAAATAAATAAATAAACTAGAAGGAGGTTATTTCACCTTTGGATGTAACTATAAGAGTAAGAAAATCGGTGAAGGTACCATCAGTTATTATATCCCAAATATTATTAAAAAAATTATTTTTCAATGGTTTCAAACAACATTTCTTAACTATTATTAAATTTTGTGTTAATGTTTTTAAAATTTCATTTGAAATTGATTTTTGAAAATTTTTTAACTATTAAATAAAACATTTATTTACCACATCTTGATTTCTTAATATCTATAATATAAATTTAAAATTTACTACTAGAAAAATGGCAGATGTTTGAGTGCACGAGTTAGTGAGTAATGGTGTTGGCATAAACACCTTGTTCATTTTAGCATACAATCACTTGTCAAACTAAACCATTCCCAACCATTATGAGATCTACCTAAATTTCATTTCAAAGATGACCCAGTTTGTGGAGCATGTCTATATGGTATGTAAAACAAATCCTCTTTTAAATCTAAAAAAATATTTTCTTCTTCAAAATATCTTTAATTAATTTATATTTATTTATTCAGACCTTTTAAAATTGAAAGTGTGGGAGGTAAATCCTATAATTTTGTAATTGTTTATTACTTTACAATATTCACATGGGCATATTTCTTATCTCCTAAAAGTGAATCATGAAAATATTCATCGAGTTTCCTAAAAAAATTGAAAATGAAAAAGGTATTAAAATTATTTAAATTTGAATTGATCATGTATTATAATTAGATAATAATAATTTGATGATATATGTTGTTTTAAAGACCATAATTATTCATTTTCCACTCTTCAAACCCCATAATAATAAGAGGCAATAGAGGTGAAATCAAACTATTATAGAAATCACTTGAAAGTTTTTAAATGTTTTTAATTTACTGAAATATTCTTGGGATGAGGCCATGAATACTATAAATTTTTTTATTAATTGAATTCTTGTAAGACCATTTCTCAAAAATACCCCTTCTGAAATTTGGAAAAATAAAAACCCAAAGTTGTATTTTTAATATTTTTGGATGAAAATGTTTTATTTTAAACACCCTAAACAATATCTGAATATTTGATTCAATATTAGATAAAGGTATCTTCTATGGATACTCCAACTTAAGAAAGGAATATTGAGTCTTTATCAAAATTATTATAATAGTAGAAAAATGAAACTATTTTATTTTTGTTGAAAATTTTCCAAAATATCTTTTTCCTTTTTTTGAAAATGATGTTTTAAATGAACCATTTAAAACTAAATAATTTGAATAATTATAATAATATACTTCAAATTATTTACCTAAATACATTAAAAAATATATAGAGCAACCCTTTAAGATTTCAATATAAATTTACAAGTGAGAAACCGTCTATGAGTTAGGACCTAAATGAGGTCGAACCCCTTGACTTTATCTCTCACGTAGAACCCTAAAACCTTAACAATGAACATAACGATGACATTTGGGTTCTTTACATGAAATGGGAACTAAATAAATTTACTCAAAATGATGTATATACTCTAATGGAAAGATCTAATGATATTCCAATTATAGGCTGTAAAAGGGGATTTAGGAATAAGTTATACAGGTCATGTAATATCTCTAGAAATAAAGTATGTTTAGTTGTTAAAGGTTATAACCAAGAATATGGAACCAACTACGATTATGACTTTTAACCCATCACTTGGTTATAATCCATTAGAATCGTGTTGTCATTCACCTCTCATATTAATTTAAAATCTCATCAAATGGATGTTAAAAGTGCCTTTTTAAATGGTTTTATTTCACAAAAAAAGTTTTTTGGAACAAGAACCTTATTTTAAAAATATTATTTTTATAAATTCCTTTTTACATTATCTAAATATCTTTAGGGTTTAAAACATGCCCCTACAGATTGGTATGAATTTTATTCAAATTATCCTCTTTCAAATGTTTTATGAATGGGAAAAGATGATTCAAATATTTTTCTAAAACACATCTCAAAAGATTCGTTACTTATTCAAGTTTACATTGATGATTTAATTTTCATCTAAATGAATGAATCTATTTTATTTTAATTTTTTTTATTTCATATAAAATGAATTTTTAATGATATTTATGGGAGAACTCAAATTATTATTTATTTTTCAAATTTATCAATGAAATGATTATATTTTTCTAAGCTAATTAAAATAAACTAAAGAACTTTTAAAATATTATATATAGATCAAACTAAGTAAATTATTACACACATGATTATAAATTGTAAGTTAACATTGAATAAAGCCAGTAATATTACTAATAAAAAGTATTAAAGAAGAATGATTGACAGTCTACTTTATCTTAATGCATCCTAGCATGATATCTTGTTTAGTTTATTTATTATTAAGGGATTGGATCCACATGGATTAAACCTATCCATGTTTTTGATGATTAAAGTACTTGATGGAAGCTCATAGAAAGTCTAGAGGGGTTTGGCTACTAAAAGATGGAAGTGGAATAGATTTCAGGCCATGAAACTTTACATGATGTGAATGTGGGTTTCATGACATGTAATATATCAAGGTTTAAAATAAAATAAAATTAATAGGTGATGCACGCCTGTCATAGGTTGTGGAAAAAACATTATTTCATAATTTAAAATGTAGTAATTTGGTTTTCCTAGGATGTCTCCTGAAGAGGATTCCACACAAAACAGTTTGTCACTTTTAAATTAGGGTAAAAATGGTGTCTTTGATAAGAAAATGACTAAATGGAAATTCAAATTCAAATGATTGAAAAAAAACTATGATATTAAAAGGGTGATTAGGTCGGGGTCAATTTCCTAATTGTAATTATATCCTTGTTCAATTTAATTTAAACCTCTTCTTCTTAGTTTATTAAAGTGAGTTTCCACAATCTTTTCCTCTCACTTACTTGGTGAAATTATGATGGTGAGAGAAAACCTTACCAAGATCTCAGTTTGGTCAACTCTCCTTCCATGTGAAAAATATTTGTATTGAATATCCTTAATTGACATGGGAAATACCCAATCGGGTCTTGTTTATCCCAAAAAATCAAGAACATTCACTACACCTTTTACACGTACTGACGATCATCGAGTACTTCACCACTAATCCCTGGTTTATTTCATCGTATATAAACCAGAAATTAGTGGAGGGAGATAATGATTATTTTACCAAGGAAAAAATCAATAGCGGAATAAAAAATCAAGAATGATCGCAATTTATAATAAAATACACTATATTAAAATGATAACAACTTTGAAGAAGAAATAAATTTCATTCAATTACATCCAAGAACTCAAGCATTACAAAATAGAAAACCAACCCTTCCCCAATCACATAAAATGTTTACCCCATCATGGTAAGGGTAATAGAGATGAATGGGGAAGAATAAGGAATTACAAAACTATGAAAAAGAAAATAAATAAAATAGAAATCCGAAAATTTATCCTCCTTGGTATCCCCGAAGGAATGGTATGGAATGAGAGATGCCTTGAGGGGGAGGAGCTCTCCTCCTTTTATAGCCAGAATTTGTCCCCTGAATGTTGACACATTGTAGACCCATTAAATGAAATCTTCACGTGTTTCTACCTTCTTGAATCTTGTTTATAATTCTCTTGGGTGTTTACTTTCAATATCTCAGTGGATTTGGACAGGTATTCTGAGAGTTATACTCGTTTTACTATGACCATTTATTCGGTCTAGTCAGACTCTCCAAAACTCCAACCCCCAGATTAGGAAGCTTTAATGTCCCCTTAAAAAGCCAATTCACGTGGCCTTTAATTCATGAAAGATAATCCCCAACTCCTTGCATGTCCATCCAACGAATTTCACAACAATTGGGACCGACAATAATGATTTATGGACCCTACACCAAAAATCGGCAGAACTGTAAACAGTTTTCTTGAGACAACTTTTGAGCTTCTTTTGAGATTCCATATGGTCGATTCATCTTTTGGTAAAAAAATATTAAATGAATCCCTAGATGTTTAGAATCTGGAAAATAAATAATTTTTCAATTTTGATTAGTGTAGAATATGTTATGTCCAAACTACATAAATAATTTAAAACAGTTAAAAATAAAAAATCGGTCATTTTTACTGTTCAGCTCAAAATAACACCAATATCATAAAAATGAAGCAATTCAACTTAGAGTAACACTTTTGTGGGTTTAAAAAAATTAAATTCAATGTAAATTTAATTGAAAATATTTTCTCTATCAATTCCCCCACACTTAGAACTTGGACTCCTGGAAAAGTAAAAATCATATAAAATCAAATCCAAAACACAGACCAATGAGATATACCAAATCCATAATAAGAAACAAAAGATATCATGCCTCATCAAAAACAATTATTTCAAGTTCTCCATTTTATATTTTAATATATTTACACTTTATTTCTTATCCCATGCACACAAAACACCTACCTCACATGAATTTTCTCTCATCTCACAAATTTAAATGTCGAACAAGGCTTTTCTCATCCAAACTCACACAAGAGTCACCATAAGATTGATAAATTCATACTTCTCCACCTTTTGTGAGTCAAGGACATGTGTTTCTCATGAGGAATTTTCATGATTGTTCTGTGGCTTCTGGTTGGTAGGATTTAGATGTTTAATATTCTGAGTCCGAAAAGGATGGTTTGCCTCTTTTTGAAGCAAAATTGCAAGATTCTAATTTTCACTCAAATATGGTCTCCTTCACATCCCATTTGTAGAAATTAGGCTCTATCATCATTCAATTAGCTCAGGATTTCAGAAGAAAAAAATTCAATCTTTTCAAACATGATTTTTTTGAAAGCTCCAGATAGGAACAACTTTCTTTTTTACATCAGAAGCTCTAGAAAGGCATATTTTCTCTTATCATGAAAGCTCCAAAAAAGACACAAATTTTAACAAAATGAAATATTCAGTAGAAATACCAGATCTTAAACATTTTATATTCCACCAAAAGTATCACCACATGAGGTAGTACACCACAAGACATCTTCTCCACACTTAAGTTCTACTAGATCATGCAATTTCACTTTAAGAGCATGTTGGATAGGGAAAATTGGCTTGTAATGTGGCTAACCTAAAAGGATAG
This sequence comes from Viscum album, assembly GCA_963277665.1. NCBI lineage: Eukaryota > Viridiplantae > Streptophyta > Magnoliopsida > Santalales > Viscaceae > Viscum > Viscum album. Next base: position 80,039,292 of record OY728145.1, read on the forward strand.
CCATGGATACTAGGGGATGCAATGATTAATGTATAAGGTAGGCCATAATGAAAAGGATTATTTTGAAAAGGATTCCTAAACCAAATAAATGCCTCAATCATTTAAAACACAAGTACCTCAAACCCTCAAGTTTTGACAGAAATAAATCAAATTCTAGTTAAAGAAAGCATGGTCTGGTTCTATCAAGAAATGAGGTGAATGAAAAGAATATGAAAAAAATGGTTCAGAAGCCTCACATGAAAGTGATTTCAAAGATATAGACAGTGAAATATGGCATGGGTTTTAAAAATCAGTGTACTTTTCATGAAATTCCAAAAGATTTGAACTTGAAACAAAGTCATTTCAGCATTCATTTAAGATCAGTTTCATGAAATAGATTGGTTCAATCATTGAAATGGGTTTCAAAAATGATAATTATAATCATTTCAGCTCAAAAGTTTCAAAAAAAACACACCAAAATATGAAAACACGCAATGTTTTTTGAAAAACAAACACAAAATGAAAATCCTAAACTAAAAAATTTCCCTCCCCCACACTTAAATGATGAAGTGTCCTAAATGAATTCAAGTGGATTTAACATCTAAGAAGAATATTTTTATTTATTCACAACAAACAAGTATAAAGAAGAGGTACAACCGGACTTATTCGCAGTGCAACATTGATTTAAGCTCTTAAGTGTTGCTCTTTGAAAACCTAAAAAAAGGTAAAAAGATAACATAAAAAATTTATTAAAATAAATGAAAATAGAATTTGAATGATAAATGAAGGATAAATCTTGGTTTAATCCCCCAATTGGGCCCTGGGTTTTGACAGCCTCTAGAGGGGCAGTTCTAATCGATTATCCCCAATCTGATGGTGGGTGTGGTTTCTTTCTCATGAACCAACAAAAATTCTTCTTCCCAGAATGCACTTGTTCCCTTTTGTTGAGGACTCCATTGATATAGCATACCAAGTCCACCCCTACTGTAATGAGATACAACATGCATGGTGGGGTTAGGACAATGAATGATTCCACCTTTTTCTTGGGTTCCGCATGAATAACATCTTATTTATTCTCCAGTGGTCACTAAAGGTATGATACATCTATGGAAAAATCAAAGGGAATGTCAGAGTTTAATTCTATTTGAAAAAAATTAAAGCATGAATAATCAATATGAAATTCTTCCCTTTCAAAGTAAGTATCTTGTGTCTCATTTTCCTCCAAAAAATCCACTTTGATCTTCTCATGTACTCCCTCCATTAAATGTTCAACAAGTTTGGGGGGCTCTAGATGTTACTCCGTGAATGAATCTTATTTTTCATCATCTTCCTCCAAGGAAATACATGTGTTAGCTAAATCTGAAAAATTAAAAGAAGAGGAGGTAATACTCAATTTAGTTTTAGCAAAATCAAAAGATAATGAGTTTATGAAAATATCAACTCCACGAGCTTGTTTGGATTCAATTTCTTCTTCAATGGGAGGTGCCTCTTGGAGTTGAATTTCCCTAGATAGAGGTAGGTAGTCAGACTCCTCTATCTTCTCTTCAAATTCCACTGCTTGGTTGGTTTCTTCCTTCAATGTTGCTAAATCATCTACATTATGAGGAATAGTTGGATCAATAAGTTCCTCACACTCATTCAAGAAGTTATATAGATCTTTTTGATCAACCATATGTATTTAAATTAATAAATCTTTTTCATCAATCTTCTCTAAATTGATTGAGCTGGGCTCAATGGATCTTCTTTTAATTTCATCAAGGCCTCCATGGGTTCTTCAACTTAAAGGATTTGTGGGGATACTTCTTCCAACAAATTTTCTAGTTCTGGTTCTTGTTCTGGCTCTATTTTTTGATCTTGGGATGCATGTACTTGTTCCTCTATCCACTCTATTGAGGTCCCCGGGTTTTGGACTGTTTGACTAATTCTTTCAAATTGGGCTTCAAGATACTTGTGAAATTCTTCTTCTTGGTGTTGCAATTTGATCATTTCTTGATAAAATTCTGGAAACTACTCCTGAAGTTCAATTTATTCTTTTGAAAAACCCTCCAAAACTGGGTATTCAAGGTTCTCTTTAATGTTTTTAATGAGATCCTTGAATTCATCCTCTGTGATGATTTGGATTCGAGCTCCCCGAATTTGTTTAGCCAAGAAATAAACTCAATACTCTATAGACCAAGGTGATTCAATAATTGGTTCTCACACTTTTGGGTATTTGTTCCATGAATTAGAGAAATAATCATTTGAAAACAACATGGCAAAATATTTTTTTTAATATTTTTTTTAAATTTGAAAAATTCAAATATTTACAAATAAATTGCAACACTACCTCCCCAAAAACGATGCCAAGTTTGACGTACGCCTGTCGTAGGGCATGGAAAAACAATTATTTACTAAGTTAAAATGTAGTAATGTGGTTGACCAAGGATTTATCCCGAAGAAGAGTGCACACAAAATAGTTTTTCATATTTAAACAAGGGTAAAAATGGTGTGTCTGATAAGAAAATGATTGAATGAAAATTCAAATTCAAATGATTGAAAGAAAACTATGATATTAAAAGGGTGATTAGGTCGGGGTAAGTTTCCTAATTATAATTCTATCCTTGTTCAATTTAATTTAAACCTCTTCTTCTTTGTTGATTAAAGTGAGTTTCCACAATCGTTTCCTCTCACTTACTTGGTGAAATTATGATGGTGAGAGAAAACCTTACCAAGATCTCGGTTTTGTCAACTCTCCTTCCATGTGAAAAATAGTTGTATTGAATATCCTTAATTGACATGGGAAATACCCGATCAGTTCTTGTTTATCCCAAAAAATCAAGAACATTCACTACACCTTTTACACGTACTGACGATCGTTGAGTACTTCACCACTAATCCCTGGTTTATTCCATCGTATAAAAACCATAAATTAGTGGAGGGAGATAATGATTATTTTTCCAAGGAAAAAATCAATAACAGAATTAAAATTCAAGAATGATTTCACTTGATAATAAAATCCTTTATATTAAATTGAAAACAACTTTGAAAAAGAAAGAAATTTAATTCAATTACGTCCAAGAACTCAAGCATTACAAAATAGAAAACCAACCCTTCCCCAATCACTCCAAATGTTTACCCCACCATGGTAAGGGTAATAGAGATGAATGGGGAAGAATAATGCTTTACAAAACTATGAAAATGAAAATAAATAAAAGAGAAATCCGAAAAGTTCTCCTCCTTGGTGTCCCATAAGGAATGGGATGGAATGAGATATGCTTTGAGGGGGAGGAGTTCTTCTCCTTTTATAGATAGAATTTTTCCCCCGAATTTTGATGCGTTATAGCCCCCATTAAATGACATATTAACGTGTTTCTACCTTATTTAATGTTTTTTATAATTCTATTGGGCATTTCCCTTCAAAAGCTCAGCGGATTTGGACAGGTATTCTGAGAGTTATGCTCGTTTTACTATGACCATTTATTCTGTCCAGTCAGACTCTCCAAAACGCCAACCCCCTGATTAAGAAGGTTTAATGGACCCTTAAATGGACAATTCATGTGGCCTTTCCTTCTTGAATGATATTCCCCAAATAATTTCGCATCCATCCAATGAATTTCACAACAATTGCTCCTACCAATAATGAGGTATGAACCCCACACCAAAAATAGGCAGAACTGTAAACAGTTTTCTTGAGACAACTTGTGAGCTTCTTTTGAGCTTCCATATGGTCGATTAAGCTTTTGGTATAAAAGGATTAAATGAATCCCTAGATGTTTAGAATCTGGAAAAGAATGAATTTTTCAATTTGGATTAGTTTATAATATGTTATGGCCAAACTACAGAAATAATTTAAAACAGTTAAAAATCTGAAATGGGTCATTTTTACTATTCAGCTCAAAATAACACCAATATCATAAAAATGAAGCAATTAATCTTAAAGTAACACTTTTGTGTGTTTAAAACAATTAAATTCAATTTAAATTTAATTTAAAATATTTTCTCTATCAATAGGTGGTGGGTTTTTCATTATAAACCGAACCCAGAGGATTACACAACGTGAATGGGAATTACACATCATGTAATTCCCCACCGAAGTGTTGTAATAATTATTTTCAGTCGCTCAGGTAATTCATAACCCTATGGTTGTAGTGCCTATTTCTCATTCAAAGAAACTCAGTCCCACCCCCCTTTAGCATTTTTGAGATCCCTTCAACAAGAATTGATCATTGGGATTCCATCTTCAATCTATGGTGACCTAGGTTGATATAAGGAGTTTTTTCCTTTGTTTTCCAATGGTTGCTTTTGGGTTGATCTATTTTTCCTCCCATTAGTATAACCATGTGATGAAAGATGTTATCCCATGTTTCTAATGGGGGTTCTCTTGGTTTTTTTGGTGTGGTTGTGACATAAAGTCCCCAGATTGATGCAGTTCCTATGATAGTGGTGATCAAAGATCCATTGTGTGGTCCATTCTCATACAAAGAATGTGGATGAACTTTTGAGGAAGGGGATTAATTTCTTCTCTATTTATTTATGTGAAATCATAGATATTTCATGATTTATCCCCTTTGATTGCAATGAAATTAACCAAATAATTAATTGAACTGGATTAAAAAATTGGTATCAATTTCTTAGCGATGTTGTTGTTTGTATCGTGATAATGGGTTTCCTCTAGATTTTCTAGATAGTGTGATATCTATGTAGTTCTTATTATGCTTGGTTTATCATGTGAAATAGGTAAAGAATGAGTTATTGCGTGACATTACATATGTGTACCTTGGGTTTTCTTCTATATTTAAGTCTGAGTAAGAGTTGGTTGGTTTCTATCATATCTCTATCATTTACATGTGTTCTCTTAGAGGTTAATGCCACCTATCTATGTGTTTATTATACCCTCAGTGCCAGTCACCAACTCGGGGTCTACTGGAGGAGGAACTCATGGGTTACTATCTCTCTTCTCCCATTTTTAACCTATGAGGGGTACACTTTGTGGGGAGGTGGTCATGATAGAGTTGTATCATAGGTAAGGTTGAGGTATAGGATGGATTTTAGAGTTAGGCCCAGGTGAGGTTGCATGGGATGGTAGGGAAACAATGTTAAATAAGTTTGGAAAGCACTATAAATATAGGAGACCAAATGAGAAATGGGCATCTAGGGACCCTCTGGTCTAATTCAAGGACTTATAAGCATACAACGACTGCTAAAAAAGTGATACTGGTTGTAGGGAAGAGACTTATGAAAGGATCATGTATTATTCTTCTTTGCATCTGTGTTTGAATGGGTAGACCTTGGGATAGGTTAACATAAGATGAATAAAATAAAAAAGTTAATTGATGTTAAAGTCTTCCATATTATAGGTTTATGAGCTCTAAATGTTTTTTTCATTTGTGGTAATGGATCCAGGTTATCTTCCTCATCAAGTTTGCATAGAAGATGTTCAGTAATTTGCGCCAGTAGCTCACCACAAAGTAGAGGTTGACGATAATAAAAATTGGAGGAGGGAACTTTGAGAGTTTTAGCGGCAGAGTCTGCAGAGATACGAGGGATTTGTTTTAGATATAGTTATAGAATATTGGTTGGAGGAGGTTGAGATAGCCTCCAGTTCGATCCATGCTCGAAAAGAGCACTGGGTTTCATTGGTTGTGAAGATGTTTCATGGGGAAGCGAGACAGTAGTGGTTATTGTTCCTCATGGACCATGAGGATTCAAAAGTCTCATGGGATGTGTTATAAGACAAGTTCAGATCCGAGTTTCTTTCTCTGATCACAATGGAATCCAATCACAAAGAGATTCTTACTTTTTGGCAGAGGAGCTCTAGTGTGAGAGAGTTTGGGATCTGTTTTAAGAACCTTTTGTGATATGCTTCAGACTTTTTTCCAGATGAGGAGGCTAGGGTGAGGTATTTTTATGAGTCTTTTAATCCATAGATCAAACTTTAAGTCACCCCGTTTATATAGAAGACGTATCTCAAGGTGCTAACGGGAGAATAGGTCATCAAGAAGAAGTTATCCAGAACCGAATCGTCATGAGAGGGGAGTAATCAAGATTCATCACAAAGAATGATGTGGTCTGTGGTTCCTAGTTTTCTGGACAAAATATCTTCCGATCAGCCGGGAGTAGGTCCCATCCCTCAATGTCTCATTTCTCTAGGGTAAGTGGCTCTTAGGCCTATTCCAAGGGATCATACACTTTTTTTTATTATAAAGGATGAGGTCATTAGCTATGAGAGTTCCTAACCTTTTTGAGTAGTCAGCGTGCACTATTTGTTCAACTTCAGGTTCCTCAACTGAGGCAGTTCCAACTAAGGAAGCAACAACATGTTTCTACAGTCTGGTATTAGCCGAGAGTGGATGGGGTAGGCAAAGGACAACCCCGGGATGCTTCCCATCCTTAGAGAGCATAATCTGGTTGTGTAGGTGGTCATTAGTAGGGTTAGAGAGTCCATGGAGCATGTTGTGGCTAGCTTCATTAGTGTTATTCCTATTTAGTGTAGACCATGTTCAAATTTATTATGATAATAGTACAGCAGTGATGCTTTCCAAGGATCCCAGGTCACACTAGAGGACAAAGCATATACTTTGTAAGTTTTATCTCTTGAAGTATTTCACTCATAGAGATGAAGTTTTAGTTAGAATAGTAGAAATAGAGGATACCGTGGTATACTCCTTGACTAAATCCATATCTTAGTAGAATCACGATTCACATGTGAGAGCTAGTGGCTTGACACATGTTAGTAGTTGGATCTAGTGAAAGTTAGAGTGTTAAAAGTGGGTACCCTAGACCCAACTTATGTATGTAATTTTATTACCATTACATGTATAAATTTTGGATATATACATGTGTTTCTCTTACCAGTATAGTGTTGATACTTTTGTGTCTACTATATTTAAGATAATTTCCTTATATTACCTATCATATCAAAAGGATATACCATTTCTCTATATATACTGAGAACCTAGAGAAACCAGGACATTAATCTTAAAGTTATGTCATATGGTTTGGATATATCATACTGATAGGACAAAGATGATGTGCGACCCTTAGGTGTTAGGGGCTGATAATCATTGATATTTATTCTCATGATATTTACACATAGTGATCTCAAGTATATGGGATCATGACGACTGACCCGCCAATAGGAACACCACATGTTTCATGTTTCATCGGTCGTTCCAATCTATGTACATATGTATTGGTCTCCTGGATTGATATTGTTATCAATGTGTACCATTTAATCACATACTTTAATGCATGAAAAAAAACATGGAATTGAATTTTTAACAAGGTATCTTATGTTGTGGGCGTCTTTGGTGGTATGATATTGTTTGAATGATCAAGATAAAATTTGTCACTTCCGAGTTGATGAAGTTATTTGTCGGGTCTAGTTGATCAGGATGGTAGAACCTTCATTAAATCTATGACCATTATAGTAGAAGGTAATTCATTCCATTTATAAAAATAAATAATAAATCAGTACTAGATAATGATAGAATCCATGCATCCTACTATATGATATATCGTGAGACAAAGAGATTGTCTTACATGGTGTGTGTTCGTAGGTTGGTGGTTATTGCTCTAACTTTTCCATATCTCTTTAAGGGCCTTGATGAGTTGTTATACACCGATCCTGGTATGTAAATAGTATTCACTGCTATTGAGATAAGAGCCTATAGGGTCACACACAATAGTGTATTCAAGATTTTATCATATTCTAAAGAATGGGAGTATAGTATGTGGTGGGTCCCGCCATGGGGTCTGGGAGATGTCCAAGTGTTAACGATCACTAATGAATAGATAAATTCATTTTTATTTGAGTATATAATAATTGGGATGAATTTATTTTTTTAAAAGTATTCAAAAGGTATTAAGTGAATACGTTGAAAAATGTTATATGAATGAATATTATTAAATATTTAAGGGTTTTTAAAATATGTAGGAATTATGAGTCGATTTAATGACTCGGTTTTATCACATAATATATTTATTATATATTAAAAGTACGTGATAAAATATAAATGATGTTTATGACTCAGTTAGTTCATCATAACAAGTCATTAATAGCTTATTTAATGGGCATTGGATGTACGGGGGGTCGAGAAATCCTTTTCGGATATTTTAACTGCAACTATATAAGTAGAGGAGAATCTCTTTTCCATATACTATTCATGCATTCAGAATTAAGAGCTTTTCTCTCATTCTTATATAACTAAGAGAGAGAAGGTCATGATGGATCATTTGAACTTTGATCATCATCACAGATTGAAGGAATGAGATCGTGGTGATCATCATGGCACTAAATGATTCATCAAAGCTCCATGCTAGCACCCAGAATTTGAGAAATGATGTTTGTGTGGACTCCTGATGTGTGTGTGGATGATCTAGAGACGTTTGAGTTCAGATCCTTTAAGAAACAGTCAACATCGATGAGCTGCGGTCGAACGCGCCTCCGATTCAATGAGGTGTTTTTCCCTTAGTTTTTTTCTAAATAAATTCATGTGAGATCTTCATACCTTTATCGGAGTTCAGATCACCAGAGACGAAGAATTACTATCACTCCAGTGATGATTTTTTTTAAATATCTGACTCATCAGCTTCCAATGCACGCCTCGGTACCAAAAACCTTTAGGGATTATACAAGTTTTATAAGGGATTTTATATCTAGCCCTTCAGTAATCTTATGGTGTGAATTCTTTTAGAAATGAAATAGTACACTGATCATGCATTTTACTTTTTGTACCACCCTTATAAAAAACATAATATATACATGACTTGGAGAAAAAATGATAATATGGATTTTTTATACAATGAAAACATAATTGTAATTTTGGAAAATATTTATTTTCAATTTTCAATAAAATGTATTTTTATGATAAATTCATAAATATAAAATAAAATATTATCTTCAAAACAATGGTTGTAAAAAAATATTTATTTAGATATAATTTATTAAATAGTTTTATTCAATCATATGTAGCTTTTATAAGAGTTTTAAATTGGATCGTGAGATAAAAAATGTTAATTCTTAAGAAAAAATAATTTATAATTAAATGTCACTTATTTAAAAATTTATTTTTCAAAAAATGAATAATATTTTTGGAATTAGTGGGTTGAAAATAACCGATGATGAATTTTTCATAATTTTGTGAGATGGTGATGTTTTTGGGTGAAAAGTAAAATAAAGTAATTATAATGACATCATAATTACTTAAAAATAATATAAGAAATATTATAAATTATATCTTGACAAAAAAATCTCCTCATTAAAATTATGTATTCTAAAGTAATAAAATTAATTTTCTAATCCTATAGAGAATGTTCCAAAACCTAAATTATATATTAAAATTTTACAAACAATTATTTACAAAAAAAATCTTTTCCACATCCAAAATAATATATTCTAAAGGGGTTCGATTCATAAACATTAAAATACTGAAAATTGGCCCTATATGTCAAATTACTTGGGTCAAAACTATGGGAAATCCAATTGTTTACATTATTTTATAACCTAGAGTCCAAGGTTTATGTTTATAAATTAATAAAAAATTCTACATCATTTTCGTGAAATTTCCCTTCGTTCTCTCATTCCTATCCACTCCAAATCCACTGATGTTTCCCCTCATTTTGTTACTCAAAAGTCTTCCCAATGAGCTTCTATGGTTCAAAGGAGTCATTCAAGTTTTATGATGCTAAGGTTCAAGGTAAGGGTTCTCTTCCACATTTCTTCTCTCCATTCAAGTACTTCCTTTGTAATAAGCCTTTTGATTTTTAATTGATTAGGTTTTCATGTGGGTATAATCATTCATTTACAATCCATATGATGCCCTATTAATAAGAGTCTTCCATTCTCTCTCATTAATATCATTTTCTAATCTATTATGCATACAAGTTATGTTATCGAAATAATTTTTTTATTTTTCATGCCATACATTTATGTTGCAAATACCCAACCCTACTTTAATTCAAAGGTATTCAAATAGATAAAAATATACTTCATTGATTGGGTGCCTCCATATATGAAACTCACATTCCCTACATTTGGGTTAAAATGATGAAATACATTATTATGATATGTGTTCTTTTTGGCACACATAATGTTATGCATATGAAGGGCGCGCCCTGATATTGTTTCAATGCATTGGGTAAACAATTAATCTCTAAGAATGATATGTTTATAATACCTTAGAAGCATGTCTTGGTAATGATTCATGACAACTCGGTGAACATGCTTGGTAACATTTTTTGTGACACCTCAGTGATATGCTTACAAATGTCTAATTTTTATGTTGTAGCCACATTTCCATGTTATGCCTTATATACTCATGATCATGCTCTTATGTTTTGTCTTATATTTTATCAATGATGATCGCTTACTTTTGATTTCCATTGTTTACCCCTTTGATTTATGCTCACCCGTTAAACACACCAAGATTCATGTGTAGTTTCAATGCATTTCTACTTCCCTAACTGATGTAAATTTTTATTATTGCAATAATAATTGTGACCATACGTGCACAAAATGTTTGACATTATCTACATTATCAATAATATTAGTTTGTAAAAAAAAATTAATTCAATATATGATGTTATATGTATATATAAACCTATATCTTTTGTTAATATAATTTATAACAAAAAAATGTATTCATATATGTATATATAATTTATTACAAGACATGTTTGTCTAGGTCGGCGGGTGTTGGGGTGTGTTGTGCTTATATATATTGATTTACAATTTTTTTAATAAAACCTAAATGTATCAATAAAATGTACACAAACACAAAACAAATCAAACATAAATCAAAACCAAAAACACATAAAAAAACCCAAACCTAATCAAACGAACCACATAACAAAAAAGATGATAGATTCCCTGACTTTGTAAACAAAATATACAAATACATATATGCATGCATATAGACAGACACATATTAATGAAATTGAAAAAAATAATCATACTGTGATTGGGAGATTGATCGAAAAGATGGAGGTGGTCACCATTAATGGGGCTTACGGTGCAGGGTCTGCCAAAGATGGTGTGCTTGAATTTGAAATGTCTTAAATATTTGGCATCAATTGTTTAAAAGAATGACATTGAACCGATGTCAATAATATAACTAAACAACCACTTACATTACTAATGAGAGCAGAAGAGCATGGGAATCTCGTATGTTAAGTGAATAATCACAATTGTCTTCTATTACAGCCTGATGGATGGACCAAAATGCCATAGTGAATTGTGTTTAAAATTAGTAAAGGGATACATATGATGCATCAAAATGCAATGTCTCACATAAGAAAAGATCACCACAGCAATTTGAATAACATACAATATTTATTCGCGACGCCATCATATAACACATGCAATGCTGAAAAAGGCGTTATTCCCTCCAAATGAGGTCGCAAAACCCCTCCATAATACCCTCTGGACAGCTCCCATATTCATGTCAGGCGAGGCGCAAATCATGAGATTCATAACCCTCATGAGGCTGCACATTTGGGTGGCTGAAACCATACTGCCCACCACCACCGTGTGCGAAGCAAGCAGCCGAATTATCGTAGTTACTCCCATAATCCTCGTATCCTGCTTCCTGTGTGTACATATTCACATACACTTCCTAATGAAAACAAAGGCCTAAAAAAAAGATATTTCTTACAATGTTCATCATCATGCTCCCATATATCTTCTCCAGATTATTCACCTGCATTCAGGCAAAAGACCCATCTGAAAAGTTAACTTTTTTACGCTGGAAAAACAATGTAAAGACGAAATTTACCCGGATAAAAGCACTAAGGCCATAAAAAAAAGGGAGATTCCAACCTTTTTCCTACAGGTGTCAGTCTGAGTTCTGATCTTGTGGTACTGGTAAATCATGTTTAAAGTTTAGTTAGCACAGCTTAAAGTTGTGGCAGTGCCAATGAGCCGCTCAAATGACAGAAATATATTAAATATCTTCTAAGAAAAACAAAGGAAAGCTTAGGCCTTTCTTTTGTACTCAAATCTTTATGAAAGAGCACGCAATCAAATGGTTTTGTTTATCTCCAACCTTTCGCTCCTGCACAACAGCTAAAGAATCTGCCACTTCTTGCTGGAGTTCGATCAGCTGTCCCATGTTTAGATTCACCAAATCATCTCCCATCCTTTGCCTGATAAGAAAGAAAAAAAGGATGTTCCGCTTGTATCATACCTATATTTTTCAGAAGAAATGGGGTTTACCTTATTTTTCTTCTCAGTCTGCGATTGGTCTCCATGAGTTTCTGCAGTTCTTCCTTCATTTTCTGCATGCGTGCATATATATAAAAATATAAGAAACAATCAAAGGGTTAGGGTTACTGAAATTTCGATCCAGGATCAAATCAATCTATCAGAAAACGAGACGCAAGAAGACCTCATATTGGGTGTTCCACAGATCGACACCTAGAATCTTCTGATACTCATCGTAAACCTGCTTAGTCCTTGAACGAACGGCACAGAAGAGGAAAGAGTTTATTTTTTTTAAAAAAAACATGGGAATGGTAATCAGTGATTTCCTCAATCGAACTTACGTAATGGAAGGACTGATGTATTCGTGGCATTTTCCGGAATTGGAGAACATGATGATGGAGACCTTGGCATCGCAGAGAACGGTGAGCTCCTCAGCCTTCTTGAAAATACCGTTTCTTCGCTTCGAGTACGTGACCTGCCGGTTCGTGGGGTTCTCGATCCGCTTGATCTCGATCTTACCGCGGCCCATTTTCCTTCTTCGCGTCCCGGATGGTCCCAATTATCTGTTCAAGTTTCTGGTATGGGGTGACGGATGAAGCGTGGGGAGAAGAATAAAGGTGGGGAAGTAGAAGAGAAAGTAGGGTTTCCGTTTCGGGGAAGCGAGGGGGAAAGTGTACTGGGATTATACTCAAAGTGTTGGCTCCATGTGTGATGCGTCCTTTTTCTCTTGCAGCCACCATTAAAGAGCTCCGACAGTGATATCCGGTCCTTTCTTTTTCATCCTTGACAGCACAGCGCCCCCCATTTCCTATTTTATTAACTTCATTTCTGTCGCTTCATATGCAATCATCAAATATCAGGTTGACCCAGTCTAATCAGCAGTCCCAGGCAAATGGTGGATTCTGTGATTTGAAGCATCGAAGGGTACCGCCAGGATTAATAGAGTCGATCTAAAAACCTACGACCAAGCATGCTTGTTTTCACATCAAACAATCCCATCAAGCCCGTTCCTGCAAAGACTTTCACGAAAATAGAAGTGAAGCCTAGGTTCTATAATAACTTTTTTGGTTAAAATGAGTATTAAAGGATGGGAAAATCAGGTATCACAAGATTCACATATAATACTCAACAAAAAATGCAAAAAACGGAAGGACTGTATAGAGTTGGACACACTCTTATTTCATTATCAAATTATGTCATATATCTCACTATTAATGAACGAACCAGGAATACCATGCACTTCAAGCTGATATTTTCATTATCTGTTGAATTTGAATCTGCCACCCAATACTTTGTGAAGAACATACCCTCCCACATATGTATCTATATATGTATGTATGTTGATATGTATGTATGTCTGTATGTATACACACAGACTCGATGATGATGGACAATGGAGACAGTTCTGTGTGTGGTTCCTTGGATGATGAGATTCATAGGATCCCCAGACGTATGTGGATCGAGGCTTATGAATCTCAATGTCTTTTGTGTTGTTTCACATGTTGACATTGGGTCTTCGATTTTTTTTTAAAAAAATTTGGGCTTCGACCCAATTGTTATTTCGCTCTGTATTTTGGTCCTCGTTTAACCGTCAAAAGTGTCTAAAATTTAAAATCCAAAAAAAAAAGAAAAAACGAGAAGAAATACATTTTTTAAATTTTATTTATATACATATTTTAATGTAGTTATATATTGCACTCACATGCACATTAACAGAGACATACACATAACGTGTTTAAATGCATTAATAATATATTATACTTACACATTTTTTCTAATGGATTTGAATACCTTATAAAATATACTTATTTTATAATATATATTTAATAATAACAATTTCAATAAACTATGTAAATAAAATTGACCATATATTTTTATTATAATATAATTTATATATTTAAAAGGTTTTTTATAGGTAAATATATTATAATATCTTTATATACACTTATACATCATACTTATATATTTTATTATACGGATACAACTATATAAATATAAATAATTATATAAATATAAGCACACACAGATATGATTATAATTATAAATTATATAATATCAAAATAAATATATAAAAATAAATATGAAGTATATATATCGTGCAAATACGTAAATATACATATATAATTTAAAATAAAAACACACAAACACACACAAACAATACACTTTATTAGTGATAAAAAAGCGTTAAAAATGTTACTTTTTTCAACGTTATTTTTTGAGTGTTGATAATGAGTTCACTTATCAATGCTTTTTATATGCGCTGATTAAGATCAGTGTTATCACCTACATGCCATATAATTTATAGCCTCTGAGTAAGGTCCAACGACCATGCTATCTCATAAGTATATAGAGTAATAATATAGGTGGTATTGGGAAATGAGACCCATAATAATATATAGTTATGGAAAATCGTGAAATTTAATAAATCGAAGAAGGCAGGTCTAATGAGGTGCAAAGCCCATACCCATATATTTAAATTCATAAAAGATATGAATACAATAGTTAAAGCTAAAGGTGCCTCTGATAGTTAGAAACATGAAAATGAGAAAAATTATCAAAAAGATTTCCTGACCAGAGAGGAACCATGTAACAACCCGAGAGTCCAGTAAGTATTTTCCTCAAATAAATATTTTATCAATATCTTGTTCAAAATGCAACACTGAACAAACATGAAAAGTGTTATGTTAAAATAAATTTGACTATTTTAACATAAAAGTTAAATTAGCAGGTATAAAAGGAAGGAAACATAGTATGAAATCTCTGAAGGAAAGAAATGACATTGAGTAGTGAAATCCTTCAGAATGAAACTCAATTTGCTAATATAGGAAAGGCAGTAGCTTCCCTAGAGTTTTCTCTAGACCATGGGCAATCAAAACTGAAACAATTACCGTATGAGAGAAATTGTATGCAATAGAAATTCAAACTCACGAAAATCTCCTCATGAGCTATGCCAGCGGAATCATCACAATCAACTGTCAATAAAACATACACTATGCTTTGATTGTAACAACTCCAGTTTGCATCGTTTGATGTTTTTCATATTTATTTAAGTTTCTATGGATTTTTTCTCAGAGTTGGAGATGTGTTTTAAGAGTTGTAGGAGCCTGTAAATTAATATATCAATAATATTAATAATATTAAAGAACGTGTTTCCATATTTTTAGAATTAATGGGTCTCTCGTTGTTTTGAACCTCAGAATGAAAGTCTTAGGCCGAGGCTATTTCCAGATTGCATGGTTTTCCTTGGGTAGGATATAAGTTTAGTCGGCGTCGAACATTCTTTGTAAGGAAGTTGTTGGCACGTGAATTGAAAAAATTAAATTAAATAATATGTTTAATTTATTAAATGGAAAACCTAGCCAACTCTTCTGTTAATATGTTGCTATAGGAAATTCTCAGTGTAAGGTGCATAACCCCAAGAGATTAGGGAGGAGGAGAAGATCCACCATTGGTGTCAACGTACTCACGATCGTAGACCGATAGCGAACGACTGAGGATATTTGTGGGAAGAATGACGAAAAAAGAAAAATCATTAACGACATCTCTACAAAAAGTGTTATTATCCAATGACTGATCCATTCTTGAGGAAGGGCTCGTTATTTTGTGGAGTTCTGTGTAGATGATCTTGATTGTTGAGCATGGATCATATATCTGATTAATTCGTTGATTTTCATTCTTCAAATGGACAAAGAATTTAATTAATGTTCTTACACCAAATTAATATTTTTCATTGTGCCCATGCATCACACCATTTTGGATTTCTTTGTTTATGATCATTTTTTGAAATCGCATCGACCAATGATAATCTCACTTTGCTATTTCACCACTCACTCCTCCTTCCTTCCCATTCTTTATCGTTGGACGATGGGGTTAATGATTCGACATTTTCATATCGGTTTGAGTGTGATCAAACTCCAATAAACATGATGGTTGAACGAAATACAAAGTGATCGATGGTTTGGCGGATGGATCAAGTCGAATATGAGAGAACCGTATGATGGTTCCATGGATCAGGACCCTGAATGGCAACGTGCGACACAATGACATTTGCTTGGGTGATCAAAATTCCCGATTTATGGACACCAAAGGACGGGGATCCATTATCAGGGGTACCTTCCTTCAATTTTGGTGGATTTGGGTGAGTCAAGGGAAATATTTGCGGTATATTTGGTAGACCTAGAAAGCACGTGAAGACTGGGAGTCCAAATTTCGCTGTCTAAAAAAATTCAAACTATGCACCATGTGATCTAGAGAAACACACACCAAGTTTCTTAGTTTCATGTGGAGACTGGGGTTTTGGCCCTTGTTAAATATCACACATCATGTGGTCAATCCCACATGTTGTGTGATACTACACAGATGGTTGAGTACGAGGAGTACATGACTGGGACCTTGGGTGATCATACCGTCGTTTCTCCATAGGGACATGTCATGTGGAGGTACAAGGATGATCGAACCAAGTCTAGGGGAGAACACACCCAGTCCCTCGGGAGATGTTACACGTCTTGTACCCCGATGCACACACGATGTAGTTTTCCCATTACCTTTTACCATGTGTATCTCCTTTTTAGAGTCTCAGATTTTGGCATGTGAGTATCCCATCTCGAGTTGAATTTCACACAGGACACAATAATGGCCTTCATTTTGGAATCAGAGATACGAAACAGGGTGATATGAGTGGGATGCTTCATCCAATGATACTTGGTCAATGGTAGAGACCTGGTTTGATAATAGGATATATGTCCGGGTTGGTAATCCCCTAACTCGCCAGGGCATGGGTTCCCCATATCCTACAAACAGGTAGAGTCGATACTACCCCACACTATAGAGGGAATGATCCCTCACTCTATGGTGTGATACTCCCCCATTATTGAGCTTTGAAGGGGATAGGGTCCTCCGTTGGATATAGTTCTCCCTCGACTGTGGAACATAGTAGTGTGGAGAGATCCCTCCACTCCGATTCTTGAAATGTTGCGCGTAGTGCTTATTATCAAAGAAAAGAATTTTTAACTTGTAGGTATAATTTTTCTTATCCTTAGCTGGTTATGAAGATTGAGATTCCTCTCCTTTTTCGATTGGGGATCAGTATGAGAATATCTAATGTTGGGTTTATTATACCTCTTTAAATATGGGTTGAGTTAACTTTATTATAATATTTCAGCCCTTTTTGGGTTTTCAGGCATCCTACTGAGTATGTTTATACTCACCCCTACATGGGATTTTCTCACACATTTCTTGTCTTATGCAGACGATAGGTATATCAATGATGAATTTGGTGGACTTGGTATTATAGGAGAAAAGTAGAACCTGAAGGCAATGATGGTGTTCGATGGACAGTCTCAGAGTTTTTAGACAATATCTCTTCAATATTTCCCATTTTCAGTTTTTGTCAAGGTGGGACCACATTTTATTTCATGGTTGGGAAACTATTCTGGCCCTTTTACTTTTATATTACCTTAGTGAATTTTCCTGTTTTTCCTTGAGGTTGTCATATGAAATGTTTACACTATAGGGGATCAATTTTATTATATCTTAACATAACTTCATTGATCAAGGTATGTGCATGTGTAATGGTTCATTAGTCTAAGGCCTCTGATTTTAGTGATGAGCCTATTCAATGTCGGTCTCCAACCCCTAGCCTATACAAATTTCTTAAGTGCTTCCATAGTGGGTTGGATTGTGGAATATTGTTATCATAGGAGGTTTGTCCTTGGGTTGGGGTTTGGAGTTATAAATGAAATGGGGATTATTTTGGGAACATAGGGAAACAATGTCAAAGTGCCTCATGTTCGGCTCTCAGGACAAAGAACCTAGTGATGACATGTTAACTGATGTTTCCAAAAACTAATACTATAACTACTTACTTGTCTACTCGGTATACTAAGGTAGCAGTTCCAGAGTGTTGGAGTTGGTGGCCTAGAACCAACTACTTTGTACTTTATTCATTAATAAAATCCTTATCACATCTTGATTGTTCTTCTACCTGACAATGCATGTGATAATGTCCTAAGGACAGGTGTTGCATTAAAGGGTCATAGCGGATCCCTACTATGATGAGAACCCATAAGTTCCATAACACTATTCTTGAAAATATGTTATATGGCCAGATGATATTATTTGAGGGGCACAAATAATACAGGTCATTAGGGGTGAGTACTCATAAAACTTTGAGGCACCTTCTCATGGTGTGAGCCCTTGGTAATATCCAGGAGGATATTATGAGAACGAGGCCCTCCAGTAGGAAATCCACAATTCATAGTGTCATTGGATGTTCCTATTTGTGGATGTGTGTATTGGTCCTTAGACTTTAAGATTATTATTAATGGGTATTACAACTCACACACTTAGATGTATTGACGAAAACTGTGACGACACACTGTTCGCAGCGAGGTAGGATAAGTTGGGTGCGTCACAAGTAATAATGCATTAATAGATAAGGTGAGAAAGGATTTTTCCCTTCTGTTCCATAAAAGAAGTAGATATCTCAATCCCTTTGATGGAATTGATATTGCCTAAATAAATCCATGGCCATGGTAAGGTATGGGCGAGTTCAATTCCGGGAAGTCAAAGAAAGAATAATCGAGCACATGAGTTGATGGAACTAGAATGCAACTCGCTTAATTAGAGATATCAAGACAAAGGGGTTATATTACACAGTAAGCGTTCGTATGAGGTGACACGTCATTGCGGCGTTAACTTCTTTCTCTATGGGTGCCTTGGCGTGTTGCTAGATGCTAACCTTGGACTTTAGGCAGGCTTCGCCTAATGCCATTGAGAAAGAGGCCTAGAGAGTCACACACTAAGTGTGTCCATGTATCTCAGTTAAATATTAATTTAACAAGTTAAATAAATATTATTCTCGACTGTGGTTTAATAATTATTTAAGGATGTCTGATCACATTTATTTCGACACAAGTTATTCGAGAGAATATATTGTGGGCAAAATAATATGTTTATTAACGAGTAATGAAGTAACATTTATTTAAGAAATAAATAACCACTACTCAAGTTCTAATAAATGTGGTGGAGGAAATAAAGGAAAATAAAAGTACACACCGTGTATATTAAATATACGCATCGTGTAGTTTTATGGAAAACGAGTATACGTCGTGTATTAATGATTACACGCCGTGTAGTTTTTCCAGTTGGGATTTTGAGGATATAATATTGTTTTATTAAATGATATTTATTATAATCAGTGTGGGTGCATGTCAAGGAATTAATAATTCGACATGGGGGTTTTCAATAAGAGTTAATGAAATAAATAAAATGCGTAACACATTTATTTATTATCATAACTCTATAACGTCAAATCCGATTATAAATATCCTTACAACCCCAACACTTTTCCACAAGAGAATCATTGTGCACAACAATTCTGAAAATTATTTCAAGCCCGAAAGAACTCCTTCCTCCAAGAACGCTCTCAAGACCGAGAGATCAAGGCGATCGAAGGCGGACATCGCAAGCAAATGTTCTTCCACGCTAGCACCCGGAGATCCCTTCTACGACGTATGGAGATATGTGGCACACGTATGGATCACCGCTAGAGGAATTCTACACTTGGATACTATGACGCAACGACGGATCACTGAATCGTGACCAGACACATATACAAAGAAAGAATTCCACCAAGGTAATTCTTGCGAATTAATTAAATTAATTATAACCAACATATGATGATCCTATCTCTATCGTTCCGGGATTCCCTCTTTTGTTTTTCATTCTTTATTCTATTCCTAAGATCCGGCGTTTTATATCATGACGGATCACGGTTTGAACTTTGTTTAACGCTAAAATTAAGTTGGGTGAACCCACCAACGCGCTTCTGCTGCACCCGGAACCTACAAGTTGTATCAGAGCGGTCATATCGTTGATTATAATTATTTAGTTTTTTGTTGATGTTTTATGCATTTAATAATTTAGTTGTTTCAATTCATGTTTAATCATTCTGGAAATATGAATCTTGAGATCTTTTCCCCCTCCATCATTTCTCGTTCACCTCACAAAAATGATTTTTTCTTTTAATTTTGATTAAAATAAAATAGAGGATCTCATATGGAGGATCCAAAAATTTCTGGACATACAACCCCAGAATACACGACGTGTATTCGAAAGTACATGCCGTGTAGTCTAGATTCATGAATCGGACTGATCCGCCAAATCAGGCCATGTATTAGATCCTATCTAAGTCATTAATGACACTGTGTGTTGACCAAGAACAAGTGGCACACAGTTTTCGGATTACACGCCCTGTGGTCCAATGAACACGGCATGTAGTCGCTTCGGGTTAGGGTTGGATCGTCTACCCCGTACACGGCTTGCCCGACTGGAAACCGGGTAACGCGGAAACTACACGGCGTGTGTCCCACTAAAAACGCCATGTACTCTAAAAATTTCCGAAGTACATTAACACCCCATGTCCCCGGGCGTGTACTTTGGATGGACGGGGAACAAAAGTACATGCCGTGTAGTCGGAACTACACGCTATGTACTCGTTCAAATTACGCAATGAACGAGAATTCACCGGGTTGCCTCCAAGGTAAAAGTAACGTACAAGGATAATTTTAAATGAATTTGTTTATTTAAAATTATGATGGATGAAAATCTCAAGGAAGTTCAGAAAATGGTTTAAGATAAAATGATTGACTAATTAAAGATAATTAATTAATTAGAGTGTAATTTATCTTAAACAAGAGCGATTAGAGAATGGAATGCTAGTTTTATTTATGCGTAAATATCGTCGCATGTATGGATGATCATGAGTGAGACTGAGACCTTTGTATGTGAATGTTTTCTTTTAATTAATTTATTTAAATTAAATTTGTTGGCCTGCGAGCCATCTCTTCATTAATATGTAGGGCCTGCGCGCCCAATGATTCTTTTATGTAAAACCCCCTTTTTACCCCTCACCTGCGTGTGAGATAAATGCACATGTAATGGATGGAGCTCTTAAGCTAGTGGAGGTGGCTCAAGTCAGGAGCCAAGGTGAAACCAATCCAAGGAGATACAAAGGTGGATAGGTGGAAAGCTGTAAAAACGAACCCACAAGGTTCAAGGTGTTTCTCCCCTAGGTCTTGGGTTAGTTTATCAACCGCTAGATAAACTAACCAATAAAACAAGATCATGATCATACCATTTTTTTATTTCTGTCAGTTTCATGGTTTATTTATTGTGGGTGTGTTGTGACGATCACACAATTAATGAATTAAAAAAGAATGAAAGATGGAACTAAAATAAAACTGAATTATGCGTAAATATTATCTTAGACATGGTTAATTGCTTAAGTATATCCCACTTAATATTAACAATCATGTAATCAAATATAATAAATTGGAAATTTACGTATAAGGATAAAATCCCTCAATGAAATATTAAGTCGGTATAGCCTTCCATAATCTTGGTTAGAATCGAACCATAGTTCAAAGTGCTTAACCAACCCTAGTTGGGGTGCTTTCAATTATTGGGGAATTATAATTCAAGTTTTTGGGTTGAATTTACTTGGTTCACAACAAGGGTTGACTGCCACAATAGGACTTGGTGCGACCAAGAGGCAAAAGTTTAGGAAATCCAAAATAAAAGGATTTCAGGATTGGGGAGTCCACTCACCAGATCAAGGAGCTGCGAGTTAAATGCAATTGGAATTTGGAATGCCTACCTAAAAACCCT
Organism: Viscum album; assembly: GCA_963277665.1. Taxonomy (NCBI): domain Eukaryota; kingdom Viridiplantae; phylum Streptophyta; class Magnoliopsida; order Santalales; family Viscaceae; genus Viscum; species Viscum album. The sequence goes on from OY728145.1 coordinate 80,061,121, forward strand.
TCAAGTTGCTTGAACAACCCTAGTTGGGGTAATGCGAAGGGCAATATGGATCCTTTCCACTAGAATATTCAGGCAACAGTATATTCCGAAGTCAATGGTGAGGGCTATTGGACTTCGATAAAATAGTGGGAGACTAATAAGTATTAATATATTTTATTGTCTCATTTTTATAATAAAGTACTAAACCTTTTCTCATCTTAATTTTTAGAAATGACAAGAAAATGACTTCAAACATATCATTGTACACCATACTTGAGAAGGATAACCTTCTCATCGGCACCAATTTCCAAGAGTGGTAGAGGCATTTACGCGTCATCCTTCGCCACGAAAGGAAATTGTATGTACTAGAAGAGCCCATTCTAGTTGCGCCTGGGAAAGAGTCCAGTGATGAGGAAATATCTCTCTACATGAAACACATGGATGATGCTACAGATGTCCTGTGTTTCATGCTATCGACCATGTCTAATGAGCTCTTGAAGCAACATGAAAACATGGACGCATATAGCATGATGTCTCACCTTAAGGATCTATACCAAGAGAAGGCGAGACAAGATAGATATGAGATATCTAATGCTTTGTTTACAACTAAGCTTGGAGAGTCTGCGCTAGCTGGGCCTCATGTAGTCAAGCTTATTGGCTACATTGAATGCTTGGACACCTTAGGGATTAAATTCCCAGATGAGTTGCGTACAGATCTCATCCTACCATCACTGCCCAAGACCTTCTCTAGCTTCATTGTCAATTATAACATGATCGGCAATGAGAAGAGTCTATCAAAGCTTCTGACCTTGATTCTCCAGGTGGACAAGGACATGGGGCGTGACAAACCCGCAGTCCTTATGGTGAACAAGAAAAGGAAGGACAAGGAAAAGGGGCCAAATACTTATAAATGGTCTGAAGCCCCCGAGCACCATCCCTCGAAGAAGGGGAAGATTCAGAGGCAGGGCAAGGAACGGGAGGCAGTGTATTTTTCATGTGGAAAGTAGGGCCACTGGAAGAGGAACTACACCCAGAAGCGTGGGGACACTAAAGGTGCGTTCGTTATCGAGTGTAATCTTTCCATTTCTACACATTGGGTATTAGATACAGCTTGTGGGGCTCACATCTGTATTCAAATGCAGGAACCAAGTAGATTTAGAAATATTGCCAGAGGAGAGGTGGATCTTCGAGCTACCAATGGCGCAAGGCTGGATACGTTGGCTATTGGCGATTACCACCTCTCATTACCGACTGAAATGATTTTGCTTTTACATAATTGTTATTATGTGCCTAGTGTTACCAAGAGCATAATTTATGAATCTTTTTTGGATATCGATGGATTTATTTTCAAGTTTGGAAATAAGGGATGTCTATTTTATAAGAACAACGTATGTTATGATATGGAACATTTAAATAATGGTTTGTATGTATTAAATTAGGAAAACCAAGTGTCGGTAATCGATAACGAAACAAACTCACATGACTCATACATCACCCAGTTGTGGCATCACCGTCTTGGTCATGTAAAGGAGAAGCACTTGACAAAGCTATACCAAGATGGCTATTTAGACTCTACTGAGCTAAAACCACTTGATAGATGTCACACTTGTTTACAAGGAAAAATGACCAAGACGCCTTTTGGTGGACAAGGTGAAAGGGCCACAAAGATTCTAGGATTAGTACACACGGATGTGTGTGGACCATTTCCAGTGGAAGCTAGAGGTGGATATTCTTACTTAATTACATTTTACTGATGATTTGAGTAGATATGGATCTGTCTACTTAATGAGGTATAAGTCAGAGTCCTTAGAGAAATTCAAGGAATTCAAGAATGAAGTAGAGAATCAGCTTGGTAAGAAGATAAAGAAGCTTATATCGGATCGAGGTGGAGAATATCTGAACCAAAAGTTCATCGATCTTCTACGGGAGTCTGGGATTCTATCTCAACTCACTCCTCCTTATACACCACAGTGGAATGATTTTAGTGAAAGGAGGAACCACACCTTGTTGGACACGGTGAGGTCAATGATGAGTCATGTAGATCTTCCATTATCCTTTTGGGGATATCCATTACAAACTACAACATACACATTAAACCGAGTACCAACTAAGGCAGCAAATGGAATTCCCTACGAGTTATGGAATGGAAAGAAACCCATTTTTTCGCATACACGTGTATGGGGATGCGAGGAATTTGTTAAGGCCTTCTCAGGCAAAAAACTGGCACCCCGGGGCACGAAGTGTATCTTTATAAAATATCCTAAGGAAACAAAAGGATATTACCTATATAACCCTCAAGACAAGAAAGTGACTGTCGCTAGAAAATCCGTCTTTATTGAGAGGGAGCACATCCTAAAAAAGGATAGTGGGAGAAAGATTGACTTCGATGAAGTTGATGCTCAAGATACACAGAAGTTGGTACAGGAACAAGTTCCACAGGTCCCCATGGAAGAGGTTACAGAAACACAAGTACTGCGTAGGAACTCAAGAGAGGTAAGGGAACCATAGAGATTTGGTTTCCTAGTCACCGAGGATGGTAAATCATTATTATTGGAAAATGATGAAAATCTATCCTACAAGGAAGCAGTAGAAAGATAAGAAGATGCAATATGGATAGAAGCTATGAATTCTGAGATGGATTCCATATATTAGAACCAAGTCTTGGTTCTGGTCGATGATCCAGTTGATGTAAATCCTGTTGGATGAAAATGGGTATTCAAGAGAAAACTGGACATGGAAGGTCAAGTTAGCACCTATAAAGCAAGGCTAGTGGCTAAAGGATTCAGACAGTGTCAAGGAATTGACTATGATGAAACCTTCTCGCTAGTTGCCATGTTTAAATCCATAAGAATCATACTTTCCATAAAAGCTTACCATGACTACGAGATTTGTAAAATGGATGTCAAAACAGCATTCCTTAACAGGAACCTTCAGGAAGATGTCTGTATGACACAAACAGAAGGGTTTGTGACACCAGGTGAATCCAAACGGGTTTGCAAGTTTCATAAATCCATTTATGGATTGAAGCAAGAATCCAGGTCAAGGAACATTTGATTTGATGAAGCCATAAAGGAATTTGGTTTCATTAAGAACGAATGTGATCCATGTGTTTATAAGCGGTTTAATGGGAATTCGATCGTTATCCTAGTAGTATATGTTGAAGACATATTACTTATTGGAAACGATGTACTAGTCTTATAGTCAGTTAAGGACTGGCTGAACAAGTGTTTCTCCATGAAGGACTTAGGAGAAGCAGCCTACATTCTAGGGATCAAGATCATTCGTGATTGATCCAAGAGGCTGCTTGAACTAAGTCAGGGTACATACATTGAACAGAGAATAAAGAGATTTAGTATGGAACAATCCAAGAGGATATTAGTTCCAGTGTCACACGGCCTACATCTTTCTAAGAAAATGTGTCTTCAGACACAACAAGAGAAATATATAATGAGTAAGATATCATACGCTTCGGCTATAGGATCCATCATGTATGCCATGTTATGTACCAGGCTTGATGTTGCCTACGCACTAAGCATGGTAGGTAGATATCAAGCAGATCCAGGAGAATATCATTGGAATGCTTGTTAATACTATCCTTAATTATCTAAGAAGAATTAAGGATATGTTCTTGGTGTATGGAGGAGACGAGGAGCTTGTCATCAAAGGGTATGCTAATGCTGGTTTTCATACAGATCAGAACGATCTGAAGTCGCAATCTGGATATGTTTTCTATCTCAATGGAGGATCTGTGAGTTGGAAGAGTTCAAAGCAACTTGTTGTTGTCGATTCTACAGCGGAATATGAATATATAGCGGCTTTTGATGCAGCCAAAGAAGCCGTCTGGATTCGTAACTTTGTCCAGGAGCTTGATGTTTTGCCTAGCAGTAAAGATCCCATTACATTTTATTGTGATAATACTGTAGCGGTGGCTCTTGCAAAAGAACCAAGGTCACACCAATGGACAACGCACATACTCCGGAAGTATCACATATTGAGGGATTTCTATAAAAGTGGTGAAGTTGAAGTGAGAATATTTTCCATGGAAGAGAACGTGGTGGACCCCATGACTAAAGGCCTATCTCAGCAGAAGCATGAATATAATGTGAGAGCTAGCGGGTTAAAAGTTATTAGCAATTGGATTTAGTTTAAGTGGGAGTCTGTTGGAGTTGGTGGCCTAAAACCAACTACTTTTTAATTTATTCATTAATAAAAGCCTTAGCACATCTTGATTGTTCTTCTGCGTGACAATGCATGTGATAATGTCCTAAGGATAGCTGTTGCATTAAAGGGTCATAGCGGATCCCTGCTACGATGAGAACCTAGAAGTTCCATAACACTGTTCTTGAATATATATTCTATGGCTGGATGATATTATTTGAGGGGAACAAATAATACAGGTTATTAGGGGTGATGACTCATAAAACTTTGAGGCACCTTCTCATGGTGTGCGCCCTTGGTAATATCCTGGAGGATATTATGAGAACGAGGCCTACCAGTAGGAAATCCACATTTCATAGTGTCATTGGATGTTCCTATCTGCGGAGGTGTGTATTGGTCCGTAGACTTTAAGATTATTATTAATGGGTATTACAACTTGCGAACTTAGATTTATTGATGAAAACTATGACGACACACTGTTCGAAGCGAGGTAGGATACGTTGGGTGCATCACAAGTAATACTACATTAATAGATAATGTGAGAAAAGATTTGTCCCTTATGTTCCATAACAGAAGTATATATCTCAGGCCCTTTGATGTAATTGATATAGCCTAGATAAATCCATGTCCATGGTATGTTATGGGCGAGTTCAATTCCAGGAATTCAAAGAAAGAATAATCGAGCACATGGGTTGATGGCACTAGCATGCAACCTGCTTGATTTGAGATATCAAGACAAAAGGATTATATTACATGGTAAGCATTCGTATGAGGTGACACGTCATAGTAGCATTAACTTCTTTCTCTATGGGTGCCTTGGTGTGTTGCTAGATGTTAACCTTAGACTTTAGGCAGGCTCCGCCTAATGCCACTGAAAAAGAGGCCTAGAGGGTCACAAACTAAGTGTGTCCATGTATCTCAGTTAAATATTAATTTAACAAGTTAAATAAAGATTATTCCCGACTATGGTTTAATAATTATTGAAGGATGCCTGATCACATTTATTTCGACACAAGTTATTCGAGAGAATATATTCTGGGCGAAATAATATGTTTATTAGCAGGTAATGCAGTTACATTTATTTAAGAAATAAATATCCATTACTCAAGGTCTAAAAAATGTGGTGGAGGAAATAAAGGAAAATAAAAGTACACGCCATGTATATTAAATATACACGTCATGTAGTTTTATGGAAAACGAGTATACGCCATGTATTAATGATTACATGCCATGTAGTTTTTCCAGTTGGGATTTTGAGGATATAATATTGTTTTATTAAATGATATTTATTATAATCAGCATGGGCGCATGTCAAGGAATTAATAATTCGACATGGGGGTTTTCAATAAGAGTTAATGAAATAAATAAAACGCGTAACGCGTTTATTTATTGTCATAACTCTATAACCTAAAATCCGATTACAAATATCCTTACAACCCCAACACTTTTCCACAAGAGAATCGTTGTGCACAACAATTCTGAAGAATTCTTTAAAGCCTGTAATAACTCCTTCATCCAAGAACGCTCTCAAGATAGAGAGATCAAGGAGATCGAAGGCAGACATCGCAAGCGAAGGTTCTTCCATGCTAGCACCCGGGGATCCCTTCGGTGATGTCCGGAGATACGTGGAACATGTGTGGATCACCGCTAGAGGAATCCTACACTTGGATTCTACGACGCAATGACGGATCACCGAATCGTGACGGGACACATAAACAAAGAAAGAATTACACCAAGGTAATTCTTTTGAATTAATTAAATTAATTATAACCAACATATGATGATCTTATCTCTATGGTTATGGGATTCCCTCTTTTGTTTTTCATTCTTAGTTCTATTCTGAAGATCCGGCATTTTATATCATGACAGATCTCAGTTTGAAGGTTGTTTAACGCTAAAATTAAAGTTTGGAAAACCCACCAACGCACTTCCGCTGCGCCCGAAACCTACACAGAGAAGCCAATTGTTCATGCCTCATATAGGATTGAGTCTTTTGACTTCCAAGTCCTTATTGAGTAATCTACCTAGACATGATCATCAAACTATTTAAAGTCTTGTTAATTTTCAGGATTCCTCCTTGACAACTTCCATATAGGATTATAATATGGGGTTATGATGAAAACTAATTGATCGATGGGGCCTCAATACATGTACCAATTCTTGAGTTTCTACCTCCAAGTGATTGTAGATAAATGCTTCCACTCGATATATACATGTGGGTGTTGGGGTAGATACCAAAGATGGTAGAATGGGTTGAAGCTAGACTTACCCATTGTTATGAAAGCTGGATGCTTGTTTGAATCAGTTGTTTAGACAACGACCATGATGTTGTTTATCTGCTTCCCTTTACCCACTACTTGAGGTAGATTGTTTTGGTTACTCTCCTTCCAAGAGAGGTGAAGATGCGCAGAGTATTCCACATGCTTTTCGTGTTTAGATTCTCATGGTTGGATGCGTCCACACTCCTGTTATAGGTGGTAAAGACTTGATGAGTAGTTCATCTACTCACTGTGTTGAGCCCCTTGTGTTTGGTATCTTAGAATGTTTTCCTAGAATACCTGGTAATATTGAAAGTAATGTTGTTAATAAATGAATAAATATTTAATCCATTAGCTTGGATCTTGTTGGGGTGAAATACTGAGGTTATAATTCTAAGAATCCATGGACTCAGTTTTCTTATGCCTAGAGGGAATGACACTTTTTTTGTGATGTTGATCTTGTATATATATTTTTGTTATAATATAATTTATATATTTAAATAGTATTTTATAGGTAAATATATTATAATATCTTTATATACACTTATACTTCATACTTATATATTTTATTATACCGATACAACTGTATAAATATAAATAATTATATAAATATAAACACACACAAATATGATTATGATTATAAATTTTATAATATCAAAATAAATATATAAAATTAAATATGCAGTATATATATCATGAAAATATGTAAATATAAATATATAATTTTAAATAAAAACACACGAACACATACAAACAATACACTTTATTAGTGATAAAAAAGCGTTAAAAAATGTTACTTTTTTCAACGTTATTTATTGAGTGTTGATAATGGGTTCACTTATCAATGCTTTTTTATATGCGTTGATTACGATCATTATTATCACCTACATGCCATATTATGTATAGCCTTTGAGTAAGGTCCAACGACCATGCTATCTCATAAGTATATAGAGTAATAATATAGATAGTTTTTGGAAATGAGACCCATAATAATCAATAGTTACAGAAAATCATGAAATTTAATAAATCGAAGAAGGCAGGGCTAATGACCTACAAAGCCCATACCCATATATTTTAATTCATAAAAGAGATGAATACAAGAGTTAGAGCTAATGGTGCCTCTGATAGTTGAAACATGAAAATGAGAAAAATTATCAAAAAGATTTCATGGCCAGAGAGGAACCATGTAACAACCCGAGATTCCACTAAGTATTTTCCTCAAATAAATATTTTAACAATATCTTGTTCTAAATGAAACACTGAACTAAAATGAAAATGTGTTATGTTAAAATAAATTTGACTATTTTAACATAAAAGTTATATTAGCAGGTATAAAATGAAGAAAACATATTATGAAATCTTCGAAGGAATGAAATGGCGTCGAGTTGTGAAATCCTTTGGTATGAAACTAAATTTTCTAATATAAGAAAGGAAGTAGCTTCCCTAGTGTTTTCTCTAGACCATGGCCAATCAAAACTCAAACAATTATGGTATGAGAGAAATCATATGCAATATAAATTTAAACTTACGAAAATCTCCTCATGAGCTATGCCAGTGGAATCATCATAATCAACTTTCAATAGAACATATGTTATGCTTATATTGTAACAAATCCAGTTTTCATCATTTGATGCTTTCCATATTTATTTAAGTTTCTATGGATTTTTCCTCATAGTTGGAGATGTGTTTTCAGAGTTGTAGGAGCCTGATAATTAATATATCAATAATATTAATAATATTAAAGAACATGTTTGCATCATTTTAGAATTAATGGGTTTCTCATTGTTTTGAACCTTATATTGAAAGTCTGAGGCCGGGGCTATTTCCAGATTGCATGGTTTTCCTTAATCAGGAAATAAGTTTAATTGGCGTCGAACATTCTGTGTAAGGAAGTTGTTGGCACGTGAAATGAAAAAATTTAATCAAATAATCTGTTTAATTTATTAAATGGAAAACCTAGCCATCTCTTTTCTTAATATGCTGCTATATAAAATCTTTAGTGTAAGGTGCATTACCCTTGGAGATTAGGGAGGAGGAGGATAAGATCCACAATTGGTGTCAACGTACTCACGATCGTAGACCGATAACGAAAGACCGAGGATATTTGTGGGAAGAAGGACGAACAAAGAAAAATATTTTATGAAATCTCTACAAAAAGTGTAATTATCCAAGGACTGATCCATTCTTGAGGAAGGGATCGTTATTTTGTGGAATTTTTCATAGATGATCTTGATTGTTGAGCATGGATCATATATCTGATTAATTCTTTGATTTTCATTCTTCGAATGGATAAAGAATTTAATTAATGTTCTTAAACCTAATTAATATTTTTCATTGTTCCCATGCATTACACCATTTCATATTTCTTTGTTTATGATCATTTTTTGATATCGCATCGACCAATGATAATCTCACTTGGCTATTTCACCACTCACTCCTCCTTCCCATTCTTCATAGTTGGACGATGGGGTTAATGATTCGACGTTTCTATATCGGTTTGAGTGTGATCAAACTCCCATAAATAAGATGGTTGAACGAAATACAATGTGATCGATGGTTTTGCGAATGGATCGAGTTGAATATGAGATAAGCGTATGATGGTTCCATGGATTAAGACCTTGAATAGAAACGTGCGACACGATGACATTTGCTTGGGTGATCAAAATTCCCATTTAAGGACACCAGAGGATGGGGATTCATTATCAGGGGTCCCTTCCTTCAATTTTGGTGGATTTGGGTGAGTTAAGGGAAATATTTGCGGTAGATTTGGCAGACCTAGAAAGCACGTGAAGACCGGGAATCCAAATTTCACTGTCTAAAAAAATTCTGACTATGCACTATGTGATCCAGAGAAACACACACCATGTTTCTTAGTATCATGTGGAGACTGGGGTTTTGGCCCTTGTTAAATATCACACATCATGTGGTCAATCCCACAAGTTGTGTGATACTACACAGATGGTTAAGTATGAGGAGTACGTGACTGTGACCCTAGGTGATCATACCGTCGTTTCCCCATAGGGACTTGTCATGTGGAGGTACATGGATGGTCGAACCAAGTATAATGGAGAACACACCCAGTCCCTCGGAAGTTGTTACACATCTTGTACCCTGATGCACACACGTTTTAGTTTCCACATTACATTTTACCTTGTGTATCTCCCTTTTAGAGCCTCTTATTTGGGCATGCGAGTATCCCATCTCAAGTTGAATTCCACACATGACACAATAATGGCCTTCATTTTGGAATCAGAGATACGAAACAGGGTGATATGAGTGGTATTCTTCAACCAATGATGCTTGGTTGATGGTAGAGACCTAGTTTTATAATACGATATATGTCCGGGTTGGTAATCCCCTGACTCACAAGGGCACGGGTTCCCCATATCCTACAAATAGACGAGTCAATACTACCACACACTATAGAGGGAATGATCCATCACTATATGGTGTGATACTCCCCCACTATTGAGATTTGATGGGGATAGGGTCCTTAGTTGGATATAGTTCTCCCTCGACTGTGGAACACAAAAGTGTGGAGCGGTCCCTCCACTCCGAATCTTGAAATGCTGTGCGTAGTGCTTACTATCAAAGAAAAGACTTTTTAACTTGTATGCACACTTGTTCTTATCCTTAGCTGGTTGTGAAGATTGATATTCCTATCCTTTTTAGATTGGGGGTTCAGTATGAGAATATCTAATGTTGGGTTTATTATACCTCTTGAAATATGGGTTGAGTTAACATTATAACAATATTTCACCCCTTTTTGGGTTTTCAGGCATCCTATTGAGTATGATTATACTCACCCCTTACATGGGATTTTCTAACACATTTATTGTCTTATGCAGACGATAGGTATATCAATGATGAATTTGGTGGACTTGGTATTATTTTAGAAAAGTAGATATTGGAGGCAATGATGGTGTTCGACGGTCAGTCTCAGAGTTTTTTAGACAAGATATCTTCAATATTTCCCATTTTCGGTTTTTGACAGAATGGGACCACATTTTCTTTCATGGTTGGGAAACTATTCTGGACCTTTTACTTTTTTATTACCTTAGTGAATTTTCCTATTTTTCCTAGAGGTTGTCACATGAAATGTTTACACTATAGGGGGTCAATTTTATGATATCTTAACATAACTTGATAGATCAAGGTATGTGCATGTGTACTGGTAAATTAGTCTAAGGCCTCTGATTTTAGTGATGAGCCTAGTCAATGTTGGTCTCCAACCCCTAACCTATAATAGGTGGGATTTGTGTGTCACTATCGACCGACAAATTTCACAAGTGCTCCCATAGTGGGTTTGGTCTTAGAATATTGTTATTATAGGAGGTCTATCCTTGGGTTGGGGTTTAGAGTAATAAATAAAATGGGGATTATTTTGGGAACATAGGGAAATGATGTTGAAGTGCCTTGAGTTTGGATCTTAGGAAAAAGAACCTAGTGATGACATGTTAGCTGATGTTTCGAAACACTAATACTATAACTACCTACTTTTCTACTCGGTATACCGAGGTAGCAGTTCTAGGGAAGCCAATGGTTCATACATCATATAGGATTGAGTCTTTTGACTTCTAAGTCCTTATTGAGTAATCCCCCTAGACATGCTCATCAAACTATTGAAATTCTTGTTAATTTTCATAATTCATCCTTGAAAAATTCCATATAATATTCTAATATGGGTTCATGAGGACATCTAATTGATAGATGGGGACTTAATTAACAAACCTATTCTTGAGGTTCTCCCTCCAAGTGATCGCAGATCAATGCTTCCACTCGATGGGTAGTGTGTGGATATACCAATAGTTATTCAAGTGAATTATTGTCTGCATGTTGAAAAGATGATACCTCTAGTAGGTTATAATGATGCAGTTCATAGGATTAGTGTGTTTCAAAAGTACATGTGAAATAGTGAACTCAACTTTTGTGGCAAGGATGACCCACTGGTATTGGAGGATCGACATGATTTGGAGGTATGAGCTTTCCAGTTTATATAGACCCTAACAAATCATATTTTTTCACTCATAACTAGCACTCATCATGGTGCATAAATGTGATGGTTGGAAATGATCACTCAAACCCATGATGAGCTAATTATCTTTTGAAAAAACGACCAATTATTTTTCCATGATGTGTATTGCCCTTAAATTTTACGCTCTATGTTGATCTAGGAGATCTTTGAGATGCAACAAGGCAATATGTCGGTTGCAGAGTACACCTCAAGGTTTAATGACATCACACTCTACTCTATTGAAATGTTGTGATATGGAAACCTATTGGAATGTAAGTTTGAGAAGGTATTCCGTAGGGATATCCAAAATATTTGAATTAATACCCACTTATACAGGAGTGCTAGAATATGCCTTGGTGAAAGAGAGATTCCTAGTAGAGGGGTGTCATGTAGATGGAGGAGATAGTAGATGTACCTCCAAGGTTGATGAAACATCATTATGAGGCATATCCTAGGCATACTAAGAGAAAATCACAGGGATGTGGAGTAGAATTTGGGGCAGATAGGGCCCTTGAGGGAGGATCTGTAGGTGGGGGATGATGCTAAAAACTAATTCCACCCCCACTAAGTTTCCCATGTCATACTAAGAGGGTAGGCGATTAAGGTAATAGTCAATTATTAGATATTTAGTGATATGACCACACTGCACATGAGATGATTTAAGTTATGATTTGGGTCTTCTCTACTTTAGATACAATACTTTTAAACATAGGCACATATCATTCCTTCATCATTATATCCCTTTTGTAAGAGCTTGAGATTCATGTAAAGTATTTATCACATTGATTATGACTATAGATTCTTATTTGGAGTGATTCTTATATATCACACATCTTTCAGATGTGCAAGTTAGCACTCATTAGAGAGAGTTTCTTATGGGGCCTCTTGGACATTGTGATGAAACCTTATGATGTCATCCTTTGTATGGACAATTTTTCAAAAGTGTGTGCTATGATAGAATGCTACCACATGAGAATTAGATGTGAATAGGTTGATAGGATGATATTTTTTCTTCACTAGTAAGAAATAACTATCAAAAGAATTAGTGGGGATTGTGACCATGAAACAACATCCTAACACCCATCAGTTAACGAATTTGGCCCATTATGAAGTAGGCTCTTCAGACATCTAGCTTCTAGTGACAGTGGGGGATTTGATTGGTGTGTTTTAAATAGATGTTTTGGGACTATCCTTTAATATGTATATTGAAATTTTCATTGAATTCTTACCTAGGATAGTAATATATTGAACAATATATCATATGGAATTTGCTGAGATCTAGTTGTTGAGGGTGAAGTTGGAAGAGCATTGTGCGAAAGGTTTTATCAGAACCAGTGCATCCCCAAGGGTAGATCCACTATTGTTCATTAAAAAGTTAGAAGGGAGATTGAGTATTTTCATTTATTACCATCACCTAAATCAAGTGATGATCTTGAAAAAATACTACATTCTAGGGTTTGATGACCATTTTGAATAGCTAAAATGTGAAAGTTTTTTCTCAATCATTAATCTTAAGTCATGCTACCATTAGTTGAGAGTTTAGAAGGATGATATTCTAAAGACAATGTTCTAATGTATCTATATTCATTGTGAGTTCTTAGGGATGCATTTTTTCATGATGAATTCCTCCACTATGTTCATGGAACACATGAACCAAATATTCCAATCATTTTTGGACTAGTTCTTAGTTGTCTTTATGGAAAACAATCTCATTTACTCTATTTTTGAAGAGGAGTATATATAGTATTTGAGGATGGTCATAGAATTAAGTTGGGAGAACTAGATTTATGGTAATCTCTCTTAGTGTTATCTTGGGATATGATAGATCTTCATTTTCACACATATAATGTCTGAGAAAGGTGTTGCATTATACTGAACAAGAATTGATGCAGTACTCGCTTGGGATCCACCCAAGAGAACATCAAAGGTATATAGTTTCCATGGTTTGGAAGGGTAATATCAAAGTTTCATAGATAAATTTTCTAGGATTATAACCCAATATAATTCCTTCATATGGAAATGGAAGACATTTTCTTGGACTAAGAAAGGCTAGAGATCCATTAAGGAGTCAAGGTAAAGGTTAACCAGTAACCCTGTGTTGAGACAACCTGAGTAGGGTGTCGAGTATGTTTTGTTTTTTGATTCCTCTATAGATGGTATTGATTACTTTTTGACGACGAGGTAGGTGGTGATAACTTCTTAGTTATGTAATTTTAATACCCATGAACATTACTACACAACCCATGACTTAGAGTCGGTGGTGGTAGTCTTTTCCTTAAATAGGTGGAGGTATTATCTTTTGGGCGAGAGGTATTTTATTTAATCAAACCATCATTCTCAGGTAAATATTTATCAAGAGATATCTCAACCTCAAACAGAGGTATTTTTGTAGGTTTTTGGTGCAGTGGAAGAATGCGATGGGTCATGCACAAATATTCTTTTTGTAGTGATCTATGATCAATTTGAGATTTAAATAACGATAAAAGTCATAATATATTAAATTTAATAAAAGGATATAGAAAAGGGATAGATCATAAGAACTAGAGATAAGATCATCACATATTATTTATGATCAATTTAATTAATTAAAGAATTAATTTTTTGGAATTCTTTCTTCGTTGATGGATCTGAAAATAGATTTGTGTTGTACTATCATTGAGTTGTAGTAATCATGAGAAAATTACCTCTAAAAGTGATCCACATGTGTTCCAAAAAATCTAAACATCGCTATAAGAATATCTGGGTGCTATCATGGAAGATCTTAATGCTTGTGTCATCCACCTTTGATCGCATTGAGAACCACTTCCAAATCATTCCCCTTGATCTCTCTTTACTTGATAGCGGGAAGGTGGATGAGGATTGCTCTGTATTCTTGGGAGTGTTCTTGGAGAAGGGATCTCTCTAGGTCTTGAGAGGATTATCCAAATGCATTGTGCACAATCAAACCAAATGAATTGGATCTTAGAGAAAATAATACAATTGGGTTTATATATCGATGGGGTTAGAAATAAATAATTTCACAAGTTACCATTATTATTTAATTAATATCTGAAAAACCTGATGTCAAATAATAATAATAATATTATTATTTCTCGACATGCACTTAACTTGCGAATTAAATTAAATACTATTTAATAAAATAATATTCAATAGTTATTATTTCTCACTGGACCATTGAACTCAGTCTTGCATTCCTTCACAATATTTATCAGTCATTGAATAATGAATATTTATTTATTTGTTAAATAAATATCACTACATTATTCCTGAATAGATAAATAAATATTATATTCACCAAATAGAAAATAAATATTTACTAAATATTATGCTCAAATTATATTTCTTGAATAACTAGTGATAAAATATATGTTATCTAGTAAAAATGAATAATTATTAGTCTATGCACTGGAATAATATTTATTCAACTTTTTAAATAATAAATAATAAGATTATTATTTAACTTAGATTCTAGACACAGTTAGTCATAACCCTCTAGGCCGTATTTTTAGTGGCATTAGGTGAAGTATCCTAAAGTCTATGGTTAGTGTCTATCAACACACCAATGAACCCATAGAGAAATAAGTTAATTTCACAATGAAATAATACCTTATATGGACACTTACTGTGTAATATAACCCTTTATCCTAGTATCTCTAATCAAGTAGGATGCATGTTGGTTCCATCAACCTATATTCTTGATGTCTCTTTATTTGAATTCCTAAAAATTGAACTTTCCTTTAAAACACCATGTCCAAGGATTTATTTTGGATATATCATTTAAATCAATGGGCCTGAGATATTAACTTTTATTGAAGAAAAAATGGGACAAATACTTTCTCTCAATATTCATTAATGCAATATTACTCATGATGCACCCAATGTTTCTTACCTCGTTGCGAACATATGTAATCACAATTTTCATCAATACATAAAAGTACATGACTCATAAAACTCATTTATAATATTATTAAAGTCTAAGGATCAATAAAAATTTCCACATATGGGAACATCAATGACACATATAAACGTGGAATTCATATTGGTGGGTGTCGTTCTCATAATATCCTACACTGGATATTACTAGGGGCGTATACCTTGAGAAGGTTCCTCAATGTCCTGTGATTTTCCATCCATGACAGCCTACATCATTTGTATCCATCAAATGATACCATCGTTATATAGAATATATATTTAAGAATAATGTCGTAGCTCTTCCAGGTTCTCATCATAGTAAGGAACTTTTACGACCTTTTAGTAAAAAAACCACTCTTAGGACATTATCACATACTATGTTAGAAAAAAGAATAATAATGACATTATAAAGAGTTTATTAATATTCAATAATATGAATAAAAGTTATCATAATGTACATAGAAGTTGGTTCTAGGGCACCAACTCCAATAGAATCCCACTTTCACTAGAGCCAATTGCTAACAACCTTCAGTCCGATAGCTCTCACATGATACTCATGCTTCTACTAAGATAAGCCTTTAGTCAAGTGGTATACAATGTTATCTTCTATGGAAACTCATCACACTACAAATTCACACATTTTATAAAAAAATTCTCAAGAGGTGATACTTTCAGAGTATATTATTTGTTTGTTGGTGTGACCATAGATCTTTTTCAAGAGCCACCACTGTATTATTATCACAATAAAATGGGATAAGGTCTTTACTTCTAGAAACCACATTAAAATCCTATACAATGCGCAATATCCAAAATTAATCCTTGACTATATCATAAGATGATATATACTTGGACTCCGCTATAGAATCAACAACAACTGGCTGTTTTAACTATTCCAGCTCACAGTTCCTCCGTTGAGATAGAAAACATATACTGATTGTGACTTCAGATCATTCTGATCTATTTGTAAACTATCACCAGTATAACCTTGAATTATCATCTCCTCTTCTTATCCATACACTGGGATCGTATCCTTAGTACTTCTTATATACTTAAGGATAACGTTAACAGTAGACAAATGTTGTTCTCGTGGATCAGCTTGCTATTGTCATACCATGCTCAATGAATAGGCAACATCAAGTCTAGTACATAAAAAGGTATATATGATTGATCCTGTCTCTAAATCGTATGATATATTTCTCATTCTCTCTTCCTCATGTTGTTTCCGAGGAAACATTTTCTTAGAAATATGTAAACTATGTGACATTGGAACCAATCCCTTCTTGGATTGTTCCATACTAAATCTCTTTAGTATATGGTAAACATATGAACATTGAATTAGTATAAATAAAATCTTGGATTTATCATGAATGATCATGATCCCTATAATATAGGCTACTTCACCTATGTCCTTCATGATGAAACACTTGTTCAACCAGTCCTTAACAGACTGTAATATTGGTATGTCATTTCCAAAAATTAATATGTCCTCAACATATACTACTAGGATAACGACCATATTACCACTAAAACTATTGTCAATACAAGTCACATTCATTCTTTATGAAACCAAATTATTTTATGTATTCTTCTAATTGAATGTTCCATGACCAGGATACTTGATTCAATCCATAAATGCATATCTATAACTTTAAAATTCGTTTGACATCACATGGAGCCACAAAACCTTCTGGTTATGCCATATAGATATATTTCTAAAGGTTCCCATTAAGGAATTTAGTTTTGGCATACATATTCCAAATGTCATAGTCATGGTATGCTACTATAGAAAGTAGAATTCTGATGAATTTAAACATGGAAAATGGTGAATGGGTTTCATCATAGTCAATTCCATGAAGCTATTTAAACCATTTATCCACTAACCTCGCTTAATAGGAATTTACTTTACTTTTCCATCTCTAATTTCCTCTTGAATAACCATTTGAATCCAATGGGATTTAAATAAAATAACACATAAAATAGAACCCAAACATGGTTATGATACATGGAATCCATTTCAGAATTCATGAATTTTGGCCATCTTGCAGCTTTTGAGTTCTCGACTAGCTATTTATTGGAGATAGCTTCATCATTGTCAACCAATAATGAGTCACTATCTTTAGTGACTAGAAAACCATATCTATTTGGTTCTCATACCCCTCTTTCACTCCTATGAAGTACATATGTTTTAGGAGCAACTTATTTCTCAGGAACCTGTGGAATATATCCATGTACCAAATTTAGTGTATCTTGAGCATCAAATTTATTGTATCTTGAGTATCAACATCATTTAATTCAGTCTTTCTCCCACTATCCTTTTTAAGGATTTTCTCCCTATCAAGAAAGATGGATTATATGGATACAATCACTATCTTGTCCAAGGGGTTTTATACGTAGTATTACTTTTTTCCCTTAGGATATCCAATAAAGATAAAATTTATGCCTCAAGGTTCTATTTTGTTAGCTGAGAAGTCCTTAACAATGCCTCTTAACCCAATACACATGTATGCGAAAAACATGTTTCTTTTCACTACCAAAATCGAATAGAATTCCATTTTCTGCTTTATTTAGTACTCAATTTAATGTGTATACTGAATTTTGTAATGCATATCCCCAAAAGGATAATGGAAGATCTGCATGACTCATTATCGAGATTACCATGTCTAACAAGTCATAATTCCTCATTTCACTAGCACCATTCCACTATGTTGTGTAATGTGGAGTGAGTGGAGATAGAATCCCAAACTCCCATAGAAAGTTGATAAAATCTTAGTTAATATATTCACCACCTTAGTCTAATTGAAGCTTATTTATCTTATTTCCAAGATGATTATTGACTTCATTCTCGAATTCCTTGAATTTCTCAAAGGAATCAAACTTATACCTCACCAAGTAGACATAACCATATTTACACAAGTCATCAGTTAATTTTATGATGATAGAATACCCACCTCTGTATTCTACTAGAAATGGTCCACACACATTAGTGTCTACAAATCCTAGAAACTCTGTGGACCTTTCACCCTATCCACCAAATGTCAGTTTGGTCATTTTTCCTTATAAAAAAACATGAAATATTTCAAGTGGTTTTAGATTATATTAGTATAAATAACCATATTGATAGTGTTTTTTTAAATTAGTTTCATTCACATAACCAAGACGGTGCGACGATAGCTGGGTGTTATGTGAGTCATGTGAACATTTTTCATTATCAATTACCAATACTTGGATTTCATAATTTAATATATAAAGACCATTAATTAAATGTTCCATATGGTAACATATTACATCCTTTTAAAAGAAACAAGTTTTATTTCCAAACATAAAAATAAACCCATCTTCATCTAGGTGTGATACAAAAATTATGTTATTGGTAACCATAAGTACATAATAATAGTATTTTAAAACAATAATCATTCCCATTGTCAATGAAAGGTCATAGTCACCAATGGCTAGAGCATCCATACTCATACCATTGGTACCTCCTAGATCTACCTCCCCTCTAGAAACCTTTCAGAATCTACTTGGTTCCTATATTTGGATACCAAAAATGAGAACCATAAGCTATATATAATACCAATTGTGAAGATATTGAAATATTACACTTGATAATGAATTCATATTTAGCTTCCCATTACTTCTATGTGTAGTTCCTTTTCAAGTGGCCTAACTTGACACATAAAAAACATACCGCCTCCTTTTCCTTGCCCAAACTTTAGATTTTCTTCTTCTTGGAAGGAGGGTTCTTGGGAGATTTAGACTTTTTATGAGTCTTGGGATCCTTTTCCTTATATTTTCTTTTCTTGTTTATCATAAGGACCATGGGTTTATCATGACCCATGTCCTTAACCACTTGGAGAATCAAAGTATGATGTTCTAAAATAATCTTCTCATTATTTCTCATATTGTAATTAATAATAAAAATGTATAAGGTCTTGGGAAGTGATGAAAGCCTGATACTTATACACAACACATATGGGGATTTAATCCCTAAGGTGTATAATAATTCAATGTAGCAAATATTATTGACTACATGAGGCCTAGTTGGTGTAGAATATCTAAGATTAGTTGTAAAAAAATCATTGTAAATCTCATACCTCTCTTGTCTCTCTTATTGGTAGAGATCCTAAAGGTGAGACATCATTTTATACACATCCATTCCCTTATGTTGCGTCAAATGTTCATTAGACATGGATTATAACATAAAACATTGAACATTTGTGTAATAATTTAAATGTTTCTTAGAGAGTGATAACTCTTCATCACTTTCCTTATTACCAGGCACATTAGGAATAATTTCTTCTACCACATATAATTTCCTTTCATGTTGAAAGATAACACGTAAGAGCCTTTATCATTCTTGGAAATTTGTGCTGGGGAGAAGGTTTTACTTCTCATGTATGGATCACAAGTATATTTTTGAATTCATTTTAATGTTATTTCTACAAATATGCTTAGTATAATTTTAGTAAATTAACTAATAAAATTTAGAGAAATAAATAAATATTAAATTTATTAGTCTCCCAATGTTTTATCGAATCCCAATAGCCCTCACAATTGTCTTCTTAATATCCTATTTCTTGGACATTCTAGTGTAAATAACTCATATTCAACTTCTAATCACCTAAAATTTGGTCGGTCAAGGAACCTGAATGGTTTTAGGTAAGCATTCCAAATGCCAACTACATTAACTCACAATTCTTGGATACATTGAGTGGACTCCCCAATCCTGGAATCCTTAACTTTAATTTTCGGAACCCTTGCCTCTCAGTTAAACTAGGTCCTACATTAGTAGTCCAACATTGATGTGAACTATGTTATATCAATTAAAAACTTCAAATTATAATTCTTTGATAATTTAATTAATTATAACTTTGGCTGGTCAAGAACTTTGAACTGTGCTTTGATTTTAACTAAATTAGTGGAAGGCTATACTGACATAATATATATAATTGAGTGATTTTTTACTTTCATGTGGAAATTTCCAAATATTATATTTATCACATTCGTGTTAAAATAATGTGTATTTACTAAATTGATTAACCATATCATAGATAATATTTATTCATAATACAATTTATTTTAGTTCTATATTTCATGATCATTAATTTCATTAGTTCATGTGATCGCAACAAAACATCCATAATGAAATAACCAATAAAATTGGCAGAAATAAAATAATAAAGTTGTACGATCCTGAGATTTTACTAATGGTTAGTTAATCTAGTAGTTAATAAACTAATCATTGAACAATAAAAAAACACCTTAATCTAATTAAGGTTTTCATTATATCTTTACACTAGTTCACCTATGTATCTCTATCAGATTGGTTTTTCCTCAGATCCAAAATTAAACTGCTTCTACTAGCTTGGGATCTCCATACATTACTTTTTCTTTTACTCACACATGGGTGAGGAGAAAATGGATTACATAAAAGAAACAATGGGCACACAATCCCTTAGATATTAAGAGGAGAGAAGGAACATAGGAAAAATAATACAAGAAGCCTCTTTGATACCAACATATGTGATTATTTCATATTAATTTGTTACATGTCACACAAAGTCACAACATAAACAATTTCAGGCCTTGATACCATAAGGTTAAGTATACTTCTTATCAGCTTCCAAAATTCTTTCTGATTAACACTTTTCCTAGACTCATCTTTACTCAACTTTTTTCTCACAAATATAGGAGTGGAAACTTTTTTAGATTCTTCCAACCCAAACATATTTAACAATTCCTTGGAATAATTTTCTTTAGATAAGAAAATTTATTTTTCTTTTTGTTGAACTTGTAAGAAAAGGAATAATGTTTATTCTCCCAATGTTGGCATTTCAAAATTCTTCTTTATTTCTTCACCAAATTATTTAAAACCTTTTCTTTATCCCCAAAAAAATTTATCATCCACATAAAAAATTACAATTAGGGGTTTGGAGTCAATATGTTTTACATATAAGTTTCTATCAACTTCTCCTTTTGAAAAATTCAACATTCTCAAACATTTTTCATGTTTTGAATATGTAGAACATGATTTTTTTTCATCCTAACCAAATATTTCTTCAGTCTACAAACTTTTTTTCCACCCTCATCAAGTAGAAACCCACAAGTTTGTTCAATGTAAAGTTATTCTTCAATTTATCTATTGATAATGGCTTAATTTACATCCATATGATATACTTTGTAATTACAATGATTATCCATTTCTAGAAACAATCAAATTGTTTCTAACCTTCCAAGAGAAGAAAAGGTTTCATCAAATTCCACACATTCCACCTATAAATATAATTTACAAACAATCCTAGACTTGTTTCTTGAAAATTATCCTTATTCATTCAACATTTTTCTGTAAACCCACTTTGTTCTGATAACATTATTATTTTTTGTCCAAGGAACAAGTTTTCTTGTTTTATTTTTCTCAATCTGATATAACTGTTCAATTATAGAATTCACCCAGTTTTTGAATTGAATATCTTCTAATACTGATTCTAGTTCAACTTTTGAGATAAGTGATGTCTGTTTTTATAAACCTTTCTTTATTCTAATATGAATTGGATCCTTATGATTCCCATGATTTTTTTTATTCTCAACATGTATTTCTATGGTAAAAAATTTTAATGTTTCTTTCCCAGCTGAACTTTTCTTATCACATGATTCTTCTGAATATTGGTAAGGATATTTTGAATAAGTTTCACCATTTCTATAAATCTTTAGTTTATCCTCCTCAACATTCTTAACAACTTTTGTTAAGGATTTTTTATTTTAAATTAAATTCACATCAATTGAGTCCACCAATTTTTTAAACATTTGTTCCAATATTTATAAATTCTTTCATTGGGTGAATAACCCATAAAATTTCATTCCTCATCTTTCTCATCAATCTTTCCCAGATCTATATTTTTGATTTTAAGTAAACATGGAATTCCAAAAACCTTGAAATAATTAAATGAAGGGTTTTTGTTATAAGTCATGTTGAATTACGGTCTCAACAAACATCAGTTCTGAATATGTATAGTAGTACTAACAGCTTCTCTCTAGTAGAAATTTTAAAGTTTTTATTCTGCTAATATGCTTCTTTCCATTTCCACCAAACATATTCTATATTTCTGGTAATCCATTTTTTTGGAATGTAGGGATCACTATACTGATGTTTGATACCTTTCTTTTTTAGATAAGTTCAAAAAGTTTTTCTTGTGACTTTGGTACCATTATCTATTCTTAAATTTATTATATAATCCCCCATTTATTTTTCAACTTCTTTTTTTAAAAAACTTGGATATATCCATATGATTTGACATGTTCTTCATAAACATAATTTTTGTCATATGAGTGAAATCATCAATAAAAGTCAAAAAGTATAAATCTTCTTTTTGTTTATTGATGTATCATCAACCCATATAAATTAGAATGAATAAGTTCAGGAGGTATGGAAGACTAAATATCAATAATCTAATGATTATTTTAGTAATCTCCCCTTTCTGAAAAGTAATACAAACATATTCATCACATTTTTTCAATTAAATAAAATAAAAAATAGAATCAAATTTTGAATGTTTTTTCATGTTTTTCTACCCAAGGTTCCCAAGTCTTCAGGGCCACAATTTGTTTTCATCTTCAACACTCAAGTAATATGAGTTATTAAACTCTCCGATTTGAAAAAGACTACCAGTATTTCTTTCTCCTTTTGTGATAGATTTGCAATACTTCATTCCTCTGATGATATAAGATTTTTTTTTCTAAAAATTAATTCTCTTCCAACATCATAGAGTTGTATTACACTATGTAAGTTATGTTTTAACCCATCTACAAATAAAACTTCTTTAGATTTTAATTTTTCATCTTCAATATTATCCATTTTGATTCCTTTGATTTTAAGTTACTATCATTACAAATGGTAAGTTCTCCTCCATCATAACTTTCAAAATGTTTTATGATTTTTATATCACCTATCTTATGTGAAGAAAATCCATGATCAAGTATTCATGTGATCGCAACAAAACATCCATAATGAAATAATCATGAAAAATGAGAGAAAAATAATAATAAAGTGGTATGATCATGATATTTTACTAATGTATAGTTAATATAGTGGTTGATAAACTAATATTTGACCTATGGGAAAAAAAATTGAACAAATTATAGTTTGTGTTATAGCTTTCCACAAGTCCATCTTTGTATCTCTCTTGAATTGGTTTTTCCTCAAATCCAAACATGAACAACCTCTACTAGATTGGGAGATCTATACAATAATTGTTTTACTCACACATGGGTGAGGGGAAAAGGGTTTACATAAAAGAAACCATGGGAATAGATTACCTTACATAATAAGATGAGATAAGGCATGTAGGCCAAAAATTTAACTTAATAATAAATTAAATGAAACCAATCACATAAAAAGGCCTAGTCTTTGATCATGGTCATCCACATGAATGTAATGAATTGATCATTTAATAAAACTAGTATTTAATTTTTAATCGTTTTTATTTAAGATAAATCATGCTTGAAATAATTAATTATCATCTTTAACTAACCAATTCCTTTATCTTAATTCTTATATAAATTTCCATGATATTCTCATCCATTATAATTCTAAACAAATTAAATAATTTTTTTTAAAATTAATCATGTACATAAATTTACCTTGGAGGCAACACAATGAATACCCATCCGAATCTACCCAACATGTATTATACTCATATACACTTTCTTCTTTGTGACATATAAAAGACATGACTTATCTCATACTTTCATGACCTGTAGTATCAACTTAATGATTACAAAAATTATATGGTTTTTCTGTAATGTGTCATTATTTAATGCACATATAGTAAAAACTATAATACGAATCATACATGATATGAAGATATGAAAATTAGAACGATATTAATTAAACACACACACACACATATATTAAAACTTATCACATGGCATGTCATATCAACTTAATTAACACACACAAGCACATGTCGATAAGGTTTACAAAGTATAATAAATGAATTTTAAATCTTCTTATTTTTGAATAAGTATAAGGTGTGTACAAGCGTGCTACACAACATGTACATATCTCACCATGTATTCTAGGAACACATTGAGGTACTTGATGTGTAAATTGTGCCTCAGAAAATTGGAGTACATGGTGTGTATAAGAGAATACACGACATGTGGTCTATGAGTTACACGTTCACCAGTCAGATAGGCTAGGTATGGTAACACATTGTCCATCTGTGACTCAAAGGGACTACATGCCATGTACATAGGCTACACGGTGTATACTCCGACCGACCATGTGCCACCTTGGCCTGATCAACATGCGATGTAAGAAATAAATACACCACGTGTCCTCAATGCACAAAGTTTGAATTAATTCCTGATACATTTAACACATGTACACATTGTGTAACTATGGTTACACAGTGTGTAATCATGTGTCATCTGTCCTAAATCCTTAGAACCTCTAGATGAGTTCTTCAATCATTCATAAAATTAATCATATTGATTAGGTCTACGAGAAACTAATGAGTTAGAAGAAAATATCATAATTTAGTTTAAAATAATGATTAAACATGTATTGAGAACTAAATAAAAAAATGCATAAATCAATAAAAGATCATTAAATAATTATAAATAATTTTGTGACTGCTATGATACCACTTTTAGGTTCCGAGCACAGTGGAAGCATGCGATGGGTCATGACCAACTTTGATTTTTTCCATGATTGATGATCAATATGAGATTTACGCAATGATAAATTTTGTGATATATTGAATTGAATCAAAGAATATAGAGAAGGGATAGAACAACATGACTAGAGGGAAGATCATCACATATTCTTTATTATCAATTTAATTAATTAAAGAATTACATTTTTGGAATTATTTCATCATTGATGGATCTGACAACATATCAACATTGTACATTCATTTCATTTTAGTAATCAAGAGCACATTCCCTCTAGAGGTGATCCACACATGTTTCAAAAATCTTATAACATCACCATATAAATCTATGGTTGTTAGCATTGAGGATAATATCACTTGCATCGTCTGTCTTTGATCGTCTCGAGAACTACTTCCAAAGCGTTCTCCAAGATCTCACTTGACTAGAGAGTGAGAAGGTAGAGTAAAACCACTCTCCTTTTGTGGGAGCATTCATAGGGAAGGGATGTCTCTGGGTATTTAGAGGATTCTTCAAATCTATTGTGCACAACCAAAAATAATGAATTGGATCTTAGACAAAATAATATAATTGGGTTTATATATTTCTAGGGTTAGTATAAAATAATTGCACAAGTCCCCGTTATTACTTATTTAATAACTGCGAAACCCCATGTTAAATAATAATAATAATAATAATAATAATAATAATAATAATAATAATAATATTTCTTGACATGAACCTAAACTTTGGATTAACTTAAATACTATTTAATCAAATATTATTCAATATTTATTAATTCTCACCAGAACATTAAACTCGATCCTCTATTCAACCATAATATTTATCAGGCCTTGAATAATGAGTATTTATTTATTAAATAAATATCACTTAATTAGTCTATAATAAATAAATAAATATTATATTCACTAAATTGTAAATAAATATTTACTAAATATTCTAGTTATATTATATTCTCTCGAATAAATAGTGAAAAAATATATGCAATAAAAAACATGAAAATTTATTAAACCACATGTGAGAATATTTTTTATTAAACTTGTTAAATAATAAACAATAATATTATTATTTAATTGAGATTCTAGATACACTTAGTGTGTGACCCTATTGGCCTCTTTTTCAGTGGCATTAGGAGAAGCAGCATAAAGTCTAAGGTTAGCATCAAGCAACATGCTACAGAACCCATATAGAAATAATTTAATGTCGCAATGACATAATATATCATATGAATGCTTAATATTTAATATAATCCATTTATCATGATATCAATAATTAACCAGGTTGCATGCCAGTGCCATCAACCTATATTCTTGATGTCTCTTTCTTTTACTTCCCAGAAATTGAGCTTGCCTACAAAACACCATGGACATGGATTTATTTAGGATATATAATTTAAATAAAAGGGTATGAGATATTAACGTACATTAAATAATAAAGGGATACATCCTTTCTCATATTATTCATCAATGTAGTATTACTCATGATTCACCCAACACGTCCTACCTCTCTGCAAACATCTGTCAACATGGTTTTTGTCAATACATCAAAGTACAAGACTCATAATAATCATAAATAATAATCTTAAAGTATAAGTATCAATACACATTATTTTAGATCAGAACATCCAATGAAACATATAAATACATATTTCCTACTACCAGGTCTCATTCTCATTATATCCTACACTAGATATTACCAAGGGAATACACCATGATAAGGTGAATCAAAGTCCTATGAGTCTCCATCCATGATAGCCTATATAATTTGTGTCTATAAAATGACATCATCGGACTATAGAATATATATTTAATAATAGTTTCATAGCACATCAAGGTTCTCATAATAGCAGAGAAATCCTTTGACCTTTTAGTGTATTAGTTACTCTAAGGACAATATCACATACTATGTTACGTAGAAAAATAATCATGATGTGATAAAGAGTTTATTAATATTAAATACTATGAATAATAGTTATCATAAATTAAATAGAATTTGGTTCTAGGGAACCAACTCCAAAAATTTCTAGGATTTCTTACAAGACTATGACCTTTAGATAGTGTATTCTCCAAGGAAGGGAAATGTGGTCGCATGTTACCTTATTAGAAAATCCTATTATCACTTGATGAAGGAGGTGACAGAGTAATTGGACTCATTACAAAAATTCCTAGTAGATAAGTGAAGTATAGATTTTATAAATATAATAAGGGAATAATTTCTATCCCTCAAAAGATATCATTCGGCTATAGAACATATATTTAAGAAAAGTGTCATTGCACTTCGGGGTTGTCATCATAGTAGGGAAATCCTTTGACCTTTTAGTGAGAAAACTACTCTTAGGAAATTATCACATACTATGTTACACAGAAGAATAATCATGATGTGATAAGAAGTTTATTAATATTATATACTATAAATACAACTTAATATAAAGTACACAAAAGTTGGTTCTAGGGAACCAACTCCAACAATTTGGTAGTATTTTCAAAAGGACTATGACCTTCAGATAGTCTATTCTCTAGGGATAAAAAATGTAGTAGCAGATTAAATTATTATAAAATCCTATTATTTATTGGTGGAGGAGGTGAAAAAGCAGTTTTCCTAATTAAAAATGACCCTAGTAGAGGAGAGAAGGATATATATTGTACATGTAACAACTGGGCCCTACTGATAGCACATACACCCCGCCTTAACATGGTCGTTTGGTCTGGGACCTCCAAGTACCACCAGTTTACACATAGACATGTGGACCCCTTCTTGGGTCAAACCCATGTTCGTGAATAGATTATCAGACTAATGAATGCCCCCATAGGCCAACACATGTTATTTGAGTATGATTTTTCCTCACCCACACAAAAAAATCAGGAAACTTCCCAAGAGGTCACCCATTTTGATCACTACTCCAGGCCAAGCGTGCTTAACTATGGAGATCTAATACGGTAGGATCTAAAAAAGAAAGTTCTCTTTGATAACATGATTTATACTATTTAGTTATATTCAACTCCCTTTAGAGAACAACATCCTAGTTGTGGACCCTACATCTTAACCAGGGTAGTTCCATCACACTTAAGGCTGGGTTCTTGCTCTGATACCATTGTAACAACTGAGCCCCAAAGACAACACAGACACCCTTCCTTGACATGGTCGTCAGGTCCTAGCCCTCCAAGTACAACCAGTTTCACCGCAGACACGTGGTCCCCTACTTGGGGCCCACCCTTGTGCCTAAACAGATCACCAGACTAATCAATGTCCCCACATTCCAACACATGTTATTTCATTATGAATTATCCTCACTCACTCACACCCCATCATAATATGGTTGCTAGGTCCTGGGCCTCCAAGTACCACCAGTTGCCTCATAGACACATGGTCCCCTACATGGGGCCCACCCAAGTGCCCAAACAGATCATCATACTAATGAATTAACCCACAATCCAACGCATTTTCTTTTAATGTGATTTTTCCTCACTCACACACAAATTGGGAAACATCCCAGGAGGTCACCCATCTCGACCACTACTCAAGGCCAAACATGCTTAACAATGGTTTTCTAATTAGGTAGGCTACCAAAAATAAATGCGCACCTTGTTGAAATAAGTCACATAATTTAGTTATATTCTCCCCCTTTAGAGATGAATATCCTTATTGTGGACCCTACATCTCAGCTCAGGCAGTGCCATCGCAATTAAGGATGGGTTCTTACTCTGACACCATTGTAACAACTGGGACCCACTGTCTTTACATACACCCCACCTTAACATTTTTGTCAGGTCCTAACCCTCTAGGTACCACCAGTTGTACAACAGACATGTGGCCCCTTACATGGGCCACCCATGTGCGTGAATGGATCATCAGACTGATGAATTTACCCATAGTCCAACACATGTTCATACAATGTACTTTTTCCTCACTCACACGGAAGTTGGGAAAATTCCTAGGATGTAAACCATCCTAATCATTACTCAATTCCAAATATTCTTAACTATGGAGTTATAATTAGGTAGGCTCTTGAAATTAAATTTTAACATTATTGACATGAGTTATATCATTTATTAATTTAACCCTTTATCATTTTGGGGGTGTTATACTACATTTGATAATTGTGACTCCACCACATCTTTAACATGTGAGGGAGGATTAGTTGGGTGACATCAATTGTGAATTTATTCATGACCAGATATCCTAAATAAATGTAGCAAATATATTTTATGAAGGTGGGAAGCACATAATATTTTTACAATAATGGAAAATAGTTTTGATCATCTTGCATGAGGAGTTAATGAGCGAGTCTCACACATTCCCCTTGGTGGTAAATCTTAGAGAGGAAAGGATATACAAATACCATTAATGATAGTTTTTGTGGCCTGAAATATGGTGGAGTGTTGATGATTTTTTTTATCATTTCATCACTTGTTAGTATGTAAAGGAAAAAAAGAAAAGATTCTAGTAGGTTTGGATTAGACTCATGATATCAAGAAATGTATGTGGGATGAAATATCAATGTATTTTCTTATGGGACATTCATAGAAAATGAGCGGCTTCAATGCTATATGTATGACTATTGACCAGCTTAAAAAGTTAGCATACTACCTAGCCATTCAAGAGAAGTGTTTGTTTGATAGTTTGGGGGCGTCTATACATACATGAGATCATATGACTCCATGGGGGGTACTATATTGACCCAAATTTTACATAGATGACTTTTAAATAAATTTTAAGATAAAAAATATGATAGTGAGACAATCCCAGATCCAAAGCTGTAGTGTGTTGAGAAAATTAGTCTCATACAACAATTCTGAATAATAAAACATAAAAATAATTTAAAATTTTATTCTTTATCCTGATAAATATCTTAGAATAACCTTATTACATGTAGTCACCTAAGGATATACATCAAAGAAGTGGTGGGATGGAATCCTAGTAGGGGGATGAATAAGGGACATGAATCAATAATACATGGGTGAGAATAATCAATATCATTATATCATAATAATAATATCATCATCAAAATCATGAGGTAAAAATTTTATAATGTCATGGAATGTGGAATATGCATAATAATGAAACATCATAACATAGTGGTCAAATAACACACATAGTTTTGGACAATTCTAGCATCTTTTTTCCTCATAACACATGTGAATAATCATAACATCATAAATATAAACAATGATAGTATAATTTTCACTCATAATACACATTATATCATGAGATATATCAAATTACCCAATGAATAGGAGGACTATATAATTCTGATTCCACCCATCATATTGTAAAATGCTCATAATCATGAATACCACGTGGAAATTTAATAATCATGTCCATGAAATAACCCATGGAATAGAAAGGGTTTCATAATGAATTTTAAATTTCATATTTCATAGAATGAACATTAGTATTCCCAATGGAATGTGGGAGATCATTTTTATTTAAGTAATACACACATTAAGAGGATTTAATGATGCATTTTAAAAAATAGAGTCTTTTGAAAAATCATTGATATTGGCTTAGAAATCATATCTAAATGTTAGAAACATGTATATCCATGAAAAGAAAAGGTTAATGAAAATTGGGAGATAATTTTAGGATATTATAGGAATATAAATACTAAAAATAGTGTGAAATAGAATATAACCCAAAATAAAGAGTTGGGTTAGAGAATCCCCTTACGATCAATCACACATTATTTCGTCAATTTTACACCTATAGAATAAAAAACATAGGGTTAATAAAACATTAAACTAGAATTAAAATATATTAATTTATATAATTATTTATTAATTATAACAATCATATTATATTTACTATTTTTTATTATATAATTTGATGCGTTTTGATATAATGTTTTCCTCAAAAACATTTCATTTTTCTTCGATTTTGTTATTTTCATCAAGGTAGTTTATACGTAAGAGGAATTAATAACATAAGATTAAAATAAATATATGTATACATTAATATATAATAAATAATATATTATAACCAGAAATAAGTTTGATGATAAGAAAATGTTTTTAAACATCCTCATTGGTGGTTAGCTGAGCATTTAACGAGACAATTTCCAAAGATGGGGTATGATAGTTATAAAATATAATTACATAATAGATTGGATTATTTAAGTAGGATTCCATAATCAATAAAATTTCAACATAATAATTAATTGTCCTATGATAAATTTTGTTTTTAAGGGATATAGAAAAAGAGGAAGAGAAGAGGAAAACACAAAGAATAGTTAGAGAAAACACACTATCTTCTATGTGTTTCTTCTCTTGTATGGCTCTAAAATCCAATGATGACTGGATTTGGTTACTCTAGAACATACCTAAGGATTATAAGGGGTTTGTGAGAGGGTATTTCGGAATATTTTAGGCTTTTTTATGTCAGGTATGAGTGGTTTTATAAGGGGAGGGAGAAGAGTGTATTATACTTGAAGAGATGGGTGTTTTTTGAATTAAATTTTGAATAAAATACTCTATTAAAGGAAAAACTTGTAATAGTGATATTTTTAAAACAATTAATCATATAAAAATAAAATAAAATGGTTTTAGAACTTTAAAACCCTTTATAAACCAAATTTAGTAATTTATTAAAAAGGAAGTAGAATAAATGAAAAATTGTTATTTTATGGGAATACTTTTGACTTTAGACTTTAGAAAATTATTTTTATGTTTGGGAATTAATTTTACTATTTTTAACAAATCATTTATAAAATTTAATATTTTCTTGGTTGAGGAAAATTTTACATAATTGTTTAGTTCATTATTACATCATGAATGATGTAATTTAAAATACACTAGTTTCTAAAAAATAACATTTTTACTATTCACTTAAAATTTATTGTATATCGAAACATTAACAAAAAAACACATTGGAAAACATAGAAGTTATAATTTCAAAAATGAAATTTATTTTATCAAAATAATTTTCTGTGAGTGGTTATTTTAATTATTAATATAAAAATTGTGATTTTTTTAAAATACGTTAAAATACAGTTTTTTGTACTGTGCCCATATTTTTTTTTTGTTTTTTAAATCTTGAAATTTATTTTATGGAATTATAATATTTAAATTTTATTAAACTACTCATGATAGATATTATTTACATTATATTTTATTATTTTTAGGTGAAATTACCATTCCAACGATCATGTTACTTTTTACAACAATCATGTTACTATTCACAACAACCAGGTTACTGTTCCCAATGGCCACCTTACTATTACAATAGCCATATTACCTCCTATAAATACAACTTAATTCTTTAATTTTAAATTCTCTATAATTTCTCTCAAGGTTATATATTTTTATTTTATATGATTTCGATTGGTTTACTAATATTATGTTTTATTTATATAGTATTGGTGATGGGGGTGATAATTCTAGTAGATTGTAAGAATCAAAATTTTCCAATTCTAATTTTCTTAAAATATATTTTTTATACCCCTATAATGTTTGGAATTTTCATGGGTTTAGTTCTTGATTAATTTAATTATATTTGTTAATTAAATAAATAGGTTTCATTTTCTTTAGGTGTTGTATGTGTATAATACTATATAATATAATATAAAAAAAAATTATTTGAAGAAAGAAATATCATTTAAAAAAATTAGTTTGATATATTATTCAACTATTTAAAAATTTCATCCACAAAATTTCAACTCATATTATTGGTTGAAAATTCAAGAGGGCACTTCTATTTTATTATTTCCTCTTATTCCCACTTCACCTATTTATATTTATGGGTTTTCCACAACACTTTGACAATATGAGTTATCTTGTTGCATAGAACTTTGTCTACATGGTCTGAGATCTTCACTGGGTGCTCCTCACATGAGAGGTCACTCCCTGGTTATGCCACTTCTACATTCAACACGTGTGTGGAATCATGTATGTACTTCATTAGGAGAGATATGTGGAACACATCATTAACATGAACCATATTTGGTGGAAGTGATAGTTAATAGGCCATTTATCTAATGAGATCATGGATTTCAAAGGGGATAATTTACCTAGTTCTGGTCATCTATTTCTTTAAAAACAACATGACTCTCTTCCTTTTTGTTATTTAATGAAAAATGTTGTCTACAACATCAAACTCTATATCCATTTGATGGTTGTCATCATAGATCTTCTACTGACTCTGAGCATATTTTATATGATGTTGGACAGATTAAACATTTTCTTTCATATCTTGCACAATATTAGGTCTAAGTAGCTTTCGTTATCTAACTTTAACCCAACAAGTAATAGTTCACACCACTTCCCTTAGAGAGATTCATGTATATCCATTTTAATACTTGAGTGGAAACAATTGTTGAATGAGAACTCAAAAATTGGGAGATGATAATATTATCAACCATTAAATTCCATTTAATAGGTTCTCAACACGTACTTTAGTGTATGAATATTCTTTTCCAATTGGACATTAGTTTAAGGGTGATAGGTTGTACTAAAATTCAATTCAGTTTTAAAATCATGTAAAAATACTTCTCTAGAATCTAGAAGTGAACCATAGGACACAATCACAAAATATTAATAGTGGAACCCTATAAAGACTCAATAATTAATTTACATATATCATGAAAATCCAATCAAGAGAAAAATATTCTTGAATAGCAATAAACTGAGTAGTCTTGGAGATTTGTTCCACCACAACCCATATCACAATGATTCCTTTGGATTACTCGAGAACACAAGTGACAAAGTACCTGGTGATGTTTTCCGATTTAAATGTAGGTATGGGAAATTATTTCATTATACCCTAGGAATTCTATCCCTATAATTTAACTTTATAACAAACAAAAAAATTTTAGGTGTACTCAGTATTCTCCTTCATGTTTTCCCACTAGAAGTTCTCTTTGAGATCACAACACATCTCACTGCTTCTAAGTTGTATAGAGAAAGGTGAATTATGAACATTATCCAATATATTTTTCTTTATCTCAGGTTATTAAGGTAAAAAATTATAGTTATAATTTTAATAAAACCATCTTCATCGATATGGACTTATTGAAGCTTCCCTTACTTTTCTACTTCCACCTAATTTTGAAGCTCCAGATCACCCCTTTCTCCCTCTTTTATCATCTCTTGGATATATGGTCAGGAGATTATTTTGGTAAGGTTAGATATATTCCACACTATTATGATTTATAGGTCCATCCT
Organism: Viscum album; assembly: GCA_963277665.1. NCBI lineage: Eukaryota > Viridiplantae > Streptophyta > Magnoliopsida > Santalales > Viscaceae > Viscum > Viscum album. Next base: position 80,095,269 of record OY728145.1, read on the forward strand.
TTTTATATCTATGAGGACATCTGTATCATGGATAGAGTATTATGTTCTTTTAATCTTAGAGTATCGGCTACCTTGTTTGCCTTTCCTAGATAGAAATGAATATAGATATCATAGTTCTCGATCAAATCGAACCATATTCACTGATTAATATTTATCTCCTTTAGTGTGAATAAATAATTTATACTCTTTTGATAAGTATGTATGTCACACTTCTCATCGTATATGTAGTGCCACAAAATCTTCAGAGTGAAGATCAAATTTTCTAGCTCCAGTTCATTTGTCTGGTAGTTCTGCTCATGGATATTCAATTATTGTGAGGTGTAGACTATATCTTTGGTATTTTTCATGAGTATAAAACCAAAAAATTTATTTAAATCATCCCCATATATCAAAAAAACCCTATCCACTTGATAGTAGTGTGAGTACATGTCCAATGATTATCTGCTTATTGAGATCCTTAATGTTTTCCGGACATTTTTCCATCGAGTCATACTTTACACATTTCCATGTTAACTTAGTTTATAGGATATAAAATCATGTGAATTATCTCAAAAAACATTGGTAGTACCCATTATCCATGAGAAATAAGTATTTCTATGACACTAGTGGGTCTGTGAAATTCAAAAATTTCTTTTGTCTTTGAAGTTTTTATAGAAATTCCCTCACGTGTGATCACATGCCCTAGGAATGTGACTTACTGCATCAAAAATTCACAATTAATGAAGTTAGTGTCTGTTTACCCATTTCATAATGTCTCCAACACAATCCTTATATTCTATTCATATTCTTTATTTATCTTGGATTAAATGAGAATATCATTGATGAAGACTACCATAAATTTGATGAGGTAGTCTCTAAGGACTCCATTCAGTAAATCCATAAAGACTGTAGGGGAATTAGTGAGTATGAAGGGAATCACTATGAACTTATTGTTTCTCTACCTTGTACTGAAGGATGTATTATGAATATCTTTTTTATTCATATTCATCTGATGATATCCAAAACAATCACTTTTGAGAAGTATTGAGCCCCTCTTAGTTGATCGAAGAATTCATCAATCATTGGTAGGGATTATTTTTTCATTATGGTGATTTTGTTGAGCTCTTGGTAATCTATATATATCCACATTGATTTATAATTTTTATATAAAAAGAGAAATGGATCATCCTAAAATATAAACTAGGGTGTATAAACCCTTTTCTAAATACTATTGTTGCTATTTATTTAACTCCACTAAATCAATCAGGGCCAACCAATAAGGGATATTAGGGATAGGACAGGCTCCGGGTATAATATATATTGATAAATATACTTTATTAGATGGTGTAAGTCTTAGAAAAACTTTGGGAAATACATTAGTGCATTCCCTAACATTGGTAAATTTCTCAAGGACGATACTTTACTTTGACTGAACCATTTGGAAAAGGTATTCTTATTTCATAGGGTATCAACATCAACACCATTGAGGAATTTTACAGATGCGATTCAGGATCTTCCTTGATTTTTTATAAGAGAAGATGATTACTCAGAATATTAAAGGATATTTACTTATCCTAATAGTTTTTGTGTGATCTATATATTGATAGCCAATCCATGACCAGTATAGAATCAAATTCTACTAGGGGAACTATTATAAGATTCACTAGAAGAATCATCCCACATACAATAATATCATAATGTTCCAGCACTTGAGATAGAATTTTCCCAACAATAGGTGTTTTTATAGATATATCTACTTAAATGTATTGGGGATTCAATTCAATAGTTCTAGATAAATTTTGGGCTATAAAGGAATGTGTAGAACTGGAATAAAATAATTTTTTTCCATTCTTGAGTTAATAGGATATGTACCTTTTAAAACATTATTTTTATGCCCTTCTTCATAATTAGTAATGAAATAAGATTTACATTATTCCCTTGTCTTTGGTGGTTGCTAACGTAGATTCCCCTCAATGACCAAAATTTTAGTGCGCTAAATTTGATAGTGACCTTGATACTAATATTTTAAGCATTGAACCATGGGTGGTGATTTATGAAGAGATTTAATTTCCTCCATCATACTATCCATATTCATTATGTCTCTTCAACATTCCTGAGCATTATAGAGACCCTACTATTTTTATATGACTATGACATAATTTTAATGGTAAAAAACATAAAAGTGTTACAAAACTAGGATCCAAATTTTTAGTATATTTGGAAAATTAGAAGCATAATTCACTTATGAATAATAAAACATAAACATTCATTTAAAACATTATTCTTTGTCCTTATAAATCTCAATATCTCTTTAGTACATGTATCACCTAAGGACATGCATCAATGAAATTGGTGAGCTAAAATCCCAGTAAGAGGATAAGGATAAGAATCAATATAACATGGGTGAGAATAATAATAATAATAATAATCATAACATAATAATAGGATAATCATCATAATCAAGAGAGGAATAATTTGATAAAGGCATGGAATGGGGAATTTTATAAAAACGAAACATCATGTCTTAGTGGTCAAATATAACACATAGTTGTGAACAAAGATAACATAATGTTCATGGATAATGTATTTTCATAATCATAACATCATCATTGTGAAAAAATATAGCATCATTTTTATGCATATTTCACATTATCTCATGATACAAAAAACATTACCCAATGCATTAGAGTGCTACACAATTCTTAAAGGACCCATTACAACATAACATTTACATAACCATGCATGCCACATAGAACATATATAAATCTTAGACATAAAATGTCCCTTGTAAAGGAATGAGTTTCATTTAATAAATAATCAATTCATAAATAAAAAATGATGTTCCCAAATGGTAAATGGAAACACATATTTGTTATAATAATCCCCACACTTGGGTGAAGAAGAACCAATCTCAAGAGAAGTCAAAATGTCTTTTGGAAAATAGAGTTATTTTGTAAAATATTTTTATTTGTCATAAATTAAAAATAGAAACATGTATATCATAGAAAAGAAAATTTAAGGAAAATGAAATTATATTTGAGAAATATTAATAGAATACCCACATTTAAATTTGGTATGAAAGAGGAATAACCCAAATAAAAGTAGTTGGGTTCGAGAATCCTCTTACCTTATGTCTGGATTCTTTTTCCACTTTAATATCCTAGAAAATAAAATAAAATTCATTAATTACCAAATATAGAAACTTTTCAACATGTATTTTATTTATAATAGTTTTATTAAGTTCTTTTATAGACATTTTTATGAGTTATAGAGTTCAATTCCTTCATTCATGGAGCGTTTTTTTTCTTGTTTTTCAGGATCAGTTTGCATGTATACAATTATGAAAGATCATGGAAAATGAGAATAAATCTACATAATTGAAATTATATGTTTTTAATTAACTTAAATATTTTGAAATGATATTATATATAATTTTTTATATGTTAATAGGATGATTCATCAGATAAAATGTTAATAAAAATGATTTTAATTTATTTTGACAGTTTTTACAACTATCATGAACTTATATCATTTTATTTGATATCATGTTTATATATTTTTCTTATAACATTATATAACTTATAATATGTATAATGAAATATCATTTAACAATAATAATGGTTTTATTACTGACCTTGAAGGAGGTAATGTATAATGAAAACACATAATCCATGATGGCGATAAATCGATACATCACATATGATGTTTTATTTATTAGAATAAAAGGGAAAAGAGAAGAGTTTTGATATAATATATTATATTAAAAAAAAAAATATTATAGTATATAAAATATACTCTAGTTCTCATTCCATTTGGATAAGGGGATTTTAGGGAGGATAATAAAAGGAAATAAATTAAATGATAACAAAAGAGGATTTTACCTCTTAAATTCGTCTCTCTAAGAAACTATTTAGGGAACATGGGTTTTGAATTTTATTGATACAAGAAGCTCTTGTATGTATGGAATATTCTTAGGAAGATAATTTGGAATAATTTCTACAATCTTCAGGGCTTTGGAGGTGTGAGGAGAATAAGAGGTGAGGGGTGGTAATTATAGGGGGAATACATTTTTTATTATTATATTCATTATTTTATTATTTTGGCTCAAGACTATCAATAATGATGAATCTTATCACTAAATATATTAAATATTGAAATATAGTTAGTTATTATGGTTCATACATCATCCATACGTGTAATGGCCCGGACCTCTCCGACCCATTCCTTTGTAAAAAAGAAGGCCACGAAGTGTTATGAAGGGTAAAATAGACTTTTCCCACACTTTCCAGAATTTTGAAACTACACGCCGTGTAGTTTGAGTACACTCCATGTACCCCCTTTCTGGGTATACCCCGTGTTGGAGCCGTGTCTTTTCCATGTGAAATAAGTGGGTACACGCCGTGTGTCTTGTACTACACGCCGTGTAGTCCTTCCCCGTGTACGCGTTACCAGTCAACGGCCGTGTGCCGTGTTGGAGTCGTGTCCTTTCCATGTGAAATAAATGGGTACACGCCGTGTTCCCAAACTACATGCCGTGTAGTCCTTCCCCGCATATTCGTTACCCTCAAACCGTGTGTTGACCAGTCAACGGCCGCAGAGCTGTGCTGGAAGCCGCGTGGAGACCGTGTAAAATAACCGAGTACATGCTGTGTACCATAAAGTACATGCCGTGTAATTTTGATTTTATCGCCTATAAAAGTAGGGTTCCCCTCCTTTTCAACTCACCCCTCTCCTCCCCTTTCCTCTGAGCAGAGTTCTCCCAAGAGACTCGAAGGCTCTTTCTTCCATAACTTCTTCGTTCAAGCTCTGATTTACGATCCATCAGCGGCCACGGGATCGTAACGACGAGGTGGAACTTCTAAGCTTGGATCCGTTGTCTTTCCTTCAGCATTTCCTTTCCAACTACCACCCAAGGAGGTTTTTTTGGGACTCGACGGAAGTGACGGACGCCAGCAGACGTCTTCTAAAGTTGATCCAGGGGAGCATTGCGATCAGAACCTGTTGAGGTAGGGATCTTACCTCCGTCTCTCTAAATTTTACATCATTCGGGGTGGGTATCCTCTTGTTTTCATGAGAAACAGTTAAACCTTTAAATAAAGATAATAACTGGTTAAAGAACGGGGATGGGGAAGTTGTGATGTTTATCTTTGTTTATCCTATTGTTATGTTATGAAATGAATAGGCTTATGCCTACTGAAAATCACGGTCATTGAGGGCCTTTGCTTGCGCAATTAAATGTTGCCCTATCTTTTTAGACCGTTTTTGTGGATAGAACCTTGTGGAATGTGGAATTTGGTCAATCACGTAAAGTTGGCTGTTTAAAATATGGAACCCTTGTGTGATCACCCCTGTTAAAAAAAAATGGAATAATGAACATGTGGGTGTTGGCTTGGTAATGTGGCATGTGATGGGGGTGTTTTGTGGGTTGTTGTGGATCGGGTGAGCATCGGGGCTACGGTTGGCTTGGATGTGGGATGGTGTGAATTTTATGTGGGTGACGGGCATCGGGGCTGCGATAAATTGTATCAAGGGATGATGATGTACGGTGCGGTTGTGGTTATGGCGGTTGGTAGCGAGGCTGCAGGGATGGGTTTGAATGTGAATGGGCTATGGGTTGTGAATAATAAATAAAAAGTGGAAGAGTTAATGAATGGTTGGTCATGGTAATGGAACGAGATTAATAATAAATGGGTTGGTTGGTTGATAAGAAGCACTTGGTTGTGTTGCTCATGTTTTCATAACTTGATTTGAGGATGGCATGGATATGTTTTACGAACGATCAATGTGGTTGGTTGTAGGTAGTTTCCCAGTAGTTAACTAACTAAATATACTAATTCTGCTAAAATGTGAAAAACTAAATGGGGTTGGGGTTGTTTTTTGTATGCATGCTTCGTAATAGTAGTGCCGAGGCATTTGATCAGTTTCTCTGTTTAGAAGCCATAGGTTGGGATGCGTGTTTGGTATACATATATATATATGTATCTTTTGTGTTTTATTGCACCCCACCCATGTTGAGCACTTAGTGCCGAACACTCCCATATCATGGGAGAGGGTGTTTTACCTTAGTTACTAGCTCCTTCATGCTCCTTCTCCCCTAGGTTGTGATGGATTGAGGTGACCTTACACCTAAGACTCTTCGGGTAGGTTTCGATTGGGGTGGATTTAACCCAAGACTCTTTGGGCAGGTTCTACTATTTTCCAAGAATCTTCGGGATGAGGCCCAGGTGTGTGCGGGTGGGATACGTGGTTGTGAGGCCCAGGTGTGTGCCGGAGAGATATGTGGTTGTGAGGCCCAGGTGTGTGCGGGCGGGATACGTGGTTGTGAGGACCAGGTGTGTGTGGGTGGGATATGTGGTTGTGAGGCCCAGGTGTGTGCGGGCGGGATGTGTGGTTTGTGAGGCCCAAGTGTGTGCGGGCGGGGAGAGTGTGGCAGCGTCAGGACGTTCACCGTTAGGAAGAGCAGCTAACTACTGGGAAATGGTGCAGGGTACCCAATACTCTTGTTCTTATATAATACTACCTGTTGTGATTGTGTTTTTGGTGAGTGTGGCTGGTGAGGTTGGGTGGATAGAATTCCTTTCTAGGTTTCTTCTGTTGTTCTCACGGGACATTATGATGTCACCCCACTTGTGCACGAGATCTTTAGGTTTCCCTACTGAGTATACTTGTATGCTCACCCTACGTTTACTTTTAGGTTTCCAGGAGGACTACCAGGGCCGTGTGGGACCCTACTAGTCAGACAGTTTGAGTTGTTGCTTTTTTTGTACACTTGTTTCTTTTGGTATTGTACTTTGAGATTTCTTGTACTTTCACCTTGTTATAAAATTTTTTAAACATGCATGTGGGCTTGGTTTGGGGTTATTTCAATACACTTTTTCTTTTCCTTTTTAGTGGTTGACTTGTCCTATTTCTCGATCTTAAAATAATAAAAGGGTAATGCCTCCCATATTTGTGAAAACTCATACCCTTGGTGCTAGTTGCCAACCCATTGCGTACTGGAGGCGGGACTCGGGGGTCATTATCTCCCTTTCCCCACTGCAATCTCAAGAGGGGCATCTTTGGGGGGAGGGGGTCGTGACAGAATGGTATCAGAGGTGAAGGTTGAGAGATAGGATGGAGTCTGGAGTTAGGCACAATGAGTATTGCATGGGATGGTAGGGAAACAGTGTTATTTAATCGTGGTGTGTGACATAGGCCAGGGAAGACCGGCTAGGACACAGGATTTTAGCCCCCCCGTGATCCGATGCAAGGACTCTAAGCCTACCGAACGACCAAGTGAGACTACATTTATTGTAGGGTAGAGACCCTAGGGAAGGTACATGCATCATCATGATTGTGTTTTACTTGATTTGGGTGTTCTGGGAAAGAAATTGAAATAAAATGATAAAATTAAACCCTGAGAAATTTCCTTACTACTTGGGCTTAGGCGATATTTGTTTATCGTACAACTATCGCACCTGGACGTCGTCCCCGGGTGGCTCAGACGGCCGAGGCCCAGCAGTTTCAGGCAGTCGATCAGTTGAGGATTGACTGAGAGGAGGAAGATAGCCAGTGGCAGAAGACTCTCCGTTCTTTCCAGTAGCAGAACCTCAAGAAGTACGAGGGTAGTACTTCGGATACAGAGACGTAGGGGTGTCTTGAAGAGATAGGGATCACTTTTACCTTGATCCGTTCTCTGAGGGAGTACTGGGTTCCCCTAGCAGTCAGTCAGCTGAGATGCGTGATGCGACAGTGGTGGACGCTCTACCTCGGAGAAAGGATAGAGGCAGAGGTTCCATGGGCTGACTTTGAGAAGGAATTCTGAGAGGAATTCCTTTCTTCCATGATCAAGGCGGAGAAGTGGCAAGAGTTACTCTCCCTTAAGAAGGGGAGTATGTCAGTACAAGAGTTGGGGATCAAGTTCAAGGATCTCCTGCGCTTTGCTCCGGATCTCTTTCCAGATGAGGAGTCTCGGGCGAGACGTTTGGAGGAGGCGCTTCGTCCTTCACTCCAGTATGCTGTCACCCCCTTCACCCCTCTGACGTACTTGGCGGTACAGAAGAAGGAAGAGTTTGTAGAGAGGATGCACTCGCTGGGAGGTGCACCATGAGAGGGGATCCAGCCGGGCTCATCGAAGGGGAAGGCAGTCAGCAGCAGGTCTCCTGCGACGGGACCTTCTAGGTTCAGGCCAGTGGGGAGAAGGCCCCAACAGTTCCAGTTCAGATATTCGGTTCCTCGTCCCTTTTTCACGAGCCCAGGACTGAAGTGTTTTTCTTGTGGAGGTTTCGGGCACGTTCAGAGTCGGTGCCCGACCCGAGCTCAGTACGGTGGAGGTGGGCAGGTTCAGCTCCCACCTCAGCAGCACCAGTTGCTGGCGCGGCCCTTCCAGCAGCAGCAGGACCATGCTCCTCTGAGGGCAGACTTTTCGGGAGGAGGAAGACCTCAGAGTGCTCCTCAGGGACCTCGACCAGAGCGTGGTCGGGGAGGTGGACGACATCAGAGAGGCAGAAGAGCTGGGCATGGACAGTTGCACGCAGTAGAGTTGACATCTCCAGTAGGACCAGAGGTGGTGCGAGGTACGATTTGTTTGATCATCACTCTTTTTTCTGCTTTGTTCGATTCGGGAGCTTCGCACTCCTTTTTTGCACCTGGTCTAGCCCATGCTTTGGGACTAGATGTAGAGAGACTTTTCGTACCAATGGTGCTGAGTACACCAGTTGGACGCCAGACCATCGTATCTTGTGTTTTCCGGGGATGTGGGATGACGTTGGGACCACATCGATCTAGTGGGGACCTTCTTCTATTACAGATGCAGCCATACGATGTCATCCTAGGCATCAAATAGTTGTTTTCTGTTAGTGCCGTTATCAACTGCTTCCGGAGAAGAGTCGTGTTCTCCGATGTGGACGGGAAGCTTGTAGCTTTTGTTGGTGAGAGGAGATATCAGGTGGGAAGCCGTCGTTTATAGCCTCTCCTTTCCTTGTCAGGCGGGTTATCAGTGGTTCCAGCTGATACAGAGATGATGGATGTCCCGGAGGTTGTTGGGGAGTTCCTCGATGTTTTTCCTGAGGAGGTTATGACTCTACCCCCCGATGTGACGTTGAGTTCGGGATAGACTTACAACCTGGTGCCCGTATGATTTTGATGTCCCCTTATCGGATGTCACCTTTGAAGTTTCGGGAGTTGCAGATTCAGATTGACGATCTGATGGAGAAGGGTTTTGTTCAACCCAGCGTATCGCCATTGGGTGCTCCAGTTTTTTTCGTGAAGAAGGAAGATGGTGGTCTCAGGCTATGCATAGACTACCAAAGGTTGAACTAGGTAACAGTCAAGAACCGCTACCCCCTTCCAAGGATAGATGATCTCTTCGACCAACTGAGGGGAGCATGTTGGTTTTCCAAGATTGATCTATGATCTGGATATCACCAGCTGAGGGTAAAGGATAGTGACATCTCAAAGACAGCTTTCAGGTGAAGGTATGGGCACTTAGAGTTTGTAGTAATGTCGTTTGGAGTTACGAATGCACCGACTGTGTTCATGGGACTTATGAACTTTGTCTTCCGAGAGTTTCTGGACCGGTTCATTGTTGTGTTTATCGATGACATCCTGATCTACTCAAGATCAGAGGAGGAACACGTTGAGCATCTCAGGGCAGTCTTGGAAGTCCTTCGACACTACCAGATTTATAGGAAATTTTTAAAGTGTAAGTTCTTGACACAAGAAGTACACTTCCTTGGGCACGTAGTGTCTCAGAATGGAGTGTCTGTGGACCCGTCAAAGGTGGAGGCAGTTGTTTCTTGAGCAACACCCAAGAGCGTGGCAGAAGTTCATAGTTTCCTGGGGTTCGCAGGTTACTATCGGAGGTTCGTTCCAGACTTATCTCGAGATGCTGCTCCATTGATATCTTTGACTAGAAAGAACCAGGTCTTCCTATGGAGCGAGCAATGCCATAAGGCTTTCGACTACCTGAAGGAGAAGTTGGTCAGTGCTCCTATACTCAGGTTTCTAGAGGAAGGGTTGTTGTATGAGGTTTTTTGTGATGATTCTGGCCTTGGTCTGGGGTGCGTGCTGATGCAGAGGAAGGGAGTGATCTGTTATGGGTCTAGGAAGTTAAGACCTCACGAGCGTAACTATGCCACCCATGACCTAGAGCTTGCAGCAGTAGTGTTTGAACTGAATTTGTGGCGACATTACCTCTTTGGGGAGCGCTTTATGGTCTTCTTAGATCACAAGAGCATGCGTTATATATTCTCCTAGCGTGACCTGAACCTGCAGCAACGGAGATGGGTCGAGTTTCTCCAAGAATATGACTTTGAGATCTCTTACACTAAAGGTAAGGGCAACATTGTGGCTGAAGCCCTCAACAGGAATTCGCATATGGAAGTGGTTAGGGAATCCACTAATGCTTGGAAGGAGATGGGAGAGTTGGCTGCCTTGCACTTGGATGCTAGGGTAGTAGGTGTTGGAGGCTGTTTGTTTCAGATGATGGTGCAGTCCTCCTTGTTGCAGCAGGTGGAAGATTCTCAGTGGGGGGACTCTGAGGCAGAAGTGATGCGGGATCGTGTCGATTAGGGGAACTCTCTAGAAGGATGGTCAGAGGATAGCCAACATCAGATGCTTATCCATGGAAGGTTTGTCCCGGAGACAATGCGTGAGGGAGTTCTCTGTGAGTTCCATAGCTCAGCCTTGGTGGTACATCCAAGAGTTTCAAAAATGTACCAAGGCCTGAGGGAACCGTTTTGGTGGCCCGAGGTGAAACGGGTAGTGGCAGAGTTTGTGGCTAAATGCCTAGTGTGTCAGCAAGTGAAGGCTGAACACCATGTTCCCAGTGGTTTATTGCATCCTTTAGATGTCTCCGAGTGGAAGTGGGATGACATCTCAATGGACTTCGTCACAGGACTACCTAGAGCTCAGGGTGGTTATGATGCTATCTGGGTAGTGGTGGATTGACTGAAGAAATTATCCCACTTCTTAGCAATTAAGGAGTCGGGCCTGGTGAGTACCTTATCACAAAGGTACATAGACGAGGTGGTGCGTTTTCATGGAGTTCCAAAGACCATCGTCTCAGATTGGGATACTCGGTTTACCTCACGAGTCTGGAGGAGGTTACAACATGCTTTTGGCACCCAACTATGCCTTAGCACTACTTTCCACCCCCAGACCGATGGGCAAACAGAGCGGACTATCCAGACGATGGAGGACATGCTGCGAGCATGTGTTCTGGATTTCGTAGGATCATGGGTACGCCAATTTTCTTTAGTAGAGTTCACATACAACAAAAGCTTCCAATCTACTATTGGCATGGCACCATTTGAGGCTTTGTATGGAAGACCGTGTCGTTCACCCATTTGCTGGGAAGAGGCTGGTGAGACAGGTGCTATTGGGCCAGAGGTAGTGCAGATAACCACAGAGAAAGTCCAGCTTGTACGTGAGAGGATGAAAGCAGCTCAGGACTGACATAAGTCTTATGCTGATCATCGGAGGAGGCCCTTGGAGTTAGAGGTAAGATATCATGTGTTCTTGAAGGTTTCCCCTCGACAGGGGAAGCAAGGGTTTGGGAAATGGAGAAAGCTCTCACCTAGGTTCATCGGACCTTTTGAGGTGCTGAGGCGAGTCAGTGAGGTGGCATATCAGCTGGCCTTTCCACCTCAGTTGGAGAAGGTCCATGATGTCTTACACGTCTCCCAGCTTCGTCGGTACTTAAACGATGACTCTCACGTTATCGACTGGGGAGAGTTAGATATGGGAGACGATGCGACCTTCGAGGAACGACTAGTCAGAATCGAGGATCATAAAGAGAAGGTGCCCCGTGGAAGAACCATTCCATTGGTTCGTGTGTTGTGGAGGCATGGCGGCCTCAAGGAGAGCACTTGGGAGCGGGAGACCCAGATGCACGCTCAGTACCCAGAGTTGTTTTGACTTGTGTTTTACCTTGTTCTTCTGAGCTTTGTGTTGATGTTATAATTTGTACCTTTGATATATGGAATTCTTTGCTTTTCGGTTGTGACACCTTTTGTTTCCTTGTTCCCTGGTAATGTTTAACATGTCCGGATGTGTGGGGAAAGGGAAAAACCTGGCCCTTAATCGAGATGCATTAATGCGGATGCTATTGAACCCATGCGGGCGAGTCAGTGCCGCCTAAAGTGGATAATATCTCGACATAAGAGAAGGAATTTCCCAAAACCACGTGTTCGGGCAGTGTGTTGGTTGTGTGGTGTTGGGGGTAGTGCGAGTTGAAAAATCCTAATGTATGAAAGTGGGAAGACCCAATTCTTAATCGAGACGCGTTAATGAGGATGCAATTAAACCCGTGTAGGCGAGTCAGTGCCGCCTAAAGCGGATAATATCTCAACATAGGATAAGGAATTCCTAACACATATGATTAGGGTTATTGGTTGGGTTCCTATTATAACGATAACCCTAAGAGGTATCTTGTTGGGTTCCTCTAGGTTGGTTTTTGAATTCTCGGGGATGAGAATGTTTTAAGAGGTATCTGATGTAATGGCTCGGACCTCTCCGGCCCATTCCTTTGTCAAAAAGAAATCCACAAAGTGTTCTGGAGGGTAAAATGGACTTTTCACACACTTTCCATAATTTTGAAACTACACGCCGTGTAGTTTGAGTACATGTCGTGTACCCCCTTGCTGGGTATACCCCGTGTTGGAGCCGTGTCTTTTCCGTGTGAAATAAGTGGGTACACGCCGTGTGTCCAGTACTACACGCCGTGTAGTCCTTCCCCACGTACGCGTTACCAGTCAACAACCATGTGCCGTGTTGGAGCCGTGTCCTTGCCGTGTGACATAATTGGGTACACACCGTGTGCCCAAACTACACGCTGTGTAGTCCTTCCCCGCGTATGCGTTACCCTCAAACCATGTGTTGACAAATCAACGGCCACGGCGCCGTGTTGGAAGCTGCGTGGAGACCGTGTAAAATAACCGAGTACACGCCGTGTGCCATAATGTACACGCCGTGTAATTTTTCTTTTCTCACCTATAAAAGGAGGGGTCCCCTCCTCCTTTTCCACTCACCCCTTTCCTCTCCTTTCCTCTGAGCAGAGTTCTCCCAAGAGACTCGAAGGCTCTTTCATCCATAACTTCTTCGTCCTAGCTCCGATTTATGATCCGTCAGTGGCCACGGGATTGTAACGATGAGACGAAACTTCCAATCATGGATACTTTGTCTTTCCTTCAGCCTTTAATTTCAAAATTCCACCCGAGGAGGTTTTTCCGGGACTCGACGGAAGTGACAGATGCCGATGGACGTCTTCTAAAGTTGATCCGAGGGAGCGTTGCGATCCGAACCTGTTGAGGTAGGGATCTTACCTTCGTCTCTATAAATTGTGCATCATGTGGGGTGGGTATCCTCTTGTTTTCATGAGAAACAGTTAAACCTTTAAATAAAGATAATAACTGGTTAAAGAATGGGGATGGGGAAGTTGTGATGTTTATCTTTGTTTATCCTATTGTTATGTTGTGAAATGAATAGGCTTATGCCTACTGAAAATCACGGTCGTTGGGTGCCTTTTCTTACGCAATTAAATGTTTCCCTATCTTTTTAGACTGTTTTTGTGGACGGAACCTTGTGGAATGTGGAATTTGGTTAATCATGTAAAGTTGGATGTTTAAAATTTGTAACCCTTGTATGATCACCCCGGTTAAACAAAAATGGAATAATGAACATGTGGGTGTTGGCTTGGTAACGTGGCATGTGATGGGGGTTTTTTGTGGGTTGCTGTGGTTCTGGTGAGTAGTGGGTCTACGGTTGTCTTGGTTGTGGGATGATGTGAATGTTATGTGGGTGACGGGCAGTGGGGCTGCGATAAATTGTATCAAGGGATGATGATGTATGGTGCGGTTGTGGTTATGGCGGTTGGCAGTGGGGATGTAGGGATGGGGTTGATTGTGAATGGGCTATGGGTTGTGAATAATAAATAAAAAGTGGAAGATTTAATGAATGGTGGGTCGTGGTAATGGAACAAGATTAATAATCAATGGGTTGGTTGGTTGATAAGAATAACTTGGTTGTGTTGCTCGTGTTTTCCTAACATGATTTTTGGATGGTAGGGATATGTTTTACGAACGATCGATGTGGTTGGTTGGGGATAGTTGCCCAGTAGTTAAGGAACTAAATAAACTAATTCTACTAAAACGTGAAAAAATTAATGGGGTTGGGGTTGTTTTTTTTATGCATGCTTCATAGTAGCAGTGCCGAGGCATGTGTTCAGTTTCTCTGTTTAGAATCCATAGGTTGGGATGTGTGTTTGGTATACATATATATATCTGTATCTTTTGTGTTTTATTTCACCCCACCCATGTTGAGCACTTAGTGCCGAACACTCCCATCTCATGGGAGAGGGTGTTTTCCCTTAGTTACTAGCTCATTCCTGCTCCATCTCCCCTAGGCTGTGATGGCTTGAGGCGACCTTACACCTAAGACTCTTTGGGTAGGTTTCGATTGGGGTGATTTTAGCCCAATACTCTTTGGGCAGGTTCTAATCTTTCCCAAGAATCTTTGGGATGAGGCCCAGGTGTGTGAGAGCAGGATACGTCGTTGTGAGGCCCAGGTGTGTGCGGGCGGGATACGTAGTTGTGAGGCCCAGGTGCATGCGGGCGGGATACGTGGTTGTGAGGCCCAGGTGCGTGCGGGCGGGATGTGTGGTTTGTGAGGCCCAGGTGTGTGCGGGCGGGGAGAGTGTGGCAGCGTCAAGACGTTCTCCATTAGGAAGAGCAGCTAACTACTAGGAAATGGTGCGGGGTACCCAATACTCTTGTTCTAATATACTACTACCTGTTGTGATTGTGTTTTTGGTGAGTGTGGCTGGTGAGGTTGGCTGGATAGAATTCCTCGCTAGGTTTCTTCTGTTGTTCTCACGGGACATTAGGATGTCTCCCCACTTGTGCACGAGAGCTTTAGGTTTCCCTACTGAGTATACTTGTATGCTCACCCTACGTTTACTTTCAGGTTTCCAGGAGGACTACCAGGGCCGTGCGGGACCCTACTAGTCGGACAGTTGGAGTTGTTGCTGTTGCTGTACACATGTTTCTTTTGGTATCGTACTTTGAGCTTTCTTGTACTTGCACCTTGTTAAAAAATTGTTCAAACATGCATGTGGGCTTGGTTTGGGTTTATTTCTATACCCTTGTTCTTTTTCTTTTTGGTGGTTGACTTGTCCTATTTCTCGATCTTAAAATAATAAAAGGGTAATGCCTCCCATATTTGTGAAAACTCATACCCTTAGTGCTAGTCGCCAACCTGGGGCCTACTGGAGGTGGGACTCGGGGGTCATTATCTCTCTTTCACCATTTCCAGCTCAGGAGGGGCATCTTTGGGGGGAGGGGGTTGTGACAATACGCTATCTAGGGCTCAAATATTCATGTATTTAGCTTATATAAAAAATTATCGTATTTTATTATTCGCAAAAAATTCATTTATTTTAGAAGCAAACAAAAAATTCACTCCAACAAATATTTCAACTTGTAGAATTAAAAAATGGACTACATTTTATGAAAATAATTTTTTAAATATTAGAAATTTAATTTTTAATTAAAATATTCATTTATTTCAAAAATACAAATTTTAATATTATAGTCGTTTTTTGAAACATTGAAAAATTAATTAATGTCTCATAAAATTATATTATAATTATAATAAAATAAATTATTAATTTATGAATCTATTTTATGAAAATACATTTTAATTTAAATGATTATTTTAAATAAAAAATTGTAAATAAAACTTTCCATTTCACAAAAATACCAATACTTAATTTATCAATATTAAAAAATGTATTATTTTCACTACGATATTATTATATCATGTTTTAATTTATATGATGCCTGAATTTTATTTATACTTTCATAGGAGAGGTTACTATTTTATTGGTCAGATTAGTATTCCTAATGGTCATGTTACTATTCCATGGTTTAAGTTACTATTCCATCAGTACAGGCTTTCTAATTTATATAAATATAATTATTTAATTTTTCATTTATTAGAATACTATTTTTATTGGGGTATATATTCTATGTATGTGTTTTATATCATAAAAAAAATTATAAGGGGAAAATTCCATTGATAAAAGTTTGAGTCATTACATTCTTCCCCGCATTTTAAATTTCTCACTCGAAATTTTGATTTACATATTAGGTTGAAAATAGATGATGAAATTTTTACTTTGTCACTTCCTCCAATTCCCATGTTGCCTCTTCATACTAACGGTTCATCCACCACACATTGACAAGTTGAGTTTTCTTATTGCGTAGGACTTTTTCTATTATGTTAAGATCTTTAACAACTACTCTTTATTTGAGAGGTCATTTTCTAGTTATACCACCTCCAAATTCAATACATGTGATTTTTTAGGTTTTTACTTCCTCAATAGTGATACATGGAAGGAATCAGGAACTTGAGACATATTTGGTGAAATTGAAAGATGATTGTCTATTGATCCAATGTGATCAAGGGTCTCAAAGGGGATAATGCACCTTAGGCTAAGGTTAAATTTATTAACAAACCACATGTCTCTTTTACATGGTGATATTCGAAGGAAAAACTTTTCTCTAACATTTAACTCTAAGTCCCTTCGATGGTTGTCAACACAACTCTTTTTCCGACTCTGATTAGATTTTATATGTTGTTTTTAATGACCCAAACTGTTATAATAACCCCCCTTGAAATTTAATTAAATGTATTATTATGTAATATGGTTATATAAAAAACATGAAATTTTTTGGTTTTATTATATCTTATCATATTTAAATGATAATTAAGCATCTTTACCATTAAAAATATAGCCGTTGAACAGTAATCCTATGATTAATATAAATATAAGGTTTCAAGAAATCTAATTGACATAGACAAAGAAAGGCATGGCCTGAAAAATTATAACCTTTGAAGCCCATTTATTGGAGCTTATGAGGGAGATAGAATCACTATGCTTTGAACTTGACCAAGACCAAGCTTCGATCTAATAACTAAATAATTAGTGAAACCAATGATGGGAGATGTTCAAGCTCATCAAGATCACGACCCAAACCATGTTTGTCGAACCACCCCATGAAAGTCCCTCCATAATGTACGTTACCCTTATGGAATTTTCTGGTGTACTAAAGTGATATGTATCAATACAATATAAATACGAGTTTTTACATTTTTTGTATATAATAGTGAATATATTTTTGTCATATCATTATATCTTTATAAATGATTTTAATTTATGATTCAATAAAAAAAATAATAGCTTTGGTTAATATTCAAATACAATTAAGGAATTAATTTTCATTTATTAATGGATTTTTGAAATAAATAATGTTTTTAAAAAATATTACAATTAAATAATTTTTATTAAATATAAATGATCATATAATTTTTATGAAGTCGAATGTAATTTTTATAGCGGTTCAAAAACTGTTATTGTCTAAAAACCCAACATTTATTAATAAATTTTGATTTTATTTAAATAAGAATAGATATATATTTATAAAATTATGTATATAAAATGAATATTATTTTTCAAATCATAATTTCAAAATTATATAATGGTGATTTTTTCATAATTTTCTAAGATAGTCAAATTTTTAGGTAAAAAATATATATATTATAAATATACATTGTTTATTATAACATCATAATGACACAAAAGTGATGTAACATATACTATAAATGGGATATATGAACAAATATATGTTTTACCTTTAAATTAATGTGATTTTAAATTTATTTGGTTAATTTTAAAAAGCCTTTATGAATCCTCTAAAACTATTAATATATTTTAAGGTTTTAAATCATTTATGTAAGAGTATGACTGAACTCCACATATGAAAATGTATTATTTAATTAAGTTTGGCCCCTGAACATAAACCTTAATTATATACACTCCCATTTTTCATAATTCATGGGAAAAAACAATGGATGGTTTGTGTTTTTTGTTATTTTATTTTGTAGAGTCCAAAATCAAAATAATAAAGAAATCACCCTAATTTTCTATACAAACCCACCCATCCTCCCATTTATATTTTCTCAAAATCATTGTATAATATCAAATATTATCCCTCTACTCTATATAGTCATCCGAAGGCACCCTAAATCTCTCAATAATCCCCTACCAAGTACTTGGAGTCACACACTCAAGTAAGGGATCTTCCAATCTACTTTTTTTATCAAGCACTTCTTTTTGTTATATCTCTAAAAGTCAATTTTCTTATCTTGGGATATGTTATTTCATATCCTCCATATAGTAAATTTTATTAATGAATTATTTTATGTTACTTTAACTCTCATTAATCCTTCCATGGTCCTTTATGTACACCCATTACCATTCCAAAATTTAGTAAGGGATTTATCCCTTCTTATTTCCATTCAAGCACTCCTTTTATGTTATAAATATTAAATTAGATTAAATTATATTATAATATGTTATTTTATATCCCTTATAAAATAAATTTTATTTATAAATGATGATATATTCCTTTCACTCTCATTAAGCCTTCCATGATTCATTATGTACACCCGTTACCATGCCGAAATGTAATAATAGATTTTTATCTTTTCATTTCATTTCAAGAACTTCATTTATGTTATTTATCTTAAATTAAATTTTTTTATGTTGTTATATGTTATTCCATATTACCATTACTTTACATTTACTGTATTAATGATTAGATACCCCTTTCACTCTCATTATTCTCCCATGATCTTTTATGTACACCTTTTACCATGCTGAAATATAGTCAGGATTATTTTATTCTTTCATGTTTCATTATTACCTTATGCCTTTTATTTAAAATTTATAATTTTGGGATATGTTTTACATGTCCCCAATACTTTAATTTTATTAGTGAAGACTTTCTGTTTCATCAACCCATTTTTACAAATATTTAAGTGACATAATTATGCTACCAAAATATCACCGTGATTTTCCATGACAAATAAATTGTGTAGTGAATACCATATCCATTTCATATTCAAGTGTTTTCACCTCTATGCCCATATATTTGTTTATTTGTGACTTATATGTATGTATTACTCACTCCTTTACCATGTAATGGATTATTATGATGAATGAATCCATGTTTTATGATCTATCTGGCACACTAAATCATGATAATGAAATAAATGTGATGAGTGCACTAGAAATTTTATAGAGCTCTAATGCATTGAGTAATGTTTTGTATCATGATATGTCATGAAGGGATAGGGAGTGAACCTAATTCATTTATGAAATTGTTTCATAATGATGTCTTTTTAGTTTATTCTTGAACTATGTTTATGAAGCAATGTTTAAGTTGTTGCCACATTTCCCATGTTATGATTATAATGTTATATCATGTCTCATTGTTCATGTTTATGAATCCTACTCTTTTTATTCTCGATTGATATTCTATTTTCTAAAATAAATCACCTTATTTCGTGTTTATTACCTTAATGAGATTTATAGATCACCCTTTTATTATGTTATTCCCAAGGTTATCCCACATAGTTTTAAAATCCATGAAATTTTAGAATCATTTTAATTATGTTTTTAATAATGTTGTTGTATCCCATGTTCAAGAAATTATGATATGTAACTAATTCAAAAATACACTATAATTATCCATATTTTAGGTTATATTATGTTTAATCTTATGAAATAGATCATGTATTAATGTTAAATAAATAACAGGGTTTTTATAGTTGGTATTTGATGAAACGTTTAGTTTTTTTTTGATTTGGATTAGAAAACTCTTACGAAATATTTAGGGATAAGACTATGTATAAGAAAACATCCTGAATTTTTTTAAGTGTAGAGTGAGTGTTTTTTTAATAAAATACATATTTGTCTGGATACTACAAGTGTATGTGGTTTTGGAGTAAATGTACCAAGGGGTAACAACTCCCACAATGTGTGCCTGTCTGGATTCGGTGTAGCCTGATCCAAAAAACGAGCCTTACAATGCACCTGGTTTTAAATTCCTAGTGTATGTGATTTGGTAACTTCATAATATCATTATGAACCATATTTAAGGGAAAATAAAATTCCCATAAGAATATATGTTAGGAAATAAATCATGGATAACATAGGTTGAAGCCTAGAAATTCATAAGTTAAAGAAATAAATGTAAGTTATAAGTTACCCTTTTGATGTAATTAAATTTTCATTTATGTGTTTAATAGTTTAAAAATACTCATCCCTAATATCCTTTTATTCTATAAAATGGATAAAAATAAGAGGAATCTGGAAAAAAATCAATGTAAAGGACAGTGTGATAACTACCCCAATGAGATGTCTAACTTGATAGGAGTAGAAATCACAAACTTCATGAAGATACTCACTTAGCTAACTCAGCTTTTGAATAGAAATCTAGATTATGAGAAGCATCCAAATCACCCCTAAGAGAGAACAATCTGTGATTTAGGCCTTTATATGTCAAATGCCTCCAACTTTTAAGGGATAATCTGATTCCTTAATAATTGAACAATTGATCAACTCCCTTGAGAAGATCTTCTCTATTATTAAATGTTATGAACAAGAGAAGGTTCTACGGGATTTTTTTCATTTGGAGGGAGAAGGTGATCAATGTTGGACATTAATTAAGAATACGAATCCTGGGAAATAGATCTACGTGATGGAGTTGAAATAATTCTGGAAAATATTTTTTGATAAATATTTTCCTTCCACTCTCTTTCTTAAAATAGAAAGGGATTTCCTAGCCCTCAAAGGAAAAGTTGAAAACTCTATTAGGGAGTATGACAAAAACATCAAAAGTATTGAACAATAATTATCTGGATTTTTCATTACCCCTGAATGAAATGTTGACCACTTATTTGGTGGGCTAAAACCTAGTCTACAAATTCCATGAAGATCTATGACTTTGATAGCTATAAGGGAATTGTCTGATGTTTCCTAAAACATGATATGGAGATAAACTAATATCAAGGGTATCATAGGGATAAAAGCGTAAAGTGGATTTTAATTCTAGTGGTCTGATGGAGAAATCTAACGGTGGCAAGAAATTTCAACATCCCACTTGTCAAAGGTGATGAATAAAGCACCCTAAAAATCGCCTAAAGGGAATGAAGAAATTATTTGGGTGTGGGAAGGAAGGACACCAATCTAACAATTGTACACAGAAGAAACATGATAATATGATAAAGGAAAATAATTCTCCGGTCAACCCTCAACACATAGTTTATTGCCTCAACTGCAAGGATCTAGGGCACTTTGAAAATCAATGCAATACGCCAAGGATTTTTTTAGAGAGAACGAACAACCTACAAGGTAGAAAGAGAGAGATTTTTCCATCCCAACCACTAAGGTGGATCTCAAAAAACAAATGGTGAGAGGTACACTAGTTATTCATTAAAGGATAGTGAATGTACTTTTTGATTATGGTTCTACACATTCCTTTATATCATGAAATTTTAATATAACTGTCAAAACACCACCATAAATTATGAAAGTAGAGATGTCTGTGAAAGTGTAAAATAGATCAATTATTGCTTCCCAAGTATATAACTCCTCCTCCATCACAATTTGTTGGTAAAATTCCCAGTGAACCTTGTCATACTCTTTTTGGTGGAATTTGATGTTATTTTGGACATGGATTGGCTTTCCCTATATAAGGTCAACCTAAATTTCTACAATATGGAAATCAATATTTGTATTGTGAATGAACCCCTAATTTTTTATAAGTGAAAGGAGTATAATGGAACTTATTTAGAAAAAAATCACAAGCATGGATATTATTTCCAAATGATTAAGCGTATCTAGCTAAAATTATTTATTTTAAGGGAAGAACCATCCTCTAAGACATGCCAATTGTGAAGGAATACACTAATGTGTTTCCTATGGAATTTATTAGTTTTCATCCTAGCTGAGAGGATGAATTTTCAATCAATATTATAAATTGATAATTTCCATTATATAACACCCCATATAGAATGGTAGTTTTAGTAAATAAAGAGTTGAAGAAACAACTATAGGCGAATCTAGATAAAGGGTTCATACACCCATGTGCTTCACCATTGGGTGAACCATCTCTCTTCATCAAGAATAAGGATGGGTCAATACGCCTTCGCATCGATTATTGTAAGCTCAAAAAGATCATGATGATGAATAAGTATCCACTTCATCAAATTTATGACTTTTTTAGTCAACTACATAGTGAAAAATACATATCTAAGGTGGATCTTTGGTCAGGATATTATCAAGTAAGGGTGATGAAGGAATATATCCCCAAGACTACTTTTTATACAAGGTACATGCACTATGAGTTCATAGTAATTCCATTCAAGGTCACTAATACTCTAAAAATATTCGTAGAATTCATGAATAGAGTTTTTAGAGATTAACTCAACAAATTTGTGGAAATATTTATATATAATATTATAATATACTCCAAAACCAAGGAAGAGCATGAGGAGAATCTAACCACTGTGCTAAAGACCTTGCGAAAGGAGAATCTTTATAAAAAGTACATAAAATGTGAGTTATGGTTGATGGATGCCTCATTATTGGAAAATATTATCCTAAGAAATGGGATATATGTGGACCCTTCAAAAAAAATGAAGGATGGTTGAGGACAACATATGTGATAGATATCAATAGTTTCCTTGAGTTATCCAGGTACTGTCGTTGATTTGTCAGAGATTTATCACAATTTTCAAACCCTCTAACCAAGATAACTTAAAATGGATTCACATTTTCATGGAATGATGAATGTGGAGAGATGTTTAAGGAACTAAAAATGAGGCTTATCACTACACCAGTTATCACACTACCCACAAGTGGAGTGATTTTCGTGGTATCTAGTAATGCTTCAAAGAAGGTATTGGGTTGTTTGTTAATGAAAAAAAGACAAAGTCATAGCCTATGCTTCATGATAGTTGAAATTTCAAAAACAGAACTACCCAATGCATGATCTGGAGTTGGATGCAATGATATTTTCTTTGAAAATATGGTGGGATTATCTATTTGGGGGAAAGTGTGAAGTATATACAGATAAAAAAAGTCTCAAATATATATTTACATAGAAATAACTGAATATGAGCTAAAGAAAATGGTTAGAGAGGATCAATGACTATAACTACTCAATCCACTACCATCATAGTAAAGTGAATAAAGTGGTGGATGATCTATGTAGAAATGATACAAAAATTATATCATTGATGAGAATTGAGAGGGATCTGATCTTCTTATATTTGGAAAGTATGGATATGGGAATCATAAAGGAAAGAAAATAATCAATACTTTCACAAATGATTACTCAACTATCTCTTCTGGAGAGGTTGAATAATCCTCAATGAAATGATGTGGGAATTCAGAAGAAAGTGAAAACTATTAGGAATGGGAAATACATGGAGTTCAATGTTAATGAAGGGGGAATTTTTTATATTTGGGTCAAGACTACGTGATCCATAAAATAACAAGTTAAAGAAGGAACTATTGGATATTTCACATAGTTTGATTATTTCCATTCACCCAGGAAGCCCAAACATGTATCAAGATATCCATGAGAACTATTGGTGGGAAAATATAAAGAAGGATAGCACTAAATACACATCAAAGTGCTTGGTATGTCTGTAAGTGAAGGCTAAAAGGCATAAGTCTAAGGGGATGTTGTAACCATTACCCACACCAACATAGAAATGAGAAAATGTCACCATGGAATTTGTCACCGGGAATCGAAATGCATCTAAGGGAAGTAATGATATATTGGTTGGGGTGGATCATCTTACAAATACTTCACACTTCATTGCTATTTGATAGGGCTTATCACATGATTAATTTGCACATATATACATCATAGAAGTGGTAAGGTTGCATGGAGTACCACTATTGATTGTATCCGATCGTGATCCGAGATTCACCTCCATCTTCTAGAAAAGTCCCCAACATGCTCTAAAAATCAAGGTAAACATCATTATGGACTATCATCTTCAATATCATAGCCAATGTGAGAAAAATATTCAGAAACCTGAAGACATGTTGCAAGAATGTTCTATTGAATTGAAAGGAGGATTGGACTAACATCTTCCTATGGCCGAGTTCTCTTACAGAAAAAAATTCCAATCAAGAATCCAAATTGCTCCCTATGATGCACTATATGGGAATTGGTGCAGAACACCTGCATGTTGGGATGAAGTTGGGGAATGAAAACTGCTATGTCCTGAAATGGTTGAGGAATTGGTGGAAAAGGTCAAGACCATTCAACAACACATCAAGGATGATCAAAGTTAAAAAATTAGATATTCTGAAAATCATAAATGAGACCTAGAGTTTTATGTTGGAGACATGGTATTCCTTCACATGTCTCCATGGAAGAAAGTCATGAGATTTACAAATAAGGGAAATATTAGTCTAAGATACATCGATCCATTTGAGATCCTTAGTAGAATTAGAGCGGTGGCCAAATGAATTTCACTCCCACCAAACCTATCTCATGTACATGATGTATTCAATGTAACCCTCTTAATAATGTACATACCAGACCCCTCACATGCACTCAATCTAGTGGTGGTACCATTAGAGAATGGCCTTTCATATGAGGAGAAACTAATGAATATCTTAGACCATAGAGACAATGTTCTACAAAATAAGACAACAGACCTAGTCAAAGTTTTGTAGAGAAACCAAAAGTTTGAAGAAGAAATGTGGTAACAAAAAGAGGGGATGAAACAAAGTTACCCTAATTTATTTTAATGTGGTAAATAAAATTTTTTAGGGTGAAATTTCTTAAGCATGTAAGATTGTAACAACCCAAACTGTTATAAATAAAATTACCCTTGCAATTTAATTTAATGTATAAGTATGTAATATGGTTATAGAAAACACATGCACTTATTTGGTTTTAGTATATCCTATTTTATTTAAATGATCGTTAAACATTATTACCATTGATAATATAAGTGTTGAATAGTGATCACAAGATTAGTGTAAACATATGGGTTTAACAATCCAATTAATATAGAGAAAGGAACTAATTTATCAACTAGTAGAATTGTACCCCATGAGACACATTTATTGGAGATTATAAGGGATATTAAATCACTGGGATTTGACCTTGACCAATACCAAGATGAGATACAACAAATCAATCATGAGTAAAACTATTTATAGGAGAAGCTCAAACTTATCGAGATCACTGTTAGAAACATGACCGTTCTATGCATGAAATGGAGTTTGGTTTGTGTTTGTTGTCAATAATAATTGGATGTTTATAATGTTCTCTAGGAAAAGGATCATACAGTTCAATTAGACAATAATATTGAAGGTGGTGTCATTTCCTAGTGTTTTCTAAATTTTTGGGCTTGGAAATAAGAAAATAGAGAAATGTGTGTTTGGAAAAGAATGTTGTGCACAAGATTATAAGTGTTTTTTAAACTTGCACACAAGGCATGTTTCGGGATCAGAACATCAAAAAATGGAAAAGGCATGAGCTGCGTGAAAAATATGTAGTTGTGCGCGGAGAACGATTCTTGTATGAAAAGCATTGCGTGAAAAATGAGAGTTTTTTTTGCGACATGGTGGGTTTTTCACATGGGGGTCAGCAACACCTATAAATAAGAGGTGACCCTCTCATTCGGTATGAATGAATAATTAGAGAAGATCTGAGTTCTGATGCATGTATAATTTGTGCGAAAAAGGAGTTGCACAGAAAAGTTGAAGTTGCACAGAAAAGTTAAAGTTGCGCGCAAAAAATAAAGTTGCGCACAAAAGTTAAAGTTGTGCACACGTGAAAAGGAAATCTTTTGCATGCAAAATTTAGATCCTGCACGCACATGGTAGGTATTTCATGCAATTGTCAGTGTAGGCTGAATTCATGTTTTGAATATCTGGTTTAGTGGTCCAGTGATTTCAGGTGCATCAATTCAGGACTTCAATGCAAACAGTGTCTCATGATTAACAGAGACAAAGACTTCAATTCAAATATATTGAAGCGACCATCAAGTCGAAAAACTGAGTTTGACTTATCTCAAGGTAGTGAGCTAGGGGGAGTCGAGGGAAGTGATCTATGGGATCTAGTGAGCTATCACTGAACCTTTGTAAAGGCAGTTTTGTTAGCATAGAGTGACTATGACCAAATCATGTAATCCTTAAACTAGTAAAGGTTATTAGATTTAGGTTCGACCGACACACTGTCAGTGTATGCTCCTTGGACGTAGTCCTTTGCGGTGAAC
The DNA here is from genome assembly GCA_963277665.1 of Viscum album. Lineage (NCBI taxonomy): Eukaryota > Viridiplantae > Streptophyta > Magnoliopsida > Santalales > Viscaceae > Viscum > Viscum album. The sequence continues at coordinate 80,121,387 of OY728145.1, forward strand.
CAAGTAAAAGTGTTGTATCATCTATCTGCTTTAATTTTTTTGAAAAATTTAACAAGTTCCTACCGACATGGGAAAAATATTCACAAATTTAAAAAAAAAATGACACCCTGATTCACCCCTCCCCTCTCAGGGTGTTTTGGGGTCCTTCAATCATGACCCAAACCATGTTCTCTGAACTGCCCCAAGAAAGTATCACCATCGCGCACCTTACCCTTATGAAGTTTCTTGGTGTATTAAAGGGATATGTATCAGGAAACTAGTAATATGAGTATGTATATTTTATTTATAATAATGAATAAATTTTTATCATATTATTGTTACGTTATAAATGATTTTTATTTTGACTCAATAAAACAAAAATAGTATTTTTGGTTAATATTTAAATAAAATTAAGAAATTTATTTTGATGAATTAATTAATTTTTGAAATAAATAATATTTTTAAAAAATATTAATGTTAAATTATATTTATTAAATATAAATGATCATATAATTTTTATGAAGTCAAATGTATATTTTATAGGGGTTCAAAAACTATTATTGTCAAATAAACCAAGAATTTCTTAATAAATGTCGATTATAATTTAAAAGTGAAAATTAAAATATTTAGAAAATTGTTTATATGAAATGATTATTATTTTTGAAATCATAATTTCAAAATTATCTAATGGATAATTTATCATTAGTTTCTAAGATAATCAAATTTTCAGGTATAAATTAAATACCATATAAATATATTTTTTGTATTATGTCATTATAATGAAAAAAAGTGGTGTAATAAATAAAATAAAGGTAATAAACGACCAAATATATGTTTTAAATTTAAAATAAAGTGATTATATATATATTTGGATAATTTTATAAAGCATTCTTTAATCCTTAAAACTCATTATTATATTTTAGGGTTTTAAAATCATTTCTTTAAGAGTATTACTCACCTCCACTAAGAATGTGCATTATTTTGTTAATTATAGAACTTGGCCTTAATAAATAATGAGAAAAACTCTAATTTGGAATAAACCATGGGATTGTTTTTGGTTTTGGTTATTTTATTATGCAGAGTCCAAATCCTAAATAATAAAGAAATCACTATCATTTCCTCCATAGAAAAACACCCCATTTATCTTCACTAAAAAACCTTAGGTAAAATAAATACTATGAAATAAACTCTATAAATTCTTATCAAGGATCCCCCAATCTCTCAATAACCCCATATTAAGAATTTTATGTCACACACTCAAGTAAAGGATCTTCCACTCCCCACTTTTTATCAAGCACTTCTTTTTGTTATGTCTCTATGTTTACTTTTTCTTATATTGGGATATGTTATTTCATATCAATAATACTTTAAATTTTATGTAGAAATGATAAGAGATACCTTTACTCTCATTAATACTTCCATGATCCTTCATGTACACCCGTTTCCATGAAGAAATTTAGTAAGGGATTTCTCTATTCTCATTTTCATTCAAGAAATTCTTTTATGTTATATATCTTGAATTTGATTTTCTTATGTTGGGATATGTTATTTAATATCCCCATACTATCCATTTAATGTATAAATTAATATATTCTCCTTTAAATATTGTTAAGCCTTCCATGAACCTTTATGTACACCCATTACCATGCTGAAATTTAGTAGGGTATTTCTCTCTTCTCGTTTCCATTCAAGCACTTTTTTATGTTATGTATCTTAAATTACATTTTATTATGTTGGGATATGTTATTACATAGTCCCATCACATTCTATTTAATGTATAAATTATGAGATCCCCTTTAACTCTCATCATGCCTCCCATTATCATTTATGTACACCTGTTACCATACCGAAATATAGAGTGGATTGTTTTCTTTATTCATGTTTATTCAATACCTTATGACTTATATTTCTAGTTTATAATGATGGGATATGTTTTTACATGTATATATTGATTTCAATTTAATTAGATAACCCTTTATCCCACATAAACCCAACTTTATGAATCTTTAAGTGATTTCATTATGCTACAAAAATATCACTGTGATTTTTCATGCCAAACCAATTGTGTATTGAATACCATACACATTTTCTATTAAAGTGTATCAACCTTTATAAATATATACTTATTTATTGGTGAATTACATGTATGTATTTCACAATCCTTAATGTTTGAATATATTATTATGATGAATGAATCAATGTTTTATTATCAATGCGGCATACTTAAGTATGAGAATGGAATGAATGTGTTGGGTGCACCCAAAATTATATAGCACTCCAATGCATTGGGTAATGTTTAGTATCATGATACATCAGGTTGGGACTGGGAGTGAATCTGATTCCTTTATGGGAGTTTTCCACCATGATGTATTTATGGTTTAGCCTTGACCTATGATTGTGATGCACTGTTTTAGGTTGTTTATACATTTACCATGTTTTTATTATCATGCTATATCATGTATCATTGTTCATGTTTCTTATTCATACAATTTTATTACCCATTTACATTAATATTATCTAACATTTATAACCATATTCCTTGTTTATTCCCATACTAGTATTTATATCTCACCCATTTCTTATGTTTTAACCTAGGTTATCCTGTGTAATTTTAAAAGACATAGAATTTTAAAATCATGTTAAGGATGTTTTTAATAATGTTATTGTATCCCATGTTCAATATTTTATTCTATGTACCCAATTGGAAAATACACTATACTTATTTATCTTTAAGGTTTTATTAATTGTAATGTTATGTAATAAATAATGTATTAATATGAAATAAAGAACATGGTTTTTATATTGATGGATGGTTTGAACATTCTCTATCATCTCTTTCGCAAGACCAAGTCCAAGTAGATTTCATTCACCAAATTCATCCCAACAGGTTGGATTTATACATCAATTTCCATATAGATATTCATATGGAGCCATATTAATACTTTAGTGGAAGCTATTGTTACATGAGAGATCAACCAATGTATATGCTGATCCCATCCAACTTTGAATTCCATCGAGATATCTCTTAGAATTTTCCCAAGCACATGAATAGTCCTTTCAGATTGGCCCTCAGTTTGGGGGTGATAAGTCATGTTCAAATTTAATTAAGTACTCAAAGCATGCGAAACACTTCTCTTGAATTTTGATGTGAACCTTGGATCATGATCAGAGATTATCATATGTGGAACCCTATATAGCCTCACCACTTCCTTCACATATATATTTGAATGTTGTTTGAGTGAGAGATCATCCCAAATATTGATATAGTTCAAAATATTGGTGAGGCGATCCAACACAACTGATATCCCATTGAACATTGATGAATTCTATAATGACATTATCCTATTTCCATGTGGGTATATGCAATGGTTGCATCATCCCCTTGTACTTAAATATTTCTACATTAACTTGCTGACATACCAAAAATCATGAGATATATTCTGAAATCTTATTTTTCATGTTATCCCACTAGAAATATTCTTGAAGATCACAATACATCAATGTACTTCTAGTATGGATAGAAAAGATGAGCTATGTGCATTATCCAATAACTCGTACTTAATCTCAGGTGATGAAGGAACACAAAACCTCATTTAAAACCAAATCAAACCATCTTTATCAAAATGGAACTCTTGTAGCTTCCCATCCTTTACTCTTTTCAACTTTTTTGATGCTCCAAATCATGTATTTGTGCCTACTTGATCTTCTATTGGACACATAGTTGGGAAATAATTTAGAAAAGGTAGGATGTATTCCCCATCCTTATGATTTATAGATACATCATTTACATATCCATAATGATAGTAAATTTCTCACTCCATATCATGGATAAAGAAGAAGGTTATTTTCTACTAAGAGCAACAACTAACTTGTTATCCTTTCACAAATGTTAATGAATAGACAAATCATAGTTCTTGATGAGATATAACAATATTTTTTGAAGCATTTTGAGCTCCTTCTATGTGAATATATATTTTAGACTCTTATGATCAGTATATATGTCACACTTTACTCTATAGTGGTAGCACTACCAAATTTTTAAGAAAACAATCATAGTAACTATGCGCTGATCATTAGTCAAGTAGTTATTCTTAGAGATCTTTAACTTCGATGAGGAATAGTCTACCACTTTATCAATTTTCACAAGTACACATCCCAAGCCTTTATTTTAAGAATCCCTGTATATCAAAAAACATTCTCCATTTATTGAAAATGTGAGTACAAATGTAGTGATCAACCTCTTCTTTAACACATTGATGCTTTCCTCACATTCTTTAGTCCAGACAGACTTTAACCCTTTCCTCATTAACTAAGTTATCATGAAATATAATCATGATAAATTTATAAAAACATTTGCAGTACCCCTATAATCCAAGAAAAGTGTGGATTTACATGACAATAGTGGATCTAGGACATTCATCAATTTCCTTATTTTTCAAAGCCCCAAGAGAAATTCTCTCACTTGTGATGAAATTTCCGAATAATTTTACTTGGTACATCTAAAAGTCACACCTTTTGAACTTGGATTACAATTTATTCTTCCTTAATGTTTCCAACACAATCCTTAGATGTTATTAATGTTCCTCCTTTCTCTTAGAGTAGATGAGAATATCAATGATAAACACCACTAAATGTTTTTCAAGGTAGTGTTTAATGACTCTATTTATCAAATCCATAAATATTCCAGGGGCATTAGTATGTCCAAAGGGAATCACTAGAAACTCATAGTGCCCATACCATGTATGGAAATCAATCTTCTGAATATCTTCATTATTCACCTTTAGTTGATGATATCCAAAACAAAGATCCACCTTGGAGAATATTTGAGCTCCTCATAGTTGATCGAACAAGTCTTCAATCCTTGGAAGTGAATACTTGTTCTTTATTCTTATCTTATTGAGCTCCCTATAATCGATAAACAGCTACATTAATACATCCTTTTTATTTACAAAGAGTATTAACTCACCCTAAGGTGATTCACTAGGAAGTATGAAACCTTAGTCCAAATGATCTTCTAGCTGCTTATTTAACTCGTCCAGTTTGATAGAGGACATCCTATAGGGATATTTTGAGACAGGATTATCTTTGGGTATGAGTTCTATTGAGAAATCTATCTCACGATCTGGGAGAAGTCAGTGTAACTTTTTACAAAATATATCACTATATTCCCTAACAATGGGAATTTACTCTAGGTTGACACCTTCCTTTGATTTAACAATTTGATAAAGGTATGCTTCTTCATAGGGAATGAACACCCACAACACTGAAGGTTCTTCCAAATGATATTCACAGTCTTCCTTGAATTTCTATAGGAGCATGAGATGATTTAGAATTTGAAAATATATTTCCTTCTTCCCGACAGTTGATGTGTGCTTCATATAACGAGATCCAATCGATTCCCAGCATAGCATTTAATTCCAACAAGGGAAGTATCATGAGATTCACTGGAAGAATATTCCCACATATACCAACAGGATATGAGTCTAACATATGGGTTACAATAATCTCACCACTATGTGTTTCTATGGATATCTCTACATTAAGGTTTCAAGGATTTGATTCCACAGTTCTAGTAAAATTACAAGATATAAATTATTGCGTAGAACAAAAATCAAATAATACGTTTACATTCTTAAGAAAATAATAAGTTTAATATACATGACTTGGTGTTATTTATACACTTTAGCAGTGGTTATAATATATGCTTTATCTTTCACTTTTGGATTTGGTGGATGTGTAAGGTGATTATCCCCAAGAACTCAAGTTTTAGTGTAATAGCTCGCATAGTTCCCTTGATCCATATATTTGAGCATTGAACCATGGGTGGATCTCTCCTTTCCTTCATCACATTGGATAGATTCCTCATGTCTCTCCGAAATTAATGTGTTAAGTGGACTTATCTCCAACAATTGAATCATTTCCTTATCCCTTTCTAGAAATTTCCATGATACTTCTTCCCACATATTTGACATGTGAGTGGTTGATATTTCTTTCCACCATTTTCATTAGATCCTCCATATTGAAACTCCATCTTTTTTATCTTATCTCCATATCTATGGGACCATTTATCCAAAATTCATCTATAATTTATGATAACATCTAACAACTTCTTTATAACTTCCAATTTATCTAATAGCATGAGCCTTTAGAAGTTTTGTCTTCCAACCACTAGATAATCAATCTATTTTGATATCATTGTTGACTAAAAAACCCAAGGCATACCTTTTAAGCTTTTTGAAAGTTTCTTAGTAAACCGTGGAAGATTCACCCTCCTTTTTCTTAAGCTCTATGAATTCTCTCTCTATCTTTTTATGAAGATTTTTAGGGAAATATTTATTATAATTTTTTTTCTTAAAGTCTTCCCACTCCATATCTTCAATTTCATCCTTTGACGTGGTGTTCTTAATCAACACCCACCATTGATTTTCCTCTCCATATAAAAGATAAATGCACATATTCACCTTCTAATTCTTAGTGTAGTGAAGCACAAAAAAGATCTTCTCCATTGAGTTGACCCACTATTTTGTGATGAGTGGATCAAAAGATCCACTAAATGTTGGTGTTCGTTACTATATAAAATATTTGATAGCCAATTTATCCTTCTTAATTTAAGGATATCATTAAACATTATTTAGGTTACTGTTCATAGTTTGAGAGAGATGGGTAATCATTTTCATGAAATTTTGAACTCCACCTTTCAAGTCATTAGGGATGTCGTTCGGGTAGTTGCTGTATTGTCCCTCACATGGGTTGTTGGTATTGTTTCTCTTAGCTCTCTCCATTTTCTAAAATATAAAATGTTTAAACAAACCATAAGTCAACAAGTCATGATTAAATAATTTATTCCTTTGTGAAATTAACTCTAAAGTAATATCCTTAAGAAAATATTCATGGGTGATTACATATACTTAGTAACATAATAAGGGATTTCAATAATATTCTCTAATTCTAATTCACAAATTAACCAAACTGTTCTCTAATACCAAATATTGCATCCATATTTTTATTATACATCTATTACATCATTTCAATGACAAAAACATAATAGTGTTTCAAAACTACTATCAAAAGAATTAGTAAATTCAGATAATTTAGACCATAAATAACTTATACATAATAACACGTGAACATTTATTTAAAATATTCTTCTTTATCCTTCAAAATATCACAATATCCTTAGTATATAGTCACCTGATGATATACATCAAATAAAGGGGTGATCTAAAAGCCGAGTAAGAGGATTTTCATGCATAACATATGTGAATAATCATAAAATCATCATTGTAAATAAATATTGAATAATTTTCATCCATGTTTAACATTATCTAATGAGATAAATAATAATACCCAAAGTATTAGAGCACTATATAATTCTAGGCACACTCGTCACATTAAAACATTTACACAATCATGCATGTAAATATTAAATATAAAATATTCCTAGGAAAGGAATGAGATTCATTTAATAAAGAATACATTCATGAATAAACTCCGGGGTTCCCAAATGATAAAGGGAAAAACATATTTGGTATACGAATCATCACGCTTGTGTAAAGAAGAAACAATCTCAAGAGGAGTCAAAATGTATTTTGGAAAGAAGCATTATTTTGGAAAATAATTGTATTTGTCATAAAATAAGATTGGAAACATGTATATCCCATAAAATATAATGGAAGGACAATGAAATTATATTTTAGGAATATTAATATTATATCCACACTAAAATTTGGCATGAAAGAGGAGTAACCAAAAGAAAAGGAGTTGGTTTCGAGAATCCCCTTACCTTATATATGAATACTATCTTCACAATAATATATTAGATAATAAAAATATATTTATTAATTACAAAATAAATTACATATTAAACCTATATTTTATTTATTATAATTTTATTAAGTTATTTTATTACCATTTTGATGAGTTATAGATTTAAATTCCTTCATTCCAGGAGTTTTTTTGTTTTTATCATTTTTATGATCGGTTCTCTTGTATAAAAGTATAAAATTACATGTAAAATTATAATAATTATAAAAAATTGAAATTCTATGTCATTAATGAACTTAAATAATTTTAAATGGTCACAAATATATATATATATATATATATTACATGGTATAATGATGATTCATTAGATAAAATATTAATGAAAATGATTTAATTTATTTTGGAAATTTTTTATGACCATCACAATCCGATCATTTTATTTAATATAATGTTTATATATTAGTTTCAAAACATTATATAAAATATAATATATATAATAAAACCTTATTTAACCATAATAACCGTTTTATTACCCAACTTTATGGCATTAATGGAAAATGAAAATGCATCCTCCACGATGGTGGTAAATCAACACATCACGGACAATGTTTTCATTTTTAGAATTAAAGGGAGAGAAGAAGAGGTCTGATTATATATATTACATTAAAATAATAGATGAAAAATATAAATAACATACTGTATTTATCATTCCACTTTGATATGTGGTGGGGAGGAGAGGATAAGAAAAGAAAAAAAATTAAAAGATAACAAAAGAGAATTTTACCTCTTGAATTTCTTCTCTTTAAGATCCTCTTTAAGGAACTTGTGTTTGTTCTTTTATTGAGACCAAAATCTTCTGGAAGTGGGAAAGATTATTGGGAAGGAAATTGGGAAGAATTTGGAAAACATGAAAGGCCTTGTAGCTGTGAGGAGAAGAGGTGACGATGGATCGTATTTATAGAAGGAGGAGAGGTGTATTTTTGATTATTATATTCATTATGTTATTATTTTGGATCAATAATATCAACAGTGTTGAAATTTATCACTAAATATATTAATTAATTAAGTATAGTTTGAGATTATGGTTCTTACACCATTCATACATCACCCATGACTCAAAAATTTATGTATTTAACTTATCTCAGAAATTATCATATTCCACTATTCACCAAAAATTGAAATATTTTAAAAATATACCAAAAAATAACCCTATCCACTTTTAGATGTGTAGAATTAAAAAATGGACTCCATTTTATGAAAATAGTTTTCTAAATATGAGAAATTTTGTTTTCAATTAAAATCATCATACATTTCAAAAATACTGATTTCAATATTATAAGCAATTTTATGATACTTTTTTATAATTAATTATGGTCTTAGAAAATTATCTTATAATTTTAATAAAAAACAAATATTATTTTATGAATCTATTTTTGGAAATTAAATTAAATTTTAAATAATTATACTAACTATAACATTTTAAATAAACATTTACATTTTACAAAAATACCAATACTTAATTTCTCATTTGTAGAGCATTTATTTATTTATAATATGATATAATTATATCAAATTTTCATTAATAAGATGCCTATATTTTATTTATACTTTCATAAGTTAGATTAATATTATATTTACTAGATTAATATTCCTAATGGTCATGTTACTATTAAAATGGCCAAGTTACTATTCTATCAGTATAAGTTTCCTAATTTTTATAAATATAACTTATTTAATTCTTCATTTATGATAATAATGTTTTCATTTAGATATATAATCTATGTATGTATTTTATACCATATACAATAATTATTAGAAGGGAAAAAATCCATTGATAAAAGTTTGGGTTGTTATAAGCAAGGTATCATTCTCTCCTACACTTAAAGCACTTCCCCACCACTTTAAAGAAATTCCCATGATGCTTCTTCCCACATTTTTACATGTTACTGGTTGGATCGTCTTTCCTAATTTTTCATTTTACCCACTTCCTTGAAACACCATTCTTTTATTATTATCTCTATAACCATGGGTCCATTCTCCTAACTCCCTATCCACTTTGAGATTACATTTTACTACTTATTCATAACATCTAAAGTCTCTGATAACTAGATCCTTTAAAAGGTGGGGTTTAAAACCACTAAATAAAATATATATTTTTTTCATTATTGATAAAAAATATAAAGGTGTGTCTTGAAAGATTTGTGAAGTTTCCCCTGTAAGTCGTGAAAATATTACATTCCTTTTGATTCATCTCAAAGAATTTCCTCTTTGTCTTTGTTTAAATAGGTATAGGTAAATACTTATTTAAAAAAAAATTCTTCAAGGCTTCCCACTCAATATGTTCCATTTCATCCATCATCTCGGTGTTCTTTATAAATTCCCACCATATATCAACATTTATATAAAAACAATAGAATACCAGGGAAACCTTATCATTTTATGAATAGTGGAGAGTAAAAAATATTTTCTCCATTGAGTTAACCCAGTATTCGACAACAAGTGAATCTAAAGACTCATTGAATTTCAGAAGCCATTGATGCATAAAATATTCAATATCTAGTTTTTTCTTATTGGTTAAAGGTGGATGTACCACATAGTTCAGGTTATTATTCATATCATGAGAAAATTTTATAATAATTTTCATGATTTTTTCAATTTCACCTCCCATGGCATTGGGGATGCCATTCAGATAATTGTTGCATTGTCCCTCATATAGTTTGCTGGACAGGTTTCTTCTAGTTCCCAAATTTTTTTAAAATATAAAATGTTATAAAAAATTATAATTCAATAAATAATGAATAAATAATTTGTTTTTATTCTCACATTAACTCTTTAGGAATATCTTATGGGATCCCTATGTTTATTACTTTTTTAAAATGATTCTTCTAGAATGTTAAACTATACATAGACTTATACTTGTGGGTTTCACTTACATTTTCTAATCCTAATTACCAAAATTAACATAACCATGATCTAATACTAACTATAAAAACCTAAATTTTCTATACCTGACTATTACATAACTTTTAAGATAAAAAATATAATTTTGATACAATACGGGATCCAATGGTTTAGTGTTATGGCCAAATTATGATCATACATCAATTATAAATAATAAAACATAACCATTTTTTTAAATTATTATTAATTATCATTATAAATCTCTTAATATATCATTATTATATTTATTAACTTGAGTATATATATCAAAGAAAGGGCTGCGCTAAGATCCCAGTAAGGGGAGGAATAAGAGGCATGAATCAATAGTACATGTGTGAGAATAATAAATATCATCATAACATATGCATACTATCATCATAAAAATCATTATGGAAGCACTTTGTAATTTCATGGAATTTTTAATATCCATAATAATGAAACATCATAACATAGTGGTCAAATACTATAAATAGTTTTGAAAAAATCTAATTTTTTTTTCACAAATAACATATGTGTATAATTATAACATCATAAATTTGAACCAATATAGCATCATGTTCATGAATAATACACATTTTCCCATGAGATATATCACATTACCTAATTCAGTGGAGGGATATAATTCTCAACCCACATGTCACATCATACAATGTTCATAATCATGCATACCACATGGGAAGATAACAATCATAGTCTGGAAATAACACATTGAAGTGAATGAGTTTCATAAATAATTCGAAACTTCATATTTCATAAAAATAAATTTAATATTAGCAAAGGTATAAGTAAGATAATAAATTTTCATAAATTATCTTTTTTCTATAAATAATACACAATTTAAGATGAGTTAAAGACATGTTTTAGAAAATTAGTCTTAAAAAATCATTGATATTGGAATAGAAATAATTTCAACATGGTAGAAACATGTATATACCTAAAAATAAAATGGTAATAAATATTGATATATATTTAATATATTATAGGAATAACTATAATTAAAATACCAAGAAAGAGAGTATAACCCAAAATAAGTAGTTTGGTTATAGAATCCCCTTACCTTAAAACCATATTTATTTCATCCAATTTCATCCTTTGAATTATATAAATAGGTTTATCAAAACATTGAAAAATTAGTCAATTATATTTATTAATGTCACTATTTATTAATTAAAAATTTGTTATTATATTTCTTAATTTATGTTGTTGAAGTTGAAGCATTTTGATATTATGTTTTCATTAAAAATCTCATGTTTTGCTTCGCTTTTTCTATTTTCATCAATGTAATTTATGCATAAGTATAATTAATTCCAAAAGAACAAAATAAATATATTTATAAATTCTTATATCATAAATAATTTTTTTATAACCATCTATAATTTTTGTCATAATAAAATAATTGGAAATGTTTTTTTTGGAAGTTGACTGACCGTTTAAAATGACATTTTGAAAAGAGAGGGTATGAGAATTACGAAATATAAATACATTATAGATATTATTATTTATATAGGATAAAATCGTTAATATAAATTTAAAATAATAATTAAATATCCTTAGATAAATTTATTTTTGAAGGGATAGATAAATAGAGGAAGAGAAGAGGAAAACACAAAGAAGATTTGATGAAAACATACCCTATTCCCAGTGTTGATTATATTGTACAACACTAAATTCCATTAATGATTGGAGTTGGTTATTATATAACATTCCATATTATTATAAGGGGATATATATAGAGTATTCTTGGAAGGGTTTGGATTTGGTATTAGATAGAGGAGTGGTCTTCCAGGGGGGGTTATTTATACTACTGGTGAGGGATATTTTTAGAATAAAATATTTAATATTATACTACATCAAAGATAAGACTTGTAATAGTGATATATTTCGTATAAGGAATAATATATTATAAAAAATAAAATGTTTTTATGAATTTAAATCCATTTATAAACCAAATTCATGAATATTGTAAAAGGAATGTGGAATAAATGGAAAGTTTTTATTTTAAAGGAACACTTTTGACTTTCGAGTTTGGAATTTTTTTTAGGTTTGGAAATTAAATTTACCATATTTAAATGGATAATTTATAAAATTTAATATTTTATTGGTTGATAAAACTTTTCTATAATTGGTTAGATAAATATTACATCATGAATTAGGTAAGTTAAAATACAATGGTTATAAAAAACTGTATAATTACTATTCACATAAACATTGATGTATTTCAAATAATTATGTAACATTAAACCTTTTACAAATTGAACACAATGATTTCAAAAGTTTAATTGTTTTTATCAAAATAATTTTATAACATGGGATATTTTAATTATTAATATAAAAATTACGTTTTTTTATGAAATACCATAAAATATAGTTTAATAAAAATGTTCTTATATTTTCTTTGACATTTAAATGATGATATTTATTTTCTGGAATTATAATATATCTATTTTGTTAAATTAATCCTTATAAATAATATTTACAATATATTTTATTATTTTTAGGTCAAATTACTATTCCAATGGCCAAGTTACTATTCCCAACAGTCAGGTTACTATTTCCAAAAGTCAGGTAACTATTCACAATGGTCACCTAACTATTCCAACAGTCAGGTTACCTACTATAAATAAAACATCATTCTTTAATTAAACATTTAATATAATTTAATAATATTTTCTTTTATTTCTATAGCATTATATATGGGGGTGATGATTCTTGCAGATTGAAAGGAACAAAATTTTCCAATTATACTTTTCATAATTTATATTTTTCCCCATAGTAATGTTTATCATTTTCATTGGTTTAGTTATTAGTCATTTTGACTGTCTTTATTAATGAAATAATTTTTTTTTCAGTTTATTTATTTATTTTATATGTGAAATACCATATAATACAATATAACAAACATTTATTTTAACAAATGAACATCATTTATAAACTCCAAGTTGTTAATGGTACCCATAATGATCATATACAAACATGATTCTCATTTTACATCACAGTTGTGGAGAAATTTTTAGGGGTATTTTGGGGCCCAGTTATATATGGGAATGATGTTTTAGCCCAAGAAATATGGCCAAAATGATCAAAAAACTAGGTTTTGGAATCTATATTGAAATCCTACATGTTGGAATTAATAAAGATCTAGGAATATCACTTTACATTGGTAAAATTTTCCTATAATAATAACTCCCACTCATGTATTGGCATGGTATTATTTTAGAAACTATATAGGAGATACTGTAGGGAACCCTTATACAAATATGATATTGGTTATATATCTCTTGTGTTATAAGGATTGACATAGGAAAGGACAGAAAATGTTCATGTGATCCATGAGCGTAAGAAAATAACCCAACGTCGACATAAATCTTATATAGAAAAATTTTGTAGGCTATGGGAGTTTGAGTAGGGAGATCATGTTTTCATAAGATTATCCCCACTACAAAAATGGTGGACATATTATTGGGGTAAAAATCAATCCCTAATGTTTATTAGGCAATTCTTGATGTTTCAGAGGGTTGGATAGGTTGGTTACCACTTGGACTTTCCCCCATCATTATTCTTGGAGCGTGATGTCTTCCATGATTCACTACTGAGGAGATACATGCATGAACCATCGTATGTGATTGAAAGGGTGGCAAGGACATTGATGATGGAGATACCTTCTTGTAATACCCATCCGTAATAATAGGAGAGGATCACGTGTCAAAAACCAATTCCTCTAGTTTGAGTGATTTGGAATCATGGGATTGTGCATGAAATGTTATGGGAGTATAAGATATGGATTTAGTATCGATACCATAACCTTTTTATAATTATTTTTAATTTTAGGGTGAAAATCCTTGAAGTAGGGAATAATTTAATAACTTCAGTTTTTATTGTTTGATCCTTTGAATATTTCATGAAGTTTCATTGGATTTTTACTTAGAGTTAGTGCCAGATTTTGGGTGTCATAGGAACTTAGAAATTAATATATTAAATAAATTAATAATATTAAATCATGTGGACACATCATTTATGAATTAATGGTATTCACATTTTTTGGAATATTAGATGGAAAATAAGAGACTGGGGAAGTTTCCAGAGCACAAGACTTTCCCTAGGAATTACATAAGTTTTGTCATCATGAGATGTTACATAGAAGACAACCATTTTTAGGTGTGTTAAATAAATTTTATGAACTAATTTATTTAATTTGATAAATAAAAATCCTTTCCATATCTTCTATTATTTTTATTATACTATAGAAAATATATAAGGTTATCACATATCCATACGAGATTATGGAAGGGGTGAAAGAGAACCACCCCTGGAATTGACGTACTTGAGACCATTAATTGAAAAAAAATTATCTAGAATACTCATGGTAAGAATTAAAAATACAATAAAATATTCAACGACATCACTATTAAATGTGTTATTCTCTAATGATCAATCCCTTCTTGGGGTATGACCCATTATTTTGTGCAATTCCACCCTTTTGTTCTTGATTTTTGAGGGTGGATCATATATCTTATTAATTCATTGATTCTTATTCATTACATAATCCTATAAATTATTTAATGTTCTTGAACTAAATTAACAAAATCATTTCCCCCATGATTTATGCTGGTCATGGTTTATATGATTATGATCATTGTCCAAGATAACATTGGCCAATGATAATCTTAACTTGTTATTGTGCCTCTCCCAACTATATTCTTTGGATACTTCATTATTGGACCATGGGGTCAATGACTCGATATTTCCAAAAATAGTTCAAGTATGGTCGAACCCCTTGAATCATGATGGATGTGCAAAATTCCTAGGGATTAACATTTTGAAAAATTTATTATGGTGAATTTTTGAAAAAAGGATGATTATTACATGGACTGGGACCCTGAATGGTGACAAGAGGAATGATGGAATTTTCTTGGGTGATTGGAATCATGATTTCTAACCACTAAAGGTCGATAATCAATGATCAGAGGTCCCTTTCATTGATTTTTGTGGGTTTGGGAGCATGAAGGATAAATATAAGGAACTATTTAGTAGATATGGAAAGTGTATGAGGAATGGGATACAATACTTCACTATCTATGAAAATCCTGAATACATACCATGTAATTTTGATCAACACACATTGTATTTCTTAGTTAAATATGGTGGATATGGTTTCACCATGTGTTAAATATCACATGTTATGTGGTTGGTCCAATACATTGTCTGATACTAGCCATATATTTGAGTCATGTGTGATGAGTACATGACTAATACCCCATGGAACTATACATATTGTTTCCCCATAAAAAAATTCCATGTGGTGGTATATGGATGGATGTTACATAAATAGGGAAGAATATGCCCATGCCCTTGGGCAGTGTCACACACACTCTTCCCCGATTTACACACCGCAAAATTGTAAAAAAACATCTTACATTGTATATATCTTTCATAAAGTATCATATTTGGGTCCTCAAGTACGCCACTCTAAGTATAATTCCATGTAAGAAGTCATGGTTTCTTTTTTTTGGAATCAGAGATATAAATATAAGTGATATGGGCGGGATGCTTCCTATAAACATGCTTAGTCAATTACAGTGATCACGTTTGATCATCAGAGAGTTTTTGGGGTTGGTCCTCCCCTAACTCACAAGGTCATGGATTCCCCTATATCATACATATAAGTATTTATAGTACTACCCCATACTATAGTGGGAATAATAATTCTACCTACAATGTTGTACTCCCTCTTCATCGAGCTCCGACGAGGAGTGGGTCCTCCATTAGAGATAGTTCTCCTTCAGCTATGGAGTGAAGTAGAGAGGATTAAGCCTTAAATTATGATTCTTGTGTGGTTTCACATGGTTCTTGGAATATTAGATGAGTCCTTTGGAGATATAGTAAGACTCATCATCATCCATAGCTAGAATTAAAGATTGATAATCCTCTCCTTTTTTAACTAGGGTATCAATATGAGCATATATGATATTGGATTTCTTATCCCTCTTGAATTATGGGTTTAGTTAGATATTTTATTCTATTTAGTCCCTTTTTTTCTTTGGGGTGTCCAATTGAGTATGTTTATAATCCCCCCATGAATGGGATTTTTTGACACATGTTGTGTATTATAAAGATGACATGCAGATCAGCAAGGACTTTGGTGGGCATGGTATCGATGAAACATAGAAGTACCTGGAGGCACTGACCATGTTTGGAAGTCAATATCAACATTTTTGAGTTGGGATCTATTTAGTACTTCCATTTTTAATTTTTATTAATCTAAGACATATTTATCCTTCAGGGTTTGGCATTTATTCTTCCCATTTGACTTTTAGATTACCTTAATTCACGTTGATGTTTTTCCTAGAGGTTGCTGCATTCATTTTTTATTATATTGATGTTTAAATTTTATTATATTTTTAGATAGTTTCTTGGAGATTAATATGTGTGTTTTTATAGTTATTTTAGGATAAGTCCTCCCATTTTAGTGATGAACCTACTTGGTGTTATCGCCATACCCTTCTCTGTTGGAGGTAGGATTAAGGTGTCACTCTCAACTTACTGTCAGCTTAAGCAGGGCCTCAGTGGGTTGGGTCATGACATATATTTTATTATGATAAGTTATATTTAACTAGAAATATGGATGATATAAAGTTTACTTGTTAATATAATAAGTTATTTATCATGTGTGTTTCATATGTTTAATTTTGAATCTTAAAGAAAAAGGAAGTTTAATTTCTATAAAAATAGTTTTCTATATATTTTATTTTTAATTTTTTTTTCAAATTATAGAATCTTAATTAGATAAAATAAATTTCATTTTTGAATTTAGAATGTTCAAATTATTTTAGCATGAAAATTTTGGATTTATTCTAAAATAATTTTTTTAAGATGAATATTGAAAAATACAGTTTTTATCCAAAATAATAAATTTTTTAATTTATCACTATATAAGTTTGACATATAATTTTAAAAAATATTTTAATTGATAAAATATTTATTGAGGGAATAAATTTTGAATTTTAATTTTTTAAAATTTATAAATGATTTGATTAACATAATAAAACACATGTAATAATCTAATAATAAAAACTATTATTACTCTTTTCATTTAATAAAACATTATTATGGTAAAATGTAATTTTGGATTGATATAAAAGTAAAATAAAATTTATTTGTTTTATTAGAAATAAATTTATGTCATTAAAATCAAAACCATTGATAATTTTATTATACAAATAAGTTTTAATCTTAGAAACATATTTTTTCTAAATTATTTTACATGTTATGTGCGTTTATTTTAGAATTGACATTTCACAACTGTAGAAATTATATTTGATAAAATAATATTAAAAATTTAAATCATAAATTATAGATAATATAAAATTTAAATTTTAATTATGTTCATTAAAACTTAATTACTATATTTGAAAATTAATTTCCTTGGTAGAAGTAAAAATAGTAAAAATTAATTTACTTGGAGGAAATGATCAAAAACATATTTAAATAATGAATCGAAAAGGATTTTGGACATGTGGATCAACTAAATCACACATAAACTTTAACTTTTGTCACTTTTTTATTATTTTAACCATGAATTATAACTTTACATTATTGAAAATGTAAAACATGCTTCCAAAATTCCCCTCATATTCACTGATTATAGGGGCCCATCCTACTACTTCATGATACACCTTTACCATCAAATATATTTCTATGAAACCAAAATTTTATTTTTATTATAACCCTATCCATCTTTCAAATTCATTTTTTCACCATTAGTTAGCATAAGGCCTCTATTTGCAAAAATATTTTTTTAAGAAAACTCAAGCCTTAGACATAATCATTACAAACATTTTAGTCTTTTCTTATTAATATTTCTTTTTATAAAACAAATATATATAAAAATATAATAAAATTAGTATTATTATTATAGTAATATGTTATTATATTAATTTAACATCAATTATTTATTCCCATCCTTTCACTAAGAAAAACCAAATCATCTTTGGTGCGTGTTTGCGAACTACAACCTTCATGAATCAAAATATTCTATTTTCATAACCATATAACCTAGTTGGTTTTATTGAAGGAATTGATTAATAAATAAAGAATATATAATATAAATATTATTAGAAAATTTTGAATTATTATAAACCATAATTATCTCTCATACGTTAATAAATGAAAATGTTAATCGTGTGTACGGTCATACTACCAACTCCAAGTGTAACAAAATTCATTTGTCATCACTACCCAACTTGGAAGGATTTAAAAATGTATTTAATATATATAATCATGATTTTAATTAAAATATTGATATCAATTATATTATTATTCTATTTTTAAACACTTTTAAACCTGGTAAACATGCATAAAAAATTACAACGGAATTAACTAAATATCCAAAAGTAACAAAATCAAGAAAAATTATATTAAAAATTAATAAAACTTATTATATATGTTACTTATAAAGTAAAATATTTTAATAATAAGGTACCTAGGATGGTATATAATAAAATTAATTTGATAATCCATGAAGTTAGGAGCATACATCAAATGAATCTGGAACAAGGTAAGGTTTTGTGGTAATTAAATTTTCTTCAATTGAGTTAAAAAAATTCTTATTGAACTCTATTATTACAAGTTTTTCATACTAAAAACCAAAACAATTTTGAATTGTATTTAATTATTAATTTATAGGGTTTTATAATTCTTCATCATAACCTAATTATCAAGTGATTGTTACCTTAATTATGTTGTTACATGTAAGGGTTTCTAGTCTCAATTTTCAGCAATTAGGACATAATTCATATTATAAACCTTGTTTTATTTGGAATGTTGTATCTATTACAC
This sequence comes from Viscum album, assembly GCA_963277665.1. Classification (NCBI taxonomy): domain Eukaryota; kingdom Viridiplantae; phylum Streptophyta; class Magnoliopsida; order Santalales; family Viscaceae; genus Viscum; species Viscum album. Next base: position 80,140,905 of record OY728145.1, read on the forward strand.
TTTAATATTTTTTTAATAGAGATTATAAGATATCTCATCAAATTAAATTTTATATGAAAAATTATTTATATCTAGGGTTTGTACAAAATCTTTGTAAAGTTGTAATAATTTTTCTTGACTCAACTCCTTTCTTCAATCATAATGATTCATTTTTTACTACCACTTTGAAAAATAGATTTATTCTTCTCAATGATGGTATTATAATGTATATATCCTGAGAAAGTGAATTTTTTTATTCAAATAATTTTCTAATAAATTTATTGAAGAAAAATTATATCATTGTTGAGAGAAATCCTCATCCTCTGTAAGGATGGTTTCCCATCCTTGTACATAATTTACCTTCCCTCCAATGTTCCCCCATTTAATTGGAAATATAATTATGTGACATCTTATGTTACCTTGATATATCCCTTATCTTATTTTTAAAATAATATTTTATTATCCTTTTTATGATGTGGGATTTAAACATAAGTGTTTCTAAAACCTAAAAATGGAACCTTATGATTTATTATTTCATGAAAGGTTTCAATATAATAAAATAGTTTTCACCATAAATAACTTCTAAAAAACCTAATTATTTTATTTAAAATATTATTATTTAAATTCTATCCATAATGTAATTTATAATTTATTCCCTTTTATAAAAAATTATATGCTCATATAGAAAATAATCACCTATACAGTTCATTTTTAATTCATACTTATCCTTAAAAAATCTCAAGAACTTTCTATAATTGGAACACATTGTTAAAGAAATATATTTCTTTATCAAATATAGACATAAAAACTGTTTTATTACTTATTATCTAGTTAATTCATATGACATATCCTTCAGTTATGAAATGATATAAGACTATGAAACCCACTTCTTTCCCAAGTGTTTTATCATGCTTAATCCTTATGTATGTTTTATTTTCCTTATGTAGAACATATATTAATTTACATTTTATGATTTTCATTTTGTAATAGGTGGTACTTGTTTTATATAGATCTCCAATCCATTGGGTGAGGCTTTATATCTCATGACATGTTATGTATGGGATTGGGGAGTTAACCCAATCCACCATGATACTCTTTATGCTATGATAATCTTAGTAGTGAGCCTATAATTATGCTCATTATGTCATTCCTTATGTTGATTCCACTTAATCAATGATTCCATCAAATTATATCATTTATTGATTTATTTCCAAGAATAATATCATCATCTTGGTTTTATTGGGTATTAATTATATATCTTATGTTCTTGTTCATTTCTTATATTTTCATTACCATTATGTTTATATTATGACCACATATGATCTTTGTTTCTTATCACTTATTCTCCCCCTTACTGAGCGTATCAGATCAACCATACTTATCTCCCTTTTTCCCTAAGTAAGGAATGAAATTAATACACGTGTTCTTTCTATAATATAATATTGTGTAGAAACATTTGGGGAAATTTTTATGACTTTTTATAGATTATGTAGTCACTTATATAGTGGAGAAAATGTCTGTTAGTCGATAAAGGAATGGGTTTTGTCAGTTACTATTTTTTCTAATTATATAAAACTCTAATCAAAAAACATCATGGGTATATATTATAATGAAATATTTTCTTCAAGACGTGAAATTGTTTGGTCACATTCCATGGGAACCATAGTTTATATAAATGAAGGGGTTATATAACATTAGAGGGTTGGATGTACGTTAGGGATAATTTAAGGGTTGATAAGTTAAGGTTGATCATATTTTTTATGTTATAGAATATCATTTTAGTTAATTGATATAATATTGAATATTTTAGGGACTAGTATAATATAACTTTAGTAAAAACTCTTGGATAAGTCTAAGGGATATGTCTATGTATTGGAAAAAATCTCAAAATTTTGATAAAGTAGATATTGTGTGTCTCTATTAGAAATTATATCCTTATATAGATACTATAAGTGGGAAGTTGCTCTGATACCTGAATGGTCTGAAGGCCTTCATTTTTAATTTATTTTTGATAATCCACCTTTCAAGGAATGAGGCGGAACCCTTACAAGGCATAAAGGATTAAGTGAAATTACATGACCCGCAGGTCTTAGGAAATCAACCCAAACAAGAAAACTTAGAACAACCCCTCTAAAGAAAATTTCGTGATGTCTGCTCTCCACCTTCGCATGGCTGGCCAGATAAATATCCTATGTAGAGATAAATAGGACCAGTACTGATGGAAATGCCATAACCTCTCATTCTTCCATGTTTGGTTAGCTAAATAGGTGGGAGGAATGTTTTCTCAATCATTATCTAGGGCACAACAATGAGGAATTAATGCACACCTAGTTTGAGACTCTTTAGGGATATGATTTATTTAGTTATATGTGCTTTTTTAAACCACCATTAAGGATTAATTATATAGTTATTTTAAGGGATTAAGAAAATAATTATAATAAAAATCAACTTAATGAAACCTAGGTTGAATCAAAAAATGAAATAGGTGTAAATAAGGGTGATATAGGTTGAACAAAAATAAATCTAGGTTAATGTGATAGTATAATAATATATGAAATATTATGGTTAATTTTTCCCATGGATATTTTGGATAATAATATAATAATGTTAAATTATAATTAGTCATGTTAACTCTATGTTTTTTTAGTAATAGATAGAACAAAAATGAACCATGGGTATGGGGGAAAATGTGGAGATTACCTCAATGAAAAACACATTAGAATGTGAGCTGGAGTAAGAAACCATTTGATTATTAAATATGAGATATCATGAAATAAGATTAGTAATGTGAGCATAGTTGATGAAAAAAACATACCAAAGATTACATGGATGAAGTATCTTTGAAATTAATATGAAAAGGGCAATGAAGGAAAGAAGATTCAATTCCCTATGTGTTAGAAATATAGAATGAATCATAAATGAAATTTACTCAAGGGGATGGGTAAATGCTTAAACTATGGAGATAAAGACCATTAAAATGAATAGTGTGATTGGAAGATATAATTTATAAAAATATATTTATATAATTAAAAAAAATCATACATTATGAAAATAAATTACCTAATCCAAGGCCAAAAGATGAATATAAGAACCAATAACTGCTTAAACCATTGTAATAAAGAAACTTATATATAATTAATTATATTTATGTAGAAAGTTATTCTTCATTATATATTTTGATATATCTTATATTGTTTAATTTTTAACATATTACATATTTAATTATAAATAAACAATTTGGTGGTATGAATATTTTATCCATTATAAGTAGACCTTCCTCAAGGTATGTAAAAGTGACTTTTAATTAGGATTATATTAGGAATGTACTATCCTTTTTAGAAAAGGATAATATAAAATTTCATATAGGAAAATCTCAATTTATATCCTAAATAAACCCATGATCAACTACTAACATATGGTTAATGAAGAGACCCCTATAGAAATTTCCCCATTGTATGAATTTTGAAATAGTGCGAATGAAATTTAGTTAAGGTGAGAGAATGTAATAACATGAGATTTTATTAAATATTTTCCTCAAATAAATATTTTTTTAATATATTTTTATACAAAGAAAAAAAACATGATATGTTAAAATAGAATTTGACCATTATAAAATAGTTGTTAAATTAGTCGTTAAAAAGGAAGTAACCATATTATAAAATATATGAAGGAATGAAATGAAATTGAGTAGTAGAAGTATTCTGTATGAAGATACTTTATCTATGATCAGAAAAGAAGTATCTTCTTTAGTGTTTTCTCAAAAATAAGTATATGTTAAATGTGAAAAAATATGATACGAGATAAAGAATATATAACATAAATTAATGCCAACGAGCCTGTACCCTAGTGGTACATGATCTTACTTGGCATCCAAAAGATCCCAAATCAAATCCGGGAAGGGATGAATTTTCAGGGTGTTGGAGCAGTACTATAGCAGGACACTATACCAATACTGTAGAAGCGGTGGATCTGTAGCAGTTGTGAAACTATAGTAGGGACTGTAACAGGTACTATAGCAGCGGTGGTACTGTAGCAGTGCGAGTATCATACCATCACTGTTCACAAAGGGGTCCATTGGGCCAAAAATGGGATTTCAAGCCTTGTATTCGAGACACTTGGCCTTGGGCCTTAGGTCTATGTAACACGTATACCTTTACCCAGTCTAAAGAAGTCTTTTCTTTAATAATAAATTGAGTCTCTAGCCCCAACCATTTAAAAAAACTAACATAAATTCAAGCTTTTGGAAATTGCCACAAAATTTATGCTAGCGAAATCAAAACCCTCAACAGCCACCAGGGCATTAATTATGCTTATATTATAAACATATATTTTATGAGGCTATGTGAATAGAGATTATTATGATATAAATTTGTAATTATTAATTTAATAAGTTGTTTATCAAATGTGTTTTTCATATTTTACAATTTTACTTTTAAATAAAAAGGAAGTTTATTTCATATAAAAATAGTTTTCTTTATATTATATATTATAACAATAAATTTATTAATTATAAAATTTGAATTAGATAAAAATAATTTCAATTTTTTATTTATAATGTCAAAATTAACATTTTATTTTTTTTAAATTTTCTAAAATAATTGATTTTTAGACGAATAATATAAAAGAAAATTAAATGATGAATTTTATTACTTTATCATCATATAAGCTAGACAAAGAATTTTATAAAACCATTTATTTTATAAAATATATATTTAATGAATAGATTTATTAATTTTAAATATATATTTATTTTTAAATTTATAAAACATATGTTTAACCTTATAAAAAACTAATATTTTAATAATTTTTAGGTATTTTATTTTAATTAAACATTATTTTGGTAATATTAAGTTTTGGATTGATTTGAAAGCCATATAATTTTTTATTTTTTTATACAAAACCTTTTTCTGGCTTGAAATTAAAATCCATTTATAACATTATCATACACATAAATTTCAATTTTTAAAACACACTTTTCTAAAAAACTATTTTTATACGTTATGTGGGTTTATTTCAAAATTAACATCTCATGAAATTAAAAATCTTATTTGATAATTTTTTTAATTCAAATAATAAGGTTAAAATTAGGTAAATGTTTAATGATAATTTTTTTTCTTAAAAATTACTAAAAAAGGTTGAAAATTAATCTCCAAAATAAAAGTAAAAATGGTTAATATTTATTAAATAAGAGGAAATGAAACAAATCATGTTTTCAAATGGATGGTTGGGGTGTGTATAAACTAAAACATACATCATATTCCTCTATTTCCTTTTTTAATCCATTTAAACTTGAATATAAACTTATTATAATTGAAAATGTGAAGGGTGCTTCCAAAATTTCTATCCCCTTCACTTATAAAAGGGGATCCATCTACCAATTCACGACAAACCATTCGATTTAAATTTATTTCTATAAATCTAAAATTTTATTCTTCCTAGAACCCTCTCCCAATTATTTAATCCACTATATACCATCAGATAGATTAACTCCACTATCTACATGGAAATTTCTAAGAGAAAACTCTAGCTCTCGACATAAGTATTACATACTTATTAATCTTTTCTTTTTAATGTGACCCTATCAAATATATTATATCCATAAAAATATAATTTAATTAGTATTATTTTTATTTTTAGATGATATTATAATATTTTAATAACCATTATTCATTCTTTTATATCCACCATGAAAAACAAAATCATCATTAGTGTGTGTGCACTGACAACTGCCTCCACGAATCGGCACCTTCTATTTTTTTGTAACCACCTATTTTGGTTGGTTTTAATGAAGTGATTGATGAATAAATGTGACATCTATAATATAATTTTTTTAAATGTCAAATTATAATATAACTTAAGTGTATATCATTCATTGTGAAATGGAAACATTAATCATGCATACATATAGATTATTACATTCACGAGTGATGAATTTAATCTATCATCACTACCCAACATGGAAGGATTTAATATTGTATTACATATATATTGACATGAGATTAATTACATTATTAATATTATTTATATTATGAATCTACTTGATGTGTCCTTTATTCCATGATTTTTTTGACATTTATTTTTGATTATTTACTATATATTTAATACTGATTTGTGTTTTTATTTGGTCATTTATAGTGTTGAGATTTTTTGTGTTAAATTATTAAATTAATTAATTTTATGTTTAATTTTTTTTAATTTTTAATTTTTAATTTGTGTTGAGTTATGTGTTTTTTATTTAATTTTTATGTTTCTTTTAGAATATTAATGTTATCTGTCATAGTTTAATTTCATCATTTTTATGTTTAATTATTAATTTAATTTATAATTTAACAAATTAATTTATTTAATAATGTGTAACTTCAATTTATAGTTTAATCTATTTTTTTAATTTTTATCATCATTTTATTAGAAAATATTTAATTATTAAATGTTATGTGAATCAATACAATTTTATTTTATAATTTTAAAAAATGGTTTATTTTTTAAATTCAAATTTTAATTTTAATTTTTATCTTATTTATTTTAATTAAATGATTATATTTTTTTGGGGATCAACATAATTGCATTGGTTTCTACATATCAATTTTTTCCCAAATTTACATAGGGGTTTTTGAAATCACGTTCATGTAATTGAATCTGGAATTTTTAAGTTATACTCATACATAGAAAGTCTCAGAAGGGCACTAACAGAAACAAATTATCGAGGCACTGATGTATTTGATTTTTGACCTGATCTCTACGTACTTGAATGGTGTACCATCTCATTCTAAAAAATTAACATAACTAAGCCAGGATCTGATCCGAACAAGGTTCTTTTGAAGAAGTGATCGACCCAATCTATACTCACCAAATTAGGACTGATTGAACTCAAATGTTGTTAATGATCACATGATTCTAGGTTTCTACAATAGGATCCATTCTATAAGAGAAGAAACCATAATAGAGTTGATGTATAGGAAACTCATTAGAACTTGAGGAACATGAACCAAGGTCGCCTGAGTTCAACCAAGTGTGAGAATATTTGAAGAGTGTGAATAATAAGAGACCCGCCAGCTGAGGATGATGTCTCTACTATTTAGGATGACTACCGAGGTTGAATCGAACCAATATTGATCCTAGATCACCATTGGAGCCAATTGGACTTGTATAAAGGAAAATATGTTTCATTCTACAATACACCCACCTAGATTGATGAGAAAATATTAAAGATAAATTGATGGAAGATGAGAAAAAATGTGGTTCTATTTTATTATATGAATTTGGTTGTAAAAATTAAGGTAACCCACTTTTCTAAGGATTTGTGTTGTGAAAATAAGTTGAGTATCTTTGAGTTCAACTACATTCATTATAAGGACCATTTACCAGCTCCTTCCCATAAAGTTTTTTGAATTCATAATCGATTTAGATTGACTAAGAAGTTTAGGAAGGATATTTTGATGAACTAATAATCGGTTCTAGGATTTTAAAATTGGAACAAATTTTATTCTGATGCTATGTTTCTGATTTATCTATTTATTGAGAATCTGTATTGGAATTTGTAGGGTGTTAAGTGAATCAATGGAGAAGATTATTCTTGTGTTTTATTTATTTTATTTTTATGTATGATTTTTAGGTTTCGATAGGGAATGTTTATTGGAAATATTTATTGTTTTGGTTATATTTATGAAGGGGATTTCATATAATCTATTTGGTATTTTTTTTTTGAAACTTTTCATTTTTAAATAAATAGTGAAAAATATTGAATTTTAATTGAAAACTGCCTTTTCCCATAATTTATTAACAAAAGTAAATTATATTTTAAATTGGTTTTAAAGTATATTTATTTCAATTATACATCTATTAATCCATATAAGGTCATTTTAATAAATTTAATATTTAATTTGGATATAAAATTCTTGTAAGATTTTGATTATTTTATCTTTAAAAACCTGTTTTCTCATTGTGTCTGTGAAAATAATTTTAAATTAAAAATTTTCAGTTCAATGAATGGAATTTGTAAACATGGATTACTTATTAGTAATCATAATAATTTTAATTATCTAATATTTTCATCTTAATTTTTTTTACTGTAATGTTTAGTTAAGAAAATTAATATTAATTAACTTGATTAAGGTTAAAATAAGGTCCTGCGCATTACAGGAATTTAGATTGAAATTAATTTTACAAACACATTGTGTTTTTATTTAAAAAATTAGAAATTATATTTATAATTAGTGTGTATAAATTATCTAATAAATCTAATTTTATTTATAGTATTAAAATATAAATTACCTAAGTAAATAAAAAGAAATAAGATACCTTGGTAAAAACTATAAAGCCAGAATTGAGAAAACTGAAATACTGATGAATAATTTGATAGAAAATATATTTTTATTGTTAAAGTGAGGTATTTATATACAAATTAAAACCTAAAATCCATTATTGTTCAATTTGGAGGCACTTGAGGTAAGGGATACCTCCTAATAGTGAATAATTTTGGATATTTACAAGAATGCCACTCCTTTTAAATTATTAATGGGCACTCACTCTCTCTCCATCTTCACGCCTTTGAATAGTTTTAGTGAAAACCTAACGTGGATACCCGAAGATAAGGTAACGTTCATCAACTAAAATTTTTGTGTTATTTCTACCTACAACACCTTAAATAATTTTTATAACATGATTATATAATAAAATAAATATCTTAAATATAATTATATGTTTTTATTAAAATTTAATGACCTAAAATAATATATTCTTTCATCAAATTGGTTATGAAATCATCGTTCACGTGTACGTCAATCTACCGCCTTACGGACTAATGTCATTCATTTTTTCCATTACTACCAATCAAGGATGGTAATAATGATAGATTTATTATTTATATATGATATTTATTGTATTAGTGATTTTACTATTATTTTTTAATTGTTATATCACTCATACATTCATGATTTTCATTTTGTGGAAATACGATAATGTCTTTCGGGTGTACGACAAACTACTACTTCATAAAGCGATGTGATTAATTCACACTATACATAGAATGTATCAAGGATGAGTTTAATAAAAATATTAGATATAAATAACATAATAATAATTATATAATGATAATATATCATACATGCATATTTTTTTAATCTGATCAAAAAATGATAACAACAATGATGCATATATATGACCTACCATCTCCATGAATACTGTATATCATTTCCTATTTTTATGTTTTATAGATTATTATAAATAAATATTTTATTAATATATATGACATTTATATCATTTTTACAATTCAATATATGATTAAATAATGATTAATGTAAGATAAAAAAATCTAAAAAATCAAAACTTATTTGAAAACAAAGTGGTTATTATAAAAAATGTGACTTTAACATGGTATTGTTAATAAAAAAATAATAAAATATAATTAAAACCAAATAGGGTATGATATATATAAATATTTTTATGTAATATATTTATAATAAAATTACATTTATTATATAAGAGGTTTTAATGTGTACAAACGATGTCAATACTTAAAGCAAGGGATTTCCATCTCACTTTTACTTTCTGTGAGAGAAATGTCATATTCCCCACACATTTCTTTTATGTGGTTTATATACATCCCATGAAATTATATTAAAATTATTATACTTAAAACTATTGGGTTTTAAAAATCTGTTTTATTATCTCTATTTCTCATGGGGTTTACGGTTCAAATGTTTCCAAATCAGTATTCTATTTTAATCTCAATTTTCCTTCATTGAGATGTACATTATGTTATGAGCATATATTAATTAACAAGGTGTATATTCAGCCCCTTTGATATTTAATATCAGGAATATATTTATACTCTTGATATTTTTCAGTCCATCTTCCTTCATGGGGCTTATTATTTAATGTTACCAAATTGGTAAAGATTTTATATTACAATATCATCATTTATCGGGACTAGTTATGTTTAAGTCTCCAATGTTGAAATCACCTAATCTACATCCCAATAATTCTCATGAATTATATTATCCTATATTATTTCATGATATATCCATGTAAATACACCATTCTCCCACTATATTATACTTAAGATAAGTAAGAATTGTTTTTAAGAAAATTCAACTTTATTTCTCTCTTCGGTCGGAAATATGTTTTCTTTCAAAACAGTGTTTACTAAAAATGTTTTCATTTGTTTAAATGATATTTGAAGAAAATTTTTAAGGAAAATAATTTTTCAAATGTTTTATATTTTTAAAAGTTTTTTAAATTATCTTCAAGTCTTCCTTATAAAATTTCATGGTTATTCTCCAAGAAAATGTTTTTAAAATTGACTCGCATTTTAAAAATATTTTTTCAAAGAGAAAGGATATTTTACTAAATAAACGATTTAAATTACATTTAAAAATTATTCCCTATATAATATGACATATGTTGGTGTTTACAATTCCTTACTGGGGATATTATCCAAGGAAACAATTCATATACTTTCTCTGAATGGTTTGTGTTTTGTTGTCATGATGTTTATGAAACTTTTTTCTCTTACACTGTTACACCTTGAGGAAATGAATATTGAAAAAACATATTTTCCTAGGTTATATTATGTTGAAATGATTATCAAACTTATAAATTTTACAAAGGTTGTGATATGATGAAATTTTTATGACACTCATTTCATTTCACGGGTTATAATATATTGAATGTTCATGATCTTGTGGCACACATAAATATGGTTTTCATTAAGTGATGGGTGGGACCAATAACTCACTCCAGTTAATTGGGTAAATATTCATATATCTCATGAGATATACATTCTTATAATGGGGATTTTACCTTGAATAGTAATACAAGGTTGGAATTAGGTGTAAACTCAACACATTAAAGTATATTGTCTACTATGATAGCCGTGACAGTGAGCGTTAAACAACATGGAAATTATTTTCTATGATTTTTATGCCAAAATTTCCATGTCTTATTCCATTTTTATGCTCTCATGGATAATTTTATTTGATTCATATATTATTATTGTCTTAATAAATACAAATATTTATGTCATGACTCATGATTATGATATTTGATATGTATTGTACGAGTTTCAAATAATTATTCTCATGTTCTCATACCCATATGATCTTTTTTATACTTATGTATCTACCTTTTTACCCATAATATTCATATTATCTCACCCTTTATTGTGTTTCCTTTTCCACAGGTCATGAATATATTTATTATATATAATAAGTTTAAGAAGGGTGCTAGTTGTGACGAAAAGAGTGGGAGATAATGTAGCTCACTTATAGACTGGTGTTTATGTTTTAATGTTTCCAAAGGCACTAAACTGTTACCGACCTCATGTATGGGTTTGTGTAATTTAATGAATATTCATAAAAATGTGACATATAATATATATATGAGAATCCTGGGTCACTATAGTTGGTATCATAGCATAGGTTTAGTTAACCTTTGGAAATCCGGATGAGAAAACTTTACTGAGATCCCTAAGGACATGTCTAAGAATAAGTATAAGGTTGAGTCAGAGTATAAAAAAATGTCTTGAAATTAGGTAAAGGATATAGAGAGTGGGTTTCAAGAAATTATATCCCTATCCAGATACTACAATTATATGTGGCCCTAGTACAAATGTAAATAAGGTTAATAACCCCCAAACACCGTTTTAAGATACACACGATTGGGAATTGGTGCACGAAAATAGGCCTTGATTGACACCTAGTTTAACACTCCTGGGGGATATTCTTTGGGAATTAAAAAACTCGTTATGATCCATCATGAAGGGTTTAAGTAGAAGATGATAATTAATGACATTTTATAAACCTATGTTTTTAATATTAAAGAAGAAGGTATGATTATTTATATATCATATAAGAAAGTTTGCATCAATATGTGGTTCCCCAGTATTATTATTATTAATGACACTATACTTTTTTGTTTTAGTCAATGTATGGAACCTAAAGGAACCACATTAATGCTAAATATGATGGAAAATTAAATTATTTTCCTCATTAGAATCTAAATGTTATGGGAGATATGATGAAAATTCTTATTGCTATTCTCATAAAACTTTCTAAAGCAACAAGTCATGATAGAATTCCAAATGAACAAATGAGGTAAATAAATATATTGAGTCCTTCAGAAGGAAACATACACCTTCATTTATTGAAATCATTGATCTGGTAGTCTATGAACAATGGATCCTTTTAAAAGGATATTCTTCCTTCTCCATTATTCAGATCATGAAAAATTAATTTTGGATATCTTCCATTTTTAAGGTGAAATAGATCAATAGTGGACTCTTATTAAGAATATGTGGGGATATTATGAAATAGAATCCATGGATTGGAGGAGTTCAAGAACATATGTTTCTATAATTAATTTACTTATAATATTCATACAAAGATGGATAAGGACTTCCTTGAGTTCAAGAAAAGGGATAATGAATCTATTGGTACCTATGAGGCTAATTTTATAAGATTTGAAAGGTTTGTTTCTGGTATTATCATCGAACTTGAAATTAAGGTTGATAAATTATTTAGTGTCTTAAACACAATTTTCGCAAGGGATTTATCCATAAGAGATTTCAATAGATATTAATTTAATTTCAATGCTCTATTAATGTAATGACCTAGATTTACCTAGACCAGTCCTTTGTGAAAGCTGAGTGTGTATGGTATTTTTGGAGGCCATGGTTTCTCATTTCAAGAGTTTTCCAAATTTACAGTTTTTTAATTTTTCCAGTGGTAACTCAGGGCATTGACATCAACATGTTAGTGAATAGTCATGTCAGTACATCAACATGTTAGTGCATTGACATTTTAGTGCATCGACATGTCAGTGCATCAGTGATTCAATAGTGGCAGTGTTGGTGAGTCGAGGGCATCTGTGTCGGTGAGTCGAGGGCATCAGTGTCAGTGAGTTAGGGAAACAATAGGTCGAGGTGTTGGTAGGTTATTAAATCGGTAGATAAGTTTCGTTATCTCAATCTTAGTGGCTTAGTGTCGATAGTTTTCATCGGTGGATCACCCATCGATGGCTCCATGTCGGTGACTCACCCATCGGTGGCTCACCCATTGGTGACTCATTTACAGTTTTCCAATTTTCCCAGTTTTCCAATTTCACCCCTTTTATGTCTTATTTGATGTAAGTGAATTTTAAAGCCTTGTCTGTTCATTTTTAGGTATTTTCAAAGTATATTGAGTATATATTAAATATCCTAATGTCTTGGGGGATTTGAGATACTCAAACCACATGATCTTGGCCACAATCACACTTTAATGACTTTTGGAAACCGTTCTTTCTTTAATACAGGATATGTCTCTTCAAACCTAGGATGTTCTATTACTAATGTGTTTTCCATTTCCACTTTATTATTCTAGATCCTTCCTCCCCATATGAGTCGGGTTTCTATGCGAGAGCCCCTCAGGCTCAGTTTTCTTATAGTTCTTCCCAACTTCTTGTGTGATCCCCTGTTCTTGGTAAAAGGAGGAAATTAAATCCTTTGATCATCTATTAGGGATTTCATCCTCCTATTTTAAATTATGAATCATATGGGGTGGGTGTACTAACGATTATTTGTGAAGAATAGATTAATACTTTTCCTAGAACAAGAAATAAATAAGAAGGGAATATGATCAAAAGATAATAGGGTAATGAAATGATAGGCTGGGAGTGGTTTGTTGTTTGATTGTCTATTTTATTTTGTTATCCTTGTTTACTTATAAATTTTTGTGGCTATATTATTTCTAAAAATTATGTCCTTTGGTGGTCATTTCTTGCACACTGGTGGTGTTCTATTTGTTTTCGTCATGTTGTTTGATAATTAGCCATAACATGAAATCATTTTAATCATGTATACTCGGTTAAATTAAATGAATTACCTAGGATTAAAACCCTTGTGTGATCAAAACTATTTATCAAGTGGACTTAAATTATAGTTTTTACCAAATCTTAATATGTTATTTTTGATAGGTGTGGTTGAGTGCTGTGTTCTATTCGGTTTTGGGACCTTGTGTGAGTTGTGTAGTGCTGCTGTTGGGAGCACAATTATTGTGCAAGGGTGGATAGAGGAGTTGGTTTTGTGAGAAGGGGGTGGGATATGTGTGTAGTGGGATTGTGGTTTAAAGTTAGTTGATGTGGGTTTGGTGTGTAGGGATGTACGTGTGGTGTGTCGGAGTCTCAGGTTGAGAGACTGATTGATTGTGGAATTGATGGACTTATAGGCAGTGTGACTGCCTTTTTTGTGGGAAGTGGTACTGCAGGGTGGATATGAACTTGTATATGGTGGGACTGCATCGGGGAAATATTAGGCTTGTTTGATATAACTTTAAAGAATAATAGTTGGTAGTGGTTTAATGGGGGCGTGTAGTGGGACAAAAAATCTATTTATTTTTTGTTTTGATATGGTTGTGGTTGGTAGTTACTCGGTAGTTTTGGAATAAATTAACATGGATCCATTAATTAATAAATGGAAGGTGGTTAAATGAAAAAAGAGTTGGGTTATGCTTTCGTAGTGGGTGTTTTGTGGTTGTGCATATAGGGGTAGTAGAAACGTGGTTATCTATAATTTGGTTATTTGTTTTGGGATCCATAAGTTGGGGCTGAGTGTTTTCTTATATATATATATATATATCGTAGATCCTTATTATTTCTATATACATGACACCCTTTTTGAGAACCATATGCTAAACAATACCATTTATAGGGGAGAGTGTCTTTCCCAACATCTCGGTGATAGGATGGTTGCCTGGTTACTGAATTTCTTCCTCGCACCCTCTTCTGGGTTCTTACCGCTGAAGCGTATTTGGGTAAGCTGTAATGGATTGAGGCTTACCATAGTCCCAGATCCTTCAGGAAGGTTTGTTGTGGATTAAGGGCCTTGGTGTTTTCGGGAAAGGATATTTTTCCCAAGTGTCTTCAGGATAAGGCCCAAGTATCTTCAGGTGATAGGTGAGGATGTTGTGGCCCAGGTGTCTACAGGCAGGATTGTGTGTGATTTGAGGCCCAAGTGTGTTTGGGAAGGTTGTGGCAGTGGGAATGAAAATTAAAAGAGTGGTAGCATTAAGATGCTAGATATTAGGGATGAGTAGTTTACTAGTGGGAAAGTGGTGCGGGGTACCCAAATGTTGATGTGATTATACTATTACTTTACTTGACTTCTGATATTTTGTGAGCATGCCTTGGTGATACTAGGCTGGTTATTATTCCATGGTAGTTGATGAGTTTCTATAGTTTTCTCATAGGGACAATAGTATGTCCCCCCAATTTTGCATAGGTAGAATTAGTTTCCCTACTGAGTATACTCATATGCTCACCCTACATATTTAAAACTGTTTTCAGGTTTCCAGGAGAACATTGAGGAACATGATAGACTTTACTAGATCGAGCATCGTGATTAGTTTTCATTGTTTCTTAGTCTCTCTTACTTTGGTACATTACCTTGTATTTTTGTTGTACCTTGTATTAACTTTACTTATTTAACATGCCAGTGGGAATGGATTTTGGTTTTACTTTTACTTTTATTATTTGGATTTTCTTCGGATTTACCATCTTATCTGCCAATCTTATTCTATAAAAAGGGTAATGAATTACTTATAATTTTAGATTCTATACCATTGGGGCTAGAAGCCACTCCGGGGCCTATTGAAGGTGGGACTCAGGGGTCATTATATCTCCTTCATCTTGAGGAATGAAGGGAATAGCACTTTGTTGTCCCTTACCTCATCTTGAAGAAGGTGGGTCATGAAAAAATGGTGTCAAAGGACAAGGTTTGGGGGTTTGAGGGTTAAGATGGAGTTTGTAGTTAGGCATAGTAAGGATTTCATGGGATGTTTGGACAACAATTTTAGGCAATCTTGGTGCGCGATATAGGCCAAGGAAGATCGACAAGGACACATGATTTTAGGTCCTCCCTGTGATCTGATACAAGGACTCCAGAACAACTGAACGACCAAGTGAGGATACATAGATTGTATGGTAAAGATACTAAGAAAGGTATATGAATCATATTGACTTGTGTTATTGTGTGTCTTGTTTTTAGTGGGAATTTAAAATAAATTACGAGTCAAAACTAATTTAAAAGAAAATTTCTACACTACTCAGGCTTAAGAGTACCTTGTTTACTTATTCAAAAATGACACTCGGACGTCACCCACATGTGGTACGAGAAGTTGAGGACCAGTATACTGACCAAGTTGATCAATAGAGGGCCAATCGAGAGGGGTAAGATAACCAGTGGCGGAAGATTCTTTGTGCCTTCCAGCAGCAGACCCTTGGAAAGTATGAGGTTAGTAGCTCAAACATAGAGATGGAGAGTTGGATCGAAGAGATGGTGATCTATTTCAGCTTGATCTGGGATCCAATAGAGTATTTGGTTCCTCTAGGAGTATGCTAGATGAGGGGAGAAGTGCATCCGTAGTGGACGCTTTACCTTGAGGAAAGGAAGGAGACCGATGTTTTGTGGGATCACCAAGAGAAGGGGTTTCAATAGAAATTAATTTCTTCCATGATGAAGGCTGGTAAGAGGAAAGAGCTACTATCCATACCATAGGAGAGTATGTATGTAATGGAAATGAGGATCAACTTCAAAGATCTCCTATGCTTTTCACCAGATCTATTTCTGGATGAAGAGTCCCGAGCAAGATTCTTAGAGGAGGCACTCCGACCTTCCCTTCAGTACGCTGTCACTCTATTTACCCTACCAACATACATAGAAGTTTATAAGAGTGTCCAATTAGTGGATATGATGAAATCACTGGGAGGTGTGTCATGAGAGGGGATCCATCTAAGTTCATTTATGGGTAAGGCTGTCAGCACCAGGTTTCTGGCGTCAGGGCCTTATAGGTTTCGACTAGAGGGAAGTAGGAATCAACAGTTCCATTTATGATTTCATGGTACTTGGCCTTTCCCCATGGGCCTGAGACCAAGTTTATTTGTTTATGGAGGTCATGGACAATTTTAGAACTAGTTCCCAGTTCGAGTGTAGTAAATGAAGGTGGGTAGGTTCAGAACCCTTCTCAGTAGTAGTAGTTGCTGGTCAGACTTTCCAACAGTAGGGGTAGCGAGATCTTGCTCCACCAAGGGTAGATGGTGCTGGGGAAGGCCGAACTAAGGGTGATCCACAGGGACCTCAAACATGTCATTTTTGGGGAGGCAGTTGATGGCAGAGTGGTAGAGGAGTTGTGCGTGGGATTTTACAAGTCACTGAGGCAGTAGTTCCAATGGGATTAGAGGTTGTTCGAGGTATGATCAATCTGTTTAGTACTCTTTCATGTGATTTGTTTGATTTAGAATATTTTTAATCCTTTTTTTTACCTAGTCTAGCCCATTACCTGGGACTAGATGTGGAGATACATTCCATGAACTTGGTGTTAATTATTCCAGTTGGAGGTCAGACCAATCTGTTTGATGTGTGTTGGAAATGTAGATTGATGTTGGGACCGCATTAGTCCCGTGGAGATATTCTTCTGTTATAGATATAGCCATATGATGCATCCTAGGAATTTACTAGTTGTTTTCTATGCATTCTATTATGGACTGCTTCTAGAGAATAGTCATGTTCTCAGATATGGATGTCCAGTGCATAGATTTCATTGGCGAATAGAGTTGTCAAGAAGAAAATCGATGTATGGGGTCTCTTCATTCCTTATTAGACGAGATTCAATTGAGGATAGTAGACATAGAGATATTGGATGTTTTGGGGGTTGTTATTGGGTTCCTGGATAAATTCTTTAGGAAGGTTGTTACTTTACCCCCACGACATGACATAGAGTTCAGAATTGACTTGAAAACAAGTACATGTCCAATTTTGATGTCTCCTTATCAGATGTTTCCCTCTGAGTTGTGAGAGTTATGGATTTAGTTTGAAGAACGAATGAATAAGGGTTTTATCTGGCCGAGTGTGTCACCGTGGGGTGCTCCAGTCTTGTTCGTGAATAAGGTGGATGGTGGTCTAAGACTGTGAATAGACTACCAAAGACTGAATCAGGTGTTGTTCAAGAATTGTCACCTACTTTTGAGGATTGACGATCTTTTTGACTAGTTAAAGGGATAAGGTTGGTTCTCTAAGATCGATATGCGGTCTGGATATCACCAGTTGAGAGTGAAGGAGGGTGACATCCTGAAGACTTATTTCAAAAGAAGGTACGGGCATGTTGAGTTCATGTTCATGCCCTTTGACGTTATGAATGTGCCGATTGTGTTCACGGGCCTCATTAACTCTATTTTTCATGAGTTCCTATATCAGTTCGTCTTTATGTTCATAGAAGACATCCTAATATAATAAGGGTTATTGGAGGAGTATTCCAAGAATCTAAGGACTGTCTTGGAGCTCCTAGGACACCACTAGTTCTATGGAATGTTGTCCAAGTGAATGTTCTGGACACGAGAAGTGCATTTCCTTGGACACATAGTATGTTTTCCAAGGACAATAGTGGACCCCTTAAAGGATGAAGCATCTGTTTCTTGGGAAGCACCCAAAAATGTTGTAGAGGTTCATTGCTTCCTAGGACTAGTGGGATATTACCAAAGATTCATGCCCAACATCTCTTTATTTGCAGCACTATTGATAGATTTGACCAGAAAATACTAGCCTTTCATGTGGAGTGAGCAATGCCAGGAACCTTTCATATACATGAAGGGAAAGCTAGTCAGCTCCCTAGTGATTAGGTTTCTAGAGGAAGGGGAGATGTTTAAGATGTCCTTTGATGCTTTCATCTTAGGTTTAGGGCATGTGCTGATGCAGTAGTAAAGAGTAATCTCTTAAAAATATAGGCAGTTATGTCCACACGAACATAACTATTCCACCCATGATATAGAGCTTGCAATGGTTTTGTTCGCACTGATGTTGTGGAGGAATTACCTCATCGGGGAGAGATTTTGGGTATTCATGAATCACAAGTGATTTATTAATATCTTTTCCCAATGAGACCTAAACATGCTACAGTGAAGGTGGATGGAGTTTCTCCAGGACTAAAACTATGAGATCTATTACACCTTAGGGTAAGGGAATGTGGTGGCTGATTACTTGGCCAGGAAGTCGCAGAAGGAGGTAGTTAGGGAATCCATAGATGCTTGGAAGGTAATGGTGGAGTTGGATGCTTTGTATCTGGATGCGAGAGTGGATGGTGGTGGGGGATGTCTATTTCAAATAATAGTGCAATCTTCCTTAATCCAGAAGGTGGAGGATCCTCAGTGGGGAGAATCAGAGACTGAAGTGATGTGTGATTGTGCTACCCAAGGTTATTCTCTAGAGGGATGGTCAGATGATAGTTAGAATCGAATGTTGTTTCATGGGAAACTATTTTTCCCAGTGGCTATGTGATAGGGATTTCTCCTTGAGTTCCATAATTCACCCCTAGCAGTTCATCCAAGAGATTATATGATGTATTAAGGCTTGATGGAATATTATAGGTGGCCCGAGATGAAGCAGGAAGTGGTAGAGTTTGTGGAAAGGTGCCTAGCGTGGAAACAGGTGAAGGCCTTGCACCATGTTCCTGGTTGTCTGTTTTAGCCCTTAGATGTTCTCAAGTGGAAGTGGGATGACATATTGATGGATTTAATCACAGGATTACCTAGGACTCAAGATTTATGCGATGATATATGGGTAGTAGTAGACCGGTTGATGAAGTAAACTCACTTCATATCAGTCAAGGAGTAGAGCATAGTAGATTCCTTGGAAAGGAGGTATGTGGATGAGATGGTGCGGCTGCATAGAGTTCCAAGATCTATTGTCTCTGATTAGGATACACGCATTACGTCGTGGGTCTAGAGGGGATTAAAGCATTCTTTTGGTACCTAGTTACACCTCAGTACTAATTTCCACCCTCAAGTGGATGGGTAGTCAGAGAAGACAATCTGGACATTGGAGGATATGCTACGGGCATGTCTCTTGGACTTAGAAGGATCATGGGCATGGCACTTTCCCCGAGTAGAGTTTTCCTATAATTTTAGCTATCACCCTACCATTGTAATGACACCATTCGAGGAATTGTAAGGAAGGCTATCTAATTAAATAGTATGATTGAAAGATGCTAGGGAAGTAGCCCTTCTTGGACCAGAGGTAGTGAAGAGCACAATAGAGAAAGTTCATCTTGTGTGTGATAGGATGAAGGAAGCACAAGACCGACCAAATTCATATTCCAATCATAGTAGGAGGCCCTTTGAGTTCAAAGTTAGGGACCACATGTTCTAAAAGGTTTCCCCTCAGCGCAGATAATATAGGTTCAGTAAGGGAATCAAGATTTATCCTAGGTTCATAGGACCTTTTGAGTTTTTGGGATGAGTTGATGTGTTGGAATATCAGTCGGTTTTTCCACTGTGGTTAGAAGGGATTCGTGATATCTTCCTTATCTCTCAACTCTGTCGGTATCTACACGATGAATCCCACATCACTGACTAGGGAGAGTTGGATATCAAAGATGACATGACGTTTGTGGAGACTAGTAAGAATCAATTATTGTGAGAATATGGTGCTTCATGGATGGACCATTCCTTTTGTTTGTGTGATATGGAGGCATGGTGGCCTTGTGAAGAGTATTTGGGAGTAGTAGAAACAGATGTGTGCCTAGTACCCATATCTATTCTTGTTTTTGATCTTGTGTTTTTTCTTTGTGGTTGGCATATAAGGTAATGCATGACCTTATTTTCTATAAGATGAGATGTTTCCTTATTCTCTGAATTTGTGTGAAAAATCCTAACATATAGGGAGGGGAGGACCTAATCCCTAATCAAGATGCATTAATGTTGATGTGATTAAACTCGCGCGGGTGAGACAGTACCACCCAAAGAGGATAATATCTTGATATGGAGAAAGGTGCTCCCTAATCCATGCGTCTAGATGGTGTGACCTGGGTACTTGAATGGTTGTTTGGGGTAGTGGGGCCTTAGTGTTTCATGATTATTCAGGAGATATATGTTAAGGAGGTTTCTATGGGATGTTGAGTTTTTCACTCCATATTTAGAATAACATAAGGTGATTTTCTCCTAAGTGGTATCATAAGGGGTGGTTGTTCGGACCCTCTTTATTCTTGGTTAGTTTTGAATTATCAAGAATGAGAATAGTTTGATAGGTATTTGATGTAATGAACCATATTTTACTGAACCAGTACTTTGTGAAATCCAAGTTTTTAGGGTGTTCTGGGCGGTAATAATGACTCATTTCAAGTGTTTTCCCAATTTCTAGTTTTTCCAATTTTTACAAAGGTAAATCAGGGTGTCGACATCGACATGTCTGTATGTCAGCATGTTAGTGTGCTGGCATGTTAGTGCATTGGTACGCCAATGCATCAGTGATTTAAAGGCACCTTTGTCACTGATTCGAGGGTGTTAGTGTCGGTGAGTCGAGGGCATCATTGTTAGTGAGTCATGACATCGGTAGGTTGAGGTGTCAGTAGGTCATTTAATTAGTAGATCAGTGTAGGTGGCTCCAGGTCCATAGGCCGCGTCGGTAGCTCACCCCTCTGTGGATCAACGTCGGTGACTCACCCATCGGTGACTAATTTGCTGTTTTGCTAGTTTTTTCCATTTTTCCAGTTTCACCCCTCTTTCATCTTATTTGACATAATCCAACTTTAAAGATTTTTTGACCATCTTTATGGTTTTTTCAAAGGATATTGAGTGTATAGTTAATATCGTAATATCCCGGGGGATTTAAGATACTCAAAATTCACGATCATGACCACGATCCCATGTTAATGACTTTTGGAAACTATGCTTTCTTTAATATAGGATATGGATCTTCAAAGCTGGGATCTTCCCTTCCTAGTGTGTTTTTCTTTTCCTCTTTGTGAATCTAGATCCTTAATCCTTAGATGATTCATACACCTATGCTAGAGCCCATCCTTCTTAGTTTTCTTGTAGTTTATCCCTGATGCTCGTGTGATCCCCTATTCTTGGTGTAAGGAAGAACTTAAATCCTTTGATCATCTAGTAGGGACTTATTGTACCTCTCATAAATTTTGAATCATGCGGGTTGGGTGTCCTAATGATTCATTTTGAATAACGAATGAATAACTTTCTTAAGAAAATGAATAAATAAGAAGGGAATATGATCAAAACACAATGGGGTAATGAAATGATGGGATGAGAGTGGTTTGAGGTTTGATCATTTGTTTTATTTTGTTATCCTTGTTTCCTTATGAATTTTTGTGGATGCATGCCATCTAAAAATTGTGGCCATTTGTGGTATTTTCTTGCACACTGGTGGTGTTCTGTTTGTTTTTGTCATGTTGTATGATAATTTTCCATAACATAAAATCTACTTAATCAAGTATACTCAGTTAAATAAAATGAATACCCCAAGATGAAAAAAATTGTGTGATCACCCCTATTTACTTAGTGGACATAATGAACCATGTTATTTAAATCAAAATATGTCATATTTGATTGGTGTGGCTAAGTAATGTGTTAGGTTTTGTATTGTGACCTCATGTGAGTTGTGTGGTGATGAATTTGAGAGCACGGTTATGGTGCATGGGTGGATGGAGGAGTTGGTTCTATGAGAAGGGGGCAAGACGTGTGTGAAGCGAGGATGTGGGTTTATGGTAGTTGCTATGGGTTTGGTGTGTGGGGTGGTACATGTGGTTTGTTGTAGTCTCAGGTTGATATACTAATTGATTTTTGAATGTATGGACTTGTAAGAAGTGGGACTACCTTTGTTTTGATGTGGTCGTAGAGAGAAATTTGGTAGTGGGACTGTGGAGTGGTTATGAACTTGTATGTAGTGGGACTACATCAGAGAAAACTTATGATTGTGTAATATAACTTTTAAGAATGATAGTTGGATGTGGCTGAATGGGGGTGTTTAGTGGGACTTAAAATCTGGTTTTGTTTTTTTGTTTTGATATGGTTGTGGTTGGTAGTTTCCTGGTAGTGCTAGAATAAATTAAATTGAATCACTTAATTAATAAATGGTTGGAATTTAAATGAAAAAGGGGTTGGGTTATACTTTGGCAGTGGCTATTCTGTGGTTGTGCATATTGTTGTAGCAGAAATGTGGTTCTGTATGAGTTGGTTGTTTTATTTGGGATCTATAAGTTGGTGTTTAGTGAATTCTTACATATATATATATATAAATCATAGTCCCTTGTGATTTCTATATGCACCCCACTATTTTTAGAACTATGTTCCGAACACCCCCATACATGGGGGAGGGTGTCTTTTCAAACATCCCGTTATGATGATGGATGGCTGGTTACTGAATTTCAGCCTCACACCCTATTCTGGGTTCTTACCACTCGAGGACATCTGAGTAGGATGTAATAGCTTGAGGCTTTACATAGTACCAGATCCTTAAAGTATGTTTGTTGTGGATGAGGGGCCTAGGTGTTTTTGGTCCATGATTGTTTTCCCATTTGTCTTCAGGAAGAGGCCCAGGTGTCTTCGGGTGAGAGGCATGATTGCTGTGGCCCAAATTTCTATGAGCAATATTGTGTGTGATTTGAGTCCTAGGTGTGTGTGGGTAGGTTGTGTAAGTGGGACTATGCATGGGAAGAGTGGTAGCATCAAGATGTTAACTATTAGGGATGAGCAGTTAACCAGTGGGAAAGTGGTGTGGGGTACCCAAATGTAGATGTTCTTATACTATTAATTTACTTAACTTGTGATATTTGGTGAGCATGACTTAGTGAGACTGGGTTGGTTAGTATTACTTGGTAGGTGCTTTGTGGTTTTACTATTTTCTCCCATGGACATTAGAATGTTCCCCCACTTGTGCATCTATAGATTTAGTTTCCATACTATGTATACTCATATGCTCACCCTATATATATAAATTTTTTTGCATGTTTCTTGGAGATCTTTGAGGACCGTGCTTAACTTTAATAGCTCAGGAATCAGGATTAGTTATCTCTTCTTCTTATTCTCTTTCCTTTGGTACTTTACCTTGGAGTTTTTTTGTACCTTGTATTAGATTTACTTATTGAACATGCATGTGAGAAATGAATTTTGGATTTTCTTTTACTTTTAGTACTTTGAGTTGCATGGGATTTACCATCTTATCTCTTGATCTTATTCTATAAAATCGGTAATTCCTTTCAAATTATTTGAGAGTCTATACCCTTGGTGGTAGTCTCCTCTACGAGGCCTATTGAAAGTGGGACTCGGGGGTCATTATCTCTCCTTCATCTTGAGGAAGGATGGGCATGGAACTTTTTTTTACTTTCCCTCATCTTGAAGAAAGAATTTCATGACAGTTAAGGTGGAAACGGAGGTAATAGTTATGAATTAATCCAATAGTTTTGATAAGAAATGGAAGATGGAGTTCAAAGGAATATCTAAAAACCATGGGGAGAAGAATATGAGTTTTACTTTATGCTCAAATTGTGGGAAGAAGCATGAAATAAATTGTCTTAAGGGTATAATAAATGTTTTAAGTGTGTAAGGTAAGTTCATTGGGAAATGGATTAGTGAAGTGATGGGAAGAAGTTAACTAACGATGCGAATAGAGATAAAGCTAAAAAAAATGCACCTCCCAGACATTAGTGCATAAAGTCTACGTGGAATGAGAATTATACTAAACAATTCCAAAACTCGTTGGTTAATGGTGATTATCATTGTCAATAACCTCTTAAGATTCTAGAAAAGGGGAAGTCTCATGCGATCATTATTTCTAATGTGGGGTGCGATACAAATATAGTGAAAGTTACACTTACCATCCACTCTAGAATTGATAATGACTTATTTGACTCTGGATCTACCACCCTTTCATATCTAAGTAATTTTTAAGTGTATAAAGATTCTATAAAAGTGATTTGATGTAGAATTATTAGTGAAGGCCCCTAATAGTACAATGATTGCATCAGTAGTCTATGATTCTTCTCCAATCGATGTTGGTAGAAATATGATTCATTAAAATATTATTATTATCCACTATTTTAATTTGATATCATCTTTGGAATAGATTGATTTTTTTTGTAAAAAAATACCAAATCAATTGTCATGGAAGGAAAGTCATGTTTGATATTCCAAACCAACCAATGATCATATATCAACATGATGATAATTATGAAATTTTGATGGGGATCAAATCCATTTTATGGGTCTTAATTCCCATTTTTAAGGGGTGTTTATCTCATATGGTTAGGGTGAAACTCGAAATAAATGATCTACCTATTGTGGGGGAATTTTTTGATGTATTTATGGTATAATTGCCCAGTATTTCACCAAAATGTAAAGTTGATATTTTAATAGGTTTCACACCTAGTTCCATACAAATTTAAAATACCCCTATAGATTAGACCTAATTGAGTTATTTTAATTGAAGTAGAAACTCCAGGAAAATATTGAAAAGTTGTTCATTCATCCAAGTGTGTCACTTTGGGGTGAACCTATTCTTTTTGTTAAAAATAAATATGGATCGATGAGACTATAAATTAATTATTAGAAGATGAACAAGATCAAAATTAAGTACAAGTATCATATTCTTCATATTTACGACTTTTTTTGATCAACTGAAGGGATCTCAATAATTTTCCAAGATTGACCTTCATTCAGAATGTCATCGATTTATGGTTAACAAGTAGGATATACCCTAGATTGCATTCCATAAAATCTATGGACATTGTGATTATAAATTGATTCCTTTTTGTCTTTATAATTCCCCTATCATCTTCATAGATTTAATGAATAGATTCTTTATAATTTATGTTGATCGGTTTTTAGTAGTCTTTATATATTTTATATTCTTATCTATTCATATAGTAAAGATGAGGATGAAGATAACATGAAAATTGTATTAAAGTCTCTAAAGAAAGAAGAAATGTATGAACAATTTAAAAATATTGAATTATGGCATCAAAAGGTTTCATTTTTGGGTCATATAATCTAAAGAGAGTTTATATGAGTAGATCCATCAATGACGGAGGCTATCACATGTTAGACCAGAATAACCATGGCGACTGAGATCCATAATTTTCTTGTATTATTTTGATATTATCTACAATTTTTGATTAATTAATCATGAATATATAATCCTTTAACCAAGTTAACCTAGAAGGGATCTATGTTCCTCTGGATAGATGAATGTGAGGAAAATTTCAAGGAACTGAATATAAGGTTTTTCAATGCAACTATACTTACATTAACCTATAGTGAATAAGGGTTTGTAATCTATATAAATGTATCCAAGAAGGGATTGAGATGTTATATTATGTAGAGTTAATTTTTTATAGATCATGACTCCTGAAAATTAAATATTCCTTATAAAAATCACGTACTCGTGATTTATTGTTAGTTGCGGTAAATTTTTCATTAAATATATATATGAATTATCCTTATGTTGAAATGTGTGATATATATAAGGATCATAAAAGTTTAAACTATATATTTTTATAGAAGGAGTTAAATATACACCAACGAAGATAGATAAAGATGATTAAATATTATGACTTCTCAATACATTACCACCATGAGAAAGTGAATAAGGTGGAAAATGATTTGATTTGAAATGATCATGCTAGATGATACAATAAGAGGATAAAAAAGATCCCATATTTATGGATTTTCAAAGGATGAATCTAGAAATTCTAAAGTAATGGAAAAAATCATATCTTTATCAATTGAGTGTTCAACCATCTATCCAAGTTAAGGTTAATGTGGTGAAGAAGGATGATTTAGAGTTTAAAAAGAAGGTTACAAATGTTCAATAGTTTAACTATGATCATGATGTAATGATAAGGTTGAAGAATGATGCATTCATTCCTCGCATATAAAATTTGAAGAATGAGTTGTTAGAATAAGATCAAATTTATAAATTTTCTATTCACCATGGATGTAAAATGATGTACAGATATTGAAAGAATACTTCTAGTGGGATACTATAGAGAGAGATATTGTAAAACTTGTATCTCAGTGATTGGTATGTGAAAAATTTAAAGATGAATAGTATAAAGGGATGTTTCATCCAAGACATATACCAAAATGGAAATTGGAAAACATTACCATTGATTTTATTATTAGACTCCTCAATATCTATAAAGATAATAGTGTATATGGGTTTTAGTTAATATAATTACTAAGTGAACACAATTAATCGCTATTAAATAAGACCATTATCTGGATCAACTTTCCAGGATATACATTAATGAAGTTGTAAGGTTGAATTTAGTACCACATTACATTATATTTTATCTAGATATGATGTTTAATGCAATGTTTTGGAAAATTATTTAGTAATATATTGATATTAAATCGAGTTTCAACACATCATATCATCCCCAAACATATCGTCAGTATGAAAGAAAAATTCAACACTAGAGTAAATAGTGACATATCATTCTTTGGATTGAAAAAGTGGTTTGGATAAAAAAATTCCTATAGTTTATTTTCTTAAAAAATAGATTTCAATCAATAATTAAGATGGATTCTTATAAATCCTTATATAGAAAGAATTTATAAGTTCAATGTGTTGAAATGATGTTGGAGACAGACAACTATTGGGACCTGAGATAGATGAATAAATAGAAGAGATGGTTAGAGCCACTAAGAAACGCATCATGGAAGATCAGGGTTGGAAGAAATGTTATAATGACAATCTATGGTGTGATATAGCAATTTAGTCTTTTGATAAATCATTTCTAGGAAATTCTCTATGAAAGAAGGTTATGAGATTTGAGAAGGGAAATTAAGTCTTTGGTATATTATTCACTTTGGAATTCTTAATCATATCGATAAAGTATCATATCAATTGGAGCTTCCATCGAACCACTCTATAGTCCATCACATGTTTTATGTATCTCTCCTTAGGATGTACATACCTGACCATTCACATGTACTGAACTCATTGTTTATACCTCTGGATCATGATATTTCTTACAAGGAATAACAGGTGGATATTATGGATCACACAGAGAAATTTATACGAAATAGACAAATCACATGTTTAAGGTTTTTTTTGGGAGAAGACACTAGTTTGAAGAATCTAGGTGGGAACTTAATGATATTATGAAGTAGATGTATCCTCAATTTTTTATACCAGAGTGATGAATTTCATGGGAGAAATTCAATTAAAGGGGAGGTAGAATGTAACACCAAGAGTTTTTATGAATTAAATTTCTTCAAATAAAATAAATTTATTTTATGTATTGGTTTACAGACTACATCTAGTTAATCTTATTATATACAAAATACTTGTTTATCTTATGTTACGTACAACTTTTTCTTTTAACCAAACCATGATATATGATAAATATATTTATTTAAAATTGGTCGTTATAACATAGTAATTAAAAATCATTACATTTATAGTAATAAATTATTTTAAATAATAATTATTATTTTATAAATAAAGAATTTTTTTATGATAAAATAAATTAGTATTTGTAAGTCTTCATTTGTTTCAAAAATATTATTTTATAAAAAAATTTGTTTAAGTATTTTTATAAACAACAATAATTTTTTTGAATATTTTATAAAAAAAAATTTATAAAAAAAATTCATTTTAAAAATAAAAATGTAAAAATTATATTTGGTTTAATTTTCATGATTTTTTTGAAAAGTTTCAATTTTTGATGAATAGTGAAAAATATAGAATTTAAATTTAAAATATCATTTTCGGTTAATTTATTTATAAATTTAAATTAAATTTTAAAATTAGTTTAAATTATAACTAAATCAATTATAAATATTATAATACAATTTAGGTTATTGTAATAAATTCCATATTGAAATTGGATATAAAAACCTTTTAAAATTTTGATCATTTTCTCTTTAAAGACCTGCATTCTCGTAACATATGGGGGATTAAATTTAAATTAAACTACAACATTTATGTCAATGTAATTTAAAAAAATGGATCACATATTTGGAATCATAATAATTAATATTATATAATAATATTATATTAATATTTGACAATAATTATTAGTGAAAACAAGTAAAATTAATTAACATGATTAGGGTTAAAACAAGGTTTTGTTAATTATATGCGTTTGTATTATAATTTACTTTGCACACACATAGATTTTTTATTTAATAATTTTGAATTATATTGGATTCTAAATTATCTAATAATTTTTTTTAAATTATATTATTAAAGGATAAATTTCCTAGGTAAATAAAAATATACAAGTTACCATGGTAAAATTTATAAAGATAAAATTGAGAAAACTTAAAGAATAAGGAATCCATTGAAAAAATGTATTTTTTTTAGTGAATGTATTTATTGACCAAATATACCTACCCTTTATTATTACTTAATTTTGGTGGCACATTATTTAAGGGAGACCTCCCAATAGTGAATACTTTTTAGTATTTAAAAGAATGCCACTCCTCCTCGATTATAAAAGGGAACTCACTACCCCCTATTATTCACACCTATAAAACCATTTTTCTCAACTAAAAACTATATAAATCACACCCAAACCACCTAAACTTGTCGTATAAGGATAATTTTGGGTATAAATCCATCAACAAAAGGGTTTTAGTGCACACCAAAGGAAGATACAAGAAGAATTGGTAACATTAACCAAAAAATATTTTTTGATTTGATTTCTTTCTCAAAACCCTTAAATTATTTTTATATCATAATTATATAATAAACTTATTAAGTTACATATAAAGAGTGGGTTTTATGATATTTTAATTTCTTACAATCATCTCCATTTATATCAAATGGGTTATGGAATCAACGTTCGTATGTACAGGGGACTATAACCTCAAAAAATGATGTCATTCATTCTTCCATTACCACCTTTGAAGGGTATCCATATATATAGATTTATTATTTATATATAATATATGTGGTATTTTTTTAAGATTATATATTTTTTATATCACACATTCTTTCATGAATTACATTTTTTGGGAATATGATAACGACATTCGTGTGTACGGAGGACCACCGCCTCACGAAGCGATGAGATTTTTTAACGATATACATGGAATGTATTGAGGATGAGTTTAATAAATATATGATATATATATATATATCAAATAAAAATTATTCTATAATGATAATATGTAATGTACCGACCCAGGTTCCACACACTGATTCCCCAAGATGGTTAGTTACATGACATCAAGCACTCCCTGTATGCCAGAGGTTGCTGACAAGCAGCCAGAGTCAAATATACAACATGGTAATACTATAACATATTTATAAAAGCTTAAAACAATATAAATTAATAATAATTACAAAATTACAATAAAAATAACTATAATAATACAATAACATAGAAAAAACATTATCTCATGATGAGCCAAAATAGGAAACAATACCAAAAACAAAAATAGTATATATGCCATGCAAAATATGTGTCCAATGTCAAATAAAAATCCAAAAATATAGACATTTACAACTCACAAGTGGTTCCCTACACTAATTACGGTTATAATTTCCATTATCTATCCCAACTCATCAATCTAACATTGGGAGCTTTGCATTATCCTGTCTTTCAAAGATGATGTTTATTCTGGAACCAATCATGCAACCTAAGTAGGATGTGAATAAAAAATAGTATGAAACCACTAACTACATATAAAAAAATATTAATTCAATGAATGTGTATTTAGTTGTATAAATAATAAAGTGAAATAAATAATTTAAATATTTAATATAATAATTAATTCTTTATTTAACAGAATTTTACCATAGGTTTATGAGGACACCCAAGAAATAAATACATGCTTTGGACCATGACAAATTTTGAACCATATCAAATAAGGAATCACAATTCATTATATCATGGAATTTTATTATCTATTTCACTTCAATTTTTCATCACAACTACTTGGAACCATAGTCCAATGATAATATTTTGGTCCTAGAACACCATGTATAGAACCCCATGAGTGTTTGGAGTACGAGTCCTTGTTTCACACCCTATTTATCAGTCAATCACATATGGCTATTTGTAGAATTAGTAAGTTTCCCACGCTTGTATATTAGTCAACCATATATGATTATTTTGAGCATCAATCTATGTCCCACAATTTATTATTAATTAATCACACATATATGAAATATATGAAATAAAAAAAGTTTAATCAACATTGACCCCTTTTTATCATTTCATGTCATGGATATCATATTAACTATCATAATAATCATAGTTCAACACTTTAACCACATGGAACAATACAAGCAATGCATAATTAAACCATTTAGAGATATTTACATCATATAACCCACTTACCCATTAAGTTTTATTAGGCCATCTCATAATTCTCATTTTTAATTAATTCATAATCACATTAATTTACCAATTACACAATCCCATTAACTAACAAATTTCATATTCCCCATAACCCATCATTATCTTAATCACATCATTCCATTAATTAATTGATAAATTAATTAATCCAATTAAATATGGAATTTCCAAATATGTAAATATCTATTTCGAAATTCCATACACACAATATTAATTAAGACTATGATAGTTTCAATTTAGACCACCTACCTCAAGAACGTTGATAGATTCTCGCCAATGAAAATTCTTAAATTGAAGCAGAACATTCAATTACACAACGAATAACGAGATCTAGAAAAAAAACCTAGATCCATGATCAAATTGATTAGATCCATGAAAAATATAGATATAAACCATAACTAACTAAGTATATCATCCATTCAAAATAAGGTAGAAAGATAAGAGAGAGGGATGAAACTAATTGGGATGATAATCTCTTACCAAGATAGGTGCATATTCTTAAATACGGTATCATATTTGTTAATAATGGAGTTAATATTCCATTTGGATCTATCTATAAGCCTAAAAAAATGATAAAACCAAGTTAGGGTTGAGTTGGGTCAAATTAGGGTGAAGTCAGAGGGGTTAAATAATTTTAAAAGAAATTTATTAGGGAATTAATTCTGTGTGCACATTTTCTAGGGTAAGGGCTGATGATTTTCCAAATGGTGCATCCTAACCATGATCCTATCTAATGGTGGTTAATGGTTACTACTAAGAAGGAAAAATATTTGAAAAACCATTTTAAAAATGTATAATCCCTCTCTATATGTGGTTTCCTAGTTTGTTGGGACAAGACACGTGGTTTGGAAAAACCATGCGCCAACCGTGCACTGCTCAAAACCCCTATAATAACTTCCAAATTACACCCAAATACACTTAATACATGCCAAAAATAAATTATTAAAAAAAAGAAAAAAAAAACTAAAAAAATCTTTATAAATCTGCATAAAAATATTTCATTCAATTTGGCAGTAAAATGGAAACAACGTTCATGCATCTGTACGGCCTACCGTCTCCATGCATAGTGTATTTAATTTCCTATTTATATATTTTATACATGTTATTCCATTTTATCTCCCACCCAGTTTATCCATAAACTCAAATTTGGCTTCATCTTTAACCTTGGAACTTGGTATAACATAAGAAAAGGGGGACCTGGATCACTCGCATTTAGTAGTGTCATTGGCATGAAAGGAGATAAAGAGATCACACCACTTAAGAAAACTATAGAATCCGTAATAAATGAAATGTTTTATTTTCAATTTG
Organism: Viscum album; assembly: GCA_963277665.1. NCBI lineage: Eukaryota > Viridiplantae > Streptophyta > Magnoliopsida > Santalales > Viscaceae > Viscum > Viscum album. Next base: position 80,173,319 of record OY728145.1, read on the forward strand.
AGTGAGATATTTGAACATAAAATGATAAGTATATAACAAAGTGGATATCTTGAGATTACCCAATGTGAGATGAAAATGTCTGCATAGAATGAGTTGACGTCCCTCTTCAAGGGTTGGAAATGCACTAAAAAAAAGAAACCGTGGCCAATAACCATTAGAATCATTCAAAATCGATGATTTGTCCAAATGATAGATATTAAGCTTTATCAAAGAAATAATGTATATGATATGGTAATTATTAATCTTTATAAAATTTTTGGATCTTACAAAATATATCATACACTTTTTATTTTTTTTCAATTTGGTAGGAAATTGGAAAAATGTTCATGCGTATGTATGGCCTACCGTCTCCATGCACAATGTATTTCATTTCTTATTTATATATTTGATAGATTATTATTAATATATGTACTTAATATATATTATATTTATATCATGGTTATCATTTATTAGATGATTAAATCATGATTAATGTAAGATATTAAAAAATATAAAAAATCATAACTTATTAGAAGAACTTATCGGTTATTACCCGAAGCACAACTTTAACATGTTATTGTTAATAAATGGGTATTAAAATTTCATAATAAAACCATTAATGGTATTATATATATTAATATTATTATCTAATATATTTATAATAATATTATATTTATTATATTGGAGGTTTGAACGTGTATGAAGGAAGACATGACTTATTGTAAGGGATTTCCATCTCACTTTTACTTTTTGTGAGACAAATGTAATATTAACTACATGATTATTTTATGTGGTGTATATAATACCAATGAATGTAAATATTTGTGATTAAATTGAAAACTATTGGGTTTTACATATCCATAACAGTATCTCTCTTTCATGGGGTTTATGGTTCAAAAATTACCAAATCGGTAAGAGCTTTTTGTCTCAATTTTCCTTCTTTGAGACATAAGTTTTGTTATGAATCTAAACCACATCATGTGATGAAGATACAACCCATTTGACAATAAATATCTTTATTTTTTTCCTCATGATATTTTTAGGTTCCAATTTTCTTTCATGCAACATATGCTTCAATGATACTTAAGTAGTAAAGATTTTATATTACAATCTCATATGTTTTCGTAATTGTTTATGATTAAGTATCCAATGTTGAAATATCGTGATCTACCTCTCAATAATTATCATAAATTTTATTTTCATATGGTAATTAATGATATCTACAATTAATTTTACCTTTTTAAAAATATTTGGTACCTAATATAACTATGGAATTATTTTTAGGAAAATCCATGTTTATTTCTCTCTTCAATTGTAAATAAGTTTTCATTCAAAAAATATTTTATAAAAATGTTTTTAAATTATATTTTAACATATTTTTTATGGAATATAATTTTTATTTTTTGTGTTTTAAAGAGTGTTTTAAATTATTTTCAAAGAATCCTTTTATTTTTTTAAGGTTATTTTAAAAGAAAATGATTTTAAAATATTTTTATACTTTTAAACGTTTTTTTCAATGTGTAAAGGATATTTGTCTCAAGAAATGTTTTAAATGTTATTTTAAAATTATTTTCCATCTAATATAAAATCTGTTTATGTTACTTATTCTTTATTAGAGATATGATTAAAGGAAACCATTCATATTATTTCACTGAATGGTTTATGTTTTGTTTATATATTGTCTATGAAACCTATTACCTATCCATAGTTCATACGATGAGGAAATGAGTATGAAAAACCACTTATTTTCTTGGGTTATTCTATGGTGAAATTATTATGAAGCTCATCTCTTTTCTATATTATGTTATATAATGATTTTTTTAATATCCATTTAATTTCATAGGTTATAATATGTTGAATTTTTATGATCTTGAGGAACACATAAATATGGTTTTCCATAAGTGACAGGTGTGAAATATATTCCACTTTAATACATTAGGTAAATATTTATATATATTGTGATATATATACATGGCTAGAATTGGGAGTAAACTTTATATATTAGTATAGGGATAGAACAATGAGTAAACTTGGTATATCAAATGGCTTTTTCCACTATGATGGCCTTAGTAATGAGCCTCAACCTATATGGTAATGGTTTTTTATACATACGTGTACACAAAAAATTCCATGTATTATTCCATTTTTATGCTCTCATGGATCATGTTATTTGACTTCTTTTATTGTTCATATCTTATGAACTTTAAATATTTTTGAAATATCTCATGATTATGATCTTGGATATGTAGGGTATGGTTTCAAATGATTATGCTCATGTTCTCATACCATTATGATATTGTTATTCTTATATATATATCCCTTATTTACCCTTACTATCCCTCAAATATCACCCTTTTAAAGTTCATTTTCTCTAAGTTATGAAGATATGTATTATATATGATATGTATAATAAGGGTTACAACTATGAAGAATGTTGTTGGGGATAATGCATCTCACTTATAGACCAATGTTTATGGTTAAAATTTTCAAATGCAATAAAATATTATCGTCCTCAGGGGTGTGTTTGTGTAATGTAATTAATATTTATTAAAAATTATGTACTATCTATGTATGAGAAACCCTGATTACTATAATGATAAGAAAGATCATTGATATTTTCAGAAGAAGTTAGCTCACATAACAGGAAGATGATGCTCTGTGATAAAAGATACCACATGTAATGTTTTTCTAGATTATAATCTTCTTAAATATATTCTTATATTTTTTCATTAAATAGGATGTTGAGTGACTAAATGTAGGGACACCCCATCCTTATATTTTATGGTTTCCAAAATCTCTCTATATCTTCTTGTATATTCTCTCTCTACCATAATTATTTATTTTGTAAATAAAAGAAGGGCTCTATCTCTCTCCATTAATGAACTATTACCTTCATACTTTAAGGGTAAATTTTTAAATATATTTAAAGGATGCGAAGCATAAAGCTTATTAAATATCAAAAAACATTCTAACAACCACTTTCTTCTTCACTATTAGAAATTTTTTATCATGATCTAGGAGATGTGATAACATACTTATTTATTGGAAAACGTTCCTATGCTAAAATCACATTTAATTTTCTTCTTATTCTATTTTTTACTCAAATGATTAACCTATGTGAGTTTATGTGTTTTTCTTACCTAGTGGTAAAAACATTTTTTTGGAAGATATTCTTTGTAGAATTCGTTTTTACCTAGATATTCTATTCATAATCAAGAGAGTTATCATGTGTAGAAGGTGATTTTTTATGTGTTTTTCATTTTTTGTATAGTGGGAGGTGTATGTGTTTAGATATTTAGAATGTTCTTTGTAAGGTTTAGCTTCGAAGGTATAAAAATTGTCCACCAATGATAAGAAATAGATAGTAGATCAATATAGAATTGTTACCAATCTTATCAACTTTGTTTTCTTGTTCCTTCAAATTATTTTTTATTTAATTTTTTATGCTTCTATTAATCTCATTTTCAGTTCTTCTTTTCAAAAATATTTTACTATTTACTTTTATCTCTTTGAAAATAGACAAAAAAATAATTTTTGATGTATCATTTAGATAATATCTTCGGCTCTTTGAGACTGACCCCTAGGTTGGCCACTACTCTATATCTTGGGGGATTAGAAATATTTTTTTGATTTTTAAAATGAAAATGTATAAAAAAATTAGTACCATTTTTTTGGAGGTAAGTTTGTTTTAGTGATTCTTAATTTTCATTTTCCTATTTAAAAATAATGTTGAAACCTCTTGTATAATAATAAGACATGGTAATATTTATTTCATATAAAATCAATGAAAAATTTAAAATTTTTAGTGAATACGAATTTTATAAACTCAATGAATATTATAAAGAGTTTAGGAAACGTACTACGAAATCCTTAAGAAATGAAGACATATAGTTTTCACAGTTAATATAGAGTTTTAAGAAGAATATGTTCAAAGATAAGAACTCCTTATTTCCAAATATGTGGAAGGACATGATGAGGTTGAAGCATGAATGAAATTTAAAAATCCTTATTTTATGTTTTTAGGGATTATAGGAGAGGGTTCAAACATAAGTAAAAAAATATGGAATTTTTTTTTGGAATATCAACTTCATTTTATTTTTCAATTTGATGATTTAAATTTCACTCACTGTTGTAATTATTTCATCATTTTAAAGGATAAACCATCTAAAGATATCCTCTCATTTCCCCATCAGAGTCACCATATATGAGAATTTTAATATTTAAGAGAGGCTGTAGAAGTAAAACATTCTCATGTTTGACCTATAATTACTCACAGGAGAACCATTGACTATACAAAAGAAGAAGCTACACACATTCAGGGAGTTCAAAATTATATGGAAGAAGATGAGTTTTGGTTAATTCTGACTATTATGAGTCTGATTTATATTTTCCTTCTCCCCATATTTTTATTAAATATTTAAATCATGTCTATGATATCTCAGAGATAATAGAAGAACTTGAACTAAAACATATAGATTAACTTTTGAAACTCCAAACGTTTTCCAAAAATTATTGATTTGGAGAAGATGAAGAGAAAGAGCTAGATTTATAGTTTTTAACTAGAAAAAATTAGATGAAGATACACATGTGACTCTATATAATGAAATTATAGTAGAGAATAAATAAAAATAAAAATCACATACATGAATCAAATTTTTACAAACCATTCACAACACAACTCAAACAAAAGAATAGATAAGTTTATCTTCATTTTCCCCTCTATTACTCAACAAGAAGTACATTTCCAAGGAGTGTTATTTAATTGAAGTATAAAATGGGGTCTTCTATAAGCTATATAAGTTTTAAATAACTAATGGTGGGAAGAATCACCTATTGTAGTTCTTATATAAGAATAAAAATGTACAATTTCATTAGGGTTGAACCAAAGGTTGTCCAACTGTGTATAATCTAAATAAAAACTCTCGGGGGGGGGGGGGGATAACCCAAAATTATATTATTACATTTTTTTTGTTTTTTTATTTATTTCAATAAAGGTTTTTTATTATTTATTTTGTGTAAAAATAAGAAGGTAGAAAAAGACACCATGTGGAAATCTATATTGGTTAACATCTTTATTATTAATCAATATTCTAGGTTGTGTCAGTCCACCATAAATTTTTAAAGTGTTCAAATTCCTATTACATGTTTTAAATCAAGTATTCGGGATGGGTAAATTCTAATTTCACTACTTCTCTAATTTACCGGATTAAGGGTGTTTGATCTTTCTGAATTTAATGTCGAACGTGCTTCTTTTTTGAAGTTTCAAGTAAATATTTTACATAGTATATAAATAATTAACACATGTAAATTTATTTTCTTATTTTATAAGTATAGATTTTAGAATAGTGTTCAAAATTGTGTAGTAGAAGAAATATTTTGATAATTAGTTTTAAAAAAAATCCGCATGTTAGATAAAATTGTAGCTAAATCCTTAAAAAAAAGTTAGAAATGGAAAATGAAATTGGAACATTTTCAAATAAATAAGTGGAATGAAATTTCTGTACACAAAGTTTTAAATATTATTAACAAGGGGAGTTTTAGTTTAAATTATTCTACATTAGTTTTTTTAAATCTATTGATTGTTGTTGGTTGTGTAATAAATTATGAAAAATTGAATTTAATATGGAGAAAATCATGTATATTTTTTTAAAATATATGGGTTACTTATACATTAGTCACTAAATTTATGTGCTAAAAAATTTTTATGCATGCCTTTTGAGTACATTACTAAACTTACTTGTTGAACATAAAATATTAGCATGCATAAAATTTGAAACCCTTGAATATGTGATGAATTGTTTATGTACTAGAAAAAGGGTATCTCTTGTTCATGTTGTGCTTGTTGTTTTGTATAAAATAATTATTTTTGAACATTATTATGAACCAATGCTTGAATATTTCACTGTTTAACTGAAAATATTTTTGAAATTTAACTATATAATTTTTCCACTTTATGTTTAACATTAGAGAAATTGTGGGGTTTTAATTGTGGGGAGGGTTATTAAACAGTTTTTAACTATGTTTCAATGTGAGGCCATAAAAAATATTTTTTTTTTCACCATTATTATTTTTTGATCATTATGTTGTAATATTTAGTGGGAGGAAATTTTTCTAAATTTTGATTGTTGTGATGCTACTTTGAAAAGATTAATATCTATTACCTAATGGATTTAATTAAGTAAAATATTTTTCTTTCTACTTTTAAAACAAAATGGAATTTAGTAAAACAACAATAAAAATATATTACAATAATCATTAATTTGTAAATTTTCAATTAGAATTTAACTCATAAGTTATGAATCCAAATGAATTATGAAATTAAAATCCTAATCCAAGTTGAACCCATTTGTTCATTATTTTTTTATTCTTCAACTATTGGATGAAATATTTAATCCATAAAAAATTTTCAATTCACCTAATCCAATATTTGAATATTTATTTTTAGTTCTTAAATTATATGAATATATTCTCTTGGAGGTAAATGAAAGTTTGTAATTTAATTTTTTTGAGAAGTAATGTTTGTAAAATTATCTTAGTTTTTTTAAATTTTAATAATTTTTTTATAATAGTTACTAAGTTTTAGCTAATGATTTTTCATTCAAGAGGGAATTTATATTTTAATACATGAGAGAATACATTAGTGAAATCATTTTCAAAATTATTTTTTAGCTGCATTTCATTTTTTCAATTTTGTGATTTATTTTCTAATAATGAATGTGGCTTAATATTGATTGATGAGAAAAATGTTTTAATAATGGGGGAATTTTTTGTAGCCTTTATCCTATGTATTTTAATTAATAAATCTATAGGTATTTACTTTATATTTAATACTAATATGTATTTTTAATTGCTTAATTATAGTGTTCTATTTATTTTGTTGTTTAATTGTTAACTTAATGAATTTTATTTTTTTATTAATGTTTTCTCGTTTAATTTTTAAATTTTATATAGCTATGTGTTTTCTATTTAATTTAGAATTTTATTTTAAAATATTAATTTTAAATTTCATTTCTTAATGTCATTCTTTTTATTTTTAATTAATTAAATTGTTAATTAATGCTAATTTATTTTATAATCAAATGAATTTAGTGATTTACTAATTAGTAACAATAATTTATCGTTTAATTAATTTTTTAATATTTATCATCTTTTGTTTTTACTAATTATGTAATTATTTAAAGTTACCTTAATCTATTTGATTTTATTTCTAAATATTAAAAAGTTATTTATTTAGAGAATTCACTTTTTTTGTAGGATTTATTTTAAATAATTGATTATATATATTTTTGGAATGATGTTTAATTTTTTGGCCTCTACATATCCACATATTTTCCCAAATTCACATAGGGGATTGAAAATCAAGTTCACATAGATAAATTTGGAATTTTTAAGTTCAACACCTACATAAAAAATTGAAAAAGGTAACCAACTTATCCAATTTACCAAGGCACCAATGTATTCAATTTTTGAAATGAACTCCACAAAATTAATTGTTTTAGCCTCACATACTAAAAAATACACAAAACCAAACAAGAATCTGGGATAAAATTGGTACAATTAAAAAGAGATCGACCCAATATATACTCCCAAATAAGGAATGCCCAAGAATGGATGTTGTTGAATATTATATGATGTTAGTTTTCTACACTAGAATCCATTTAAGAAGATATGAAACCAAAACTGAGATGATGGAAGGGAAGCTCATCGGGAGTTGAGGAAGATGAACTGAGGTCACTTGCATTTGACTGAGTCTAAGAAGATATGAAGAGTGAGACCATTTTGAGACCAATTTAATGTTGATTATAAATCCATTATTAGTTATGAAAAATAAGGATTAATTGGATGAATATTGAGCCTTTTTCACCATTGAATCCACCTAAACTTTCATGAAGGATATATGGTTTCTTTTTATGTCATGCTAGTCTGAATCGTTGAGTAAAAATATGAAGATGAATTTGGGGTACCCGGGGATGACTGAGGCTATGTTACAAGAAGATAAATTAGTTTTCAATAGGGAAAGTTACCATCTTTCATGAGGAATCATGTTTCAAGAAGAAGTTTTCTCACTCTAAGTTCAATCAAATTTTGCTATAGGACCATTTACATACTCTTCATCTTGATGTTTTTTGAATTAAAAACCACATTTGATTCAATAGTCGGGCTGTAAAGAGGATTCTGATGAAACACGTATCAGTGCTAAGAAATTGAAATTAAATTTAATATTTGTTTGATGCTATTTTTCCAATGTATTTGTTTCTTGAAGAACTGTTTTCAAATTTCCAAGTTGAAAACCAAATCATTGAAGAATATTGTATTTGTATTTCCTTGATTTTTATAGGTTTGGTTGGCGGGTTTATATAGTGAATAGGATTCAACATTATTCATTCATGTGGTTATTTCAATAAAGGGGGTTTCAATAAACTAATTACTTTTAATTCTATAGTGAGATCCTAGTTTGATGCATGTTGAGGGAGAGAGTGACTTGCAGTCACTATTGCAGTCATTGACTAAGTGTTCAATGTTGGTTGGTAGTAGAATTATTTAATTAATACAGGGCATGAAAAAGATTTATTTACTAGAAATTTATTGTATTGAATCATTACATTCATAACAAGGTAATTTCTATATATTTTATTGAATGTTTCATGATATTGGAATTATATCCAGTCACATTTCTTTGGATCCAACACCAACGCACAATGGTGAAATGTTATTTTTGGAAAAAGACAGCCCGCATCACATGAGGAGGATGAAACCTAATGAAATGTTCCATATATAATTTTTATCTATATCATAATATTTTTAAAAAATTTCTCCTTTTTTATTTCCTTAAATAGGATATCAACTAATGAAAACTAGAGACACCCCCATTCTATTTTTATTTTCAAGAATCTTTATCTCTATTTTTATCTAACTTATCTACTCTTTAATTATCTATTTTTTAATAAAATATATGTTTTTTATCTCTCCATGAGTGATATATTTCCTATATACATGAAGGGATAATTTTTGAAGATAGTTATGGGAATAAAATCTCAAATATTTTTGAAGATCAATAATATTTCTGACCATCACATTCTTCTTCACTATTATCAGTTTGTGATTAGAAGATATAATTATGTAAAAAAACACTTATTAAAAGGAACAATTTTCTACTCTAAAATATGTTCTATTTTCCCTCTCATTCTCTTGTATAGTCAATTGAATAAATCTGGAGAGGTCATGTTATTTGTTGAATTAGTGAGGAATATGTTTTCCAGGAAGATATTCAGTGTAATAATCATTTTGAACTAGATATTCTTCTCACAATTAGGATAGTGATGATGTGTTGAAAGAATTTTCTTAATTTTTCGTTCATTTTTTAGAGAGTGAGAGGCACATATCTCGAGTGATCAATAATTCACTATGGGAGGTTGATATTTGGTGGTACAAAATATGTCGGTCGTTGATAAGTAATATAGGTTGATCAATCTAGAGGTGGTTCAGTTATTGCAAACATTATTTTCTCTTATCTTTATGTTTCCTTTTCTGTTATCTAATTTATTCTTCTGTTTTTCTAGTTTTATACTTCTTCATCATCAAAACTACATTCCAGTTTTATTTTACTACTTTGAAAATAGAAAAAAATACAAAAATATTTTAGAAGTATCACTAGGAAAAACACACTAGCACAATGAGAATGAACCCTAGGTTATCCACTATAATATATCTTGGGATATTATAAATGTATTTTTAATATTTGAAATGATAATATATCACTAATTTATAAAAAAATTACCCTGGTAAATATTCATACTAAATTATTGAGTAATTAACCAAAAAAACATTATATAATAGACATAAGAATAAATTAAATTAAAAATAAAAACAAAAGACACTAAAGGAACTTTAGAAAATTAAATGTAGACGAATCAGGATTCTAATATGGTATTTAATTAAATTATGTTGGTTATTCAATAAGTTAAGAACATGAACATAATGAATTTGGAACAAGGTAAGGGTTTATGATAACTCAATTTTCATCAATTGAATTATAGACACTCTTATTGAACAATAATTTTCCTTGACTTGTTTATTCCACCTTATATATACTTATATTTAATTTAATCATTCATTTATGTGACTTTACAGTTCTAATTTATATCATATTTATCAGATGATTCTTACCTGAAATTTCTTGTTACTTGTAAGGGTTTGATGTCTCATTCCTCCCCCATTAAAACATAGATTTTATTATACACCATTTCTTATTTGGAATAGTGGATTTATTGCTCATATATATTTTTAAATCCTGATTATCTTATATATAATTATGTTCAATATTATATTCAATATTATTTCTCTCAGGTTTTTTGACTCCAAAATTTTAAAATATGTAAGGTTTTTTCATGACTAAACTTCTTTCTTGAATAATAATAATTAATTTTTGAAAATGTTTTAAAATAGGATTTATTATATTCCATGATAATGTATCTTGGTAATGTGACATTTTGAATCAAATTATTACCTTGATAGATTCATTTTTAAAAAATTATATTACTATTGTGTACAATTCCCATCATCTTTAGCAACAGTTTCCCCTCTATATCCATAATTTAACTTCTTGGAAATGTTATCATTTTAATTGGAAACATAATTATATTTATTATCATGAGACCATAATGTTTTTCTTTATCCTTTTTTTCGAATAATGTTTTATTATCCTTTTTACGATATGATATTTCAACTGAGGTTTTTTTTAAAAATTAAAAAGGGAACTAACAGATTCATTATTTCATGACAAGTGTCACCTTTATAATTTTTATCACAATAAATGGAATGTTAAAACCCTTATTATTTAATGGAAAATATCACTATTATATTATTATTTGATGGGTATTTATATTCTATTTTATTCAATTAAATATTCAATTCTCATTTTAAAAAGATTCACCAGTGTAATTCATGTTTTATAATAAATTCCCCATGATCATTATAATGAATATTATTATATTAGAAACCAATGTTCAAGACCTATGATTATTTATTAAAATATTAAAATATTAAAATACAAAATCATTTAATTATCTATTCACATAAAAATCCATAAGATACATCTTTTGGTTATTAATTGAGTCATGATTATGTAACACACTTCTTTGTTAGGGGTTTTATCATTCTTAAAAATTATGTATGGTTTTTACTATTATAAAAAATGTATGCATATAAATATTATGATTTTATTTATGTGATGGGAAATCCTATAATTATATATACCTCCAATGTATTGAATAATTCTTTATATTTTTAATATGTTATTTATGGGATTAATGAGATGTAACATCCCTACCTTTTTTGGAGATGTCTCATGATTTTATAGAGGTATTATTTTTATTTTATTTGAATATAAATATTTGGGCCTTAAATTTTCCATGTTTTGGTGAAAATTGGATAATTTTGGAATGAATAGAGGAATTTCATGGTTTTCTCGTGGTTTACGCATGGTTATCTAAAGTGTGCAAGGGGGTTTCATGGTTTTCTCAAGGTTAGACAAAGTGTGATAGGGGGTTGTATGGTTTAAGCATGGTTAAAAAAAGTGTGCATGGTGGTCTCACGGTTTTTTCATGGTTAAACTAAGGGTGAAACCTATCTATGCAATGTGCATATGGTGAGGTGCATGGTTAGTACTAACCATATGAACTGACCCAAGAAACCTTGAGAATGGTAATTAATGTTACATAAATTAGTTTTAAATTTCCCAAAACACCTATATTAACACTTAAACTGCCCTAGATTGACCATAATAAAATTATCTCAATTTTTGAGGCTCCTGGTTAGATTCCCAGACCTCTCAGCCACTGTTCTTGGCTAATCAAATGGGGAATTGAATATCTAGAACTCCATGGGTATGTTGTTTCTTCTGATTTAGATATCTCTTTTTATCTTGCTCCTCTTCCCATAAAAAAGATAGATATTTATCCATTGTTGGATTTGTTTATAGATCTACGTTTAATGTATATTATTATTCATTATCTTGGATCTTGGATTTGAATCAAGATCTTGATCTTCAACGTCATTCTGGTTATTCCATTGAAATTGGGGATATCTGTTGGCGATTGTTCTTCATCAATCATGAGGTAGGTGGTACATAATTCATATCCTAAATTATATATTCCAATTACATATATGTAATTTTAGAATATCTATTGGTTTATTAATAATTTATTTTTCATAAATTGAATTAATTAATTGGGTAGATTAATTAATTAAAGGGATTTGTGAAATTGGGGATATTGAATTGATTGAGATATAAAACGCAATTGAGGAATTAATTGGGGGATTTTGAATTGATTTAGATAGAATAATTAATTGATGAATTAATTAAGGATATTTAATTGATTTAGATAGAAAAATTAATTGAGTAATTGGTTGGGAATATTGAATTGATAGACATTGAACAATTAAAAAATGAATTAGTTGGGGTTATTTAATTGTTAAAGTTGGAATAATTAATTTTGGAATTAATTAGGGAAAATTTTGAGATTTTGGATCTGATTAATTACCTATAAAATTAATTTATGGAAATAATATGTTAAATTAATTGATGATTTAATTAATGGAGTAATTTAATTATTTAAATTTTGAATTAAATAATGGAATTTATGAGATTGATTAATTGATGAATTAATTAATGGAGTAATGTGATTATTTAATTGTTGAAATAAATAATGGGATTAATGGGATTACATCATTGATGAATTAATTAATGAAGTAACTAATTATTTAATTATGGAATTAAATAATGGTTTTGATGGGACTACTTAATTTATGAATTAATTAATGGAGTAATGTGACTATTTAATTGTTGAATAAAATATTAGGATTGATGGGATGAAGTAATTGGTGAATTAATTAATTGAGAAATGTAATTATTTAATTATTGAATTAAATAATGGGATTTAATGGATTAATTAATAGATGAATTAAATAATTTTTTAATGTGATTATTCAATTGTAGAATTAAATAATGGCATTGATGAGATTAATTAATTGATAAAATAATTAATGGAGTAATGTGATTATTTTATTATTGAATTAAATAATTGGATTAATGAGATTAATTAATTGATGAATTAATTAACGGAGGAATGTGATTATTTAATTGTTTAATTATGTAATGAAATCAATGTGATTAATTAATTTACAAATTAATTAATGGAGGAATGTAATTATTTAATTTTTAAATTACATAATTGGATTGATGAGATAAATTAATTATGAATTAGTTAATGGGAGTAATGTGATTATTTAATTACTGAATTAAATAATGGGATTGATGGGATTAATTAATTGAATTAATTAATGGGATTGACAAAGAAAATTAATGGGTGAATTAATTTAAGGGATTGAATGTGATTAAATAATTGTGAATTAATTAATGAAATTTTACCTGACAAATTAATTGAAGAATTAATTGAATGGATTGAATGTGATTATTTAATTTTGGAATTAATTAATGTAAATTGATGTAGATAATTAATTGGTGAAATAATTAAGGGAGTTGAATGTGAGTAAATAATTATGGAATTAATTAACGAAGTTGATGTGAATAATCAATTAGTGAATTAATTGAAGGGATTGAGTGTGATTAATTAATTATGGACTTAATTAATGGATTTTTTGTGGACAATTAATTGGTGAATTAATTTAAGAGATTAAATGTGATTTATTAATTATATAATTATTTAATGGAATTGATGTGAACAATTAATTGGTGAATTAATTCATGGGATTGAATCAAAATAATTAATTATTGAACTAGTTAATGTTATTAATTTGATTAATTAATTATTGAAATAATTAATTTTATTAATGTGATTAGTTAATTATTTAATTAACAAAAGGAATTGGTGTGATTAATTAATTATTGTATTATTTAATGTTATCAATGTGATTAATTATTGAATTAATTAATGTAATAGATTTAATTAATAAATTATAGAATTCATTAATGTTATTGATGTGATTAGTTAATTATTGAATTAACTAGAGGAATTGATGTGATTAATAAATTTTTTAATTAATTAATGTTATTTATGTGATTATTTAATTGTTTAATTAACTAATGAAATTGATGTGATTAGTTAATTGATGAATTAAATAGTGCAATTGATATGATTAATTAATGTAATTGATGTGAATAGTTTATTATTGAATTAACTAATAGAATTGAACAGATTAAATAATTTTTTAATTAATTAATGTTATTGATTTGAATAGTTGATCGTTGAATTAAAAAAATGGAATTGATGTGATTAATTAATTGTAGAATTAATTAAAGAAATGAGGAATGGTAATAGTGGAATTCATATGTGTATAGAAATGAGGAATGATAATAATAGAATTCATATGTGGATTGAAATAATGGATTTTAAAAATAAAATTAATACTTGATTGATTATGAAATGGGGTGTGGGATGCAGGCTGATTCTCTAAATACACACAGGAGCCTATAAATGGCAATATAGGTCTCAAGTCATGCGTGAAAATTGTATGGGATAGGGACTGATGCAAAAAATACCCCGAATGTGTGGGACTAAGACTGATTCTCCAAATACCATTGATGTGTGATATTAGGACTGATGCCCCAAGTACTCACATGGCACTAGACAAGAAGATCTACACCCAAAATATTGGCATTGGACTATGGTTCTAATAAGACGTATCATGAATTAAAATGAAATGGGTATTGAAATCCCATTTGTTAAATGAATTTTGAATTAAAAATGTGAAATTGTTTATAATCTGACATGGTCTGAAGAAGGTATTAAGGTTTTGGTGCCCTTGGGAACTTGATGGTTTATGTGTTTAAATAAAGGACAATTGAATAAATAAAAACTATTTACTTTATGTCTTGTATTTTATTCCTTATAAATATAAATAAAATATTTGAAAAGATATTGTTTTAGACACTAGTGGTGGTTTCCTACTAAGTTATACTCATACCTTACTCAGGCTGCTTGATCGGTACCCAAATATATTTAATTTTTACAGTTCAAGATAATAGAAAAAAATACATGTGTTAGATGACTAATTTGGGGTAAATAATGTTTGAGGGAACTAGACAAGGTTTTAGACCAATGTGGGAGTTTTTAGTGTTTTTACTTTTGAGTTAAATTTTGACACTTAGCATGTACTTTAGCATGGCATATCTACTATTCAGTTTTTGATATAGTATTTCCAGTTTTGGTCATCTTGTGATACTGGTTTTATTCATTTTATGTTATGTTATTCTGTTATTGTTTCATATTTTCTCTCGGGATATTACTATAATAAAATAGAGTATATACTCCCCATGATTGATATTAGACCCTCCATGCTAGTTGGAAACCTCCAACATACATGGAGTTGCAATTGTGGTAATGTGGCTGATCAGCTCCGGGCACCAGCGTGTGGCACCTAGGCATGAATGTTATAAAGTGGTATCATAGGATTTTAATTTTCATTTTTTGTCTTACTATTTGGGAAATGTATAAAGGATATAAGGATGTTTTGGGTCTTGTTTATGAGTTCTTTCATGGGATTAGCTACCACATGTTTGGAGGAAAACCCAAGTACCCAGGGTGGGATGTTGTTATTAGTATTTTCTACTACAGTTGGATGTTATTTCACCTTGGGTGATGCACTTCATGTGTGATCTGATAACTATTGTTGAGATATTCTAAGATTTTACTTATAGCCTAGTAGGGAAGAGGATTTGAGTAATAATGTATCATTCTAGGTACTCAGGATTATTGTGACATGCATCACTTAATAGGAATGCATGAGAAAACATGATATGGGTAAGATGTTGAACTTGAATTATTTTTCATTTCTTGTGATATTTAATTGAAAATATTTCCTAATGTGATTTTTTTGAAATTTCCAAGTAATATAATATGTGAATAAATGGTTGTATAATGTGAAACTTGAATAATAAAAATGAGTGAACCTTTGTTAACTATGACCAATATATAGGATAGTTAAGGGCAGTGATAGCACCTCAGTTTGACAATGTGGTGAGGTTTAGGGAAAAATACTTGTTGTGGATTTTTGTGTTTTTTGTAGTGGGAGGTAACATAGGTGATGGAGGATTTGTAGTGGTGTTCACCAATGAAATCATAACATACTTTTTATTAGTAACAATCAGTTCCTCTACCTTGACATAGTCCCTAGTATGCTGAGAAATATTTGAATTTACACCTAGCTATCTGGGTATGTTTTGGTTCAATATATGGCCTCTTAGAAGTTATGATTTTGAAGTGGTATATATGACGATCGTATTACATCAAAAATTTATTAAATTTGTTCTTAGGATATACTAGAGGTTGATTAATACTGAGTTTTTTATAGTTAGAAGTTGCGAATAGGTAGCGGTTTATGTTGTTTTGTTTCCTTGGGAAAGGTTATAAGTCCACTACCAAGTTTTAGGGTTTATCTAACGATTGAATAATGGGACATGGTGGTTAATTTTATTGAAATAGAGGTGTTAATGATGCACCAATGTTGGGTAGCTATGTGTCATTAGTAGGTTCATAGAGGAAGACCATGGGTTGGAAGTGGTGGAATCAGAATTCTAAATAGGAACCTGCAAGGTACATGTTTAAATTCATCAAGAAAGGTTAGATGGGCCTTGGCGGTGGTGGATGTATGTCCCTTCCTGGCAGTTTTTGATTTCAAAAATGAGTTCCAATATTTTATCGTGTTCTAGTGGTTGTTGGGAACATTGATTTGGGAAACACATTGGGTATGTTGTGAAATATAAGCTTGAGACCGATGTGTGCCTTGGGGAGCATCCGATACGTGTGCTGGATCATAGTGATAAAGTGTTTCTAGGAAATTCAATGATGATATTTCTTGTATTTTGGAAACTTGAATGTGTTAGGAAGGAAATATGGGAGTGGGTAAAAAATATGTAGGATCAGTGGACCAATCATTTTGACTCAAAATCTTAGAGATACATGGGAGTATAGCTTGAGGATGAGCTATTATAAATTGTGAAGATTGTAAGATCCTGACTGTTTCTGGAGATGTCTCAGAATTTTTTAGAGGTACTGTTTTTCATAGTTTTGAGTATAACTTATTTGGGTCTTAACATGGGTGTGTTTGGGTGAGAATTGGAGAATTTTTTAAGAGGATATGCTTTGAATGATTTGAAAAAGTTTAGAGAAAGTGTGCAAGGGGGTTGTATGGTTTGCGCATGGTTAGAAAAAGTATACAAGGGGGTTTCATGGTTTTTTCATGGAAAAATAAAGGGTTCTAGGGGTCACATAGTTTATTTATATTAAAATAAGTGTGAAATAAAAGTGTGTAGTTGGCACATGGTTAGGTGCATTGTTAGTACTAACCGTGCTACCTGACCTAGAAAACCATACAAATGGTAATTAAAGTTACAAAAAATAGTTTTAAAATTACCAAAACAATTATATTAACCCCTATTAAGCCATAACTCAACCCTAATTAAATTATCTCGATTCTAGTGTCTCACATATGTATTCTAGGCCCACCTCACCACCATTATTAGTGAAATCAAAGGGCTGATTGAAGATCTTCACCTCCCCGGGTAAGTGGTTTCTTCCAATTTAGATCTCTCTTTCTCTCCCACGCATATTCCTAGATAAATTAGGGTTGTTTATCCACTTTTAGATTTATATCAATATCTAGTTTTAATAGATCTTGTTTTGTTTGATACTCGATCTAGGATTTCAATCAAGATCTTGATCTTCAGCGTGATTAGGGCTATTCTACAGAAATTGGGGATATCCATTGGTGGCCATTAATTGTCAAACTTAAGGTAAGTGTTCAATAATTCAAATACAAAATTCTGGATTTAAATTATGTGTATTTAATTGTAAAATTACTATTGGTTAATTAGAAATTGAGTTTTCCAATATTGAATTAATCAATTGGGTAGAATAATTAAGTATGGGATTTTTGAAATTGGGGATACTGAATTGATTGAGACAGAACAATTAATTAAGGAATTAATTGGGGGATATTGGATTGATTGAGATAGAGTGATTAAGTGAATAATTAATAGGTGATATTTAATTTATTGAGATAGAAAAATTAATTGAGGAATTAATGAGGAATATTGATTTGAGTGACATAGACAAATTAATTGATGAATTAATTGTGGTTATTGAAATGTTTAAGTCGAAATAATTATTTTATAAATTAATTTTGAGAATTTTTTTGATTATGGATCTCATTAATTAATTATAAAAATTATTAATGGAAGTAATGTGTTAAATTAATTGTTGAATAAATCAATGGTGTAATATAATTATTTAATTGTTGAATTAAATAATGGGATAAACAAGATCAATTAATTAATGAATGAATTAATTGAGTAATGTGATTATTTAATTTTAAATTTAAATAATTTTCTTGATGAGATTAACTAATTGGTGAATTAATTAATGGAGTAATGTAGTTATTTAATTATTTAATTAATTAATGGAATTTATGAGATTAATTAATTAACGTATTAATTAATGGTTTAATGTGATTATTTAATTGTTTAATTAAAAAATATCATTGATGAGATTAATTAATTAATCAATTAGTTAATAGAGTAATGTGATTATTTAATTGTTTAATTAAATAATGATATTGATGATATTAATTAATCAAATAATGAATGAATGAATGAATTTTATTTTTCAATTATTTAATTAAATAATGGGATTGATGATATTAATTAATGAATTAATTAATTAACTTAGTAGTGTGATTGTTTAATTGTTGAATTAAATAATTTAGTTAATGATATTAATCAATTGATGAATTAATTAATAGAGTGATTTAATTATTTAATTGTTTAATTAAATAATTGAATTAATTAATTAATGAATTAACCAATAGATTTAATGTGATTATTTAATTTTTGAATTAAATGATGGGAGTAATGAGATTAATTAATTTAAATAATTTAATTATTTAATGGGATTCACATGGACAAATAATTGATGAATTAAATTAAGGTATTGAATGTGATTAATTAATTGTGAATTAATTAATGGAATTTGACATAGATAATAATTTGTGAATTAATTGATGGGATTTAATGTGATTAATTTATTTTGAAATTAATTAATTGAAATTTATGTGGTCAATAGATTGGTGAATTAATTGAGGGATTTTAATTTGATTAATTAATTGTGTAATTAATTAATGTAGTTGACGTGAGAAATTAATTGGTTAATTAATTAAAGGGATTTAATGTGATTAATTACTTTTTGACTTAATTAATGGATTTGATGTGAATAATTAATTGGTGAATTGATGTAAGGGATTTAATGTGTTTAATTAATTGTGTAATTAATTTATTTAATAGACGTGAATAATTAATTGTCTCTATTTGACCTCATCCTTCATTGTTTCATTTTTCATTCTTTTCTCTAATATATTTTTTAGAGCATGATCACTTGTCTCCTAAACCTTTTGAGTAGAGGAATTGACGTGATTAATTAATTAATTAATTATTTTGATGTTATTAGTTAATTGTTGAATTAACTAACAAAATTAATTTGATTAGTTAATTATTGAATTAACTAATGGAGTTGATCTGATTCATTAATTGTTGAATTAATTAATGTTATTGATTTGAATTATTTATGGTAAAATTAACTAATGAAATTGATCTGATTAATTAATTGTCTAATTAATTCATTTTATTTTTTTGAATAGTTTTTTGTTGAATTAACTAATAGAATTGATGTGATTAATTTATTTTTGAATTAATTAATGAAATGATAAATAGTAACAATGTCATTCATATGTGAACTAAAATAATGAATGGTAACAATGTAATTAATATGTGGATTGAAATGATGAATGGTAATTTTGTAATTAATATGTGATTGAGTTTGGAATGGGGTATATGAGAAGGATTAAAGCTGTAAATACCTATGGGGTCCTAGCCATGCCGTTCTAGGTCCCAGGGCATGCATGCAAGTTGTATGGGACATAGAATGATACACCGAATACCTAGGATGTGTGGGATAGTGAATTATGCTCAAAATACCCATGATGTGTGAGTCATGTACTGATGCTACAAATACTAATGGGGTGCTATACATGATGATCTACTCCCAAAATGGTGGCATTATACTGGGCTTCCAATTAACTGTATCATGAATTGAAATGAAATAGAAAATGAAAGCCCATTTATTAAATGAATTATGAATTGACAATGTGAATGGTTCAGACTTCAGTACGGGATGAAGTAGGTATTATGGTTTGTGTGTCCTCAATAACATAAGGGTTTATGGGGTTAATTAAAGGATAATTGAATAAATGTAAACTGTTCATTTTATTGAATTTATTCTTTTCCTTATAAAACTATATTATTTTCCTTATAAAATAGTATTCCTTTCCTTATAAAACTGCATATATTAGAAAGAATTTCTATTAGTTAAAAATACATGGGTTTTCTTAGTTAATGTTTTATCCTAATTCTTTAAAACTATAAACCTAAAAGAGCATGGAAATGTATTATAATGAAATATTTTCTTTAAGTCCTATAATTTGATGGCTATATCCTTGATTCATCATACCAACTCTTCATTGAATTAATTGGAAAGAGAACACACTACCAAATTCCTATAACTAAATATATGAGAAAACATAGATTTGGAATTGTAATGGTAGACAATGTACTATATTCAATCCTTCTAAAGTATCCACAACACAAACATTGCATCGAATTTAATAATATTAACATCTAATAGGGATTTTCATTCAAACCAAATTATATTCCATCCAAACTACTTCGTATAATATATAGCATTGATAATACCACAAATATTAGAATTGAAGGTGATTCAATGATCGATAAATTTAATAAAAACCCATTAATAAATCTTCTAGTGGTTCTGAATATACCCATCAACTGGAAGGTCCATGTGTACCTATTGGGAGGTGAAGTTTATTTCATTTCTATATAATATCATCCATCAAAACTACATGAATCAAAATTTCAGGACCCATATGATTGGTTATATGTGAGGTGGATATAACAATAGTAGAAAGTCTAAAACTCTATTAGATACAAAATAAGTGATTATCTATAGATGGATCTATGGTGAATCATTCAAGGACCAGATGTTCAGAAAGACTAAATGGTGGCTAGGTTGGTAAGTAATTCATTCCATATGATCTGTTCTTTTATTGGAATATGATTAACTATTTTACATGATTGGAAAATAGTATATATGTGTGTTGGGCCTTCAGTAAAACATGTGATTTAAGAGAGCCTCTATTAGAGAAGTAGAAATTTTGTTAGTATTAATTTGGTGTTGTAATATTTTTTTATATCATATATTATTCATGTTATAATAAAATAAATAAGCAGTGTGTTTTCTGCACATATATACATAGGACATATTAAAAATAAAATTTAAAATTATTTCTATATATTGTTTTTTTCCATTTCAAATTAATCTTTTGAATGTATTTATTGAACATTTTATGTTTTTAAGGATATTTGTGTGAGTAAATGAATCTTTTATCGATTATTAGGTTGATTAAAGTACATTATTTTAGTTCACTTAGTCAAGGGGAAGAGAATTTTCAGTTATTGGTTTTCCATTGCATATAGTCTCTTATGTGATATCATCTTGTGGAAAGATGTCCAATGATTCAATGGTTTTATAAGAAGTAAATATAATATTTTATGGGTTAGTACCTAGAGAATTTATCAAGGGGAAATGTTGATAACTCATGTTTAGAAAATCATTAGAATCTTAGTCATAGGTTGAGAATAAGGGATTATTTAAATTAATAAATTTGATATATCATATTTTGGATTTTTGAGAATGCATATTTAAGTCGATCTAATTCAAAATGAAATTGAACTTTGATTGTATAGAGTGAATCCAATGTTGACGAAGAAAGACTATTGTGATAGATTGTCACGACCCGCCCTCGGGGTCCGTGCCGTGACTACCCCAAGCCCGCCTTCCATAGGCCAGGGGCTGGCGACTAGCACCAAGGCGTAAATCCCAGTAAAAAGGGAAGGCATTGCCTTTGAAAAGTAATACAAACACCACTGAGTAAGCAAGCGGAAAGTAAACACTAAACAAAAGCAGAGTACTACTGAAAGTGCGGAAAAGTAAATGGGCCAGTATACAAACCCAAACTGAAAGTATAGTACAACTCGAAAGGGAAAACAACAACTAAAAAGTAAAAGCCGATACTCCGAGCTGTCCACAGGAAATCCCACCTGAAGGGTGGGTACAGATAGCTCCTCTGCTCCACGGGTCCCACCGTCCGCTCCGAGCACGTCCCGCCCAGTGGTCCACCTCCGGGTACCGTCCCGCTGTGCAAGCCTCAGCTAAGGTCAACGCTGTCCGTCGTCTGCATCCAACACAACGTAGTGCGGGCAAAGCCCGTGCAGGGGTGAGTATAAGCTACTCAGTAGGGACCCCGAGACCCCTGAAGGTCTCTCAAAATCCACAAAGGATAAACCACGAAGAAAATAACAATCACGAAGTAACAACCGACACTGCTTAGATATATGCCCATACATATACCTAAGTCATCAATTAAAATACGCTCCAACCTCCGAGCCCAAGTACAACTCAATCCACGCAGGAAAGTATACGTATTCCACATAGGAAAGCAAAACATAATCCACACAGGATTGAACAACACAATCCACACAGGAAAGCAACAGGATTCAGCTCACACAGGTATACTTCTTCAAGGACGATAAAGATGATCACTGATCCATCTAAGTCGTCGGACCCACGAAGGATCGATAGGTAACTAACCCCCGCAAAGACCCACACAGGATCGGGCCCACACAGGACCTGTAGGCGTTGGCTCACACACAACCGCTGAGCGCAAGGACCCACACAGGATCGGGCCCACACAGGACCTGTAGCACTGATCCACGTAGGATTGCTGAGTGCTGTAGTCGTCGTCGTCGAATCCACACAGGATCTCTGTACTGTCGTCGTCGCAGTCACAGTAGCAGTCGTAGCAGTAGTAGCAGTTGTAGCAGTCGCAGCCAGCACTAGGGTTCCCGCACATAGCAAGCTCGTTCGGAGGGTCCTCTCCACGAGCCGAGAGGCTGATACATCAACTGTCACAAAGACCAGAGTTGATGTATCCAAAAGTTCCGTATCGTCAACAGGAACTCAACGCAACAGACGGCGCGTCGATCGGACGCCCGGTCTGAGAGTTATTGGCATTTTCGTCTCCGGGGCCCGGTTGGTTTTTAAGGCTAAACCAACCCGACCGTACTCCACCTGCGTCCAAACCTCGGGCGGAGTATGCCAAAAGATCCGTCTCACTAAGAGGAACACAACGCGACTGACGGCGCGTCAATCGGACGTTCGTAGCTCAAGATATGAGCGTTTCCGCTCCGAAAGCCCGGTTGGTTTCGTGAACGAACCAACCCGGCCGAACTCAAAGTAAACCGAAACCTTGAGAGCGATATACCGAAACGACCGTCTCGATTCAAGGATCGCGTTTCCGCAGACGGTTCGTCATTCGGAGGTCCGAGGCTCATGTTATGGGCCAAAAACCAATTCTGGTTCGAAACGGGGGGTCCGGGTCCGAGCCGACCCGGCCCGACCCCCCCCCCCCCCTAGGGCGGCGCGGCGGCCGGCGGCGGCAGTGCGGCAGCGCGGGGTGCCGCGGCGGCTCGGGGTGCCGCGAGGAGCCGCACGCGGGGGCTAAGCCCCGCGGTTTTTCAAGAGGCGGCGCGGCATAGCCGCGCCGTTATTTTTTAAGCGCCCCCTCCCCCCCCCCACGTGGGGGGCCTGCTGGTGCGGAACCGGGGGGGCCGGCTGCCCCCCTCCCTTTAATTAAAACCGCCCCCCTCTTAAGAGGGGGGTTTTACATGCTGTCCGGGGAATTAATTCCCCGGTTTAACGGCATCCGGCCGGCCAGCTGGCCGGCCGGTTTTCTCCAACGGGACCGGAATTTCCAGTCCCCTCTTCGGCTTCCGACGCCGGCGGCCCGGCCGCCGGTCTTCTCTTCCGCCACGGCCCGGAACCGGCCGCGGTCTTCTCGTCCCGCCGCGGCCCGGAACTGGCCGCGGTGTTCGTCGTCCGGCGCAGTGCGACGGCACCGCGCCCCTTTCGCCGTGCCATGATTCTTTTCAACGCGGCGCGACAGCGTCACGTTCTTGAAGATTTTTTCCTCGGCGTGGCGCGACGGCGCCGCGTAAAATATTTGCACGATCATCCGCGTGGTGCGACGGCACCACGCCACTTGCTTCCACCCGCAAGAATAAACAATAACGATGGAGGGGGTTTCGGCCGTGTTCGTGCGGTCCGGCCCCCTCACGTTAAAATAATAACGCAACTTTAAACAAGTCAAGCCACACGTTAGACTTTCTATTCACGATCAAGAATAAAATTAAGGAAACCAAAAAGAATTCAACAACCCCTACCTCGGGTATAAGGTTCTAAGATTGTGAACGTTCCGCGGAAGACGACGTCGCGGAGGTCGGGCGTCGCGGTAGCCGTTCGTCAAATTCGATGACGAAGGGATGCGTTCGAAGAGTCACGTCGTTGGCGAAACTTGTACGCCGACGATGGTTGTCCGAGGAAGAAGTGGCGTCCCCTTTCGTTGACACGGTAAACGAAGAAAGGAGGTGCAGCGTTCTTCGTCGGAGCTTGAGCGTTCTTCGTCAAGATGAACGTTCTTCGAGTTCTTCGTCAGAGTTGAAGAAGAAGAAGAGCTCTCCACCTCTCAAGTAGACAAACAAAGAACCCAAAATAAAATAAGACAACATCTTATTTTATTATCACATAACACAAAAGAATTTCAAAATTTTGAAATTCAAAAGGTTTAACTCCCATAAATAAAAGTAACTCAAGACATTTAATTAGGGGTTAAGCAAGTTGAGAGAATTGAAAGGATTAGGGGTTCGTGTGGGCCCCACCACACTTAATCCTCCCAAGGGAGGTTAAGTGGGTGTGGGTCCCACTTCCAAACTCCTTTGATAGGTTTTAAGAAGTTATAATAAAATTTGTTCTACACAAATTTTATTTAACTCAACTAAAACCCCAAAAATTAACTTTCAACCCGCAACAAACGCAACTCCCGAAAAGGTCTCTTTAAGCGAATATCAGCGCTGCGAGTTCATCGGTGCCCTCGGATTTCAATTCCGAGCACCGGATCAAAAGTTAGGAATTCCCGCTCGTTCGTTCACTGAACGTACCCGAGCCAAACTTCGGAAATTAATTCCGGGCACTCCGGGCCTCGGAATCAGGTGCCGTCTGAAACCGCGCTCTTGTAAAATTCTAAAGAAAATTAAGAAAAAAATTTCCCTTGAATTTTACGGGTCTTTACATTACTCCCACCTCAGGGCTTTACGTCCCCGTAGAGATACATCAAAACTAGGGAAACAAATGAGGGTACTGAGCACGCATCTGAGCCTCCCGCTCCCATGTGCTCTCCTGGAGATTCCCGTGCTGCCATCTGATGCGCACAAGAGGAATCGATCGCCCACGCAGGACCCGCTCCTGTCGATCCTCTATCTCCACCGGGACCTCCGTAAAAGTCGCCCCATCGTCAACATCAAGCTCCCCATGATCAATGATGTGTGTCGGGTCGTGCACGTATCTCCTCAGCTGAGATACGTGGAAGACGTCGTGCACCCGGTGCAACTGAGGTGGTAGAGCCAGGCGATAAGCCACCTCGCCAATCCTGCTGAGAATCTGGAAGGGTCCGATGAAGCGCGGAGATAACTTGCCGCCTCGGCCAAATCTCCGAATACCACGTCGAGGTGAGACCCGCAAGAAGACGTGGTCGCCATCCTCGAACTCCAGTGGCCTCCGCCTCCTATCAGCGTATGACTTCTGCCGGCTCCGAGCTGTCCTCATCCGCTCCTGGATGACCTGGACCTTCTCTGTCGTGGCCTGGACCATCTCCGGTCCCACCAGTGCTGACTCCCCATGGTCTGTCCAGCACAAAGGAGATCTACATGGTCGGCCGTACAACGCCTCGTACGGTGCCATCCCGATGGTGGAGTGGTAGCTGTTGTTGTACGCGAACTCCACCAAGGGTAGGTGGTCCTCCCAGCTACGACCAAAGTCGAGGACACATGCGCGGAGCATGTCCTTGAGAGTCTGAATGGTCATCTCCGTCTGACCATCCGTCTGAGGGTGAAAAGCTGTGCTAAGACGTAGCTGCGTACCGAACGCCTCTTGTAACCCCTTCCAAAGCCGGGAAGTAAAGCGGGCATCTCGATCGGAAACGATAGATGATGGCACGCCGTGGAGCCGCACAATCTCCTGAACGTAGAGACGTCCCAAGCTCTCCACTGAGCCCTGCTCTCTGATGGGTAAGAAGTGTGCCGACTTGGTGAGTCGGTCAACAATCACCCAGATGGAGTCATGACCTCTGGAAGTGCATGGAAGTCCAGTCACGAAGTCCATAGATATGCCGTCCCACCTCCACTCCGGAACCTCCAAGGGCTGTACCAAGCCTGCTGGTACCTGATGCTCTGCCTTCACCTGCTGACAGGTGAGGCATCGAGAAACGAACTCTGCTACAGCCTTCTTCATACCCGACCACCAATGCTGTCGTCTGAGGTCCTGGTACATCTTCGCCACTCCAGGATGTACCGCTAAAGGAGAAGTGTGAAACTCTCTCAGTACTTCCTCTCGCAGAGCGACTGGTACCATGGTACGTCCTCTGAAAAAGATGTCGTGCTCTGCTCCAAGGGAGAAACCATCAGGTGCCTGTCCCGAGGATATCTGTGCACGCCATGTCTCACAGTCAGCGTCCCCACGCTGTGCCTCCCTGACCCGCTGCAGTAGTGGAGGAGTGACTGTGAGAGAATGAAGAAAGGCTGCTCCATCTCTATCCACGAAGGATATCTGCAAAGAGGCTAGCTGCTCCGTCACCTCCTCAAGTAGCTGAATGCCCGTCCTCCTGCTGAGGGCATCGGCTACTACGTTCCCCTTCCCAGGAGTATAGACTATCTCAAAGTCATAGTCCTGGAGGAACTCGAGCCATCGTCGCTGTCTCAGGTTCAGGTCCTTCTGCGAGAAGATATACCTGAGACTCTGATGATCGGAAAAGACTGTAAAGCGCTCGCCCATCAGATAGTGTCGCCATGTCTTCAGAGCGAAGACCACTGCTGCTAACTCCAGGTCATGGGTAGCGTAGTTCTGCTCATGCGGCCTCAACTGACGTGATCCATAGGCGATCACGGTCCGCTCCTGCATCAGAACACATCCGAGTCCGGTCCCTGATGCATCGCAGTAGACTACGTACACTACTCCCTCCTCAGGAAACCTCAAGATAGGTGCGCTAGTCAATCTCTGCCTCAGCTCCTGGAAGCTCTGCTGACAACTGTCTGACCACATGAAGGGTTTCCCCTTCTTCGTCAAAGCTGTGAGTGATTCCGCAACTCTGGAGAAGTTCGGCACAAATCTCCGATAGTAACCAGCTAGTCCCAAGAAACTCCGAACCTCAGTCACGTTCCTGGGTGGCTCCCATGCTAACACAGCCTCAATATTTGCGGGATCTACTGCAACTCTCGCCTCAGAGATAACGTGTCCCAAAAAGTGGACCTCACGTATCCAGAACTGGCACTTCGAGAGCTTACCATAAAGCTGGTGCTCTCGGAGTGTGTCAAGGACAACTCGCAAGTGATAGGCGTGCTCCTCCTCTGTCGTAGAGTAAATCAGAATGTCGTCGATGAAGACCACGACAAACCGATCGAGGTATGGCTGAAAGATCCTGTTCATGAGAGCCATGAACACTGCTGGAGCATTGGTTACACTGAAAGGCATAACCAAGAACTCATAGTGTCCATACCGACATCTGAAGGCCGTCTTCTGCACATCCTCGTCTCTGACTCTGAGCTGATGATAGCCTGACCTGAGGTCTATCTTCGAGAACCACCGTGCTCCCTTGAGCTGATTAAAGAGGTCATCAATCCTCGGTAGCGGATACTTGTTCCTCACTGTCACCTGGTTCAGGCGACGATAGTCAACACAAAGTCGCAAGCTCCCGTCTGCCTTCTTGGCGAACAATATCGGGGAAGCCCAGGGTGAAACACTAGGTCGGATGAATCCCTTGCCCTGCAAGTCCTCCAACTATACCCGTAGCTCTCGAAGCTCGGTGGGGGCCATCCGATATGCTGGAGTGGATATCGGGGCTGTCCCGGGGTACAAGTCAATATAAAAGTCTACCTCTCTGCGAGGAGGTAGCCCTGGAACGTCGTCGGGAAAAACGTCCGCAAACTGATCCACCACTGCAGGAAAACCAGGACTCCGCACGTCAACTGCTCCAAGGATGAGGCTAGCCAACTGATGAGTGATGGGCTGTCCTCTCCTCCGCGGAAGTCCATCCTGTGCTGCAAAGGCTCCCTTCTCGCCGGTGAAGGTGAACCTGCTCCCGTCGGTGCGTACACATCGCACCTTGCGCCTAAAACAGTCAATCTGTGCATGGACCGTAGATAGCCAATCCATGCCCAAGATGACGTCGTAAGGCCTCGACGCTGCTACAAGAAGATCCCAGCCGAAGCTCTCGCCTCCTAGAGTAAGCTCACACTGCCGGCACCAGTGCGTAATCGTCGAGTCTGCTCCCATAGGAGTCTCTAGCCGTAAGGATCGAGCCAACGGCTCTGTCGGAATCTCTGAGCTCCGAACAAGGGCAGCGGCTATAAAAGAATGACTCGCTCCTGTGTCTATAAGAACTACAGCAAGGGTGGAATAGACACAGATAGTACCTCGAATCATCTCGGGTGCGCCGTGGTCGTAGGCCTCTGCTGCCTGGAGCTGTGCATGTCGCTGCCCGCCAGCTCCCTGTGGTCGGGGTGGACCTCCTGGTGGTGGTGGTGGTAGAGCCTCAAAGCGTCGGCCACCACTAGCTGCTCGTCCAGCTCCTCTGCCCCGTCCGCCTCCTCCCTGCGGACCGCCACGGTCGACCCTCTGCCTCTGCCTCGGTGGTCCCTCAACCGTCTGCTGCTCCTCGGCACGGCGGGTCGGGCAGTCACGAGCCATGTGGCCCTGCCCGCCGCATGAGTAGCACTGTCTGCCTCTCGGAAGACTGGCTCCGCGCTGTGTGCCCCGCACTGCTGAGCCAGTGCCCTGAGATCGTCTGCCCAAAGGTCTGGTCTGACTGGACCCCTGAGTCATCCGTCGACTGCCTGCTGCGGATGACTCTGCCACGTGCCGCCCTGCGGTGGGTCGCTGTGCTGGTGTAGACTCAGCAAGGAAGCTCTCGATCAGAAGGGCCCGCTCCAGTACTCCTGTCTGAGTCGGTATGCTGAGGGAGATCAGAGATGCCCTGATCTCGTGTCTCAAACCCTGCTCGAAGGTCCGGGCCCGGAAGAATGGGTCCCGTACCATGTCGGTCGAGTAGCGCGAGAGATCGGTAAATCTCACCGAGTACTGAGCGACCGTCATGCTGCCCTGCCGCAGCTGTAGAAGCTCCTGGATACGCACCGCACGAAGGGTGGCTGGGACGAACTCCGAGCGGAAGAGGCTCTCAAAGTCCGTCCAAAGTAGAGATGCCTCATCGTGCACCTGGAGCATCAAGCTCCACCATCGTCCTGCTGCTGCGTGTAGTAGGCTCGCAGCGAGGATCACCATGAGGTCTGCTGGTGTCCTCACTAGCCTAAACACTCGAACTACTTCCTCCAGCCAGTCCTCTGCTGCCTTGGGATCCGTCTCCCCATGAAACCTGGGCGGTCGCTGGTGCTGAAACTCATGCAGTGCGCTGAGGCGACGTGCATCGTCAGCGGCTGCTGCTGGAAGCATCGGGGAATCGGCGGGTAAAGCTACCGCCGGTGCCACTACTGGAAAAGGGCCCTGCACCGAGGCCTCGTCGCTCGGTGGGCTGTCGTCTCGCTCGACTCTCGGAACCCTAGCTGGCTGCCGTCGTGGGGCCATCCTGAAAAGGAAACAGGTGCGCCACGGTCAGAACAGTATACCTGGTGAGCTGATATAAGTAATCACAAAGAAAACTTTGAAACACACACGCAATCAATGTTTTCGTGCATTAAGTCGGAAATCAGAAGTCAGGGTCCTGGTGTACGGATATGTCGGCCGCCGCACCAACACTGGACTCCCTGGACTGATATCCACACTCAATACGCTAAACATTATTGCTTCACATAGAAAAGATCAAAGTTCGCGGTAGAACCGAACTCCTCTGATACCAATTTGTCACGACCCGCCCTCGGGGTCCGTGCCGTGACTACCCCAAGCCCGCCTTCCATAGGCCAGGGGCTGGCGACTAGCACCAAGGCGTAAATCCCAGTAAAAAGGGAATGCATTTCCTTTGAAAAGTAATACAAACACCACAGAGTAAGCAAGCGGAAAGTAAACACTAAACAAAAGCAGAGTACTACTGAAAGTGCGGAAAAGTAAATGGGCCAGTATACAAACCCAAACTGAAAGTATAGTACAACTCGAAAGGGAAAACAACAACTAAAAAGTAAAAGCCGATACTCCGAGCTGTCCACAGAAAATCCCACCTGAAGGGTGGGTACAGATAGCTCCTCTGCTCCACGGGTCCCGCCGTCCGCTCCGAGCACGTCCCGCCCAGTGGTCCACCTCTGGGTACCGTCCCGCTGTGCAAGCCTCAGCTAAGGTCAACGCTGTCCGTCGTCTGCATCCAACACAACGTAGTGCGGGCAAAGCCCGTGCAGGGGTGAGTATAAGTTACTCAGTAGGGATCCCGAGACCCCTGAAGGTCTCTCAAAATCCACAAAGGATAAACCACGAAGAAAATAACAATCACAAAGTAACAACCGACACTGCTTAGATATATGCCCATACATATACCTAAGTCATCAATTAAAATACGCTCCAACCTCCGAGCCCAAGTACAACTCAGTCCACGCAGGAAAGTATACGTATTCCACATAGGAAAGCAAAACATAATCCACACAGGATTGAACAACACAATCCACACAGGAAAGCAACAGGATTCAGCTCACACAGGTATAATTCTTCAAGGACGATAAAGATGATCACTGATCCATCTAAGTCGTCGGACCCACGAAGGATCGATAGGTAACTAACCCCCGCAAAGACCCACACAGGATCGGGCCCACACAGGACCTGTAGGCGCTGGCTCACACAGAACCGCTGAGCGCAAGGACCCACACAGGATCGGGCCCACACAGGACCTGTAGCACTGATCCACGTAGGATCGCTGAGTGCTGTAGTCGTCGTCGTCGAATCCACACAGGATCTCTGTACTGTCGTCGTCGCAGTCACAGTAGCAGTCGTAGCAGTAGTAGCAGTTGTAGCAGTCGCAGCCAACACTAGGGTTCCCGCACATAGCAAGCTCGTTCGGAGGGTCCGCTCCACGAGCCGAGAGGCTGATACATCAACTGTCACAAAGACCAGAGTTGATGTATCCAAAAGTTCCGTATCGTCAACAGGAACTCAACGCAACAGACGGCGCGTCGATCGGACGCCCGGTCTGAGAGTTATTGGCATTTTCGTCTCCGGGGCCCGGTTGGTTTTTAAGGCTAAACCAACCAGACCGTACTCCACCTGCGTCCAAACCTCGGGCGGAGTATTCCAAAAGATCCGTCTCACTAAGAGGAACACAACGCGACTGACGGCGCGTCAATCGGACGTTCGTAGCTCAAGATATGAGCGTTTCCGCTCCGAAAGCCCGGTTGGTTTCGTGAACGAACCAACCCGGCCGAACTCAAAGTAAACCGAAACCTTGAGCGCGATATACCGAAACGACCGTCTCGATTCAAGGATCGCGTTGCCGCAGACGGTTCGTCATTCGGAGGTCCGAGGCTCAAGTTATGGGCCAAAAACCAATTCTGGTTCGAAACGGGGGGTCCGGGTCCGGGCCGACCCGGCCCGACCCCCCCCCTAGGGCGGCGCGGCGGCCGGCGGCGGCAGTGCGGCGGCGCGGCGGCGCGGGGTGCCGCGGCGGCTCGGGGTGCCGCGAGGAGCCGCACGCGGGGGCTAAGCCCCGCGGTTTTTCAAGAGGCGGCGCGGCATAGCCGCGCCGTTATTTTTTAAGCGCCCCCCCCCCCCCCCCCCCCACGTGGGGGCCGGCTGCCCCCCTCCCTTTAATTAAAACCGCCCCCCCTCTTAAGAGGGGGGTTTTACATGCTGGCCGGGGAATTAATTCCCCGGTTTAACGGCATCCGGCCGGCCAGCTGGCCGACCGGTTTTCTCCAACGGGACCGGAATTTCCGGTCCCCTCTTCGGCTTCCGACGCCGGCGGCCCGGCCGCCGGTCTTCTCTTCTGCCGCGGCCCGGAACCGGCCGCGGTCTTCTCGTCCCGCCGTGGCCCGGAACCGGCCGCGGTGTCCGTCGTCCGGCGCGGTGCGACGGCACCGCGCCCCTTTCGCCGTGCCATGATTCTTTTCAACGCGGCGCGACGGCGTCACGTTCTTGAAGATTTTTTCCTCGGCGTGGCGCGACGGCGCCACGTAAAATATTTGCACGATTAGCCGCGTGGTGCGACGACACCACGCCACTTGCTTCCACCCGCAAGAATAAACAATAACGATGGAGGGGGTTTCGGCCGTGTTCGTGCGGTCCGGCCCCCTCACGTTAAAATAATAACGCAACTTTAAACAAGTCAAGCCACACGTTAGACTTTCTATTCACGATCAAGAATAAAATTAAGGAAACCAAAAAGAATTCAACAACCCCTACCTCGGGTATAAGGTTCGAAGATTGTGAACGTTCCGCGGAAGACGACGTTGCGGAGGTCGGGCGTCGCGGTAGCCGTTCGTCAAATCCGATGACGAAGGGATGCGTTCGAAGAGTCATGTCGTTGGCGAAACTTGTACGCCGACGATGGTTGTCCGAGGAAGAAGTGGCGTCCCCTTTCGTTGACACGGTAAACGAAGAAAGGAGGTGCGGCGTTCTTCGTCGGAGCTTGAGCGTTCTTCGTCAAGATGAACGTTCTTCGAGTTCTTCGTCAGAGTTGAAGAAGAAGAAGAGCTCTCCACCTCTCAAGTAGACAAACAAAGAACCCAAAATAAAATAAGACAACATCTTATTTTATTATCACATAACACAAAAGAATTTCAAAAGTTTGAAATTCAAAAGGTTTAACTCCCATAATTAAAAGTAACTCAAGACATTTAATTAGGGGTTAAGCAAGTTGAGAGAATTGAAAGGATTAGGGGTTCGTGTGGGCCCCACCACACTTAATCCTCCCAAGGGAGGTTAAGTGGGTGTGGGTCCCACTTCCAACCTCCTTTGATAGGTTTTAAGAAGTTATAATAAAATTTGTTCTACACAAATTTTATTTAACTCAACTAAAACCCCAAAAATTAACTTTCAACCCGCAACAAACGCAACTCCCGAAAAGGTCTCTTTAAGCGAATATCAGCGCTGCGAGTTCATCGGTGCCCTCGGATTTCAATTCCGAGCACCGGATCAAAAGTTAGGAATTCCCGCTCGTTCGTTCACTGAACGTACCCGAGCCAAACTTCGGAAATTAATTCCGGGCACTCCGGGCCTCGGAATCAGGTGCCGTCTGAAACCGCGCTCTTGTAAAATTCTAAAGAAAATTAAGAAAAAAATTTCCCTTGAATTTTACGGGTCTTTACATAGATTAGATAGAAGGGTGATTGATATGGTAATAATTACTCTTGAAAGGATTGTATCCTTATAAATTCAAGAGAATAAAACTAAAAATGTTTTTATGGAGTAATTGGTTGATATGTATGAAAAATCTATGATTGTTAACTAAGTCTTAAAGTTGCAACAGTTATTTGGATTGAGGGTGATGGAAAGAAGAATAGTGGAATTTTTTGTTAATGACATACAAATTATCTATGGGAAGCTCCAATGTTGAGTTAAATACATTTATTTAGTTTAAAAAGAATATTATGTTTAATTATATGTTCCACACACAATATCGAGCTTAAAAAAATTGTGAGTTACTATCGAAATTCCATTACTTAAATATGATAATTATAACCTACTGATTAGATTGAAATATATTGTAAAACCCTAAAATTATAAAATAATAAAATTTTATTCAATAGATTATGGGAAACATAAAAAGTCATACTAATAAACTGATGAAATTTATATCTCTATATTTAATCTCCATGATCTATTGTAGAACATGAAACCCTGAGTCTAAATGAATCATAATATAATACACCATTATAGGCTAGACATTAAATTGGTGTGTATTAATAGTACTAAATAAATTTTGATACTTATATGTATTATAAATTTATAAAATAAATTAAATAGATATTATTTGATTATAAATAAAATAATCATTATTTGACAGAAAAAAAATGTTTTATGAAAAACTATTTTTTAATGTAAATATTTTTGTCACTTCTTTAAAAAATATGAAAAATTAATTTTTTCAAAATTTTAGAAAATTTATTTTATAAAATAATATTATTTTCTAAATCATAATATCTAAATTATCTTAGGGTTAGTTTTTGTTATCATTATGAGATGTTTCATTTTTCAATGAATAGTGAAAAATAATATTTTTTATTTGAAAACTACCTTATCATTTAAAGTATATAAAAAGATATATTAAATTTTAAATTGTTTTTGAAATAAAATTTCGTAAATTATATTATAATCAATACAATATATTTCTTTTTAGTCCATCTCATTTTGATTTTATATGTTAAATATTTCTATACTTCTGATAATTTTTTTCTTCTTGAAAACCTACTTTTTCATCGTGTCTGTGGGTTTTGATTTAAATTTATGTTTTCAAATTATATAACGTCAATTTGGTAAAATGGATTCCATATTTTGAATCATAATAATTTATACTTTCTAATAAGTTTTTATTAATTTTAGACCATAATGTATAGTGAAACTGTAAAAATTAATTTCAACGGTTAAGGTAAAAATGGGTTTATAGGGCTGTTAAACTAAATTGATAATGGTTAAAATGACATAAAACATGTATAAATATATTTTATAATCATATCTAAACCATATAATGTCTAATTATCAATAATAATTCATTTTTATTTATTTTTACATGTGAAAAACATGTGAACAACTTCTTTTTTCCGAAATTAAAAGTGTTCCACTCACCTCACTTAAAAAAGGCCACCAACTATACTCTCTTATTTTTATATTAAAACCATTTTCGGTGTAACACCCGAGACTTTTATGTTATATAAATCATCAAAGGAATATTTTTCTACACACAACACTTTCTTGGCTTGCTTTACAGGAAATCGTGACCTTCCTCGATAGCTTGCGTCATACGCAATACCGAGTTTCACTAAACAACGATATGCTATTAAAATATTATTAAAAATAGCCGTTATGAATAGTAATAACCACTTTTTGAAAATTTATAAATTTTATTTTTCAAAATGGACTTCATTTTTGGATTCGGAATATCGAAATTAGCCTAGGGTGAAATTTTGGTATTTTTCTGAAAACTTTCAATTTTTGATGAATAGTGAAACCACTAAGTGGTAGTTAAAAAACTGAATTTTTCATAAAACTTAATTTTACCGCTTCTGTGAGTGGAATTTCAAAAATCTGAGAGACAAGGTTGATTTCAGTAAGTAAAATTTGGTTCAATGAGATGAAAATAATTTTTTGGTGAATAGTAACTTTTTACTTTTTTTTACCACTGTTAAAAGTAAATTGGGTAATTAATGGTAAAGATGATATTATTATTACCCAAACACATGTACTAATTCTATTGGATAAGTGTAATTCGACCAAAAACAAACTTAGGAATAAAATATGACCATTTAGGCTCACTTGGATTAGATTAAGACATTTATTATTAATTTATTTAAAGAAGGGTTAAAATAGTTAAAATCAAAGTTTAATAAGTAAATAATTTTTAATATGGGGTTATACATAAGATAAATTCGACTATAAATATTCATTAGAAATCTAAAATTATTTCCTACCTAAAGGTAATTTATTTTTAATTTTTAGACATTAAATAATTTAATTTATTTATGACACAAAGATGATGCAGTAATTATCTTATTAATGAAATATTGACATAATTAATGTTATAAATACCAAAATAAATGTAATTTGAGACTTTTTATGAATTACACTAATTTTATAGGTTAATATGACATGTTAGTATTGATTTAATTATCTTTTTTCGAACTAATAATTCTGTTATAATTTTCACAAAAATGAATTACTAAATAGTGTCAAAATTGACATAAAATAGTTTTTAAAACAAATATTATATTAGTAATTGTTATTTTATTCCTAAAAATCTAATGTTTGGCCAAATTACTTAGATAAGGTTATATATATTAATAATAAACAACTTGGGGTTCGTTTGGCTTCATATAGTAAGTTTCTTAACCTTATAGTATAAGAACACACGAAGACACGGTAAAAGTAAAATTATTTAACTTAATGTTAAATCTAAATGATAAGGTTAAAATAGGAACCTAAACTTGTCTAAATTCTATTGGATGAGAGTATGTCGACCCATACCTACCTTATATTCGAAATATATCAATTTTGAGCTATTTAAAACCGAAATTGACTTTATAATAAAATAATATTTTTAGTTTTCCCAAAGGTGCCCCTCTCCTCCCTTATAAAAGGGCACCTCCTCCCCCTCTTGATCACACCACTTTGAGACTTCAAGATCAGCCAAACCCTGCCAATTCCTCCTCTCCACTTCCCTAGAGACATCCTAGAGGTTCTGGTCTTCTTCAAAGACCCATTTTAGTGCCCTAAAAGGAGGTCTCAAAGAAGCACTTCAAAGAAGAGGTAATGTCCGTTACCGATTCTTTCATCTTTATTTCTTCTTCCACTTCATCTTCTTTAGTTGTTTCATTATGAAGTAATAACATCAGTATCTCTCATATACTGATATGTTATTATAAGTATGAAACAACCCTATTTCACCATCTATCCATCCTACGGAAAAAGAAATCACCGCACGTGCGTACGTACGGAATACCGTCTCCACGCCGTGGTGTAATCTATTTTCCACCACCACCTTACTTGGATGGGTATAATGGTGTAAATAATGACTATATATGACTATTATAAAGTGATACGGATTCTGAAATAGTATACATACACTCCAATACAATTACACGATCATAGGAACGATATCATCACTCGTGCGTACGTACGGAATACCGTCTCCACGATGTGATGCGACTCGTTCTACATGATATTCATTTCCTAATGAATATATAAATGAATTGAATGAATGAATATGATATATATTACACTAATAACATTATGGAAATGAGGTATCTATAACCTAAATATAAGAATAAGAATTTATTCGACAAAACACGCATAATAACAAAAAGTTATAAACACCCGAATAACAAGTAGCAATGAAATATTACTACTAAGAAGCTAAGAAAATGACCATATATGATATCATAAAAATATTTATGATTCTGGAATAAGTAAATAAAATTATTTAAATCATTATACAGGAGGTTCAGACACTTACGAAGCAAAACAGACCTAAGGTAAGGAAAATATCACAATCTCATTTCTATCCGAGATTGTTTATACTTTGAAATTTACTGGGGTGTATTTTATCATCCACATCCATGTTTCCTCAATATGTAATATTATTTCCATCCAGATACAATTGTTTAAATGCAATTTTACCCTTTGGTGAGTTTTTAGTAAAAGAAAACGTTATGGGAGCTGGAATGAAAAATCTTGTAGCCATGCTCACACAACTTTCTCAATCTATGAATCATGCAGGACTTCCAAACGATCAAAGGAAGGAGAAACATTCTGTTGAATCCTTCATGAGGCAGCGTCCACCTTCTTTCAGCGGGTCTACTGATCCATTAGTTGCTGAACAATGGATTAGTACTACTGAAAAGATATTTTCAGTTCTTCAATGTTCTGAACATGATAAAGTCATCCTAGAAGTGTATCGTTTGGAAGGAGATGCTGATCAATGGTGGAATCTTATTAAGAATACGAGGAAAAGGGATGAAATTGAGTCCATGGAATGGGACGAGTTCAAGAACTTATTTTTCAATAAGTACTTCCCTCGTATTCTCCGAACAAAGATGGAGAAAGAGTTTCTTGAACTGAAGCAAAAGGATGATGAACTTTTTGGTACCTATGAATCAAATTTTACAAGACTTGCAAGGTATGCTTCTGGTATTATTATCCAACCTGAGAGTAAGATCGATCGATTATTTAGTGGATTAAAACCAAGTCTTCGAAGGGTGTTATCCATAAGGGACTTCAATAGCTACGAGGAAATCGTTCGATGTGCTCTCAAAGTCGAGATGGAGATTGGAGTAACCTATCAGTCATATGGGTTTGATAAGAAGAGGAAAATGGAATTCAAAGGAAAATCTAAAGAGCACACTGAAAAGAAGATGACCTTTACCTTATGCTCAAAGTGTGGAAAGAAACATGGAGGGAGTTGTATTAAAGGGACAAGTAAATGTTTCAAATGTGGAAAGGAAGGTCATCGGGCATTTGAATGCCGCGATGATGGGAAGAAGATGTCTAATGACGCAAACAAAGGAAGGGATACACAGAATGAACCTACTACACTTCAATGTTTCAAGTGCAAGGAGATGGGGAATTATGCCAATAAATTCCCTAATCCAATGTTTGATGATGATGGTTGACGTCAAAAAAATCTTAAGGCTAAAGACAAAGGAAAGTCACATGCAATTTCTATCAGCGATGTGGAGTACGATAACGATGTTGTGAAAGGTACACTTACCATCCACTCTAAAGTAGAAAATGTTTTATTTGATTCTGGATCCACCCACTCTTTTATTTCTGATGAATTTTCTAATGGTATCACCGTATTACCTCAACAATTAGATGTTGAGTTAGCTGTGACAACACCTAATGGCACAACCGTTGCATCAAAAGTTTATAATTCTTCTCCGATCGAAGTTTGTGGGAAAGTGCTTCCTGAAAATCTTGTGATCCTTCCTATAGTGGAATTTGATGTGATTCTTGGCATGGATTTTCTTTCTTTATATGGATCTCATATCAATTGCCAAATAATGGAAGTCACATTTCATATTCCAGATCAATCTATGATCGTCTATCAATGAAAGGATGAACATAACCTTCCAGTGGAAATTTCTTCTATTTTATGGGACTTGATTCCACTAAATGAAGGTTATTTATCTCAAATGGTTGGTGAGATACTCACGATTAAGAATATGCCCATTGTACAGGAGTTTGATGATATCTTTCCGGAGGAATTACCGGGACTTCCACCAAATCGTGAATTTGAGTTCTCAATAGAACTCGTACCGGGTGGTTTGCCTATTTCAAAGACACCTTATAGAATGGCCCCAATTGAGTTGTAGGAATTGAAGAAGCAACTCCAAGAGAATCTTGATAAGGGATTCATACGCCCTAGTGTGTCACCTTGGGGAGCACCTGTTCTATTTTTTAAGAAGAAAGATGGATCAATGAGACTCTACATTGATTATCGAGAACTTAACAAGATCACTATCAAGAACAAATATCCTCTCCCACGCATTGATGACTTATTTGACCAACTACGCGGAGCTCAATACTTTTCCAAGATTGATCTTCGTTCAGGGTATCATCAATTAAGGGTCAAAAGGGAGGATATACGAAAGACGAATTTCCGTACAAGGAATGGACACTATGAATTTATAGTGATGCCATTTGGTCTTACTAATTCCTCTGCTATCTTCATGGATCTGATGAATAGAGTCTTTAGAGACTATCTTGATCAATTTGTGGTAGTCTTTATAGACGATATTCTTGTCTATTCAAAGAGTAAGGAAGAACATGAAGATCACTTGAGAATTATATTGAAGACCCTGAGAAAGGAGAATATTTATGCCAAATTTACCAAGTGTGAATTTTGGCTTCAAAAAGTTGCATTTTTGGGTCACATAATCTCAAAAGAGGGGATATATGTGGATCCAGCAAAAATAGAGGTTATCGAAAGATGGTCAAGACCAACAACAGTAACTGAGATCCGAAGTTTTTTTGGTTTGGCTGGATATTATCGAAGTTTTGTGAAAGATTTTTCATGATTATCTAATCCACTCACCAAGTTGACTCGGAAAGGAGTTAAGTTTGTTTGGACAGAAGAATGTGAAGAGAATTTCAAGGAGTTGAAAAGAAGGTTATCCAGTGCACCTGTGCTCACGTTACCTTGTAGTGGAGAAAGGTTTGTGATCTATAGTGATGCATGCAAGAAGGGATTGGGGCGTGTTCTTATGAAAAATGATATGGTGATAGCTTATGCCTCACGACAGTTGAAAATCAATGAGCAAAATTACCCAACACATGATTTGGAGTTAGCTGCGGTAATCTTGGCATTAAAGATTTGGAGGCATTATCTTTATGGTGAAAGGTGTGATATTTATACTGATCATAAAAGTTTAAAGTACATTTTCACACAAAAGGATCTGAATATGCACCAAAGAAGATGGTTGGAGCTGATTAAGGATTACGACTACTCAATCCATTACCACCCTGGGAAAGCAAACAAGGTGGCAGATGCATTAAGTCGACAAGACCATGCTAGTTTATCCATGATGAGGATCACAAAAGATCCAATATTTATGGATTTACAAAGGATGGATCTTGGAATTATAATGGAAGGGAAAAAATATTATCTTTCTCAAATGAATGTTCAACCATCTATACATGTGAATTTTAAAGAGGCACAGAAAGAAGATGTCAAGTTACAAAAGAAGGTGAAAAATGTTCCTGAATTCAACCTTGATTGTGATGGGATAATAAAGTTCAAGAATCGGGATTGTGTTCCTCCCATCCCTGAATTAAAGAAGGATCTGCTGGATGAGACTCATAGTTCTTCATTCTCTATTCATCCTGGAAGCACGAAGATGTATAGAGACCTAAAAGAGTACTTCTGGTGGGATGGCATGAAAAGAGATGTTGATGAATATGTCTCTCGATGCTTGGTTTGTCAACAAGTTAAAGCTGAGAGACAGAAGTCTAAGGGGATGTTACAACCATTACCCATACCCGAATGGAAATGGGAAAACATCACTATGGACTTTGTCACAGGACTTCCTAAAACATCCAAAGGCAATAATGCTATCTAGGTCATAGTTGATCGTCTTACAAAGTCTGCACACTACATTTCTATTAGAGAGGATTTTTCTCTGGATCAGCTTGCCAGGATATATGTAAAAAAAGTGGTAAGATTGCATGGAGTACCACTTTCTATTATATCTGATTGGGATCCAAGATTTACCTCAAAGTTCTGGCGAAGTCTTCAGCATACTCTGGATACAGAGTTGAGTTTCAGCACTGCTTATCATCCTCAGACAGACGGTCAGTCTAAGAGAACAATTCAAACCCTAGAAGATATGTTGAGAGCTTGCTCTATGGATTTCAAAGGTGGTTGGGATCAACACCTACCTTTAGTGGAATTTTCTTATAATAATTGCTTTCACTCCAGTATTCAGATGGATTCTTATGAAGCTTTCTATGGAAAGAAATGCAGGACTCCAA
Organism: Viscum album; assembly: GCA_963277665.1. Taxonomy (NCBI): domain Eukaryota; kingdom Viridiplantae; phylum Streptophyta; class Magnoliopsida; order Santalales; family Viscaceae; genus Viscum; species Viscum album. The sequence goes on from OY728145.1 coordinate 80,214,721, forward strand.
CTTGCTGGGATGAAGTTGGGGAAAGAAAGCTATTAGGACCTGATCTCGTTGATGAAATGGCAGAAAAGGTCAGATCTATTCAACAACACATAAGAGCATCTCAGAGTCAACAGAAAAGTTATGCCGACAACCGAAGAAAAGACCTAGAGTTTGAAGTGGGTGATAAAGTGTTCTTACAGATATCTCCCTGGAAGAGAGTCATGAGATTTGGAAAGAAGGGGAAGTTGAGCCATAGATATATCGGTCCTTTCGAAATACTGGATCGTGTTGGGAAGGTAGCTTACCGATTGGCGCTTCCACCGAATCTCTCTCAAGTTCACGATGTGTTCCATGTATCTCTCCTGAGAAAGTACATACCTGATCCTTCACATGTACTCAGCTCAGAAGTTATACTGCTGGAGCAAGATCTTTCTTATGAAGAACAACCGATAGAGATCCTGGATTGTAGCGAAAAATTCCTACGAAACAAGACCACTCGATTGGTGAAGGTTTTATGGAGGAACCACCAATTAGAAGAAGCTACATGGGAGCTTGAGGATATGATGAGGGAGAGGTATCCTCATCTGTTTGTTACAAAGTGACGAATTTCGAGGGAGAAATTCATTTTAAGGGGGGTAGAATGTAACACCCGAGACTTTTATGTTATATAAATCATCAAAGGAATATTTTTCTACACACAACACTTTCTTGGCTTGCTTTACACGAAATCGCGACCTTCCTCGATAGCTTGCGTCGTACGCAATACCGAGTTTCACTAAACAACGATATGCTATTAAAATATTATTAAAACTACCCGTTATGAATAGGAATAACCAGTTTTTGAAATTTTATAAATTTTATTTTTCAAAATGGACTTCATTTTTGGATTCAGAATATCGAAATTAGCCTTGGGTGAAATTTTGGTATTTTTCTGAAAACTTTCAATTTTTGATGAATAGTGAAACCACTAAGTGGTAGTTAAAAAACTGAATTTTTCATAAAACATAATTTTACCACTTATGTGAGTGGAATTTCAAAAATCCGAGAGACACGGTTGATGTCAGTAAGTAAAATGTGGTTCAATGAGATGAAAATAATTTTTTGGTGAATAGTAACTTTTTACTTTTTTTTACCACGGTTAAAAGTAAATAAGGTAATTAAGGGTAAAGATGATATTATTATTACCCTAACACATGTCCTAATTCTATTGGATAAGTGTAATTCGACCAAAAACAAACTTAGGAATAAAATATGACCATTTAGGCCCACTTGGATTAGATTAGGACATTTATTATTAATTTATTTAAAGAAGGGTTAAAATAGTTAAAATCAATGTTTAATAAGTAAATAATTTTTAATATGGGGTTATACATAAGATAAATTAGACTATAAATATTAATTAGAAAGCTAAAAATATTTCCTACCTGAAGGTATTTTATTTTTAATTTTTAGACATTAAATAAGTTAATATATTTATGACACAAAGATGATGCAATAATTATCTTATTAATGAAATATTGACATAATTATTGTTATAAACACCAAAATAAATGTAATTTGAGACTTTTTATGAATTACACTAATTTTATAGGTTAATATGACATGTTAGTATTGATTTAATTAACTTTGTTCGAACTAATAATTCTGTTATGATTTTCACAAAAATGAATTACTAAATAGTGTCAAAATTGACATAAAATAGTTTTTAAAACAAATATTATATTAGTAATTGTTATTTTATTCCTAAAAATCTAAGGTTCGGCCAAATGACTTAGATAAGGTTATATATATTAATAATAAACAACTTGGGGTTCGTTTGGCTGCTTATAGTAAGTTTCTTAACCTTATAGTATAAGAACACAAGAAGACACGGTAAAAGTAAAATTATTTAACTTAATGTTAAATATAAATGATAAGGTTAAAATAAGATCCTAAACTTGTCTAAATTCTATTGGATGGGATGCTTTAGACCCATCCCTACCTTAGCTTCGAAATATATTAATTTGGAGCTATTTAAAACCAAAATTGACTTTATAATAAAATAATATTTTTAGTTTTCCCAAAGGTGCCCATCTCCTCCCTTATAAAAGGGCACCTCCTCCCCCTCTTGCTCACACCACTTTGAGCCTTCAATCTCGGCCAAACCCTACCAATTCCTCCTCTCCACTTCCCTAGAGACATACTAGAGATTCTGTTCTTCTTCAAAGACCCATTTTAGTGCCCTAAAAGGAGGTCTCAAAGAAGCACTTCAAAGAAGAGGTAATGTCCGTTACCGATTCTTTCATATTTATTTCTTCTTCCACTTCTTCTTATTTATTTGTTTCATTATTAATTAATAAAATAAGTATCTCTCATATACTGATATGTTATTATAAGTATTAAACAACCCTATTTCACCATCTATCCATCCTACGGAAAAAGAAATCACCGCGCGTGCGTACATACGGAATACCATCTCCACGCCGTGGTGTAATCTATTTTCCACCACCACCTTACTTGGATGGGTATAATGGTGTAAATAATGACTATATATGACTATTATAAAGTGATACTGATTCTGAAATAGTATACATACACTCCAATACAATTACACGATCATAGGAACGATATCATCACTCGTGCGTACGTACGGAATACCATCTCCACGATGTGATACGACTCGTTCTACATGATCTTCATTTCATAATGATTATATAAATGAATTGAATGAATTAATATGATATATATTACACTAATACCATTCTGTAAATGAGGTATCTATAACCTAAATATAAGAATAAGAATTTATTCGACAAAACACGCATAAGAACCAAAAGTTATAAACACCCGAATAACAAGTAGCAATGAAATATTACTACTACGAAGCTAAGAATATGACCATATATGATATCATAAAAATAAGTATGATTCTGGAATAAGTCAATAACATTATTTAAATCATTATACAGGAGGTTCGGACACTTAAGAAGAAAAACGGACTCAAGGTAAGGGAAAATCTCACAATCTCAATTTTTATCCAAGATTGTTTATACTTCAGAATTTACTGGGGAATATTTATCATATACATCCATATTTCCCCAATATGTTATATTTATATCCTTATACAATAGTTTATATCCAATTTTACCCTTTGACGAGTTTATAGTAAAAGATATGAAAGAAATATTTTGTCGTTTTTCATACGAGGTACTTTTTGACTTTTTCGACAAAAGTACGAGAAGAATATTTTTTTAACTTATACGACATGAATGGATTTTTAAAAAATTATTTCCAAGAAGCTTCCTTTACAAGTTTTCAAGTTTATTTTTAATAAACTTCTTTTAGTTTAATGTTGTATGACATGTTAAGAAAGGAAAAATGTTTTTGAAGAAGAAAGGATATTTTCCTCAAGAATGGAGTTCAAGTGTTTTATAAATTTTTTTCCCATCTAAGATAATAAAGGGTTCTGTTTTTATCCCTATTATTACATTGATTTGATTATGTTGTGATGGAATTATTTTTATGAATTCCTTTATCTTATATGAATTATTTTATGATGTCATGATGTTTAAGATTCCCATTTGTATTACATGGGTTATTCAATGATGTATGATTTATGATTTTGTGGCACACATAATAATGGTATCATTATGTGGGTGGGACCTATATCTCCCTCCAATGCATTGGGTAAAGATTTTATATCTCATGAGATAGACATGGCTGGAACGGTAGGTTATACCGGTTCAGTGAAACAAGACTGAAACGAGGGTGACTCGGTTCAGAAATGGACTTTGTCCACTAAGATAGTCTTGGAAATGAGTCTTGACTAACAAGAAATGATTCTCTATGATTATGTGACTATGCCACAAAGTTTCATGTTATAAGTTATGATTATTGTGATTAAATTTCACTGCCATGATTTATTCCATGTTATGAAATTATGATCTTTTTTGCAGGTTAAGATTTCCAAAAGTTATGCGCTTATGTATATGATGTGATTGATATTTCTTTTGTTTACCCTTAATGAGAATTTTAGCTCACCCTTTTGTATGTTTTCTTTCCCTAGGTTAGGAAGAAGGTTATTAAGTAAGATATGCCAAAAGGGACTATAGATATGATGAAATAAATGGGATACAGTGTAGATGCTTTATGAACTAGTTGTTTATGTTTCCCAGTTTCTAAAGACACTATACCTATACGGTCCTTTCATGGTTTTGTTATATGTTGTAATAACTATGCTTCAATTTTGAAGTATTAAAAATGTATATAAAGTATGGGTCGTTATATTCGGTCAGACAGTAGCTACCAAATTCAATTCCTAAATTCCATTCTATCATCCTGGAAGCGTTTTTGGGTTAAAAAACCTTTCTAGAAATAATTTTTGTACAATCCTAATGAGGTGGTCTGAGACGAGGTAAAATTCCTTACTATGTGTTTTTGTTTTATTTATTTTCTATAATATTTAAAATATTCTTCATTTATGATTATATAATAACAATAGTATCTAAAATATAATTATATTTTATTATTTTATTATAATTACCAATATCCATATTATCTTTCCTCAAAAGGTAAACGATAACATCCCTCGTGTGTACGGGGGACTACTGGCTTGCAAACCGATGTGATATGATTTCCATGAACACCTCCCACTATTTGGTATAGTGATGAATATAAATCTTATATATACATATGTGAAAATTTTAATATTATTGTAAATTTTAAGTCATTAAATCATATATAAATTTTACTTTTTATTCCACAGGGGATATGATAACGCCACTCATGTGTACAGTAGACTATCGCCTCGCTATGTGTTGTGATTAATTTATCACTAAAACATTACATATATGGTAATAAGGATATATTTTTGTAATATACATGACATAATTATATAATTAATGACATATTTATAATTATTAAAATATAATATATCATTTTATTTCTTCACTGTTCACTCACTAAAAGATGATAACGTCATTCATGTATGTGTGGACTATCTCATTCACGAAGTGATGTGACTCTATTTTTATAACCACACCACATGGATGATATATATAATTATATTTAAATATTTTTTTATTATCATTCTAGAAATAAAAAATACCACTTATATATTTTCAATAATTATCAATGGAAAATAGAAATGTTACTCATGTGTACATATGACCTACCATCTCCGTAATCATATCATACTTCATTTATTAAAACCATCTTTCATAATTAGTTATGAAATTATAAATTATATAAAAATATGACGTATTTTTCATTATTATTATTCTATATATGTTAAAATAATGACCTCTTAGATCAATAGTAAACATACTACAATCATTTTTGATACATAAGTCAAATATCATCGAAACACTCAACATAAACATAATTAAATAAGTAATTGTGTATAACAAGGTAATGTATGAGATAAAAATAATAATAAAAATGAATAGTATGATTAATAAATAAAATAATTATCATAATTTTATTACCATAGAAGACAAAGAACATACCTGATGATTCATACTCAAGGTAAGGGATTTACAGTCTATCATTTATTTCCAGGAGACATATGTTGTATCCACCCATTTTTTAATTTGTGAGATGTATAAACTACCTATTTGACATTTTATATCTTTAATATTGTTATATTAATTATATTTAATTTTTAATCTATTTTTATTACTTATTGGGCTTATGATTCAAAATATTACTAAAGTGGAAAGGGACTTCATCTCAATTTCCTGTTATTGAGGTATATTATAATGTTCTGACCCTAATTTCATTTATATGATGTATATAATTCAAATTTTAAATGTATTGTAATTATTCGATATTAATTCATGTTATTATAAGTTTAAATTTTTATTATTTTATCAAATGGGATTTACTTGCAAATTACCAAGTGGTAATGAATTTCATAACTGAATTTCTTTTCATTAGGATATATTACATCTTCTTTATCATTGATATTATATTATTATGTTTTAATTAATTTTAAATTTATATTATTGTAATCACACTTGTTTTATGTGGAATTAAATTATATACACCTAATAGATTCATTGATTTAGTATCAATTCAATAATAAGATCACTGTAAGAATTTATTTCCCAATCTCTTTTTAATTAGGAATTTTTATTCATGAAATTCCATTCAAGGAAATTATTTTATTATTGGGTAATAAAATCCTTTCATTCTTATCAAATTTATATTCCTGATGTTTTTAATTAATTTTCATAATTTTTTGACTATTAAGAACTTAAAATAATTAATAAAATAGTTTTAAGAAAATTCAACTTCATTTCTGTATTTAGTCAAAAATCCATTTTCTTCTATGACCATGTTTTCTAAAAATATTTTAAAAAATTTTCAATTTTTTTCCATGGGATTTATTAAATCTTTTTTTGTATTGTTTTCTTTATTAATTTTTTGAAAGTATTCTTCATATCATTTTTAAAACAATGACAATTTGGATTTTATAGAAAATGTAAAAAGAATATTTGTTTTAACATACCAAAAATGTATATAAATTATTTCATTCATGAATAATCAATGTTTTAAAACATCTTTTTATAAGTTTGAAAGTTTATTTTCAATGAAATTTATTTTCACATTGTTTTGTGTACTTTTTGTATTAAAATTTTCATCAAATTTAAAAAGTTATTTTTTTCTCAAAAATGATTTAATGAACTTTTTTATTTTATTTATAATCATTAATGACATGAAAACATTATTGTACTTCTGATCCACTAAGGATATGATTCATTTATATCATTGTTATTTTTTCATTATATAGTTTATGATTATTTTTTTCTAAGGAATTTATTTATATTCACTTTCTTGATTCATTTTTGTAGACATTAACTTTTCTATTAAATATTCACTTTCTGATGATCATTGGATAATACATTTATCCTAAATATATATATTATTTATCATGGATATGTTATTACTTAAACTATATATCATTTATACATATAGTTTTTGATATTTAAAGTTATTTTTTTATCTAGGGGAATAATGATAAATATATATTCTTTAATCAGTATGGATATTTGATGGAAAGCCACATTATTCATGAATTAAATCAATTATTTGGTATATAAGGAATGATTTCGAAATATAGTGAAGGGTGGGGTCTGAAATTATATTTTACCTAATTTCATCAGTAGTCTCAAAAGTCAAATCAATAAACTAGTATTAAAGAAGTTTCTACCTATTATATTAAATCATTTGGTGAATGGTATTGATAGTAGAGGTATCATAATCCTGATAGAATATAATCTAATAATTAATAATTTATTTCACTAAGAATTCAATTATTATTACACATGTGACACTCATAGTGATATTATCTCTGGATGCATTTTATTCTTAGTTTATTGATTAAATGGAAAGTGTTTTTAGTTATTTACCTTTCCATATTGGTTATGATTTATCTAGTTATGAAAACCATGTTATTGATTAAATGACATGTGTTTTTAGTTATTTACTTTTCTGTATTGATTATTCTAGAAAAATTATTTATATGGAATGTGTGTTTAGTTATTGACCTTTACAAAAGTATTCTTATTGGTTCATGATCAGTTCCATTGTATATAAAATTTACTTTAAATTTGAGATCCCCTTTATTTTGTTTCATTTTCTTGGAATCCATGAAGTTTACTATGATTTATATACAAGGAATACTATAGGAGATACAATTATTCTAGATGAAAATTGTTTTGTAATTTATGTTTTCAAATATAATATGGGAATCTTATGTGTATCTATTTTACCAATACTATTATACTATTCAGTCCATACAGATGTGATTCCGTTTATCGTTTTCCAATTTAATAAATCAAGACTTTGACTTTAAGATACTATGTTTGGGGTTATCATAGTTTGTATCATAGGATGTTTTTTTAGAATCATTGTGAATTAGTTTTTGAAAAACATAGATTAGAGAACATAAACCTATGATAAACATTGGGAATAAGTAAATAAGAACATCCTAAAATATTGTAAAGGTAGATTTTCTTTGATTTTCCCAGAAATACATCCCTTTCTAGATAATAAAAGTGTACGTGGTTCTAGAGAGGATATTCCTAGTTTTGATAAATCTTAAATGGGAGAATTAGACATGACCCTATCATCACTCAGTGCATGAAAATGTGTCTTACTGCACACCTGGTTTAACGGTACCATGTATATGATTAGTATAATTCACATTTTCTCTAAAAAACATTTTAAGTGGTTTGAGTAGATGAGGACAATGAATGAATTAGGTTATACCTAAGGTGTCTTGGAATGAAAATATGGTGTACTGATTTTTACATCGTATAAATGATTATAATGTTTTCCCACTTAGATTATTGTTTCCCAAACTATTGTTTTTTATTTTAGTCTATGACTAGGATATGAAGGGATTGTGTTAACATTGAATATGAAGCATAATGTGGTGACTATGAGTAAAAAAATGGGATAATGATATGAGTGAAATATATCATTATTATTTATAATAAGTAATCTAGAAATATGATTATAGATATATACCCTAACCAACATCAAAACTAACCAAAGATGAGAATGATCGAGTTATCTAAATTATTGAGTGGTGGAGACAATGAGGGAAAGAAGGATTGATTTCCATCATCTAAGAAATGTCAATTGAGAAAACTAGGAATATGTCTTAAAGGAACATGATTAATATTTATGAATTGAAAATAAGGGAATAAAAAAATATTTTTTGTGGAAAAATAATGAGTACAATGGAAGGAAAGAAATCTCATCCTAGGTTTCCATTTATAGTTTTTTTATTAAATGTAGAGAATATGGGAATTTTCTAATTCAATTATCTCTTTTAAATGTTAACCCACAGATCATGGAAGGATCAATGTTAAAATAAAATAGTAAAACTATTTATGTTTCAAGAATCAATAATTAAATTGTATATGTATTTTAATTAATGGTACTTTTCCTTTAAGAATCAGGAAACATATTAATATTTGGTTAAATTTTAGGATCATAAATGTATTCATTAACATAATAATGATGGATACCATCATGAGTTTATGTGTTTAAGGTCGATCATAAGTTAAATGTATTAAACAACCATTTTTAGGATTTATGTGATGGGTTTTTATAATTATAAATGATATTTTTGGAAAATATTAATGGGAATATAGCTAATTGGTTTAATAATTTTTTTATTAAATTTATTTAAAGAAAAATGCCCTTGCATGTATTGGGAATATGTTTAAAGGTATTAATAAACATTAGGATTTATCAAATATTTGATATTTAATTAATTATGGGTTATTACACTTTGTGAATGTTATAATAATTATATAAATATGGTTTTAGAAAAATGACAACCCACATGCAGAGTGATAAGACATGTCATCCGCTAAGTCCATAGGGCTTGAATTGAAAACCAAAGGGTGATAAGAGTTTAACACATACTAATGGGATACATGATATCCTTGTTAATATTTCATTATTTTTAGTTATTGTATTTTATAAATAAACATCTATGATTTACTAGTGGTGTTACTGTTGATCCTTTACTTTTGGAGCCCGGAGCCCTGGATTTTAGAGGAAGCACCTACGCTGCATGGTTAGTATATACTATGATTCCTATTTCGCATGGTTAGAAAAAATATGCGGGGTGATCCAGTGTATAGTTATGAATCACATGGTTTAATAAAACAATGCAACTGATGCTGCATGGCGCTATGAGGCTGAGAGAGAGGGTGCACACATGTTTGACAATGTTTGTCTAACCATCCGCGGAAAGCTGTGAGGGGTTAGTCCCTTGGATAGTGGGGTGCACATAGTTGGTGCACAGTTTTCCAAACCATTCAGAAAAATTGTGTAACTTATAAAATTTGTGGTAAATGATATTTTTGATGTCTATATATTTAAATGGTATTAACTATTTTCTTTCTCATTCTCTAGAAGCCAACTCCCAAGCAGAGAGCTCCTCCCTCCCTCTTCCATAGGTTTTGTTGCAACACTTCCGTCTGGATTTTGTTTTTGATTCAACATTTCATGTTGGATAACCACTATTAATATCATTAGTCTATTTATTTCCTTCATTCAATTGTCTCTCCATTTTCAATGCTATTTTTGTGTGAGCTAATACAACCTATTTCCAAGGATTTTTTCTATTTTCCATTTTCTACTAATATGGACCATTCCAAATGATGATACTAGATGATTATTATACCACAAGAATAAGTTAGGCGGTGTATACCATTTCACTAAGGTTTTTTATTCAATTTATCTATTTATGTGGTTTCACACACCAGTATTTCCATAATTTTCTCTGAAATTAATTAAATGCTATAATTAATTTTTTTGGAACCTTAAATGAGTTACCCACTTAGATATTTGAATTTCTTGGATGTTTTCAACCTTTTCTCAATCCACCCATGAGGTGTGTTCTTTCATTTTGCCTATGATAAACCAACCTTTGGTTTTTTTTCTTTTTATACTTTTAGTAAGATCCTTTATAAACTAAATAAGATGATTGGAGATCAACATTCCTCCTTTTCCCTGATTCTAAATGTTTTTAATGTGATTAAATGATAATATGAAATGGGATGGATATTATCTTGGCATGTTCCATTTTATATTTATAATTGTAATTGGATATGGAAACTGAAATAACTTATCAATTTATATTAAATTATTGATATTGGGAATATCAGTATGACATTGAGCTGTTATGAATGTATGGAACTTGTTTCATTATGGTATGACACTGGCTAGGGGATCGAGGTATAGAACCTGCGACCCCTAGGCATGATTACTTACCATAAGGAACTAACCAGGGGACCGAGATATGGAACTTATGAACTCTATGTATGGTTACTCATGATATGGAATCTATGAAGATGATATAAGTATGACACATATAACTTTTATATACTTTCAGATCTTTAGATATAGGTCATACTCATTGTCACCTTAGGACTTGGACCATGTGGGTCTGATACACTTTTCATGTGTGGCATATCTAGAGAAACAGATTACTAGATGATGAAATTTAATATATTATATATTTATTTCCACCTATTATAACCTTCTTTTCTTATAGTGTGTGTCATAGTCTTGACTATATTTTTTATACATTACATTTTACCTGTTATACTTGCACATGGTTATAGTTTATATTCACATGATGAATTTGTTATAGACAATGATAGTGGTGACCTATTGAGTATATATCACACCCTATTTGGGATGTGGATTGGTATTCAAAAAGACTTCTTGGATTCAAGTAGGTAAGGGGAAACAAACCAGTTGTCAGTTCTTGATTGATTATTTCATGGGTGTGGGGGAGCATAGGACTGAGCTATGTCTGATAATGCCATCTAAGGATTTTATTTTGGTATTTTTGGTTCTTTTGATATAAAAATATACATATTTTCATGAGTCCATGTTTTCCTATTATCTTTTAAGATATATAACATTATATAATTTTTTATATGGTATTGGATATTTATATTGGTTACTATTTATAAATTTTGGAAGGGTTATCTTACACTGCCAATTGATATTTTGATTCCCCAATTTATCCATTTATTGCAATACTGTCCCAATTTGATTATGAGGGTATAGTCTCCCCACTCCACCACTGTGGAACCTTTCTGATATTTGAAAGCCTTCGGAAAATGGGAAGGCATACTTGGTGTATTGTGACCAACCATAAAGGGAAACTTCTTAGTGGATCCTAGGAAAAGACATTAAAAATTAATATAAGAGGTTTATTTTCTTTTCATTAGTATTTGGGATCTTATAAATTACAATAGGACGTGTCATTATTTTTTAATGAGTATATTCATTGGAGTATCTAACCCATGTGTACTGAAAAATCCCAATTACTTGTTGTAGGGTCCTAAAAAATCTGCAAATAAAGATAATAATCCCCTTCATTAGAGAGAGGAATTTTACCCAATTCCATTCAACGAATTGGGAAAAGGAAGGAGGCCAATACTAAAAATTGGCAAAGGTCCAACCGGTCCGTGAACTGGCCCGAGTGTTATGCGGCAGGTTCAGCGAACTGTTCCCCTCCACAGACCAGCCTCGTTTGTGAGATGGAGGCAGAGATCCTCCACGGTCATGAAGCAGGACAGGCACTGAGCCAGTCCACCGTCACGAAATTCCCCTACTGTAAACTACGTCGATCGGCTCAAGCTGCATCCGCTGTCACTCGCGGAATGGAGGCGGAACCCTTCGTAGCCGCGAAGCACTCTCCGAGCTCATTTGGTTCATGGGGGGAGATCGTTTGGTTCGCGGGGTAGATGCGCTCAATTCCCCATGCGAGTTGTGAATTGATCGAGTCATTTGTGAATCGGGTTTTCAGTCATGGGCCTCTGAAAAAGGTTCCGCATGACCATAGATACATCCTTTTCCCCGCTCTATAAAAGGGGACCTAGGGGAAGATAAAAAAAGGGAGAACTCGGAGAAGATCAATCAGATTCTGGTGGAAGGATTTCGAAGGAAGACTTAGGATTTTGGATGTTCCAGTTTGCGAACTAGAGCAGGTATGAACCTGGGAACGAACTAATAAAGAACCAAAAATGCATAATAACTTGGGGAAACACAAACCTAAAATAACAAAGAAAAGGAAACCACGAACCATGGTCCCTCCGCGGATGCACTCCCCGTGGAATAGGAAATTTATGCCTCTTTTTCAATCCACCGCACCGCCTAACACCCTCCAACGTGGGTGAAGCCCCGACCGAAGAGCCTCCGGCCGGCGCCCCCCTTGGCCGCCGCTGCCCGCATGGAACCATCTATGGACCACCTTGGTTCGCGGATCAAACCTGAAGCTACGATCCACCTTGGTTCGCGGGATGTCCATCAGTCCGCGGACCACCCTGGTTCGCAGACGGCTTCTCTAACCGCGTAACACTTCCCTACGTGATGGGCACCATCACCCATACCCCTGTGTGGCCCGCCAAATCATTCAGAGTTCCCATTCCCCGAGCCATATAAAATCCTTCCGATCCAGCCTAATCCTCCATGACTCCCTCACTGGGCTACTCATCGGCCCCGAGCCGAGGCCTCCACCAGAGCCACCGAATCTATGTGGTGTAACCATCAGGCGCATCAGCGCGCCATGTTGACTTCACATACACACGGTAAACAGGGGCGAAGAGGTTTCCCCGAACATTGAGCAAATTCCCGAAGAATTCCTGGGTTCACATTCCCATGGTAATGTGGAGTCTGAGCTTGGGAGTCCCCTTTTGGACCCTGCACTTATTGGGGATGGGGTACTTCTACCTTCTTCAGGGGGTAGTAAAATACCCATAAGAAGGAATCCCCCATGCACTTCGGTACTTCCCCCTGGAACAAGAGAGGTGACGAGCACAAGAGCACCTCTTTCCCTCTCCCGCTGTGCTTTGTCAACATGGGAATCCATCTCAGAGCAAGCCCCGACCTTATGGGCCGCCCTCATGCGTAATCCCCACTCCACTTTTCATGGGCGCACCTTTCGCGACGTGATCCTCTGGTCCCTGCTGCCTCTTATTTCTCACACCGAGCATGACTCACATGGGTTTCGAGTAATAATCGACCATGACATCCTCTTATGGGCCTCCTTAGAGTGTAATCCCCAATCCATCACTCTGGGATGCCTCAGAGCGTAAGTCCCAAGCCAATGCGAACTACGAGGACTTTGATTCCCTACCACAAGGATACGTAGGAAGCCTCCATGAGGTTCAAGCACTATCAGAAGAGAACCCATGGGTCCACCTTCACGTCGGTTCTCTGATGCTCCCATTCGAACTACGTGGACTTTGATCCCTATCTCCTAGACAGGGTACGTTGGAACCCTCTATGAGGTTCAAGACCAACAACCAGTTGATCCGACTATCTTCACATCGGTTCACCGCGCCACTCCTAGTACCTCCTCAATGAGTCCCGAATCCTCGGGGTCATTAATCCAATGAGGGATGATAAACCTCGGGCATAAATTATTCTGATCCCCTGTGTTCAGCTAACCATTGCCAACCAGGAGAAATTTGTGGATACTATGATTGGGTATAAACCAAAGATTCATGAACATATGAATACATCTTAAATCTATAAGAGAGTCCCGAAACATTCAATAATTCCCCTGAAAAGGGTGAGATGAGCCCGAATTCCCATCCTCTCGACCAATGTGAGTTCTTAAGCATCGCTGGTCAGACCATCCAGCAAACGCCTGCCTTTAGAAAGAAGGTCCATGTGTCATCGGATACGGAACCGTTGGGAGTTTCAAGACCAACCGAGGAACAAAAATGGTGAACATGACGTGAATCTTTAACCAAGAATAAAAAATTTAACCTAATCCCACCCTGTGCCCCCTTTTACTCACAAGGAGGGGCAAGCAAGGTCATTAATTATGAATGGGGTCATGAGATGCTGCTTTGATGGGTTTGCTGTTTGTATTTGTTAAAATGTTTTACAGGTACTACACAGAACTCCCTTCAATCCAATGGTGTCACGAAGGAACTCGCAAGTGCGCACTTCAGGATACGCAACGACCGGGAATCCTCACCAGCAGAGGACCCCGTCACCCACCCCGCGTCTTCAATGCTGGGTCTCGGATGCACTAATCCGAGATTACCACGTGAACGATACTCTCCCAATGGTGGAGGCGGCCATGCACACCCTCCAATCCATCATGATTCGCCGGTCGCCTTCCTGATAGTGGCGGCAAAGGGAGATCCAGACATCCCCTGTTGCTATCTCAAACTATTTCGTGAGTCTATCCCCGGAATGGGACAATGCGCACCTCCCTTATCTTAGGGAGGCAGATAAAGTCAACGTTGAGGACTTCATCCCCACCGAATGGGGGTTCCTCTCCAAGGACCCCACCGAAAGACGTCGTCATGATCATGCCATGACTCAACATACTCACGCTCAGGAAGATGCAGCCCTGAGGATTCAGGCCCATGCTCCCCGAGCTCTGGCCCCTCAGACCGCCCGACGAGGGCGGAAAACCTACAACCGGGGACCGGTCATCACCCTTGTCCCCAAGGAGGAGATCTGATGCCCAGTCATGGATACGCAGCATGAACAGGAACATATGCCTGTTCTCCCCTCCAAAGCCTGCCATCCAGACATGGTGGCATCATCCGAGCAGGCGCGCATCCCTGCCAAGCTCTATCAAGCCCGTCGCTCGTGCATGAAGAAATTTACCAGGCAGGCACCTCTCCCTTCCTAGGTTCGTGAAGCCCACCAACCTGACATGGTGGTGACCCAGTGCCTATAAGACTAGCTCCTAGCTGATGCTTCTGACGCCTACCATCCTGATATGGTGGCGATCAACAAATCCCGCCACCCAGATGTGGCGGAAAATCATAGACTAGCACGTCTCCCCATAAACAAAGGCCACTGACTCGATACGTTGGGAAACCATTATATGCAGGGCCAGCTCCCTGTGGATTCAAGTAAAGTCCACCATCCCTATGTGGTGGAAAATAGAGAGATAAACTGGTGTATCCTGGTACAGGGTAAGATTCGTTCACCTACCCCGACACAGGAGAATTGTCAGTACCCACTGACCACCGGAGGACCGAAGTAGGATATTCCTACTCCGATACCAGAATGGGCCTTCATACCTGTTCTAGTCAAAGATGTATCACTACATATCCTGGTAATGATGGAGGAGCAGGTATCAATCCCAGATCATATCTTACTGACTTTACAGAATGTAATTGCATCAGTGGAAACATCAAGGATTTGGGCCCGTGAGCCCATCTCCCCAATTGAGACGACTCATTTAAGATATAAGGTAGCTGCCTCGGAGTAGATCTGCATCCATGATCCTTCCCAGGAGGGTCACCAGCTATATTCCGCGATGCAAGGGTAGCCGGATCGAGCAGCTTCACTCTTTCCAACTGGGGGTTACCCGTCCATCGTGGTGGATGCTCCAAAACAGGCATATATCCCTGCTAAAAGTCAAGATATTCTTCAGAATATACTAGAAGCATCACGGGACCCAATTAGATAGGGGCCTGAAGGTGAATGCAGTTGTCAACAGCAGACGGTCCTCACTGCCTGCAAGAAAGCGCCCCGAACGCGCCGAAGGCAGCTGGAAAATAAAGAGGGAGTTCATGACTCCACTCTTCTGGAAACTGGGGTTCCCAATGCCACTAAGTATATATCAAAGGCTCAGAACCCTACCCACCCATTAGCATGTTATGGGAGTGGGAGTAGAAGTTGTGAAGGTCCTCCTCGCAATCTAACTACCAGCAGCTCTAAAGGTCCTCCCCAGAGCACCCGTGGGTGCCTCCCCTGTGATCATATAACGATCGATCACAAGAGCTCCTCTTTTGATGTGAGTGATAGAAACCCTCCACGTGGCCCGAAGATTGAGCAGCAAGAAAGTCCTCCACTTGTTGCGGTATACCCTAAATGTCCTCCTTGGGGTATACGCTGCAAACACTCTACATACAGTGGGACCACATATTATGATAGTAGTCATCGCTATCATAGTCGCAACTACGGAGACCATCCCCACATTGACTTCTCATCATGACAAGAAGGTCCTCCCCTTGTCGTGGCCTGCCCTGAAGGTCATCCCCAAGGGTTACGCTACAACAAAACTCTGCGCAGCCAGGCATCAGATCACGGTGGTAGTCCTTGCCACCCTAATAATGGAGGTCCTCCCTGTGGAGACATCAAGCAACGAGAATGACCTCCTCCCATTGTGGTACATTCTGAAGGCCCTCCCCAGGGTGTTCCCCACAAATATTCTCCCTATGGCAGCTGTAAATGTAGTCCTCACCATTACAACAACTGTGATAGTAGTCCTCACCACTGCGTCCACCATTGCGAAGGTCCTCCCCACAGTGGACCCAAGAAACAAGAAGGTCCTCCCCTTATCACAGTGTGTCTTGAAGTTCCTCCCCAAGATACACACCGAATGTCAAACCATGATGGTCATCCTCACCATGATGGAAGTTGTTGCGAAGGCCCTCCCCGTAACAACTCTACGCAGCCAGAAGGTCCTCCCCTTACTGTGACACGCCCTGGAGGTCCTCCCCAGGGTATACACTGCAAAAGTCCTCTATGCAGTGAGGCATCAAGCTGTGATGGTAGTCATCGCCATTGGCGCTGCCATTTCAAAGGTCCTCCCTGCAATGACATATCATATTGATAGGAAGGTCCTACCCCTGCCGAATCAAGCACAGAAAATCCCTCGTATGCCGAGACACTCAGAAGGATGGGATCAAGCATGTCAGATTCCCAGCTAGTCTCCAACAACATCCTTCTTCAATCAGGAGACGTCCCAGGGCCACGTTCATCTTCTGAACCTCCTCGGAATCACCCACATAATGATTCAATACCTACTGGTCCCATTGCCTCCAACCACACTAACAACAAGCATCTCATTTGGGTCGACTAGGTAGAGGAGTCACTAGCAGAGAAGTACGCCGACATGTTGCACCTGAGGAAATGATTTGATAGGGATGATATACCCGTTATGTTTTGGCCTACGTCCACCTCTCAGTTTGACATACCCAGAGATTTTTCAGAAGAATGCGTGCATGGAATCTTCCATAATATATGGACAACCCTCTGCCGGATGAAATCCAGCTTCTTACACTACGACTGGTATGTAGACCATATCAAGACAATAGGAGACCTCATGAGTCACATCGCCCTTGAAGCTATTCCATTGCCACAGCGACAGCGACCCGATAAGCGTAATGGAAACATGGAGATAGTCTGCCTTCGTGCGCTGCACCAGCTGCGCCGCCTCATCGGTGATTCCCCGATAGGAGTCCATATCAGGGGATGGGGAGAACATGGAGCTCTGCATTTCACTCCACTCCCTGCCCAGAACAACCTGTTCGGTGTGGTGTCTTACAATTCCATCATGTCAAGACATCAATCGAATGGTCTCCCTATTCGCAAAAGGCAACACTTCCGACAGAGCCAGGCCTTGAGTAAGTCCCAAAAGCATCAGGCCCGACGGGAACCAGATATTCAAGAACTCCTGAATCAGGCCACCGAGAACATACAACAGGCCTCTCTCCTAAGAGAGGCCAATCAGCGATCTTTTCCTACCTCCCCAGAAGAGATAGGTTCACAGAAGAACTCGACACCAAACCCAGTTCACCCCCTAATGGGGGAACACAAGATCAGGCAGGTAGCAATATCAGTAGCCACTGCCACAATCCAGGGTCAACCCCAGCCTGTAGGGCTGGGGTCATTTTTAACAACAAATTCCCCTATAAGACCAATAAAAATGGGAAGAGACTCGATGTCCAAGGAACATAGAAAACCCCATACCCCAGGGCTGGGGGAATTATTACCCCTCAACAACCCCCCCCCCCCACGAGAGTTAGTATTCTCTCGTCTAGGGAGGAAAACTAGAAGAGGAGGTTCCCGTCATATCCCATCATTTGGATCATCATACCCTCCGAGAAGAAGGCGCACCTTAAGGTCACATCAAATAACTCTCCGTGTCACCCTTCGTCAAGAAGTCCTAAGGCAATCCCACATCATGAAAGGGAAGGCCAACAGAAGACGCGGGAGATCCTCTTCCTAATTGGAAGATGACGTCTTCTTCACCCCACGATATGCATATATCAATGTCATAGAGGTTAACAACACGGGTGAAACTTGAGATGCTGAAAATCAGGAGGGATCGAGAGACGATAGTTCTGGTCAGACCGTGACTCACGATGAACCACCAGGTGTGCATACCCAGAACCAGAGGGACGCCCTAAAAATGGTCGCCCCTTCAGCTAACCCCCTCTGCTTACCCTGCGATCTTCCAACAAGGATAAGAACAAAGGACTGGTTTCCCTTAATCTGTCCCTTCTCTCAACAAAAATGAGCCACTCAAACTCGAAGAGAGGTTCGCTCGACAGGAAGAGGAAATTAAGGAATTGAGGCGGCTTAAAGTCGAGCTACTCCATAGGAACCGTCTTATTGAGAATGCATCCCAAGAGGATCCACATACTGCACTCCTGATATGTGCACCTCAAAGACCCAGGCTTACCATACCTAATAAGGCGCCTAGTCTGTCCAACTACCTAAATGTGGATCCGGATGAATACCAAGACTTCCCTCCACTCAAGAAGAAACTGGAGTGATTACGCTTGAACCCTCTAAAGGTGTCAAATACAGCACATGCACCCCAGGTGCCAACCGAGATGGATCCTCGAGCAATGACTCATGCTACACCTGCTCAGGACCAGGCCCAAAAAGATGTAAATTAGGGTCTCACCAACACCATCAAGGCACTAACGGCTCGATTGGAAGTGATGGAAGGTCGACGAGCTCCGGTACAGACAGAGCGGAAAACCTACCCGGATTGGGTGAGCAACACACCACCTCCACCAAATTTTGGGAGCCCTGTATTCCCTATCTTTAATGGATCAGGAGATCCGAAATAGCATTTGATGCACTATGCATCCTATTGCGAACCTATGATGGGAACTCCAGAACAACAAGAAGCAGTGAAACTCAAATGATTCATGTAGAACTTTCAAGGATCCGCCATCGTCTGGTATATGAGTCTACTAGCCTAGTCAATAAAAAGCTGGTAAGACCTTCGGCAGCATTTCTTGTTCCACTTCAGATCGACGTTGCCCAAAACAACAGTCATCGACCTCATGAACTGCAAGTAGAGGGAGAACGAGAGGGTCTCATATTTCATCGCTAGATAGAAAGGTCTGACCTACTCTCTGAACAGGCTAATGCCTCTAGTTGAGTTGCTCTATATATGAATTGACAATATTCGAGATGAGCTACGGACACCACTCATACCGGTGGAGTGCACCACTGGATTCCTCCATCTCTTGGCCATTTCCCAGAGAATTGAGGACTCCCTACAACAGACCAATTTGAAGTCCCGCATTGCCTCACAGACTCCTGCAAAGAGAGAATCCAGAGCTGAAGCATCCTCTATCACACTCAAGACAACCCCTATACCTGCTCCACCACTCAGGCCTCCACCAAATCATCAAGGCCCCCCCTGTACATCAGCGGCCGCCTCCACCCCAGGCGGGATGGTCAGAAAGGATCGAATCCGAACCAGTTTGAGGAATGAAGAAACAAAGTATACTCGTTCCGAGAGGACCAAGTCTATGGAAACTTCATCACCTCCATGAATTGAAACTTACTCCACCTCCCAGAGCCAAGGAAGCCCGAATAAGTTGGTCACGATGATAGGCCAGACTACTGTCCCTACCACCTAATGTTGGGGCACAATATTCTGGAATGATTCATCTTAAAAGTCCTCCTACAAAGGATGGTAGACTCCGGGAAGGTCGAGCTAGGACCACCCCCAGCACATGTAACGTATATTTCTACCACCGACTCCGACAAAGGAGATGCGTGCCAGGAAGTCACCAGTAAAAAGGGGCAGAAAATTGATAACTGGATGACTCAGAAGACTATCAACCGAGCCCAGGGCATAGTCTAAGCTCAACTACAACATCCGGTGTTGCCTCCAATAGCCCCTGAAGCCGAAAATCCAACAGTATCGGCCTCACAACCCTCAATGATCCAGTAATCCGTGCGTAATATAAGAAGGAAGAAAAAATCGCAAGAGGAGCATTCCGCAATGGGACCAAAGTTAATCTCGACCCTAGCGGAATTTGGCGCCACGGGCACTGACCTACCAAACGACACCATCACAGACAACCGACTAGGTTTTCTTGTCAGAGGATGAGGAGATAATATTTGGTTCCATCAACGTCATCCATCTCATGGAATCATCCCCTGATGAAGGGTATGATTATGAACCCGATTTCCAAAAAGAAGGGGCCGCGAGGAGGAATCGCAGAGGCAAGGGATACTAGGGGAGACGCAGTCGCGGCCAAAACCTACCCTACGGTTGGAACTCGGCCCGAACCGTTAATATCACGGAAACATGTGGGAGAGCCCTTCAATGGACTCAGCAGGAGAAAGAACATCCCTCCACATCCACAAGCTGCCACGCTGGCCCTGTTATTCTGCAATACCCATCAGAGGAGGAATAAGCGCCTAGACGCCTAGTGCGGACAAACAGACCGGACGTGCTGAGTTCACAGAACGTGGGAACATCGTTGGAATCCGACCCCACAGCTAGTCCCTCCTCATCACATACTCCAACTCCCAAGCCACCTGCTAGAACTCTCCTGCCATCAGAGAAGCATCGAACATTGGAGAAAAAGTATGACATCCTTAAGCAGCTGGCGTCAGTACCAGCCAAACTGTCAATCCTGGATGCCCTTATTCTATCAGCCGACCTCAGGGAGGCGCTTATTAAAGCCTTTCTTATCCCCCAGGAGTTTCAAGAAGAGGTTGCTGTCGCCAAGGTTTACCAGACGGAGACTGGCCCAACTGAATGCAATGCGGTGATTTCCTTCACCGATCAGGACGAAGATAACATCATGCAAGGACACATCATACCACTATATGTGTCCGGCACACTGAATGACTCTGTAAGTTGGGCTACAGTGAGGGTGATTTAATACCCTCGACCACCACTCTTCTAAGTTATGACAAGAGTGAGCAGAAGCCGATGGGACAAATCAAGCTAAATACCCATTTTGGTGACCTTGTGGCCTACTCGGAATTCCTGGTGGTCTGACAGAGCACAACATTCAATGCCCTACTGGGAAGGCCATGGCTCCATAAGCACATGGTTGTTCCTTCATCCTACCAATAGTGTATTAATTACTGCATCGATGGGAAAAGTGGGACATTGTATGCCAACAAGGCACCTTTCGATCTCTTCGAGTCACACTACATTGATGCCGAGTTTTATGAGAAAAAGAGGAAGAAGACTTTGGATGATGGTGTTTACTGGATCCCACTCCAAATGGTCTAGAAGTGGTTCTTGACAACCCCCTCCGGCAGCTTGGCAGGGAATATGTACTTCCCATCAACCATATTGAGAGCAGGGGTTCAAGTTCAGACACACACTTAGCTGTCTCCATGACTTCAGCCACGACGACCGAGCATGAAAATGCGGGAATGTCTGCCAACCCTCGATCTAGGGATGAATACTCAAAAGGGGATGCCCACGACGCCTCTACCTCAAACCCTCGAAAGCTCGGACCGGAAACTCTCCCCCCGCCGGATCAAGAAGATGAGGACTTGGGTGAAGAAGAGGAGGAATATCTCCAGGATGCACCTCCCGCATTTGAGGAGGGTATCTCCACCACGGTGGACGAGCTCAAGGAAATAAACCTGGGTACCAAGGAAGATCCGAGGACTACTCTCATTAGTGCAGCCATGTCCATCAAGGAGCATGAGGTTTAAACCACTTTCTTGAAGCAACATCGGGATGTTTTTTCCAGGAATTACATAGAAATGATGGGACTTGATCCCAATGTGGCGACGCATCACCTGGGTCTTCCAGAAGACCACCAGGTCTATAAAAAGGACACCATAAGGACACATCCCTCGCATGCCACCAAAATAGAGGCTGAAGTCATTAAAATAATTAAAGAAGGCTTCATTCAGGAGGTCCAATACCCCATTTTTTTGTCCAACATCGTCCCTGTCAAGAAAAAGAATGAGAAAATCTGTGTTTTCATTAACTTCAGAGATCTTAATCGGCACCGTCTGAAAGATGATTTCTTGGTCCCGATCACCAAGTTATTAATCGATGCGACGGCTGGGTATGAGGCCTTATCCTTCATGGATGGCTATTCTGGATATAATAAAATCAGGATGGCCCATGAAGACGAAGAATCCACCGCCTTCAGAGCCCCCCAAGTAGTATTCTATTACAGGGTTATGCCCTTTGGTCTCAAGAACACTGGCGCCACATATCAACATGCCATGCATCATATCTTTAAACCATTCCTGGGGAGATTTGTCAGATGTTATGTAGATGACTTGGTGGTTAAATCAAGACAGCACTCAGATCACCTGTCAGACCTTGACACTGTCTTCAACAAACTTCGAGAACATAACCTGAAGATGAACCCATTGAAGTGCGCCTTCGGGGTTACCTCAGGTAAATTCCTTGGCTTCATTATAAACCATCCCGACATCAAAGTCGACCCTGAAAGGAAAAAGGCTATCCTTGACCTACCTCCTCCCCACAATCTCACTAATTTGAGAAGATTCCAAGGACACCTAGCCTATATCCGAAGATTCATAGCCAAACTGGCGGGAAAATGTTTTCCCTTTACTAGGTTAATGAAAAAAGGAGTCATGTACCATTGGAAAGATGACAACCAAGAGGAATTTGAGAACCTAAAAGGGTACCTATTAAGCCCACCAGTGCTCATGCCCCTATTTGAAGGAATACCTCTCCTCCTATACATGATGGCTCTAGAGCGGTCACTGGGATCCTTCCTCGCACAAAAGAACAACACCGATAGTGAAAACAGTCTCTATTACCTCAATTGAACAATGATTGATGCTAAGACTCGATACTCAAATAGTGAGGAGAGCTGTTTTGCCTTGGTCTTCACTGTTGAAAAGTTGCAACATTATCTGCAACATCATAAAGTCCATTTGGTCTCACTTAATAACCCGCTCAAGTACATCCTCAGTCGCCCAATGATATCCGATTGCCTATCACGATGGGCAGTCATCCTGAAACTGTTTGACATCTGTTTTGTGCCTTAGAAGGCCATTAAAGGTCAAACATTAGTAAAATTTCTGGCAGAGCACCCCTCAGTAGGGACCTCCATACCGGTCATTGAGCTACCTGATGAAGACATCTTCACGGATCAAGAGGAGCTCCCAACATGGGAAATGTACTTCGATGATGCCTCCCGAAGCCCAACCAGGAAGAGGATGAAAGACCCCAAATTTAACAAGGTGGTTTTAGGGATAATACTCATGTCCCCAGAAAAGGTAGTCTTGCAAAATTTATTCCTCCTGTAAGAAGGATGTACGAACAATGAAGCGGAATATCAAGCCCTCATTGCAGGCCTGGAACTCGCACTCCAGGAACAAGTACAACACCTTAAGGTAAAAGGTGACTCGGAACTGGTCATCAAGCAAGTCAATGGTGACTATGCTATCAAAAAGGAGGAGATGATTCCCCTGTATGACCATATTTGAGGTTTAATGGTGGAATTTCCCACAGAACCAACATTGACCTATATTCCCCAGTCTCAGAATACCCAGGATGACACATTAGCCAATGCGGCGACAGCCCTAGCCGACCTAGACTCAGATGAAATAGTCATCAGTATTTCTCACCGCCGAATGGTCTTTCCATATGTTCAGACCATGATAGATGAAATCCATGAAGTCAGTCCCGTCTCTGAGCCGTATGCTCCCACTACCAGTTGGATGACCCCCATTGTAAACTACCTTCAATGGGTAGAACTTCCATCAGAAAGGGCTGAACGAGATCAAATATGGAGAAGGGCAATCAACTTTTTCCTATATGGAAGCACGGGTCAGTAAGAAGTCCTATACAAATGAGGCCTCAATGGAGTCCTCCTCAGATGAATTGATGGAGAAGAAACCGCCACTGTCATGAATGAAGTGCATGCCGAATTATGTGGAGCACATCAGCCAGGCACCAAGCTTTCCCATCAGGTTCAGAGGCTTGGGAACTATTGGCCAACAGTGGCACGAGATTGCAAGCATTTTACCACAAAATTCCACTTGTGCCAAATCCATGCCAACTTCATACACCAACCCTCGGAGTTAATTCATTAGGCCAAGTACTCCTAGTCTTTTTTTTGTCTGGGGAATGGAGGTTGTTGAACTATATCCCCCCGCCATAGCCAAACAACTGAATTATATCATCACGACAACCAATTTATTTTCCAAATGGGTATAAGTCATACCTATTAAGGAAGTCGGGGCAAGAAACATTGTTATATTTGTGAAAACCAATATAATCACCAGATTTGGTGTCCCTCATACCATACTGATGGATAATGGCACCAACTTCTGCTCTACTGAATTGGAGAAACTATACCAAGAGTATGGTATCAAGGCTAACCACTCATCCCGCTACCATGCACCAGCCAATGGACAGATAGAGGCTTTCAACAAGAACCTATCCAACATTATCCCGAAAATGGTGGACAAATACAAGAAGTCATGGTTGGATAAAATCCTCCATGCATTTTGGGCTTATCAAACCACAATGTGCACCGCTACTCAGGATACCCCGTACTCATTGGTGTACGACACAGAGGCAGTTCTTCCCATTGAACTCCAACTCCCCTCACTCCATGTTGTAATATGTGATCAATTATCTGACGATGAGAAATCTGAAAAACGGCTGGGTGAATTAGAACAGTTGGACGAGAAGCGGCTGCACACTTTGCACCATCTGAAAGTCTACCAAAATTGGATTGCCCGAGCCTTCAATAAAAAGGTCCGTCTTCAGTATTTCTTGGAAGGAGAATTGGTATTGGTCCTCTGGACCCCAATGATACCTGGAAGGAAACCTCCAAAGATGGAGCCCAAATGGGAGGGAACATATGTGGTACACAAGGTCTACTCCAACAGAGCATATACCCTAATCTCCATGGATGGGCAATTCACCATAGCTTCTACTAATGCCAGATTCTTGAAGAAGTATTTCACATAGAGACCAAGTGTATTTATCGTCCTTACTGCACAACGTTAAATTGCGCAGATAATAAGGGATAATAAGAGTTAAGAATTCCCCCTTCACCTCATGTATGGACTAGACCTGCACGGGGTGTATTCTTCGTCCGAGCTACATGAAGTTAAACTGCCAAGCACCCAACGGTCTAAACTCTAGGACCTTAAACTAAGAGCAGTTTTTCCTCACCACAGGACGTTAAATTGCATGGACAAGAAGTTTTAAAAATGCCCTCTCCCCTCGTGTATGGACCAGACCTGCACGGGGTGTACTCATTCTAGATAACTATGTACGACTTGATTCTTTCCCTCACAGGACACGTAGTGACGCCAGGGTCCCCAATACTGGCCCATCCATCCCCCCAAGGGGGGGGGGGGGGGGTTAAAAAATTCCATTTTTCCCCTTGTACAGACGAGACCTGCATGAGGTGTATCCTTTGTCCTTACCGCATGATGTAAAACTGCACGGATTTCAAAGAAATACGTACGGATTGATTCCTGCCCTCGCAGGATACGTAGCGACGCCAAGGTTCCCCATCCTATCCCAGCCACTCCCGAATTAAAGTTAAAAATTCTCCCTCCACCCGTGTATGTACCAGACCTACATGAGATGTATTGTCTTTCAGAGAACTACGTACGATTTTATTCCTTCCCTCACAGGATACGTAGCGATGCCAGGGTTCCTCATCCTAGCCCAAATACCTCTCAAATAAAAAATAATGACCCCTTCCTCTGTGTAGGGACCAGACCTGCATGGCATGTATTTGGCAGAGAACTACGTCTGTCTTGATTCTTGCCTTCGTAGGATACGTAGCGACGCCCGAATTCCATCTTGGGCCAGCCACTCCCAAATGAAATAAAATAAAATATAAACAATTACCACTTCCCCCGTGTATGGACCAGCCCTGCACGGGGAGTACTTCTTCCAAAGAACTACGTAAGACTCGATTCCGGCCCTCGCAGGATAGGTAGTGATTCCATGGTTCCCTGTCCTGGCCCAGCCCCCGAATAAAAGATAAAAAAGCCTCCCCCCGATGTACAGACCAGACCGGCACGGGGTGTACTCCTCGTCCTTACCGCACGACGTTAAACTACACAGATAGAAAGGTTTAAAAATGCCCCCTTTCCTCCGTGTATGGGATAGAACTACACGAGGTGTATTTTTTTTTACATCCTCTCCGCACGACGTTAAACTACATGGATAATGAAAGTTAAAAATTCCCCTTTCCCTCATGTATGGACTGGACCTGCACGAGGTGTGTTTTTCGTCCTCACCACATGACGTTAAACTGCACGGATTTCGTCACGAACTACCTAATATATATGAAAAAACAAGGTGTAAATACTCCTTTGATGTCTTAGGGATTGAGATAGTGGGAACCCACAACCCCAGCTGACCATTCGGGTACGATTGTACCCAAGCATTGACATATTTCTTGGATAAGAAAGGCATGGGATCTATAAGTGCGGGGGTCATAACCTCAAAACCAGTGTCCTCTTAGGGAAACATTAGACACAATTTCCTATCCACCAACAGATGGTGGTTCTCGCGGTTTCCACTAAGAGCGGGTGGAAATAGTTCTTGGACGTAGCCAAACGGATGCCCGAATCGGCAAGGTGCGTACCCCTCACAGATCAGCTCCACGCTGATACGTGCTACCAAGATACCCTCTCAGAGGGAGAAGAGGTAGCCCCTCTTGGTAAATTCCTCTGATGAAGTGTTTGTGATTGCATCGGTCAGGGATGGGTATGGGAGGAAATTGAAGTGATCATAGTTCGAGATTCGACTTGACAGTAGACGCCAGTTCTGAACCATCTGTTGTCCCTCCTTCTCCTGGTCCACCCAATCCTCGGGCATGACCCCGCTGGTCAACTACAAGTACGATGGGAATGCGATACCTGGAATCTGAATGGGGTTGATGAAAGTATAGTAGTTCTTAACATGCACTCCCAACAATCCCCAGAGGACTTAAAAAGGGCCGGCTACCCGGAATGGCTGACTCCCCTCGATGATGTTTCTAATCAACCAGTAGATCCTAGCCAAAAATGGGATGGCCAGGTTGATAATGTTGCCAGTGGCCAACTGGGCCACTATAATGAAAGTGGAAACCTGCACGCCCCTGGTCTCATGTATGAGAAATAGCCATCCACTCAGGAACATGGCTAGAAATGCTGCCAGGCGGAGTAGTCATTCAACGTCTGGCACAAACTCCCAGCCCCAAATGTTGAATTGGACTTCCTCCAGGATTAGCCAGTAGCTACCACTCTACCTTCGGGATTCTATTAAAGGATAGTTTGTGGGCCTGCGTGGAAGAGCTACATGGTCTCTCTCTCTGGCGAAATCTCTGATCCAGTCATGATAAGGGATAAGTTGTTTCGAAGAGATATCCTATTTCGAAAATTTATCTGGTTTCGAAGACGCATCCTTCAAACACTCCCATGCCTGGTGGATGAGATGACTTACCAAGGGGGGGGGGGGTCCTTTTATCTTCATCCCACACTAAAGGAGGTGGAAAGAATTCATTATACATACCTCCGAAAATTGGGACCCCCAAAATCTGTAAGACGTCCCAGAGGCTGATACCCAAATCCCCATGAACGAGGTTGAATGTGTTGGTGTCTGGACTCCAACGGCTCATGAGATGCCTGGCGAGGGCATGGGGCTGATGGGTGTAGGTCTGGGACACCCAGATGGCTTTATATAGGCCCAAGGCTCGCAACTCTGTCTCGAACTCTGCACAGCTCTGGTGAACCCATAAGGGCCACCCCCAATCCAACGACTTGAACGCTCCACCGGACCGGAGGTCCCGACTGGCTGACCAACCACATTGGTCATTTACCATGGCCTTGCGGGAAATACTTTGGCAACAGTGAATCACCCCTTCCTGCTAACAATGTTCCCCTATCGGGGACACAGGAAGGTGATTCAGCACGAATCCGGTAGCTGTCTCCCTCGGGGAAGGCCCCCCTAGTGTTTATCACAGCTCGAGGGATAGTGGTGGTAAAAATCCATGTCGTAGGGTTGTTTTCATGAGAGGGCACCGAAATAGGCCTATCAGATAATAGACCGAAACCGTAAGCAGGAAGGCTATTGGAAAGGGGATACTCCTACTGCGACTCCAAGAGTAAACGTGCAAGAGGGGGGTACAGTGGGGTTTGGCGGACTCCATCTTGAATGGAGCTAACCACATCCTTCAAATGTTGATCACTAACCAGAAGAGGCCCAACAGCGGGCCTAGTCGCAAGACGAGGAGGAACCATATTTATCTTCTCCCTGTTCCATGGAAATCATGAAGATAGTTAGTCCAAAAATAATAAAACTTGGAAAAAATACCAAGTATTTGCAAAGGATTCCATCCATGACTCACAATGAAATCCACATGGTGGCCTCATAGGTTGGTTCGCAATGACAACATCCCACGAACCGGCCTTACGCAGAATGCGTCCGCAAAACCATGGACCGTGGAGCGTTGGCTAGAAAACCGCGAACAAGTCTGCCTCTCGGAACCTCAGCTCCGAGCATTAAGCGTTTAAGTTATGACTTAAAGTATTTTTAAAAGTTTGGATCATACTGGTCTGCGGACCATTTAAAACCACAAAGCGAGTTCCTCCGTGGCCCGTCATGAATTACGTTTTAATTATTTAAAATTATTGGTTCGCGGTTGGAAGATTGTTCCACGGGTGAAGGTGACCACGAAGGAGGAATGGTTCATGGAAGCAGTAGCTGGTTTGCGAATGAAGCATCTCAGGAAGGAATGAGGACGTGCAGACAGAAACGGAAGAAGCTCTGGTTTCGTGAAGAATCCGGTAATGGACAAATGAAGCCCCCTATATTTATAGGCATGGCCCCCCAACGGGTCCACTCCCCAACCGCAAACCATCCAAGTTTCAGGACCACTCTACATCATAATAGCCTCCTCTTCGTTCCGATCGGACCCCATTCTGTTGGGGGGCATCTGTAGGGTCCTGAAAAATCCGCAAATGTAGATAATAATCCCCTTCATTTGAGAGATGATTTTTACCCAATTCCCTTCAACGAAATTGGAAAAGGAAGGAGTCCAATACTCAAAATTGGAAAAGGACCAACCAGTTCACGGACCGACCCGAGTGTTACACAGCCGGTTCAGTGAACCATTCCCCTCCACGAACCAGCCTCATTCACAAGATGGAGGTAGAGATCCTCCGCGGGTGCGAAGTAGGACAGGCGTCGAGCTGGTCCACCATCACAAACTTCTGTTGCCCCGAACCGTGTTGACCGGCTCAAGATGCATCCGCTGTTTTTCAAAGAATGGAGATGGTGCCCTCCGTGACCGCGAAGCACTCTTTGATCTCATTTGGTTCACAGGGGGAGATATTTTGGTTCGCAGGGGAGATGCACTCAATGCCCCCCATGAGTTGAGAATTGACCGAGTCATCCGTGAATCGGGTTTTTGGTCAAGGGACTCCGCAAAAGGTGCCGCATGACCATAGATACATTTTCCCCCCGCTTTATAAAAGGAGGCCAAGGGGGAGAGAAAAAAAGTGAGAACTCGGAGAAGATCAATCAGATTCGGGTGGAAGGATTTCGAAGGAAGGTTTAGGATTTCAGATGTTCCAGTTCGCAAACCAGAGCAGGTATGAACCTGGAAACAAACTAATAAGGAACCAATAACGCATAATAACTTGGTGAACCATGAACCTAAAATAACAGAGAAAAGGAAACCACGAACCATGGTCCCTCCGAAGATGCACTCCTCACGGACCAGGGAATTTATGCCTCTTTTCCGATCCTTCGCACTGCGTAGCACACTCTTATGCGGGTGAAGCCCTAACCGACGAGCCTCTGTCCGGTGCCGCCCTTGGCCAATGCTGCTCACATGGAACCCTCTGCAGACCACCCTGGTTCGCGGATCGAACTCAAAGCTGCAAACCACCTTGGTTCGCGGGATTCCCATCAGTCCGCGGATCACCCTGGTTCGCGGAAGGCTTCTCCAACCGCGTAGAACTGCCCTATGTGAAGGGTGCCATCACCCATACCCCTGTGTGGCCCACTAAATCCTTCAGTGTTCCCATTCCCTAAGCCACATAAAATCCTTCCGATCCGATATGATCCTCCATGACTCCCTCACTGGCCTACTCATCACCCCGAGCCGAGGCCTCCACCAGAGCCACCAGATCCGTGTAGTGTAACCCTCAGGCGCATCAACGCGCCATTTTGAGTTCACATACCCATGGTAAATAGGGGAGAAGGGGTTTCCCCGACCCTTGAGAAGATTCCCGAATCATTTCTGGGTTCACATTCCCACGGTAATGTGGAGTCTGATCTCAGGAGTCCCCTTTCGGACCCTCCACTTGTTTGGGTTGGGGTACTTCTCCCTTCTTCTAGGGGTAGTAAAATACCCATCAGAAGGAAGCCCCCTGAACTTTGTTACTTCCCCTAGGAACAAGAGAGGTGACGGGCACAAGAGCACCTCTTTCCCTCTCCCACTACGCTTTGTCACCATGGGCATCCATCTCGGAGTAAGCCCTGACCTTATGGGCCGCCCTCATGCGTAATCCCTACTCCACTTCTCACGGACACACCTTTCACGACGTGATACTCTAGTCCCTGCTACCTCTTGTTTCTCACACCGAGAATTACTCATGTAGGCTTAGAGTAAGCATCGACCATGACATCCTCTTATGGGACTCCTAAGAGTGTAAGACCCAATCCATCACTCTGGGATGCCTTAGAGTGTAAGTCCCAAGACAATGAGAACTATGAGGACTTTGATTCCCTACCGCAGGGATACGTAGGAATCCACCATGAGGTTCATGCCCGATCACCATTGGACCCTCAGGTCCACCTTCACGTCGGTTCTCCGATGCTCCCATTCGAACTACGCGGAATTTGATCACTGTCTCTTAGGAAGGGTACGTAGGAAGCCTCCATGAGGTTCAAGCCCAAAAACCGGTTGATCCGAATATCTTCACATCGGTTCACCGCACCACTCCTCGTACCACCTCAATGAGTCCCAACTGCTCGGGGTCATTAATCCAACGAGGGATGGTAAACCTCGGGAATAAATGATTCTGAACCCCAGCGTTCAGCTGACCATTTCCAACCCGGAGAAATCCATGGAAACTATGCTTGGGTATAAACCAAAGATTCGCAAACATATGAATACATCTTAAATCTATAAGAGAGTCTCGGAACAGGAAATAATTCCCCCCAAAAGGGTGCGATGATCCTGAATTTCCATCCTATCGACCAATGTGAGTTCTTAAGCGTCGCTGGTCAGAACATCCGGTGGACAACTGCCTTTGGAGAGAAGGTCCACATGTCATCAGATAAGGAACCGTTGGGCGTTTCGAGACCGACCCCGGAACACTTGTGTTGTGATATTATGTTCTCAATTATTCTTATTAAAATAATTTTTATTCCACAATTCGTTGATTCACATAATAAGTGATGTTATTATTTTTATGATGTTGAATTTTATTTTCTCCTTGTATCAGTATGGAAAAGAATCATTGATCATGCCTCATTTTATCCACCTTATGTGATTAATATGTCATGAATTATTCCATACTATATAGGTTGCATTGACTAACTACATGATATCTATTGTATGTAATTGAATTGAAATATTGGAGTTATGACACTAATGTTTCTACATGAAATATGGGATTGAATAATTGGTTAGTAAAGCATCCAAATAAACCAAAATGGTGTTTTATCATATAGGATGATGATTATACATTAATTAACATGTTAATTTCATGTTTAACAAATGTAAATGGGGTTACATAGACTGAAACACTTATTTATTTTACATTAATTAAATTCATTTTTAATCTAGATTTCATGTACCTCTATTGATTGGTAATGATGATTCATTTATTCGAATCATCTTATATTACTTGATACATTTGTATATGGAATGTAAATATTTGGATACAGTTATATGAACTACAAATTGAAATTTATAAATAAAGTACTTATATAAATTGGGAATATTACTTTAGTTAGATGACCTATTTTTTAAATGTAATAATTGATAAATACTAAATTATAATATGGTAACCATTAAATGGGGTTTCCAATTGAAAATAAAATTTAGTATTCCTTTATATATTACTATTGAAATTCCTTATATTGGGATCATTATAGTGAAATAGAGAGCTAGAACCATACTCAACCATAGTAGTGGGGAGTAGGTTGTGTCTGCTATGTTATTTATGATCATTCGTATCACCCAAACATGGATTTTGGTGGAGTAAGAGGTGTTTGAATCATTCACAGTAAGTCCTATAGCTATTCTAATTTTATGTGTGTAATCATAAAATTATCAAATCATATCTGATCCATGTTCTTGGAATTTATTGATCTATGTAACCATGCCATCCTCTAGTCGTATTATAGGATATTATTGAAGACCATGCTTTAGAGGTGGTGGTACCTGCACCCGAAGTGTTACCTCCAGTAGTGCCACATGTGGCACCTCCTGCTATTCCCAACGTGGGAGATAATTCCCAGTTTTGATGGGATTTTATACATCTTATGTAGATTGTAATGGGATTTTCGTGACATGATTATTCATGGGGATAGTAGATGTGAGATTTTCAACAGTAGTATCCACACATTTTATAAGGGCTTAGTGTCCCCCATGCTATAGAGTCATGGCCAGCGACTATGTTGACTATCTTCGATAAACTTGAGACACATTCAATGAGGATTGTGATTCTTACTACATATATGCTTGGATATTATTCTGAGAGATGATGAGATGTTATCATCTAGGCATATTGTCATTAAGGTATCAGTTGGCCTTGATTATAGAATGTATTCTAGTACTATTTATTTCTTGATACCTTGAGGGATGATCATTCTAGGAAGTTCATGAACAAAAAATAGGGTTTTATGACTGTAATGGACTAATCACCTAATTTTATAGAGATTCATATATTTTTACTTATCTATACCATGGATGAGAAAGTGAAAGTGAGACATTTTGAGGATTGGATCAGGTATCCTATTTGATATTAATTGAATTTTTTGATTGACTACCATGTATGATCTAGTAAAAAAGGCTCTTATTATTGAACACAACCTGAGGGAAGATGGATGTAAGGATTAGTTTGAACCCACATTTTTACCTAGTAGTGAAATATTTGGTGGTAGGAAGAATAACTTTTTGACCTCTCAAGAGGGATGTACCAGTCAAAGTGAACATATTAGTGGGTTTATAGTATTTCATAAGTGTGGGAAGAAGTGGAATGTGAAAAATATGTGCGAGGGGGCCCTAGGGGAGTGACGATACAATGATAATGTGGTACATTTATGGTGTCTTTATAGAATATTACCTCCAATGTTTGGTGATAGAGGATCAATAGTGACACAAGGTCTTGGATTGGGATTAGTAACTCTGTTTCAGGTAGGGATCTAGATATCCACTTGCCAATCAGGATGAGGAGTTGCTCATGGATGCAGGAGCTAGACACTAGTTTCACATTATTAGTAGACAAACTTTTCTCATGGTAGTCATGTTGTACGTCAGGGCTGCAGGACTAGAAATTTTTATATTGTGAAACTTGTGCTCTGGGAGTAGAACAAAGGGCCTTATATAATTCAATGTATGATTTCAGTATCATCTACCTTGGTATCTATTTTTTTTCACAAATGGGATTAGAATTATTTTATCTACGTGAATATTATATTAAGAATCATTCTAAAAATTAAATAATTTTATAGGGTGATGAAACATGACACTACTTTGGGTTTACTATCAAAGCGTGTACACCAGTGTAAGGAGTGGACTATTCAGATTAGTAGTAATCATTTTATATAGAACTTATTCATCCTTGAGATATCTGGTTTCAAAATTATCCTCAGAATGGACTAGTTAGTTAATTATCATTTCTACATGGATTTTTATTGAATGAGGGATCCTTTTATATCATTAGTGTGTGGTAATTATATTTATAAGGGTGAATGGTATTTATGGGTAGGTAGAGCTGGGACAGAGCATTGTGGGTTGGGTGGCATGACAACCTAGTTTTTTATCCTTTATATAGATGATCAAGGAATATGTCATGATGATTTCCATCATGTGGTATATAATTTTATGGATGTATTTTCTGATGAATTTTCTGGTTCACCTCTAAAGTGATAGGTGGATTTATCTATTGAGTTAGTTCCAGGAGCTACACCGTCATCCATCCCTCCTTACAGAATAGACAATATTGAGTTGCAAGAGATCAAGAGAGAACTATAGGGCTTGGAAGCTAAGGGTTTAATATAGCCTAATACATCTCCCTAGGGTTCACTGGTCCTTTCTCAAAAAAGGTGGATGGAACCCACAATATTTTTATAGATTATCAAAAGTTAAATCAAATTAATTTGAATAACTGATATCCTTTTCCTTCTATAGATGAGTTCATTGATCATCTTCAAAGAGCTCAGGTATTCCTGAAAAGTTATTTGAGGTCATGATATCACCTGATACATGTTATACCATTATATATACATTGTTAATCATTCCATTGAAGGTATTGTCTATGATTTTTTGGTCATTCCATTCAATATCATGATTTCACCAACATTTTTCATGTATTTGATGAATTAGGTTCTATAACCTTATCTATATTCTTCTATAGTAGTCTTCAAGGGTTATATCTTGGTGTATTATTTTTTTAAAAATAAAAAGTGAAAAAATATTGTGATTAATTTGAATAAACTAATAGAGAACAAAAAATATTTTAATCTCCATAAATTCCATTTTTTGATAGATAATGTACACTTCCTGGTTACAATTTCTTAGAGGCTAGAGTATCAGTTGACCTAGAGAAGGTGAGAGCTAGAGTTACCCAAGAGATTCCCAAAATAATTTTGACATATGTTGTTTAATATGGATTAATTTATATTAAATGTACTTTATATAGGAATTTTCATTCCTAGAATAATCCCTTACATGTTTTACTAAAAAGGGTGTGCATTTTATTTGGTTAAAATCCTACGAGACACTATTTATGGAGATAAAAGGGCGACTGACTTCCGCACCAATCCTGATTCTGCTAGATCTAGGAAGAAGCTATACAGTCTATTGTGTTGAATTAAGAATAGGGCTAGGATCAGGTCATATGAAATTATTTCAAGTCATGGTATAGAGGTCTAGTCAGTTGAGACAACATGAGATGAATTACTTGATGCAAAATCTTGAGTTGGATGCCTTAGTTCATTCCTTATGTTGATGGAAACATTATTTTCTTGGAGATCATTTTGTAGGGTATACAGATAAAAAACCTTTCAAGTATATATTTACATAGTGTGATTTGAATCTCATGAAGCATAT
Organism: Viscum album; assembly: GCA_963277665.1. Taxonomy (NCBI): domain Eukaryota; kingdom Viridiplantae; phylum Streptophyta; class Magnoliopsida; order Santalales; family Viscaceae; genus Viscum; species Viscum album. The sequence continues at coordinate 80,250,516 of OY728145.1, forward strand.
ATGCGTTGAATACCTTTAGTACGTTGTCTTTCATATTTCCTATACATCTATGAAATAACATGTTGTAGAGTATTATCTATGATGAAGGACTAAGACACATGCAGTTTGGGAGGACAATGATGAGTGTCATCTTATTAACCTATTTTCCGAGATACACTTGTAGGTTTAGGACCATCATATATTGTCTGTACTTGAATCATTGTCGATGAAATCTTCAATTCTTTAGAGAGTAAAGATGAGGCAGTTTTCAGATCTTGAGTGATTAGTCTTGAGGGAGAGTTTTTTAGGTGATGACTCACTACCTTTTTGGATATTTTATGAGGATGATATCTTATGAATTCATGGATGCTTCTGTGTTCCTACATACATCTAAGAGAAATTAATGTGATAGCATCATGATTCTACTTGGATGGTTCACCCTAGGATGAAAAATATGTATCACAAATCACGACCCAAATTTTGTTTCCTATAATGAAAAGGGAGAAAGATAGTTTTTTTACTTCAGGTTACACTTATTAGTTGGTGAATGAAGAACACTAATGACCAGAAGGGATTTTACAGTAGTTTCCCATTCCTAATTGGAAATGGGATTATGTCAGAGTGGATTTTTTAACTTTATTACCGAGGTACCCCTGAAGCAATGATGATGTATGGGTGATCATAGATAGGCTCAAGAAGGTCACTCACTTCTTACCTATTAGATACACCTTCTTAGTGGATGATATTGGGAGACTATATGTCTGTGAGATTATATGACTACACTGGGTCCCTCATACTATCATTCATGATAGTGATTCTCATTTCATGTAAAGGTTCTTTTATGGGATACATAGAGCTTTGGGTATATAGGTGTTTTTTGATCTCAACCCATCCACCTCATAATAATGGTAAGTTGGAATGTATAATACTATTTTTAGATTAAATACTACAATTATGTGTCCTTAATTTTAGAGGGTATTTAGAGAAAGATATACCTCTTGTTTAGTTATCCTACAATGGTAGTTATCAGGAGATGATTTAAATGGATCTATATGAAGCCTTATATAGTAGGACATTTCATTTACCTTTCTGATAGTAATAGGTATGTTAGGTAGAGATACTTACACCTTTTCTCGTTAAATAAACTTCAGAGAAGGTTCATCTTATTAGGAAGAAGATGTCTACAACTCAGTTTAGGAAGAATACATTTGATGATCATCACTGTTGACCGATATATTTCGAGTTGGGGAGTCATATTTTCATACATGTTTCAGTTAGACTAGGGAATAAATGGCTTTAATGGAAGGGGAACCTTTCACCTCAATTTGATGGATATTTTTATGTTTTTATAAAGAGTAAGGATGATATCCTATTAGTTGTAGTTACATCATAGGTATCGGTCTACACACAATGTATTCTATGTTTTGGAGCTTCACCGATCCTATTAAGATCCATATCATATCTTTCATCCTTATAAGGTTCATTTAGAGGTAGATGAATCCTTTGGGGTGTATCCAATTTATATTGTGGACTAGAGTACAAAGGATCTATGTGGAAGTTCATTTCTTGTAGTATGGGTGCTATGGAAACACAAACATGTATAAGATAAGACATGGGAGAGAGAGGCTGACGTATGTTCTCAGTGGTCAGTTCTATTCTCAGATGATGTTCCACCACCCTTGGAAGGGAAAATTATGGATGAGTTTTCTTTGGGGGGACACTATAATAGACTTATTTTTCTTTGAATTATGAAACCATTTTTTTTAATTCGTTAGTTTTGTATTAATGGAAACTATTAATGATTTTATAGAGGAAATGAGGGTGTTTGAGGCTTTTTTGGAGCTTCAAGACCTGAATTTTAGAGGAAAAAACTTGTGTTCTAAGTTATTATAAAGCATAAAGCCTAGCCCACATGGTTAAAAAAATTTTTTACTTAATTTTAAAGGCTATAACCCATTTTTTGTTCCCATTATCTAGCAGCTTCCTCCATCGCGCGAGAGATCACTCTTCCCTCTTAAATAGGTTTTTAGTCAGATAATTCATCCTCGTACCATTTTCAATGTCATATATCAGGTTGGATCAAAACTGGTAACATATTTATTCCATTAAATTTCTTCCTTTCTTTATCTCATCATTTTTGAAGCTTTTTTTTGTGCGATCTCATTCCCCCTATTTACAAAGAATTTGTTTGTTTTATAATTTTCACATGACATGGACCAAACCAAAGGACGATAATGGATGAATGTTTTACCAAAAGAAGAAGGTAGGTGGCCTATAAATTTCCCTAAGGTTTTTATTTCTATTTATCTATCTATATTTTGTTTCATTACAGTATTTCTGCTCATTTCTCATTAATTAACTGAAAAAAAAAATTATTTTTTTGGAACCTTAAATGAGTTTCCCACTTAGCTCTTAGAATTTTTTAGAGGTTTTTAACCTCAAACCAAAAAACCCATGAGGCGTGTTCTTTCATCTGACTTGTTCTAAACCACCCCTTTGGGTGTGTGAGATCACCATCCATTTAGCTTGAGCCTTTATAAAATAAATAAGATGATTGGAGATGGACCTGAATCCTTTATCTTGATGTTAAATGTTTTTAAGTGATCAAATGATAATGTGAAATGAGATAGATATAATCTTGGATTGTAACATTTTATATTGATAATATTAATTTCGTATGGTCACTAAAATATCCCTTGTCAATTCATATTAATATTTTTTATGTTGGACATCATGGCATGGCACTGACTTCTTATGAAGGTATGAAACATATTAAATTATGGTATGGAACATTCTCGAGGATTAATTTATAAAACTTTTGATCCTTAGGTATGATTAATTATGGAATGGAACCAACTCAGGGATCAAGGTATGGAACCTACGATCCATAGGTGTGATTACTTATAGTATGGAACTGATGAGGAATATTGAGGTATGAAACATACGACTTCTATATGCATCAATATATTCAGATATAGGTCTCCTGGGTTGTCACCATGGGACCTGAACCATGTTGGTCTAATACTCTTTTAATATGTGGAATATGCCAATCTATAAGTTACCTACTGATGAAATTTCATATATATATTGATTATCACCTGTTATAGACATATTTTCTTAAATCATGTTCCATGGAATTTATTATATCTGTCATACATCAAATTTTACCTTTTATATATACACATGGTTATAGTTAATATGAAAATTCTATATTTTTCATAGATTCCATTTATGGTGGCCTACAGAGTATATCTCTCACCCTATTCATGCTACTGATTAGTTCACAAATAGACTTTGTTCATGTAGGTAGGTACATGGGAAAGTTCCCCGTTTTTTATGTTTAATTTATTTTAGCATGGGAGAAGGGTAGAACGGGACCTAGATATGGATTGTGATGCTATATGAAGATGATATTTTAGTCCTTTTGGTTCTTTTCATATACCTGCATGTATATGTTCCCACTTCTAGATTTTCATATTCTTTTTTAGAGAAATGAAATTACATCATTTTATATATGGTATGGGATATTGCTATTTATGACGATTTATTACATCTAGATTTTTTATCTTCCACTATGACTTTATAATATTAGTATATTATTTAACCTTTTTTACACTGATGTTCCACTATGATTATGAGGATATATTCTCTCTACTATACCATGATGGACCCTCACTGCTAGTCGGAATCCTATGGAATACCGAGAGGAACGATTGAGACCTTGTGAAAAAACCATCTCAGGGAACCACTTATTAGCTCTAGGGTTGAGATTTTACATATTGTATTTATAAGTTTATTTTAATTTCCTTAATATTTGGGATGGTATAAAGGAGACTAGTATGTGTTGGTATTTGGTAATGAGTGTTCTTATGGGAATAGATAACCCATGTATGAGGAAAAATCCAAAGTACCTAAGTAGGGAAATGAGGATCTAGATTATTCCTATTTCAATTATTTTGGTTCCAACATTGGGTGAACCACATTATATGTGATGTTATCATTATTTCACCGTTTGATTCAATTAAATCCTTGGTATGGTATGGAAAGGAATTGAAAGACATACATCATTTTAGGAACCTTATGGGATTAATTTTTCATGCATCAGTCCTTTACATGAATGATTCATTTCCTAACTACATGATATCCATTCTATATTCTTGGGTGGATATATATCTGTTATTAAAATATTGTTTCAATAGGAAAAATAATATTTAATAATCGGTTATTAAATTTTCTTCATTATTCTAAACAGTGTTTTCTTATATAGGTTGATGATGCCACCTTAATTAACTAATTATTAATATGTTTGAGTTATCTTATCTAGGATACATATAATAAATAATTATTTTATTATGAATATAGTAATGTCAGTTGTAATTTATTGAGTGAATATACCTTTATGGATTGGGAATTTAGATAATTTTTTTAAAATCATTTTATATTTCTAGATAATTTTTTTGTTGAATTTAAAGGTATGGATGCAGTTATATGAAATAAAATTTTAAATTTATAAAGTAAATAATTGTATAAATTGGGAATGGATCTTCAGTTAAATTTTATATTATGTAAATTTAATAATTTATAAATCTTAAATTCTAATATGGTCACCATTAAATGGGGTTTCCAATTGAATTATAAAGGGAATTTTCCTCTATAACAAGCAATTTATAGTCCATATGTAGGTACCATTAAAGTGAAATAGAGAGCATGATCCCAACTCATACATAGTTTTGGGAAGTAGGCAATGTCTCTGGTGTTCTTTATGATCGTTACTATCACCTAAAACTGGATTTAAGAGTTGGTATTGGGGTGTGGGGTTTTCATTGAAAGGCGTATAACTATGAAAATTTTATGACTTTAATCATATTATTATAAAATACTATACGAGACATGTGACTATAATTTTATAGATATTCCCCCATGAAGTCATTGATTCATATTCTAGGAGAGTGGTGAAAATCATGCTCTGGATGTTGGGGGCCCCAATCCCCCATTGTTACCTCCAATAGTGTAACATTTGGCACCTACTACTATTCTTAACGGCAGTGATGATGATTAGTTTCTAGGGGAATTCCTTAGACTTTTTTAGACTATAGTGGGAGCTCCACAACCTACCTATTCAATAGAAGAGTTAACTTGAGCATTTCAATAGTACCATTAACCTACATTTTTAAGGGATGGTAGCCCAAGGATGCAGATTCATGGATAGAGGACATACTAACTATCTTTTACCACCTTGATAAACCTACAAATGGGAGAGTTAAGTTCACTATTTATCTTATTTGATATTTTTCCAAGAAATGGTGGGATGTTATCACCTCGATGGATCGTCCTCATGGTATGTCTTGGGCTTGTGTGCATACAATTTTTATGAACATTTGTTCCTTGAGTCATTGAGGTCTAAACATGATAGATAATTTATGAACACACATTAGGGTTCAATGAACTTATGTATTAATTATCTAATTTTATAGAGATTTAGTGCTTTTCACCAATGTCTTTAACTGATGAGCTAGAAAAGGTAATATATTTTGAGGAAGAGCTCATGTATCCTCTTTGATCTGAGGTGAATGATTTCAGGTTTACTACGATGTTTGATAAAATAAACTAGGCTCTTATTACTTAACATTACCTGAGAGAATTTGGTGGTCCATATCATGGTGGAATAGCTTTTAGACCCAGTAGTGTAGTATATGGTGGCATGACATGTTACTTTGAGACATCTTGGGAGGGTATTTCCTAATAGTTTGCACATACTAGAAGTTTTGTAGTCTATAATTTGTGCAAAAAATAGGGGTAAATGGTTCCTTAGAGTGATAGGGCCCCATTTTAGTGACAATACAATGGTAGGATATACCATTTATAGCGGTTTTGAAGAATATTCCCCCTAGTGGATAGTGGTAGAGGATCAACACTGACCCCAGTTCTTGGAGTGGGATGAGTAGCTCTATGCCAGGTTGGTAGTTGGAGAGAAATTGGATTGTTATGATGAAGAGGTAGTCATGGATGGTGGAACTATATGGAAGTTGTATAGATTTAGTAGAGAATTCCTACTCATGGATGTCATGTTATATATCTAGGCCATGGGAAGGTCCATGTTTATGAAGTACAACATCTGTCATGGGGTAAGAGTCTAAAACATTTTATTGTTTGAGTTACCATTTTAATAGAATCAACCAAGGTATATGATTTGTTTGACACATGGGATTCAAATTATTTTCTCTCTATGGATATCATTGAAAGTATTATGCTCAAAATATTGTACTTCTATAAGGTTATAACCCTTTAGAATACTTTGGGTACATGATCATAGAGTGTGACCAAGTTTAAGGAGTGACCCCTTGAGATATTCGTCTATCATTTTCTAGAGATATTATTCATCCTTGAGTTGAATGGTTTCAACATTATCCTTGGGATGGACTGGTTAGTTCCTTATCAAGCCCATGTGGATTGACATCACAAAAGGGTGTCTTTTACATAACTAAGAGAAGGTACATATATTTACAAGGGATAATGGTATGTCTAGGAAGGTAAACCTGGACCAGAACATTTTGGGTCAGGGGGGCATGAAAAACCATATTACTAGACTTTATATTGATCATCAGGGAATATTTTATGCTGATTTAACTACTATGGTATGTTGTTATAATGATTTCTTCCCAAATTAATTTCTTAGTTTACCTCTTGAGAAAGAGGTGGAGTTATTTATTGAGCCAGTTCTATTTTTTTATGAGTGCTCGTTCCTCCTTATAGGATGAACACTAATGAGTTGCACGAGCTCAAGAGATACCTAGAGGAATTAGAATCTAGGGGTTTCATATGGACCAAAACTTCTCCTAGGCGTTCACTGGTCCTTTTCACAAAAATGTATGACAGAAACCTTTAGATTTTTAAAGATTATTGGAAGGTGAATCAAATCACTATTAATAATCAGTATCCTTTTCCTCATATAGATGAAATCTTTTATTTTCTACAAAGAGTAGAAGTATTCATAAAAATTTATTTGACATGAGGATATCACCAAGTGTGTGTTAGATCATCATACATAACTTATAAAATGTTCCATAGAAGGTATGGTCTTTAGTAATTTCTTGTCATTTCATTCGGTTGTATGAAAATGTGGACCATTTTTATGGATTTGATGAATCTTGTTCTCCCCTTATATTTGGATTCATTTTATGTAGTCTACATTGATGATATCATGTTGTATTCCCATACTCAGCATGACCATGAAAAAAATAATGATATCATTAAAAATACACTAAGAGAGAACCCATTATATGTTAAAATAAATAAATTCCACTTTTGAATTGATAAATTACACTTCCTGGTGAACATTTTCTCATAGGATGTAGTATTAGTTAACCCATAGAATATGAGAGATATATTTACATGGGAACATCCCATGAATGTTTTCTGAAATATGTAGTTTCTTAGGTCCAGTTAGATATTACATGTGTTTTTTAATTTTTTTCACCCCAATAAATACCCCATACATGTTTGAATAAGGAGGGTGTGAGGTTTATATGGTTATAAAAATGTGAGACAACCTGTTAAGAGCAAAAAGGGAGACTGAATTCTGCACTAATCCTGATCCTTACAGAGTTGGGAAGAAGCTATAAAATCTATTACGATGAAGAAAGTACCAAGCTAAAAGAATTAAAATGTAAGAAGATTGAGTATTGGGGTAAAAACATCATTTATTGAGGCCACATGAGTAGAATTTCCTAATGCATGATCTCAATTGGATAGTTTTAGTTTATATCTTATGTTGTTGGAGAAATTATTTCCCGGGAGATATTTTTTTGGTGTATACAGACCAAATAAGCCTCAAGTATATCATTATGCAGTGTGATACGAATCTCAAGTAGCAAAGATGTGTTGAACACCTATATTAATTTGAATTTGATCTTGTTTATATGTCTAGGAACATCAATTCTGTATCAAATTGTCTGAGCCGAAGGACTCAGACATTTATAGTACAAGAGGCTAGTGATGAGTGGCATCTTATAGACCTATTTGATGAGATAAACATGGAGGTTTGATATTATCATGGAGAATCTGTATGTGCATCATTATTAGTGACCTATTAACTTCTAGAGAGAGTGAATATGTTGTAATTATATATTACCAAAGTAATATTCCTAAGGGAGAGTATTTTATGTGATGAATCATCACCTGATTGGATCATTGACGTGGATGAGACCATGAATATTGATGGATGTGTCTAGGTTATTATTAATATCTGAGATGAATTGATTTGAGAGTCTCCTACTTATAATTAGGTGATTTACCCTTGGATCACAATTATTTATCATGACTCACTTCACTAGTATGGGTGGTCTCATATAAAAAATATGATTACTAGTTTTGTTATCAGATGTTCTACTTGTCAGTAGTTGAATTCATAAAACTAGTGACGAATAAATATTTTATATTTTTTCCCCATTCCTAAGTGGAAATGGGATGATGTCATGATGGAATTTTTTATTGGATTATGGAGGTCCACCTGAGGTAGTGATATAGTGTGGGTGATCATCAACATTCTCATGACTTTCGAACACTTTATACATATCAGAGAGACCTTCTTAGTGGATGAGCTTGGGAGACTGTACATTCATGAGATTATATGACTACATGGGCCCCCTTATACTATTGTTTCTAATAGGGATAATCATTTCACATATCATTTATTATAGGGTTTACAAAGAGCTATGAGTACATAGGTTTTTTTGTTCACAACCTTTCACCCTTAGAATGATGGTCATTTAGAATGGAAAATACAAATTTTAAAGGACATTCCATCAGAATTTTTCACTTATTTCATAGGTTCTTAGGAGAAATAGATACTTATTTTTGAGTTCAGATACAATAATATTTTTTAGGTGATGATTCAGATATTTCCCTATAAATCCTTAAATGGTAGAACATTCTGTTTACCTTTGTGTTAGTTAAAGGCAGGTGAGTCAACAATACATAAACATCCCCTCATTTAAGAGACTATATAGTAGGTTAAACATATTAAGAAGTATATATCCACAAATTAGTCTGGGAAGAGGTTATACTCTGATCATCACCATCAACCACTAGAGTTTGAGGTGGGGTGTTAGGTTTTCTTACATGTTTCACCAATACTGGATAATCAAAGGTTTAGAAAGATGGGGAAACTTTCACATTGATTTTTTTGACATTTTTAGGTCGTGGAGAGAATCAGGTCAAAAGCCTATTTAATTTTGGTACCTCAGAGGTAATGAGCTACACACGATTTCTTTCATGGTTAAAATCTTCAATGATACTATTTAGATCCATATCATATCATTCATCATGGTTAGGTTGAGTTAGTGGTAGTTGTGTCCTTTGAGGAGAATCTTATTCATATTGTGGACTAGAGCACAAAGGCTATTTGTGGTAGTTTGGTTCTTCTAGTACATATTATATGATGGCACGACCGAATATGGTATGAGATTAGGTAGAGAGAGGCTGAAATACATTCTTAGTGGATAGAGTTATTATCAAATTAATTTTTACCACACTTGGAGGGGAAACTCGAATATGTACTGAATTTATGGCGGATACTGTAAAAACATAGTTATTCACCAGGGTTAGAAACTTTTTTATGTTTTATTAATTAGTTTAATCATAGTGGTAATGACTAGTTAGGATATAGAAGAAATGAGGGTGTCGATGGATTTTTTGAAGACTTGGACCCCGATTTTTGGAGGAATCAACTAGGTAACCTGGTTAGTATAAACTGTTCATCCCCTTCCACACAGTTAGAAAAAAACCATGCTGGGTGATATAGTGCACTGTTAGAGGGCCAAATATTTTGATAAAACCATGCCACCCCGGTTGCATGACCCTATAGGGCTAAGACATAAGGTGTTCATAGGATTCACATAATTTTTCTATCCATGTACTGAATGTCATGGGGGGTGTGTCACTTGAACAATAGGGTGAGTACAGTTGGCACAGTGTTTGGTGAAACATGCAGCCAAACCATGAAAATTTTAAAAGTTAGGTGAAATGATAATTTTTCATGCATTTAATTTAATGGTTTAACCCAATTTTATTTCTCATTCTCATACAGCCACCTCCCATGTGTGAGTACTCCCTAATCCATCTTTCATAGATTTTGAACAAACTCTTCCACATGGATTCCATTTTTTACATCATTTTCCACATTGGCTCACCCATGGTAAGAGATATATCCCATTTTATTATTTTGTTTCTTTATCACTCTGTTTTGGTTCTATTTTTTTTTTGAGGTCATATTCCCTAGTTATAGATCATTTTTCAATTTTCTCACAATAAGGACCAAACCAAAGGTTGATACTGGATGAGTGTTCTACCAAATGCATATTGTAGGTGGTCTACAAATTTTCCCTAAGGTTCTGTTTTCAATTTAGAAACCACCACTACATCGTATAGTAGTCCTTGTGGATGTTTCTCCAAAATTAACTAAAATCCTCAATTAATTTATTGGAACCTTAAATGAGTTGACCACTTAGCTCTCAGACTTTATTAGAGGTTATCAACCTCAATAAAATCCACCCATTAGGCGTGTTATTTCATGTTCCCTATGATAATACACCCCGTTGGGTGTGTGAGCTCACAATCCTTTTAGTGGGATCCATTATAAACTAAATAATATTATTAAAGATGGATATGACTCATTTTATCTATAAATATAATTAATGTAATTAAATAATAATATAAACTTTGATTGATATTATCATGGATTTTTCCAATTTACATTGATAATTATAATTGGGTATGGGCTCTAACATAGTCCTTTTAAATTTATATTAATTTCTTAATGATGTAAATATAGGTATGGAACTAACTTCTTATGAAGTTTTGGAACTTATTCTATTATGGGATGGAACTAGCTAGGGGATCGAGGTATGGAACATAAGACCCTTAGGAATGATTAATTATGGTATGGTTCGGGATAATGGATGGAGGTATGTCACTTAGGATCCCAAGGTATGATTACTTATGGTGTGACACCACTGAGGAAGATCAAGGTATATAACCTATGACTCATGTATGCATTACTTTTATCAGATAGAGGTTGTCTTGGTTTTCACCATGGGACCTACCCCATGTACTTTTGATACTCTTTCCATATGAATTATATGTTGAGCTAGAATGTTCCTGCTGATGATATTTCATATATATATATATTGATGCTCACCTATTATAGTCTTCTTTTCTTATAGAGTGTTACTTGAATTTGACTATATTTTACATACATAATAGTTTACATATTACTCCAACACATAATTATTTTTTATATACACATGATGATATTTTTATAGATTCCATTGGTGTGGCCAACTAAGGATATCTCACACAATGTTCAGTCCACTGAGTGGTACTCAAAAAAAACCTCATGAATGCAGGTAGGGATAGGGGAAACAAACATCTTGTTTTTGATTGATTTTAGAATGATATTGGGTGAGAACAAGACCGAACTATGGCCCAGGAATCCACCTAGGGATGATTTGATTTCTTTTAGTATACCCATATGTATATGTATTACATTATGTTTTTCTTATTTTTTTTTTGTGACCTAAAATTACATCATTCTATATATGGTACCGAATATTTATAATGATGGTTGTTTTTTATATCTGGATGTCTTATATTCTAATACAAGTTTATATTATGGTTCCACTATTTACTTATTTGTCACATCCCTCTTCCACTTTGATTATGTGGGTATAGAATCCACAACGTACAACTATGGACCCTCAGTAATAGTCGGTAGCCTCTGACATACTAGTATGCATGCTTAGGGCCTTGGGAAAAACCAGATAGGGGAACTTCTTAGTGGATCCTAGGTCAGGATATTTCATTTACTTCTTGTTCACTCTAATTAAGAGTATTTTTTGTTAACCCTTGTTATGATGTGTTTTTTTTATAATGTGATTTTCTAATATCAAACCCTTTATTTTTAGGCACAAGATAAAATTGTGAGGATACAATTTATATAAGTTGGGGAGAGTTTAACACAATGAAATTATTAATGAAAAACATTATATTGAATAGAATATGATATATTAAACCCCATGATTAAACAAACGACAAAAATATATTTCTTTAAATTTAATATCTTTTATAGCTTGGAGAACATGCAACCCCGTATCTAAATGAAAGATAATACATTATACCATTATATCTTAGACACTAAATTGATTGGTATGAATTATACTAACTAAATTATTAAACTTATTAGGTTTATAAATGTTTAAAATAAATTTTATCATTATCTATTAATTATAAAATTAAATAAGAATTATTTGATAGAAAAAGAAATGTTTTCTGTTTTATTAAAGAAAACAGTTTCTTCACTTCTTGCACACATATGATAAAATTATTTTTTAAAAATTTTATAAAACATATATTAAATAAATTGAAATTATTTTTTAAATCATGATATAAAAATAATATTAGTCTGTGTTTTGGGTATTTTTTTGAAAAGTTTCATTTTTCAATGAATGGTTAAAAATACTGATTTTTATTTGAATACTGCCTTTTAATTTAAATTGTTTAAAAAGTTAAATCAAATTCTAAATTACTTTTGAAGTAAATTTTGTTCAATTATATTATAATAAATACAATTTATGTCATTCTAGTCAATTTAATAGTGAAATTTCATATTAAAACCTTCCATACTTATGATAATGTTCTTCTTGAAAGCCCGCTTTTGCATAGCGCATATTGTCTTGTGTTAAAATTTAATTTTATCACTTTGGTGAATTAAATTTTGAAAAATGGATTAAATATTTCGAATCATCCTAATTTATATTTCCTAATAAGTTAAACTTAATTTTGAACCCTAATTAAGAGTGAAAACTATAAAAGTTAATTATCCTAGTAAATATAAAAATGGGTTTACCGTACGATTAAAATTAAACGATAATGGTTAAAATGAAATAATTTGTATTTATAAATTCAATTATATGGACATATTACAATATTATAACGTCTAAATATATATAATACTCCATCTTTCACCCTTCTGGAATGTGAAAAACAGGGTTACACCCTTTTCTTCTCAAAAATTATAAGTGTGTCACTCACCTCACTTATAAAAGGCCTCCACCTATCCTCTATTATTCACACCTTAAAACGACTATGGTTCATAAAATTACTACTAAAATAAATGAAAAAATTCCTTACCATCATAATAGAAGCTTTGGTTTTGTAAGAAATCTAATCTAGGAATACACTAGGTCTAATCATAAAGAGGTGGTCTGAGAAGAGAAAAATTCTTTACTATGCATTTCTTATTTATTATTCCACATAATTAAAATATTATTAATTTATAATTATATAAAAACAAAAGTATATAAAATATGAATATAAGTTATTATTTTATAGGACTGACCTTCATTCCTCTCATCTTTCCTCAAATGGGATATAATAACATTGCTCATGTGTACTACGGACTATCACCTTTTGAACTGATGTTGCACATTTTCCATAAAAACCTCTAACAATTGGGTATGATGATGGATATAATTTATATATATTATATATATATAAAATAATTATACATCTGGATTCATTATAAAAAATATATATTTTACTCTCCATTCTATATTGTATAAGATAACATTGCCTGTGTGTACAACATGCAACCACCTCGAGAAGCGATGTGATTTAGTTTTCACTAACGGATTATATGGAAGGTAATATGGATAAACATAATTAATAATAGTTATATAAATGAAATAATTATGATATTAATTACATATTTATCATTCTAAAAATACAATATATCATTTCCTTTCTTCCCTTTTTCCTCATTAAAAGACGATAATGTTGTTCGTGAACATGAGTAATATCACCTTCACGAAGTGATGTGACTCTCTTTTCATCACCAAAAAACATAGATGATATATAAAAGTATATTTAAAGATATAATATGGTATTTATGATCATTATTTAAATATATAATAGTACTTATATTCTTTTCCATGATGATTATTGAAAAATGTAAACGTCACTCATGCGTACGTACCGCCTAACGTCTCCATGATCGTAATGTACATCATATATAAAAAAACATTAGGGATCAGTATTAAAAAAATATTTTATCTATAAATATTACAATTATTTCCTTAATATTATTTTGAGTATGTGCAAATAATGGCCACTTCGACCAATATTCAACACACTGAAGTCATTTTTGACACACAAGTCAAATATCATCCAAACACCTGACCTATACTTAATTTATTAATTAAATATATATAACATGGTTATAAGTGAAATAAAATGAATAATAAAAATTAAAAATTTTATTGGGAAAAGTAAATGATTAACATAATTTTCCTATCTAGGAAGATAAATAATGTATGTGACGAGTCAAACTCAAGGTAAGGGATTTCTAGTTTCTCTTTTATTTTTGGGAGACATGTACCATATTCAATACTTGTTCCATTTGTGTGGTGTATGTAATATAACTTTAATATTTTATATTATTACTATCATTATTTTCTTGGTATTTAATGTTTCTTTTAATTTTATTATTTATTGGCGCTTATGTTTCAAAATATTACAAAAGCGGTAAGGGACTTTGTCTCAATTTCTCCTCATTCATGCATATTGTACTGTTATGTAGAAATTTTTTTTATATGGTGTATATGATTCACAATTGACATGAAATATCAATATTAATGAATAATTATTAGTATTTTAAAACTCAATTTTGTATGATCCTGTCTTTTTCTAGGCACATCTATCTCTGAGTTTTTCCTTAAACTTATTTCAGTTGGTTTCTTCTTGTGTTGAAAACATGGTGGTTGTTTTTTCATCATGAATTCCTATATGTTTGAATAAAAATTTTCTAGGGATGTGACGAAACCTGATAAAACTAGAAAGGATCAATGTAAATATCCTTTTATGTGGAAAATGACTTAATGTTCAACGATGCATGGATATTTGAATTAATGGATTAAAGTTAAATAGGTTAATTGTTACCATGGGTTCTTGGTAAGTTGAGAAGTATTACTGGTGTTTCAGGTTTATTTTACACTAAAAATTTAATAAAAACCATCTTCATAACATTTAAACATTGAAAATGGGTTACATGTCATGTAATGTTTGTCAAAATTTAATATTCAGCTGAGGCAATGGGTTTTTCAGCGCCTCCCTAAACAAATTACATGAATTATAACTATATTATACATCATGTAATTTCTTGAGAAGGCCTTTAATCAAATTTAGTGTGATTTATTATTCATTCAACTCATTTTTAGCTTTCTCCTCTCAACCATAGGTCTCCTTCTAAGTAATATTGTATTGCCTCTCATGATTCTGGATGTCCCGATCACGCATGTGATAACTAGTATGTGTTTTGGTTAGGTTTTCCCTTTCCTCTCTTGGGTTTTCATTCATTGCACTATAATATATTGACTATGAGATTTTTGATTTATATCTTGATTGATTTTGATCTAGGATACTTCTTGAGATCATCCACACCTTCTTCCTCATAGGTAGTTACCAATGGAATATTTTTTGATAGGGTGTTGAAGGTAGGGGGTATAAAACATAACCATATGGTTTGATAATTTTAAAGTAAGTTCAATATGGAAATTGTGACAATATATCATGAACTTAATGAATTAAAATCATGAATTGGATTTATTACTTGGAGTCCCTTTGGATCTGATTGGTTATTTAAAGGGATTATGACTATCTTTTGGGAGAGAAAACCCTTGATTATATATGAATTGTTTAATGGATTAATGTGTGTTTAACAAGACATGAAATTGTGTGTTTTATTGATGTAGACTCACATTGGTATGAAGTGATTATTGGGATAACTTTCATGTTTTTGGTTTTGACCAAAGGATAAATTAAATGTTTAATTTATATATAAATGTTAATTTTTATAATTAACCCTTGATGATGTGATATTTTTATATACTTGTTTACTATGACATTTTTTTGGGATAAATGATGTAATTATTATATGGGGAGTTGTCCCAGTTGATATGTTTAAATGCTTATATACCATTCATGGCCTTAATTAAATGATGAAATTATTATATACCAAGATCGACCCTGATAAATAATGAAATGATTATATAAAGGGATATAACCAGTGAAGCATACTTAAAGTCATATACACCAAGATTTTCCATAATAAAGTTTGAAGTTCTTATATATTGGGAAGGACCCTAATTAAATTATGAAATGATTATATTGCAGTTTTGACCCAGAACTATGTGATTTCTACTTTGGTTATGGGGTTATGTTTTACCATGGTCATATGGTTGTGGTTGGCATGGTTGCGAGACATTCTTAGAGACATTCCAACATAGCGTTGATTAAGGTTGTTTATTCCATGGTTATATGGTTAAAGTTGGAATGGTTGTGATACATGATCATAGGCATTCCAACATGGCATCGAGGTAGGTTTTCTTATTCCATGGTTATGTCTGTATGGTTGGAATATTTGTGATACATGCATAGGGATATAACAATATGGTGTTGATATAGGTTAATTTGGTATTAATATAATATAATTAATTAATTAATACACCTAGTTATTGCATTATTTTATGCACTTGTCATCAGATTGGTTATGCTTATAAATGTTGGTGTTGACCTACTAAGTTATACTCAGACCCTATTTAGGTCACTGTTTTGTACTCGTGAAGATTACTTGGATATAGTATTGAAAAAAAGAAAAGGAACTTGCTGTTGATTGTTTTCTTACTGGATGGTCTAGAGTTTGGAGACAAGACTGACATGGGATTTGGGACTCGGGTCCTTTGACTCTTTATTGTTTTATTTTTTATTACTTCTAGAATGAATTTATTTACATTATAGAATTTAATTATATTATTTATTTGTTATTTATTGGATTATTCAGTTGGCTTTATTGTTGTCTACTCACCTTATTGTATTATTTTCATTATTTCCACACTCTCATATTTATTTATTTATTTATATTAATTATTTATACTTTTATATTAATCTATAACCAAGGGGTATTGTATTCCAAATTTACCCATCATACACCAAATTGAAGTAATAATCCTCTGGTGTTTGGGGAGGCATTCTTGAGGTCTCACAACCAACCCGTTTCAACCACATGAGAGAGTTCTAGATTGGGGGACATTATTTAGTGGTATCAAGGAACACTAGGTTTATTTTATGATTCTTTACCAATTTATAAATGTATAAAGTAGAAGTTGATGTATCCATACATTGTAATGTTCTTTTTCATTGGATTAGCTGACCCATTTATGGAAAAAATCCTAGGTCCTAGGGAAAAAATGATTTTTATGCTATTTGCTTGTTACAATTGATGTTATTTCACCTTGGTTGATTCACATGTTGTGTGTTATTATCGTGTAATGATATTATTGTTTCATGAGATTTATCACCATGGATCAATATAGAGAGATATATGTACACGTGTGTCATACTAGGAACATATGGATATATATTGAAATTCATTTTTCATGATAGGGACATATTTATTTCATTTGATATATAATTTCATGTTAAAACTATGATATCAGATACGTTTTATATATATGAAAAGAAATGAAATAAATGAACTATTATTCCATGCTAAAATAATTAGATGCCATGCTTAGAGAGACTAGGAGTTATTGGTTCTCTATTGATGTCACCGGTTAAGGTTGACCTTATTAATAGCCAATATTCTAAGTGTTGTACTTGTACTGAAGATAAAATCAATCCACACTTTCATTGAGTTGAGTGTTAGGATAATGGAAATCATCACCCTCCTAATGCAGCTAAACCAGAGGTTCTTTTAGTTCTTGAGGATTGTATGGATGTTCAACTTCACACCAGATTCTTAAGTGTCATGAGATAAATAGAAATAGAGATTTTTCTTATCATGTATTTAGTGATTGAGATCGTGAGAGAGTTCCAACCTCATCATCTAACTATGTTCATTAGGTAGGGAGGACCCCTAGAAACTGAGTTATAGATTGAGTTAGTACAGAGGATATTTATGTATATTGGAACACCTGAAGATTGGAGGGTGATGCTTTCTATGTATATGATTCATGTACCAAAAAAGTGTTGGTGGTACATTCTGGAGCAGGAAGGGAATAAAGGGAACGTATCCTGAATGAGATTCAATACAAAGATCCTAATCCACTTCAATGTTGAGAAATTGAGGGATGAGAAGTATCAAGAGTTCAATACAACAAATTTAGGAGGTAATTTCAATGAAGGACTATGATGAAAGTTTCACCAACATGTAGCTCTATTCCATATATTTTGTAGCCGATGAGATCTATACATAAAGATTTTTTTAGGACGGTCTTCGCTATAAGATCAGGTAACAAGTGAATGTTTTACATATAATCAATTTTATAGATGTGATAAAGCAAATACTCAATATGGAATGGAAAATGAGAGTGGTCCCAGGCATCAGTTGTGATATTTTAGTAGGTAAAACTATGAACTATTCTTCTAGTGGAAAGAAGAGTTGTTATGATAATTTCTCCAAGGGAAAAATAGGAAAAGAAGTCAGGATAGTGGGAAACCATCTCAAGATTTCATTCTATTATAGTGCTATTAGTGATGAATGATGGTCCAAAAATGTCATTGGTGTCCATACCTCACATTGGAGTCTTGTTCTTTCCATAGACTAGGCCACCTACAGAGGTTTTGTAGGGGCATTCAGCACCAGAGTTTTGTTTGGGGAACATGATATATTCCAGAGTATAGGAAAGACTAAACTACTTCTTAATAAATAAGTATATAAAGTTAAACATGATGTTTTGGTCTAGGAAGGGGATGTGATACCCTCATGCTATAATGAAAATACTAGGTAAAGGGTATATGTTAGGGGAGTAAGACTAGAGCCCAAGGTAGAGGGCTTGATTAGGTACACATTATGCAGACTAATTTGGCTATTTTGGACACAAGACCATCTACTATCAGTAGAAAAATTATTATATCATTAACACTTTATTGTGTTTTTTTTGATACATAAGTATGAAATTAATTTTTATATTCTCTTTTTAAATGGTTTTATCTTGGATGTGGAAATATTGGATAGTGTTTTGACCATTTACAAAACCGTTGGTAGTGTGACTAGAGATTATCAAATATTGAAAGGTATGTTATCTAGAGATTGGTTGTTACCATTTCATTTGGGATCTATTCATGATGTTAGTGACAAGATCCAATTTAATTTTTGGTACAGATTGGTTAATTATATACCAGGATCATATTGATTATTACTAGAGGAGAGTTACCATTTTATCTCCAGAAGAAGGATAATATTTCAGTAGAGTGAGTGCGACCTTAAGGCTGGTGGTGTAGGACCAATTTACTGAATATTGGATTGTCTCATGACATAGATAACCAATTTTTCTCCGTATTATGGTGGAATGATGTAATATTATTTTCTTCTAGAGGAATAATATTTCAGGATTTAATTCTTGATGAGTTCTACGGATTAACGCATAAGCGAGAGATCGATTTTATAACTCCGTTGGTGCTGGAAGTAGAGACTATTTTTTCCCACCAAATAGTATGAAACCAGTAGATCTTCATCATTTGAAAATGTAGTTAGAAGATATAGAATCCAATGTTTTCATAAAACCTGGTACATCTCCTTGGGGTTCATTATATCTCTTCACTGAGAAGGATGATTGGACTTTTCACTTTTGTGTGGATTATTGGAGGTTGAACTGGATGACAGTTAGGAATTGATACCCTCTTCCTTGTATTGATGTTATTTTCAATCAGTTGAGAGGGGATAAGATATTCTAAAATATTTATTTTATATTTGGATAATATTATTTGAGGGTGAGACCAATAGACATACCTCATACCGCTTTTAAGAGTAGGTATGAATTATAATAATTTCTAGTGATGTCATTTGGTATGACTAATAAACCAGAGGTATTCATGACCCTAAAGAATCATATATTTCATAACTTTATAAACAATTTTTTGTTGTTTTTTTATAAAATCTTAGTGTACTCCCAATCATCAGATGATCATGACCAATATCTTGACATCATTTTGAGTACATTAAGAGTGAATTGTATTTACACCAAGGTAACCAAATAAAGTTTCTGCATTGATAAAGTGAACTTCTTGGGATATTTCATCTAAAAGGAAGAAGTTTTCGTATCCCCATATAAAGTTGAAGCCATGTTATGTTTGAAGCATCAAAAAATATCCTTTAAATAGGAGCCTTTTTATTTTATCAGGTTATTTTTTCTACTTTATCTAGGACTTCTCTCATTTGGGAGGACCAATTTCAAGGCTGAAAAAGATACAGGTGATGATTTTTGGGTTATATTCACCTGAGAAGCCTTTTTATGACTTCAATTGATGTTTATCCTCAACACATGTCCTCATTTTACCTATTCTAGTTAAATTGTATATCGTGTACTATGATACATCCAGAGTTTGAATCAGAGCAGTTCTGATGCAGGAGGATCAAGTGGTTTCTTATATCTTGAGACATTTGAAACTCTATGATAGGAATTATCCTACTCATGATTTGGAGTTATAAGTAGTGGAACATGTCCTAGTATGATGGAGAAATTATCTCATGGGTTGGTGGTTTTTGATATACACGGACCACAAGATCCTCATGTGCATCTTTTCTTAGTGGGATGTGAACCTTCATTTAAGGAGGTGGGTCGAGTATCTATAGTCCTTCGACTATGAGATAACTTATACACTAGGTAGGTGAAATGTCATTATTGATTATTTGAGCCAAAAGGCACTGATATAGCCAATTTAGGAGTCTTCTGATGAGTGGAAGATACTGGATATGTTTTTAGACATTCATCTAGATGATCGAGAGTCTCATAGATGATTAGATCCGGATTTGATATATGTTATACCTATTATTATGGAATGAATAAACAAAAATAATTTATCTTATATGGAGGGGTTAGTTATGGGATACAACTTATTTGGTTGGAAGAAACTATCAAGATGGTCTCTTGGTAGTTGCAATTTACTTCTTTTCCATGTCCAAATATGGGTTCTTACAGGCTTGCTTGAGGATATGATGAGAGAGTTTAATGATTCTAGATGGGTGGAAGATCCTAGTTTTTCAAGGATGTATCATGATCACCATAGAAAGTAATGGTGGTTAGGAATAAATAAGTAAGTGTAAAACTTTTTGGTAAGATGTCTCACTGTTCAGTAGGTTAAAGCTGAGCATCAAAGGCCAATTATTCTTTTAAAGCCTTTTCCCATTCTTGAGTTGAAATGAGATGATGTCACTATGAATTTGTTTTATTTGATTACCCATCAAAACCTATAAGTAAATGTTGTATGGGTGATTGAAGATTTATTGAATAAGGTATCCCACTATTTACCTATTAGGGATGCCTTCACAGTTGATTATTTGGGAAGTATTTACATGTGTGAGGTTTTTCGACTGCACAATGGTTTGAGGAGTATAATTTCAGATAAAGTTCCTCGTTTCATATTGTAGCTCTTGGATTGGAGGTTTTTTTGTGTATAACCTATCATCCCTAGACTGAGGGTTAATCTGAGTGGACTATTAAGGTTCTAAAGGATATGTTAATTACCTTTGTTTTGGATTTCTGTGGTTTATGGGAGCAATATATTTCACTCATGGTGTTTTCATATAATAATTCATTCCATACTTCATTTAAAATGGAACCTTTTGAGTCTTTTTATGTAAGGAAATTATGTTCACCTATTTTTTGGTTGGAGGTAGGCGACTCACTACTTACTGGACCTAGTCTCATGATTAGGACATCTTAATAGGTTCAGTTGGTCATGAGGTAGTTGGTGACCACATAGACTCGACCGAAATCATTTTCTAACCATCATATATGATCTATGGAGTTTGAGTTTTGTCATCGTGTATTTCTTCCAATGTCTCCTAGATTAGGGAGACACCCTATTAGGAAAACATTAAAGATGGTTCCCATGATTTTCAGGATGTTTGAGATAGTGGATTGGGTTGTTCTATTGGAATACTATTAATCCATTTTGAAGAACTATAATTCCATGATCAGTGTGTTCTATGAGTCATTACATTAGAGATATTACCTAGAACCTTATCACATGATATACATAGAAGACATCGATCTTAATTCTTATGTTTCCTTTGAGGATCATCCTTTATGGATTGTGGACCACAGTAAGAAGTATCTCTTAGGTAGGGTGATTATTTTTGTTTTAGTGAAGTGGAAACATGGGAGAGTTCATAAGAATACATGGGAGAGAAAGTCTTATATACGATCAAATTGGAAAAACATGTTCACTAAACCCCATAGTGATACTTGGAGAATCTTGGGGATGAGTTGTTATATGGTGGGGACACTAATGGAAACATTTACTATTCCCACACCCCTCTACCAACTATATTCCATAACCATTGGGATTATGGAAATATACTATAGGATATCCCAATAGTTTCCTAAAAAATATTGGGATAGACCTCCCTAAATCCCCCAAAACCCCCACTTCCCCTCATGCTCCCCTTATCCCATCCTGACTCCTCCTCATGCTCCCCTTCTACCATACTGATAACACTTCTCTTATCCTCCCATCCCGAGCCCCGATACCTAGAATCACTACTCACCACTACTCTCCACTCATGGCCGCTCGTTGCTCCCCATATTCCATCACAATCCCTTACATCCACTACTCGACCATCCCACGCAAACTATAGTCTCCATCTCACAGGTACTAAAGCCTTAACAGTTTGGCTCATCCACCATAGTTACCCCACTCAAAGATGAAACCCTGCCTCGATGCTCCACTTACTTCCAATTCCCCCATTCCAATTTCCGCTTCCATTCTTCCAGTTAATGGTCAAAGCCATAGTGGTTGGGATGATTAATTTTTCGTCTCCATTTAATTGTCCCTATTTCTTTGTAGGTTTCTCTTTTCCTTTGGTAATGATTGGTTTGGTCAAACCCTAGTTCAAAGGTCTAACCCCATTTTTGTGGTTTCATGGTGTTTATGGTTCATGGTAGTTTTTTATTGGTTGTCTGGACATCCACCATTAGAGTCGATGCATTCTGGATCTTGTTTCATTAATTCAAGGTATGTTTTCTCTTTCCCTTCCTCTCAAGGTCATTTTTTAGGATGAAATAATTTTTTTTTGATATATTTATTTTTAAAAAATGAATGTTGATAAATATAGATTTACAATTGATCAAATGGATTTTTATTTTTAAATTGAAGAACTGTGTATATTAAAATCTCATGTTCAACATGTTTTTATGTAACTAATCCATTAAATCCACAATTTAGTTTAATCATTTTTTTTCGGCGCTATCAATTGGTAAAATATTTTCATATTGTTGCATCCTTTTTTACCACTGCTTTTGTTTCAACTCTTTGATGGATTAATTTTTATGGGTAATACACCATATATTCCCGGTATTTAAGGTTTGGAAATTTTCTACTTTTATTTGGCTATTGAGCTGCTGTTTATTTTTTTTGCATCTTTCCTTGGGAATAATTTCATTTTAATAGATCAGATAAATTTTTCCCTAGAATGTTTTTTCCCTTTGAAACTAGAAAATGAACATCGAATTTATAATATTTTGTGTCTCATCCTTATTTCTCACACGTTTATTTTATTTGAGTCATGGAAGTCAATATTTTATGTATGTTTTTCCATAAAAAAATTACTTTTATTTTCCACGTTAGACATTAATGATGAATCATGTCATGCTCTTTTAATTTTGATAAGGAGTTTATTAGGCCACTAAAATACACGCATCTTGGAATTTTGTTAAGAATGGATTAGAATTTTTTGACAACGATAAAAGATGAACCACTTCATAGTTGTTACATATCCTTATTAATGGATTCAGAAAATATCTATTGTTTATGTTATTTTATTTGTGATATCTATAATCACCATATGGAGTGCCTAAAACTATTTCACATTTCCTATTTCTATTGTTTTTAGTAATTGGAGGCTAGTATCAATGGAGTGTGAATGGTTAATTCAAAATAATTTGTATGGGAGATCTTCTGTTGATATATTTCATGATAAACTTAAGTTAATATTCATAAAAAATGGCTATAACTAGAATTCTGGCATAAGGGGATATATTTATTTATTATCTAATAAGGAAATCATAGATCTAAGTTTCTCTGTTCCTATTTTTTATGTTACATTATAGTGGATTATTTATTGTAAAATGTTTTTATATTTTTTCCATGTTGATCACTGCATGATATATGTGTCAAAATTTGTATTATTGATTAATTAATAAAATTCTGGCTTCTTTCTTAGAATATTTCACTAATTTTCAATGTTTTATCCATGTTTCCAGCTCCATTTAATTGGTTTTAAGACTTTTTTGTTTTTTGTTTTTTTTGTAGTTGGATTTATTTGGTGTGTGCATTGTTTTTCCCTTATTGTTTTGGGTAAGATCTATCTTCTTTTATGTTTATCTGATGGCTCTTTTACTACAACTTTTATCACTACAATTGGGTATTCCCTCTAAATCTTATACATCTTGTTGGTGCTTTGTGTTATTTTTCTACACAATAGGATAATACTTATTGATCCAACATAGATTTCAAGACAAGAACCATTGAACCAGATAAAAAACATATCAAACTCAATATTTGGGATGCAACTGGTCAAGAGAGATTTGTGATAATCAGAACCTGTATTTTTTTATCTTAAAGACAAGTAATTAAGATCCCATCTATTTCAACATAAAAAATATTTAATCTTGAGATTATTTTTAAAACATGACTTCTCAAAAAAGAAGAATTTGTTTTTATCAAGAAAAACTATTGCACATCTCTAGTGACCGAATTCTCCACTGTGATCTAATTATACTATTATTATCAGTACTATACTAGATAAAACCGTTATACATTTGTGCTTGATCTAGATATACTATATTTTGTTTTAAATATATCTATCTATACTCTAAAATATACACTAATCAATTCCCAAACATTTCAGTCAACTCCAAATATACCTTGACATAATCAATTACAATTTAAAAGAAGTTGTAAACAAACCACTATACCTTCTTCCCATTAAATCTTGATAGTCTTATGCACTATATACTTATAATTCTATTTTATCCTCAATGCATGATGTGTTAAATGAGTAAAAATCCATATAAGTCCCCCTGATCTTCTTAAATTATACCTCTCCTGACCTGCCTCAATTAAGATTTCATCAAATATAAAAAACCAAGACAAACCATAAAAAACAAAACCAAATAATATTATGAAGAGTAAACACAAAATGAGTTGAACTAAATAAGGCAGAACCACAAACACCCACAATGGATAGAAAAAACAAATAAAAAATAGAATTAAACATATAAAAACACACACAAACTAACCAAAACATACTAGTATAAATTTAAACCTGATCAACCAAAATTGATCTAGAATTTTCAAAATCATGAAAATAGAATTCAAATATAAAAAAATTGAATGAAACTAGAACAATATCATACTAGTCTAACTTGAAGTAATCTGATATTACAAATGATGAATAAAATTTGACCAAATATAATGAATTCAAACCTATAAGATCACAACCAACATGAACTGAACTGAAGGAGACAAACTGATATGAACCAAATGTAATGAAACTAAATTTATTAGATCCCAAATGAATGAAATGATCCAAGATAATATAAAAAACAAGTCGAACCGAATCTATTGAAAATTTCCCAAACTTACTTGTATCAATCAAAACCAAACTAAGTGGAAACTAGATCCAAAATTATTATATACCATTAATAGGAAGAGTAATTATTAATTAATAGAATTCACTACTTGATAATATCATTTTGAATCCTTGGTTAGTTTCACCGTTTCTTGCGGGAACATGATTTTACCCATGGGGAATTGTTGTTCTTATATTTTGGTTGGTGACTTGTATTGTCACAAGAGACATGTATGTTGTAGTTTACTTTTCATTTTATTTTCTTTATTACACGAGCCACTATGGACTTTTACCACTGTCTTTGGAAAGAGGTTAGTTATATTATATGAAGGGGGAAAGAAGGGCAGTTGAGGTGGCTACATGGTTTTCTATATAGGGGAGGGAGGTCGAGGTAGTGGAGATATTAATTAACATGTTACATTTTTTTTCCTTTATACCACGTTTCTTTTTTTTATTTTCTTTTCCTTTAACGTGGAAGTCCGATGTATGGATGGGTCATGCCAAAATTTTATTTGATTTCGTCTGTTGTTTTAATTAATTGTGTTTGGGAAAAAGTGTTCACAAGTGGTGATTCCTTGATGCCCAAATAGATGTTTCATCCCATGGGAATAACCCATCCACTGTACTCTATCATAGTCATTCCTATATTAGACTTGATCGAGGTCATTACTATGTATGAACTGTGGGAGGTCCTAGGAAATGTGGAATAATTGGGGAGGGATTGGGAACATCTTCGCAATTCTAAAACTCCATTAGTCTGGTTCACATATAAAATCTTAGAAATCAAACAAAAGACAAAATCCTTGGATCACAGAATGATGACCTAAATCAAGTTAATGTTTATTCTTCTATTATATATCCAAGGATTCATATTCTATCAACTATAGATTTTCTCAAGAATAATTTTTTCCACCAATAATCTTTTCACAGTTCTTTATTTTTAATTTATATACTATAAATGTATAATAAAACTGATTATAAGTATACTAAAAAATAAACAAATGTTCCAAAATCCAAACTCTACCCTAAAAATTAGAAAAAATTCTCAAATAATAAATATCATGTAAGAAAACTCACTATGTTCATCTTTAATATTCCATGGGCTAAGTGTTGAGGTATCTACTAAAATTATGGGAGGAATTGCATCGATACATTACCTTTCAAATATTATCATTCAACATCATCTAGAATAATATAAATAAATTATAAACTAGTCAATATAGAACATGAATATACAAAAATTGATAAATAATGTTGCTACTAAAATAAATTTTTTATTAATTAGGATACAAAATTTTAGTTGTTTAGTATGATCCATCGAAAATACAAAGAACAATTGTGAATATGAATATTCATGCAACATGATATTTAAAAGCCGAAAACTATGAAACAAATCATTTTGAATCGCCAAAAATTATACTTTGAAGATGAATTTGATAACTCAGAATTGGTAAGAAAATTATTGGGAGTACCCTTGAAAATGATAAATACCATCAGTTACATTTATGATAGGAGGACCCTTGAAAGATGGAAAAATATTTTCAAGAAATTTATTAGTGGATCCTCTCAACTTATGACTGATTGTGGGGGTACACTATAAATACCCTCATAATATTTCCCCTTGAGAGATAATAAGAATAATAAAAAACTCACCACTTATCTTATTACATTGTTAAAATGGAAGGTTTCACACAATTATAATAAAATATCAATACGAGTGTAGTTCAGGATGAGATATCCTAGTGAGTTGGATGGAATGAGTAATAATTTTTATTATTGCAAGATCTATATCTAATTGCTAAGAAGTAGTCGAAGGGATGAGGATATGTGGATTGACCCCTCAAATTTGAACATCAATCATAGTTGATGATATCTTGTATCTTTGAGATACTTACATGGAGATATTGGTCTCCTCCTTGTCATACTACCTGTTCATTTATTGATCTAGTTATATTCTTACCATGATGTCCTATACTTGTATGTAATTATGTTAGTCTTCCCCAATTCCTTTCAATCCCATGATAAAAAGTCTGTTCCACTTTCTTTTTTACATTTTTCAATATGTGTGTACTAAAGTGGATTATAAAACTTTAACCAGTTAAGAATAAGTGTAAAAAGGTGAAATCTCAAAAATATAAATGAAAAACTTTAAAAAATCATAAATATTTCATGTCACTACTCTCCATCAATGAAAAAAAATTACATGCCTAAAATATATCATTAAATTTCTGGATAAAACCAAATTAAACATTTATAAACCACAAGAAATAATAAAAAATATAAAATAATTTTTATTGGAAGTCAAGGCTAATTAACTTGGAATGGTATAGAAATGACTTAAGTTGTTTAAAAACCATAATGAAAACCAAATATTGGAGTTGGTTTAATTTTGAGAAAAATTAAGATGAGTGTACTATGATTTTGTAAGTTTAGGTTTATGCACTTAGTGATGGATACCTGTTGTGATATTAATTTAAATGATGTCTATACCAAGCTATAGTGAGCCTCCTCTCATAGTGATAACACTAAATTTTTTAAACCTTATTTTCCCTATTAGTTCATAATATATTTTATTGATAGGATTTTAGAACCTCATTTAAACATTTCTACCACTAAAAAAATATTATATTAGTGGTGGGTTTTTATAAGGGGTTATTCCGAACCCCCTCTAATCATAGAATTTAGAGGCTGTTCAAAACCCCCTCTATTTTTAGGATTTTTTTGTAATTGTTTTTTGCATTTTAGAGGTATTTGTGTCAAAACCACCCCAAATTTAATAATTAGTGTCTCTATATGTTCAGTTGGATTTTAGAGGGCCTATATACATATGTATTATTCGTTTGGATATACATTAGAGGATATATATATAACATGTGATTTTTTAAAGGAAATAAGGGGGTTCATAACCCCCTCTAATATTTTAAATTAGAGGGAGTTTATGAACTTCCATAATATCAAACATTAGAGGGGGTTTTTAACCACTTTAAATTTTAGAAATTAGAGGGGGATATGACCCCCCTCTAATTTAAGAAATTAGATGGGGTTGTGACCCCTTATAATTTATGACATTAGAGGTGGTTGTGAATCCCCTATAATTTATGACATTAGAGGGGGTTGTCACCCCTCAACAATTAAATAAATTAGAGTGGATTAATGAACCACTACTAATCCCTTTGATTAGAGGGGGTTTTACCCCCCTCTTAATTTTAATTTAGTTTTTAAATAAATGTCATATAAATTCAAATTTTATAATATATATATATGTGTGTGTGCATGTGTGTGTGCACACACACACACACACATATATATATGTCGAATAAAACATTATATAAATGTATTTAAATACATTATAAACACACACATATAAACACACATTATATAAATACTCTAAATAAATAATTATAAATATAAAAAATGTATAGATAAATAAATATTGGAAGACATTGTATAAATTTAATTATAAATATATTTATTCAAATATATAAAATTTATATATTCTTTTCTAAATACCGTAATTTTTTTTACGATTTATATTATATATATATATATATATATATATATATATTATATATAAATTATAATAAATATATTTTTATTTTATATTTAAGTATAAATACATTTATATTATATTATGTATAAAAAATAAAAAATATAGAAAAAATAATAATATAAATATAAATATATATTATATATTATATATTTATATATTAATATTATATATATAAATAATATTAATATAAATTTATATATATTATATAATTATTTTAAATATATTTCAGTATACCCTAATAAATCTAAATTGATTTAGTGTATATATATATATCATTTAATTATATTATATATTTGCAATTTTATGACTGTATTTAATTATATTTATATGTTTACATAAATATAATTGTATAATTTTATTTAAATTTATTTATATATTTTTATAAATTGTATTTCATATAAAATTACGTATATATAACATAAAAACATAAACATATTATATAAATATTTTATAGAAATATAATTTATTTAAAAAAATATAAAAACTTAGGCTTGCAGTTTTTATCATATTTATTATAATAATAAAAAATATATTTTTAAATAATATGTTTATGATTTTGTATTATATATAATTAATATTATATGGTATAAAATTTATACAAATAAAAAAATATATATTAATGTACACAATATTATACAACTATATTTATTGATGTACATATATATTAATGCACATAATATTATATAATTATATTTATGGAAATATATATATATTAATGTGCATAATAATAAATATATATATTTAAATACATTATATTAATATTTATATGAGTTGTTTTTAATATAATATTAATTATATATTTTTATAAATTGTGCTTTATATAACATTATATAATTTTTTGCACAAATTTTATTTAATATATAATTTTTTTCAAAATTATATTTCATGTAATATTAATTATATATAATATAATAATTTTTTTACAAATAAATATATATTAATTTACATAATAATTAATATGTGTACTAAAATACATTATATAAATATATTTTTAAATATATTATATAAATATATTAAATAAATACTCTTATATATATTATATAAATAAAGATGTACATAATATATAAATATGTATTTAGGTATATATATAATTTACATAAATATATTTATAAATTTATAAATTTATGTCTCTATACATAACATGAATATAATTATAAAATATATACTCAAATGTAT
This sequence comes from Viscum album, assembly GCA_963277665.1. NCBI lineage: Eukaryota > Viridiplantae > Streptophyta > Magnoliopsida > Santalales > Viscaceae > Viscum > Viscum album. The sequence goes on from OY728145.1 coordinate 80,280,908, forward strand.
GTAAATACACAAATACAATATATAATTTAAATAAATATATAAATTTAATATAATATAAATGTATTATAACATAAATTCAAAAAATTAGAATATAAAAAGAATATATTAATTTAAATAATTATATATGTATTTCAGCATTTATTTAAATAATATTTATTTTTATTATTTTTTTAATATATATAAATATAATTATGTATAATTTTAATAACCACATATAATTTTTATAGTGGCATATGTGCATTGTATGTTTGCAGGAAGTCTAGGCATCGAATTATGATGTTGTAAAATTTTTAAACATTGGAAGGCAACCAGAGGGTGGGCCTTGTGAGAGAGAACATCTTGGATTCACAGGTTGAATATGGGGCACATGAACTTGTGGGTGCGTAATTTGGATTTGTGTGTGAAAATGGGATGGCTACCTGTGGATTCACAGGGTGAATGAGAGAGGCGAACTGGAGGGTTGGCCGCATGGGGGTGGGAACTGGAGGGTGGTGGGTTGCATTTGAACTGGAGGGGGAGGCCAATTTCATGAATAGGAGGAAACCAATGGATTTTTTTAAAATATATATTATTTATAGGAGGTCTTAGAAAATCCTCAAATTTTGATCATTTAAAAGGGGTTTTAACCCCCTATAAATAATTATTAAGTAGAAGTGGTTCTTAGAACCGCCTCTAATATGGCTCATGAAACTCAACTAGAGGCAGTTTTGAACCACTGCCAGTTTGGTCAGTAATTAAGATGGGGTTAAAACACCCTCTAAACTGAGATTCAGTGTCGAAATTAAAGGGTATTTTAACCACCTCTAAATGAACCTCCTCTAAATTTTACATTACATTACTAGTAGTTCCTCAAAACCGTATCTAACAAGAGTAGGCAAGAACATTAGTTGTGGTTCCTCATAACCACTACAAATGTGTTTAAAAGGATTTATAACCCCTTATAAACTAAAAATAACACCTTTTAATTGGTATTTTGTTTTGTAGTGTACCCCAAATAATGAATTTGGTTAACATAAGGGTAGATAGTTTATGAACATAGTATGGAAACCCTTATCTCTTAGAAATGGTCAACATGAGAGAGAAGGTTAATAATTAAAGATAAAAGGATAATATGAAACAAACCATTTAATTTTAAATATAACATAATTAACTACACTATATGAATTTTCCTTAAATTATACAGCTTGGTACATGATGGATAAGCCCCCATAATTCTAGTCATTTGGGGATATTATAATAAAGACTTATTAAATATGAATCACTCCAAAATCAACAGCTCATCGGGGCTTTGGATCTTCTCTTCTTGTCTTCCATGGGGGATAAGTTCCCAGCCACCTATAGAATAACCTCCAAGATTAATTTTTAGGTGATATCCCATCCAGTGAAGTCTATTGAAATTAAAATATTTAATATTTTCAATATCCTTCCAAGATTTTTTATGCATTTGAAACAATTAATACCTCCATGGAGGTTCTTCTTAGATAACTGAGCATTCATTGGGTATTCCTTATTTTTTAGTAACTTATAAGTTTTTATGTGTTGGTAATGCCCACGAACATTTTTATCCTTCAAATTCCCCAAGGAATCTAGGTGTTTGATGGATATCTTAAAGAGATTTGGAATTTGATTTATGAAAATAAAAAATTCTCAATGGTCTTGATAGCCCCCTGAAGTGACACTACCATTATTACAATAACTTTCTTATTTACAGGTTGTTTTATGTTTACAGTTTATATATGAAAGTGTTTTGTAACACCCGAGAGTTTTATGTTATATAAATCATAAAAGGAATATTTTTCTACACACAACACTTTCTTGTCTTGCGTTACACAAAATCGTGACCTTCCTCGATAGCTTGCGCCGTACGCAATACCGAGTTTCACTAAACAACGATATGCTATTAAAATATTATTAAAACTAGCCGTTATGAATAGTAATAACCACTTTTTGAAATTTTATAAATTTTATTTTTCAAAGTGGACTTCATTTTTGGATTCAGAATATCGAAATTAGCCTAGGGTGAAATTTTGGTATTTTTCTGAAAACTTTCAATTTTTGATGAATAGTGAAACCACTAAGTGGTAGTTAAAAAACTGAATTTTTCATAAAACATAATTTTACCGCTTCTATGAGTGGAATTTCAAAAATCCGAGAGACACAGTTGATGTCAGTAAGTAAAATATGGTTCAATGAGATGAAAATAATTTTTTGGTGAATAGTAACTTTTTACTTTTTTTACCATGGTTAAAAGTAAATAGGGTAATTAAGGGTAAAGATGATATTATTATTACACTAACACATGTACTAATTCTATTGGATAAGTGTAATTCGACCAAAAACAAACTTAGGAATAAAATATGACCATTTAGGCCCACTTGGATTAGATTAGGACATTTATTATTAATTTATTTAAAGAAGAGTTAAAATAGTTAAAATCAAAGTTTAATAAGTAAATAATTTTTAATATGGGGTTATAAATAAGATAAATTCGACTATAAATATTCATTATAAAGCTAAAACTATTTCCTACATAATGGTATTTTATTTGTAATTTTTAGACATAAAATGATTTAATTTATTTATGACACAAAGATGATGCCGTAATTATCTTATTAATGAAATATTGACATAATTAATGTTATAAACACCAGAATAAATGTAATTTGAGACTTTTTATGAATTACACTAATTTTCCTGGTTAATATGACATGTTAGTATTTATTTAATTAACTTTTTCGAACTAATAATTCTGTTATGATTTTCACAAAAATGAATTACTAAATAGTGTCAAAATTGACATAAAATAGTTTTTAAAACAAATATTATATTAGTAATTGTTATTTTAATCCTAAAAATCTAATGTTCGACCAAATGACTTAGATAAGGTTATATATATTAATAATAAACAACTTGGGGTTCGTTTGGATGCTTATAGTAAGTTTATTAACCTTATAGTATAAGAACACAATAAGACACGGTAAAAGTAAACTTATTTAACTTAATGTTAAATCTAAATGATAAGGTTAAAATAGGAACCTAAACTTGTCTAAATTCTATTGGATGAGAGGACTTCGACCCATCCCCACATTATCTTAGAAATATATCAATTTGGAGCTATTTAAAACCGAACTGGACTTTATAATAAAATAATATTTTTAGTTTTCCCAAAGGTACCCCGCTCCTCCCTTATAAAAGGGCACCTCCTCCCCCTCTTCCTCACACCACTTTGAGCCTTCAAGATCAAAAACCCCTGCCAATTACTCCTCTCCACTTCCCTAGAGACATCATAGAGGTCCTGGTCTTCTTCAAAGACCAATTTTAGTGCCCTAAAAGAAGGTCTCAAAGAAGCACTTCAAAGAAGAGGTAATGTCCGTTACCGATTCTTTCATCTTTATTTCTTCTTCCACTTCTTCTTATTTAGTGGTTTCATTATGAAGTAATAACATCAGTATCACTCATATACTGATATGTTATTATAAGTATGAAACAACCCTATTTCACCATCTATCCATCCTACGGAAAAAGAAATCATCGCGCGTGCGTACGTACGGAATACCGTCTCCACGCCGTGGTGTAATCTATTTTCCACCACCACCTTACTTGGATGGGTATAATGGTGTAAATAATGACTATATATGACTATTATAAAGTGATACAGATTCTGAAATAGTATACATACACTCCAATACAATTACACGATCATAGGAACGATATCATCACTCGTGCGTACGTACGGAATACCGTCTCCACGATGTGATGCGACTCGTTCTACATGATCTTCATTTCATAATGATTATATAAATGAATTTAATGAATTAATATGATATATATTACACTAATACCATTCTGAAAATGAGGTATCTATAACCTAAAAATAAGAATAAGAATTTATTCGACAAAACACGCATAAGAACAAAAAGTTATAAACACCCGAATAACAAGTAGCAATGAAATATTACTACTAAGAAGCTAAGAAAATGACCATATATGATATCATAAAAATATGTATGATTTGGGAATAAGTCAATAACATTATTTAAATCATTATACAGGAGGTTCAGACACTTACGAAGCAAAACGGACCTAAGGTAAGGGAAATATCACAATCTCTTTTCTTTCCGAGATTGTTTATACTTTGAAATTTACTGGGGTGTATTTTATCATCCATATCCATGTTTCCCCAATATGTAATATTATTTCCATCCAGCTACAATTGTTTAAATCCAATTTTACCCTTTGTTGGGTTTTTAGTAAAACATATGAAAGGAATCTTTTGTCGTTTTTCATACGAGGTACTTTTTGACTTTTCTGAAAAAAGTACGAGAAGAATGTTTTTTTAACATATACGGAATAAATGGATTTTTAAAAAATTATTTCAAAGAACCTTCCTTTACAAGTTTTCAAGTTTATTTTTAATCAACTTCTTTTAGTTTAGAATTGTATGACATGTTAAGAAAGGAAAAGTGTTTTTAAAGTAGAAAGGATATTTTCCTTAATAATGGAGTTCAAGTGTTTTATCAAAATTATTTTCCATCTAAGATAATAAATTGTTCTGTTTCTATCCCTATTATTAAATGGATTTTATTATGTTGTGATGGAAATATTTTTATGAATTCCTTTATATTATATGAATTGTTTTATGATTTCATGTTGTTTAAGAATCCCATTTTTATTACATGGGTTATGCAATGATGTATGATTTATGATTTTGTGGAACACATAAGAATGGTATCATTATGAGATGTGTGGGACCTATATCTCCCTCCAATGCATTGGGTAAAGATTTTATATCTCATGATATAGACATGGATGGAAAGGTAGGTTATACCGGTTCAGTGAAACATGACTGAAACGAGGAATGAACTCGGTTCAGAAATGGACTTAGTCCACTAAGATAGTCTTGGAAATGAGTCTTGACTAACAAGAAATGATTCTCTATGATTATGTGTGTATGCCAAAAAGTTTCATGTTTTAAGTTATTATTATTGTGATTACATTTCACTGCCATGATTTATTCCATGTTATGAAATTATGATCTTTTTTGTAGGTTAAGATTTACAAAAGTTATGCGCTTATGTATATGATGTGATTGATATTTCTTTTGTTTACCCTTACTGAGTATTTTAGCTCACCCTTTTTTATGTTTTCTTTCCCCAGGTCAGGAAGAAGGTTATTAAGTAAGATATGCCAAAAGGGACTATAGATATGATGAAATAATTGGGAGACAGTGTAGACGTTTTATGAACCAGTTGTTATGTTTCCCAGTTTCTAAAGACACTATACCTATACGGTCCTTTCGTGGTTTTGTTATATGTTGTAATAAGTATGATTCAATTTTGAAGTATTAACAATGTATCTAAAGTATGGGTCATTATAGTTGGTATCAGAGGAAAGGTATAGTCAACCTTTGGAAACTAGGATGTGAAAGCCTTAGTAAGAACCCTAAGGATAAGTCTAAGCATAGAAAACAATCTTAGTGTTTTAGAAATGTCCATGAATAACCTATGATAAGACCTTAAGTGTGAAATTTTATTCTTGATTATGTGGTTTTCCTATTCTAATTAGTGTTTCTCACACTATTCTTCTTGGTTTTAGTCAATGGATAGAACCCAAAGGAACCGTGTTAATGCGGAATGCGACGGGAAATGCAATGATTGTCCACCTGAGCAACCAAACATTATGGGAGCTAGAATGAAAAATCTTTTAGCCATGCTCACACAACTTTCTCAAGCTATGAATCATGCAGGACTTCCAAACGAGCAAAGGAAGGAGCTACATTCTGTTGAATCCTTCATGAGGCAGCGTCCACCTTCTTTCAGTGGGTCTACTGATCCATTAGTTGCTGAACAATGGATTAGTACTACTGAAAAGATATTTTCAGTTATTCAATGTTCTGAACATGATAAAGTCATCCTAGCAGTGTATCGTTTGGAAGGAGATGCTGATCAATGGTGGAATCTTATTAAGAATATGAGGCAAAGAGATGAAATTGAGTCCATGGAATGGGACAAGTTCAAGAACTTATTTTTCAATAAGTACTTCGCTCGAATTCTCCGAACAAATATGGAGAAAGAGTTTCTTGAACTGAAGCAAAAGGATGATGAATATGTTGGTACCTATGAAGAAAATTTTACAAGACTTTCAAGGTACCCTTCTGGTATTATTATCCAACCTGAGAGTAAGATCGATCGATTCTTTAGTGGCTTAAAACCAAGTCTTCGAAGGGCGTTAGCCATAAGGGACTTCAATAGCTATGAGGAAATCGTTCGATGTGCTCTCAAAGTCGAGATGGAGATTATAGTAACCCATCAGTCATATGGGTTTGATAAGAAGAGGAAAATGGAATTCAAAGGAAAATCTAAAGAGCACACTGAAAAGAAGATGAGCTTTCCCTTATGCTCAAAGTGTGGAAAGAAACATGGAGGGAGTTGTCTTAAAAGGAAAAGTAAATGTTTCAAATGTGGAAAGGAAGGTCATCGGTCATTTGAATGCCGCGATGATGGGAAGAAGATGTCTAATGATGCAAACAAAGGAAGAGATACACAGAATGAACCTACTACACTTCAATGTTTTAAGTGCAAGGAGATGAGGCATTATGCCAATAAATTCCCTAATCCAAGGGTTTATGATGATGGTCGACGTCAAAAAACTCTTAAGGCTAAAGAAAAAGGAAAGTCACATGCAATTTCTATCAGCAATGTGGAGTACGATAACGATGTAGTGAAAGGTACACTTACCATCCACTCTAAAGTAGAAAATGTTTTATTTGATTCTGGATCCACCCACTCTTTTATTTCTGAAGAATTTTCTAAGGGTATCACCGTATTACCTCAAAAATTAGATGTTGAGTTAGCTGTGACAACACCTAATGGCACAATAGTTGCATCAAAAGTTTATAATTCTTCTCCGATCGAAGTTTGTGGGAAAGTGCTTCCTGCAAATCTTGTGATCCTTCCTATAGTGGAATTGGATGTGATTCTTGGCATGGATTGGATTTCTTTATATGGAGCTCATATCAATTTCCAAATAAGGGAAGTCACATTTCATATTCCAGATCAATCTATGATTGTCTATCAATGCAAGGATGAACATAACCTTCCAGTGGAAATTTATTCCATCTTATGGGTCTTGATTCAACTAAATGAAGGTTATTTATCTCAAATGGTTGGTGAGAAACTCACGATTAAGAATATTCCCATTGTACGGGAGTTTGTTGATGTGTTTCCGGAGGAATTACAGGTACTTCCACCAAATCGTGAAGTTGAGTTCTCAATAGAACTCGTACCGGGTGCTTTGCCTATTTCAAAGACACCTTATAGAATGGCCCCAATTGAGTTGCAGGAATTGAAGAAGAAACTCCAAGAGAATCTTGATAAGGGATTCATACGCCGTAGTGCGTCACCTTGGGGAGCACCAGTTCTATTTGTTAAAAAGAAAGATGGATCAATGAGACTCTGCATTGATTATCGAGAACTTAACAAGATCACTATCAAGAACAAATATCCTCTCCCACGCATTGATGTCTTATTTGACCAACTACGTGGAGCTCAATACTTTTCCAAGATTGATCTTCGTTCAGGGTATCATCAATTAAGGGTCAAAAGGGAGGATATACCAAATATGGCTTTCCGTACAAGGTATGGACACTATGAATTTATAGTGATGCCATTTGGTCTTACTAATGCCCCTGCTATCTTCATGGATCTGATGAATAGAGTCTTTAGAGACTATCTTGATCAATTTGTGGTAGTCTTTATAGACGATATTCTTTTCTATTCAAAGAGCAAGGAAGAACTTGAAGATCAATTAAGAATTATATTGAAGACCCTGAGAAAGGAGAAGCTTTATGCCAAATTTACCAAGTGTGAATTTTGGCTTCAAAAAGTTTCATTTTTGGATCACATTATCTCAAAAGAGGGGATATCTGTGGATCCAGCAAAAACAGAGGTTATCGAAAGATGTCCGAGACCAAAAACAGTAACTGAGATCCGAAGTTTTCTTGGTTTGGCTGGATATTATCGAAGTTTTGTGAAAGATTTTTCACGATTATCTAATCCACTCACCAAGTTGACTCGGAAAGGAGTTAAGTTTGTTTGGATGGAGGAATGTAAAGAGAATTTTAAGGAGTTGAAAAGAAGGTTATCCAGTGCATCTGTGCTCACACTGCCTTGTAGTGGAGAAAGGTTTGTGATCTTTAGTGATGCATCCAAGAAGGGATTGGGGTGTGTTCTTATGAAAAATGATATGGTGATAGCTTATGCCTCACGACAGTTGAAAATCCATGAGCAAAATTACCCAATGCATGATTTGGAGTTAGCTGTGGTAATCTTTGCATTAACGATTTGGAGACATTACCTTTATGGTGAAAGGTGTGATATTTATACTGATCATAAAATTTTAAAGTATATTTTCACACAAAAGTAGATGAATATGCGTCAAAGAAGATGGTTGGAGTTGATTAATGATTACGACTGCTCAATCCATTACCACCCTGGTAAAGCAAACAAGGTGGAGGATGCATTAAGTCGACAATACCATGCTAGTTTATCCATGATAAGGATCACAAAAGATCCAATATTTATGGATTTACAAAGTATGGATCTTGGAATTATAATGGAAGGGGAAAAATCTTATCTTTCTCAAATGAATGTTCAACCATCTATACATGTGAAGATTAAAGAGGCACATAAAGAAGATGTCGAGTTACAAAAGAAGGTGAGAAATGTTCCTGAATTCAACCTTGATTGTGATGGGATAATAAACTTCAGGAATCGGGTTTGTGTTCCTCCCATCCCCGAATTAAAGAAGGAGCTGCTGGATGAGGCTCATAGTTCTTCATTCTCTATTCATCCTGGAAGCACGAAGATGTATACGGACCTGAAAGAGTACTTCTGGTGGGATGGCATGAAAAGATATGTTTCTGAATATGTCTCTCGATGCTTGGTTTGTCAATAAGTTAAAGTTGAGAGACAGAAGTCTAAGGGGATGTTACAACCATTACCCATACCTGAATGGAAATAGGAAAACATCACTATGGACTTTGTCACAGGACTTCCTAAAAAATCCAAAGGCAATAATGCTATCTGGGTCATAGTTGATTGTCTTACAAAGTCTGCACAATTCATTGCTATTAGAGAGGATTTGTCTCTGGATCAACTTTCCAAGATATATATAAAGGAAGTGGTAAGATTTCATGGAGTACCACTTTTTATTATATCTGATCGGGATCCGAGATTTACCTCGAAGTTCTGGCGAAGTCTTCAGCATACTCTGGATACAGAGTTGAGTTTCAGCACTGCTTATCATCCTCAGACAGACGGTCAGTCTGAGAGAACAATTCAAACCCTAGAAGATATGTTGAGAGCTTGCTCTATGGATTTCAAAGGTGGTTGGGATCAACACCTACCTTTGGTGGAATTTTCTTATAATAATAGCTTTCACTCCAGTATTCAGATGGCTCCTTATGAAGCTCTCTATAGAAAGAAATGCATGACTTCAACTTGCTGGGATGAAGTTGGGTAAAGAAAGCTATTAGGACCTGATCTCATTGATGAAATGGCAGAAAAGGTCAGATCTATTCAACAACACATAAGATAAGCTCAGAGTCGACAGAAAAGATATACCGACAACAGAAGAAAAGACCTAGAGTTTGAAGTGGGTGATAAAGGGTTCTTATGGATATCTCCCTGGAAGAGAGTCATGATATTTGGAAAGAAGGGGAAGTTGAGCCCTAGATATATCAGTCCTTTCGAAATATTGGATCATGTTGGGAAGGTAGCTTACCGATTGATGATTCCACCAAATCTCTCTCAAGTTCACAATGTGTTCCATGTATCTCTCCTGAGAAAGTACATACCTGATCCTTCACATGTACTCAGCTCAGAAGTTATACCGCTGGAGCAAGATATTTTTTATGAAGAACAACCGATAGAGATCCTGGATCGTAGTGAAAAAGTCCTAAGAAACAAGACCACTCGATTGGTGAAAGTTTTATGGAGGAACCACCAATTAGAAGAAGCTACATGGGAGCTTGAGGATATGATGAGGGAGAGGTATCCTCATCTGTTTGTTACAAAGTGACGAATTTCGAGGGCAAAATTCATTTTAAGGGTGGTAGAATGTAACACCCGAGACTTTTATGTTATATAAATCATCAAAGGAATATTTTTCTACACACAACACATTCTTGGCTTTCTTTACACGAAATCACGACCTTCCTCGATAGCTTGCGTCGTACGCAATACCGAGTTTTACTAAACAACGATATGTTATTAAAATATTATTAAAACTAGCCGTTATGAATAGTAATAACCAATTTTTTAAATTTTTTAAATTTTATTTTTCAAAATAGACTTCATTTTTGGATTCGGAATATCGAAATTAGCCTAGGGTGAAATTTTGGTATTTTTCTGAAAACTTTCAATTTTTGATGAATAGTGAAACCACTAAGTGGTAGTTAAAAAACTGAATTTTTCATAAAACTTAATTTTACCGCTTCTGTGAGTGTAATTTCAAAAATCCGAGAGACACGGTTGATTTCAGTAAGTAAAATGTGGTTCAATGAGATGGAAATAATTTTTTGGTGAATAGTAACTTTTTACTTTTTTTACCACGGTTAAAAGTAAATAGGGTAATTAAGGGTAAAGATGATATTATTATTACCCTAACACATGTCCTAATTCTATTGGATAAGTGTAATTCGACCAAAAACAAACTTAGGAATAAAATATGACCATTTAGGCCCACTTGGATTAGATTAGGACATTTATTATTAATTTATTTAAAGAAGGGTTAAAATAGTTAAAATCAAAGCTTAATAAGTAAATAATTTTTAATATGGGGTTATACATAAGATAAATTCGACTATAAATATTCATTAGAAAGCTAAAAATATTTCCTACATAATGATATTTTATTTGTAATTTTTAGACATGAAATAATTTAATTTATTTATGACACAAAGATGATGTAGTAATTATCTTATTAATGAAATATTGAAATAATTAATGTTATAAACACCAAAATAAATTTAATTTGAGACTTTTTATGATTTCCACTAATTTTCTAGGTTAATATGACATTTTATTATTGAGTTAATTAACGTTTTTGGAACTAATAATTCTGTTATGATTTTCAAAAAAATCAATTACTAAATAGTGTCAAAATTGACATAAAAAGGTTTTTAAAACAAATATTATATTAGTAATTGTTATTTTATTCTTAAAAATCTAAGGTTCGTCCAAATAACTTAGATAAGGTTATATATATTAATAATAAACAACTTGGGGTTCGTTTGGATACTTATAGTAAGTTTATTAACCTTATAGTATAAGAAAACAAGAAGACACGGTAAAAGTAAACTTATTTAACTTAATGTTAAATCTAAATGATAAGGTTAAAATAGGAACCTAAACTTGTATAAATTCTATTGTATGAGAGGCTTTCGACCCATCCCCACCTTTTCTTAGAAATATATCAATTTGGAGCTATTTAAAACCGAAAATGACTTTATAATAAAATAATATTTTTAGTTTTCCCAAAGGTACCCCTCTCCTCCCTTATAAAAGGGCACCTCCTCCCCCTCTTCCTCACTACACTTTGAGCCTTCATGCTAGGCCAAAACCTGAAAATTCCTCCTATCCACTTCCCTAGAGACATCCTATAGGTTTTTGTATTCTTCAAAGATCAATTTTAGTGCCCTAAAAAAAGTTCTCAAAGAAGCACTTCAAAGAAGAGGTAATGTCCGTTACCGATTCTTTCATCTTTATTTCTTCTTCCACTTCTACTTCTTTATTTGTTTCATTATGAAGTAATAACATCAGTATCACTCATATACTGATATGTTGTTATAAGTATGAAACAACCCTATTTCACCATCTATCCATCCTACGGAAAAAGAAATCACCGCGCGTGCGTACGTACGGAATACCGTCTCCACGCCGTGCTGTAAACTATTTTCCACCACCACCTTACTTGGGTGGGTATAATGGTGTACATAATGACTATATATGACTATTATAAAGTGATACTGATTCTGAAATAGTATACATACACTCCAATACAATTACACGATCATGGGAACGATATCATCACTCGTGCGTACGTACGGAATACCGTCTCCACGATGTGATGCGACTCGTTCTACATGATATTCATTTCCTAATGAATATATAAATTAATTGAATGAATGAATATGATATATATTACACTAATAACATTATGGAAATGAGGTATCTATAACCTAAATATAAGAATAAGAATTTATTCGACAAAACACGCATAATAACAAAAAGTTATAAACACCCGAATAACAAGTAGCAATGAAATATTACTACTAAGAAGCTAAGAAAATGACCATATATGATATCATAAAAATATGTATGATTCTGGAATAAGTAAATAAAATTATTTAAATCATTATACAGGAGGTTCAGACACTTACGAAGCAAAACGGACCTAAGGTAAGGAAAATATCACAATCTCATTTCTATCCGAGATTGTTTATACTTTGAAATTTACTGGGGTGTATTTTATCATCCACATCCATGTTTCCTCAATATGTAATATTATTTCCATCCAGATACAATTGTTTAAATGAAATTTTACCCTTTGGTGAGTTTTTAGTAAAAGATATTAAAGGAATCTTTTGTCGTTTTTCATACGAGGTACTTTTTGACTTTTCCGAAAAAAGTACGAAAAGAATGTTTTTTTAACATATACGGCATGAATGGATTTTTAAAACATTATTTCAAAGAACCTTCAATTACAAGTTTTCAAGTTTATTTTTAATCAACTTCTTTTAGTTTAGAATTGTATGACATGTTAAGAAAGGAAAAGTGTTTTTAAAGTAGAAAGGATATTTTCCTCAATAATGGAGTTCAAGTGTTTTATCAAAATTATTTTCCTTATAAGATAATAAAGTGTTCTGTTTCTATCCCTATTATTACATGGATTTTATTATGTTGTGATGGAAATATTTTTATGAATTTCTTTATCTTATATGAATTGTTTTATGATGTCATGTTGTTTAAGAATCCCATTTTTATTACATGGGTTATGAAATGATGTATGATTTATGATTTTGTGGCACACATAAGAATGATATCATTATGAGATGGGTGGGACCTATATCTCCCTCCAATGCATTGGGTAAAGATTTTATATCTCATGAGATAGACATGGCTGGAACGGTAGGTTATACCGGTTCAGTGAAACAGGACTGAAACGAGGAATGAACTCGGTTCAGAAATGAACTTTGTCCACTAAGATAGTCATGGAAATAAGTCTTGACTAACAAGAAATGATTCTCTATGATTATGTGTGTATGCCACAAAGTTTCATGTTTTAAGTTTTGATTATTGTGATTACATTTCACTGCCATGATTTATTCCATGTTATGAAATTATGATCTTTTTTGCAGGTTAAGATTTCCAAAAGTTATGCGCTTATGTATATGATGTGATTGATATTTCTTTTGTTTACCCTTACTGAGCATTTTAGCTCACCCTTTTGTATGTTTTCTTTCCCCAGGTCAGGAAGAAGGTTATTAAGTAGGATATTCCAAAAGAGACTATAGATATGATGAAATAAATGGGAGATAGTGTAGACGCTTTATGAACCAGTTGTTTATGTTTCCCAGTTTCTAAAGACACTATACCTATACGGTCCTTTCATGGTTTTGTTATATGTTGTAATAAGTATGATTCAATTTTGAAGTATTAATAATGTATGTAAAGTATGGGTCATTATAAGTTTCATGATGGATCTATTGTTTTCTAGGGAGAATAGGATACACCAATGGTTTAAAAAACCATTGGTATACAGTTAGGAAGAAGAGTGTATAGAAACTATTCTATATACAATTTGAATGCATCATATAACATGGTTCTTGAACCATTGGTATAAATATATCCCAATGGTTTCATTGAAACCATTGAAATAGAGACAACAGTATAAAGGTATTCTGGAAATGTATACAACATTCTTGAACCATTAATATATAGATATCCCAATGGTTTTATTGAATTAGAATAGAGAAAATAGTTTACAGGTATGTTGGACATGTATACAACAGTTCTTGAACCATTGGTATTCATATATACCAATAGTTTCATTGAAACTGTTAAAACAGAGTAAGTTGAGACAATTCTATTACAAAATTTTCTATAAGACCATTGGTATAGGGATATTATGACACCCAGTATTCCAAAGGTTCCTAGAACCATTGGTATATGTAAAATTTTCAGTAGTGGGAGGTTATAAGATCCCATTTTTTATAGGTATATATCTATTTGCGTTTTTCATTAAACTTATTTTGGGTGGTTTTTTCCATCATCACTAGAACATTGTGGTTATTTTTTCATCATGAGTGTCTGTGTGTTTGAATAAATACACACTTTGGATGCAAACAATCTTGAGAAAATGGTGAAGGATACATGCGTAGATAATTTATTGTGGAAAATGACTTAAGGTTTAGGAATGTATGTTTATTTGAATTAATGGAGTCTAGGTAAATGGGAAATGTGTTCCCATGGGTTCTTGGTATGTTGAGGAGGCTTAATGGGGGTTCAAGTTGTTTTTACAAGGAATATGGGCTGAAATACATCTGCAAAACATTTACACACTATGTAAATGGGTTACACATCATGTAATGTTCAGAAGAATTTTATATTCAGCCAAGGAGATGGATTTTGTTTCATCCTATCCCTCTAAAATAAATTACATAGTGTGTAACAATATTACATGCTGTGTAATTTCCTAAGAAGGTTTTTAAAACAATGATTTGTGATTGAATTATCATTCATTTTCTATGTAGAATTATACTCTCAACCCTAGGCAAAATTTGAAGACATTTTGGAGTGTATCTATTGATTTTGGATGTATTTATCATAGATTAGATCCTTGGTAATTGGTTTTAGTTAGGTTTAATCTTTTCTCCATTGGTTTTCTAGCTATTTCGACATAATCTCTTGATCATGGGCATTGTTGGTTTTAGTATTTATTGATTTTGATCTAGGATCCATCATATATTCATCCACACTATATTCATTATGTGAGGATTCCTTTAGAAGTGTAATTTTATCACCATTTATAGGTAGGGGTACAAAACTTAACCATATAGTTTTATAATTGTAATTTATCTGAAATATGGTAATTGTGTGGATATATCATGAACTAAATAAATTAAAATGAAGTATTGGATTTATTCCTCAGAGTCCCTTTGGATCCAATTAGTTATTGACCTGTCTTGTGGTTACCTTTCAAGTGAGAAAAAGGTATTTTATTGTCTTGTGTGTTATGTATTTAAATTTCAATGATTATTCTTACTGATTCATGATATCTACCACTTCACTTTACTCTTACTGAGTATTTGAGATCGCATTTATTTATTTTTGTTTCCTAGGTATCCATGAATTTTACTATGATTGATATACAAGGCTATGATAGTGGGAATAATTTTATCCTTAAAATAATTATGTTGTATTTTTTTTAAAATGTAATATGGGAATCATGTATGTATCTATTTTTACCAAGAATAAAAAATAATTCAATCATTCAGGATGCCATTCCTTGTATCATATGCTAATGTAATAAAGTAAGATACTAGCTCTGGGATACTGGGGTTGGAGTCACTATATGTATGAAATGTAGTAACCAAATAATAAAATATGTGTATAGAATTTTTCATTTCTAAAATTTTAATGAGTAATTTTTAGGAATTAATAAATAATTTTTAATTAAGATTATATACGATTAAAGGATTTCTTTTTCATAAAATTGTTTTTTCTGAGAAATGTATTTTTTATGAAAATAAATAAAGGTAATAAATATAAATTAATGGTTTTAATGAAATTTATAGATAATATATTTAATGAAATAAATAATAATTAATCTAATTATGGTTACTTGATTTGGAATGAGTATAAATTCATTTTAGAACAAATGAATATATTTTCATAAAAAATGGTTTTAATTGAAGTTTATACATAAATTTTACAATTAATCTAAAAAACTTGTAGAAATAATTTTAGAAAAATTATGAATAATTTTTAATATAATCATTTCAAAATAATCATAATATATATTATTTTTATTTTTCTTAAAAGAGTGATTTTTGGGTAAGTATCGAAAAATACCGATTTAGTAATTTTTTTTGCCTTTTAATAAAAATAAATTATGTGAATATTTTTGTCTTAGGTTTCTTTTAATTTAATTTTTTTTGTAATTTTATTAAATTTAACCCTAATACTTCTATATGGATAAATATTATTCTTTATTTTTGTATAAAATAGTTTTTATGCTTAAAACCAGTATTTTTCCAAAATTAAGTTTTGTTGGGTGTGAAAAAATTATATTAAATGTAATTTATTACATTTATTGAAATTATATATTGATAAATTAATTTTCTATTTTGAATTAGGGGTTAAAATTAATTATGAGGTCAATTTCATTTTTTAATTATGAATATTACACATCGTAAAATGTTTTCACCACTATAAAGGGTAAAACATGTTAATTAATGTTAAACCATAGTTATATGATCACAATATTTAATCCTAATTCTTATCGTATGAGATTATTTTAATCTTATCACATTATCATTAAAAATATTTTATTTTTTTTCTACGTTATTTGATTAAGACCTCAATATTATTTTATGTAAAGAATAATTAAAAAATGTTACTCACTTTCATTTAATATCTATAATATATTTTCATTGGGATAAAAAAGAAACCATGAATGGTTATAAAATTTATACATTAAAGAGAAATAAATTATTTATATGATATTAATTTATTTCTAATTTTTTTGATAGTGTAATTAATGTGAATGATTAAGTAATGTTGATGAAGCACTTGCACAAGAAGTTGAGAAATTCAGTAAATGTTTTTAAAAACACTACAAGATTTTTTTTGATGCATTTTGGTATTTCACAATTTAATAGGATAATTTTAAGGTATTATTGGTTTATAAAGTATTTAAATTCGAAATCCATTGTTATCTTGATACCTTTAATGTCAAGAAATGTGAATAGTCCTGAAAATGACTATAAATGATATTTAATGTTTTGAAATATTTTTAAAATAATTAGAAAATAATAAAAATACATTAATAAGAGAAGTGAATGGAAAATTTATATTATATCATCCGTGTTCTATGTATATTCAACTTGAAATTTTTAAAATTACATTCATGACCCTTAATGATTGAATATTTATTTAAATTCCATTGATTTATTCCTATTAAAGGGACTCACTTGAGACTTTTCAAAACATGACTATAGTTTGAAATTCTCAAAAAAAATATAAGCAAATTCATCTATAAATATAAATACCCATGTCTTATAAGTACTGGTATCACAAAAGGACCAATCCGATAAGGCTTAAGGTGTAAGCTAAAAGAGGTTTCCCAGAGAGGTGGTATAACTCTTAACCGAGTTCTTTCATGTTTATTTCCTCATCTACCTTCATCGAGTCTATCATATCCATTCTGATATATTAAAATAAATATATATAATAAGAATCAATATTATTATGTTCATGGGATAACCATTTTTAATCTCCTTTTCTATTCTATGAGAAAAGAAAACATCTTTCATGTGCATGTGTGTACTGACGCATCCATAGAGAAATGTATTTCATTTTTCATTACCTTCCCACATGGTTGGTTATAATTATGGATTTAATAAATATATAATATATTTATTACATAATTATGACTCTATAAATATTATACATTTCATACCTTCTTACCATTCCATTAGTTGGATATTGATAACTCTATTTGTGTATCCATGTGGAGTGCCACCTCATTGATGTGATATGATTCATTTATTATTTCCACCACTAACGGATGGTCATAAAATTTTATTCAATGTATAAGAATTATAACGTTTTCATGATAAATATTCTGAATTTTATAGAATAATGAATTCTTTTGACAATAGACAACGTACCAATGTTTCTTTTGTATTTTGAACATTATTTCCTCAAAAGTTTTCTAATTAACTTAATAATTTTAATAACAATATGTGACATCAAAAAAGATAAAATAAAAGTATTTTTTATAATGGGAAAAAATAATAATAATGGATCTTTAAGAATTTAATCTTTATTTTAGTTTTATTTAACATGAGTTAAAGAACTTTTGTGGTGAGTTTAAACTCTGCGAACAGGATTTTCATTAAGATCATGTTGTTTCCGAAGAAAATATGAAACACAAACAATTGATTATGGGGTGTTGAATATGGTTTCACAATTTTGGATGTTTGTTTCACCAATTTTATTTCCTATATAAACTACGACATATTTTATGGCCACAATTATTATGAGTTAATTTAGATCTACTTTCCAAAGACAGGCGACCTCTGGGGCTTGTCAAGAGATATCATCGAAAACTCATTGGTCAAGAGGATGGAAGGTAGAGATCCTCATGAAGGACCCCGGAACACCCTGAGAGGGTAGGGGTGAATCAGGGTGTTTACTTTTTCTTTTAAAGTTGTGGATCTTGTTCCCATGTTAGTAGGAACTTGTTATATATGTCAACCAACTAAAAGCAAAGAGAGGACACAAAAAAATTACTTGGTTCGCCCCAAAGGGCTATATCCAAGGAGAATACACCGATAGTGTATCAGTCGTACCTAATTCCACTATTCTTCACAAGTTGTGAATTACAAAGGATCAGGAATTGTTACTCTATCCCAGGATCAGTGCCTTTACAAATATTCATTGATAGCTCACTATGTCCTTCAGGTCACTCCTGTTGACTCCCCCTGGAACACTGCATTTGGTGAAGTCCCCGTCAGTTTATAGATGTGAAGGTATCTTTAATAGATTCTCATTGAAGTCTTTGCCTCTGTTTAGCATGAGACTCTGCTTGCATCGAAGTACAAAAATGATGCACTTGAACGCACTGAACCACTGAACCAGATAACCAGAACGTGCAAACAAGTTTCACTGAAAATTTTGTCCAACACCAACCCTTTGCACGCAAGACCTTACTATTACACATAATATTTCCTTTTCTCGTGGAAAAATATTTCGCGCAACAACACCCTTTTCGCGTAACTGAATCTTTTACACGCCACCTCAAATTTTACGCACAACTATTCCTTTTTCGCGCAGCCCGGAATTTTTTGTGCAACCTGGATTTTTTTTTTCACGCAGCTCAGAATATTCTGTGCAAGTCGGGATTTTTTGCGCAACTCGGATTTTTTCGTGCGGCTCAGAATTTTTTGTGCAAGCCCATTTATGCGAACATTTTACGTGCATCAGCACTTGGATTTTCTCTTAGTCATCAGCCGTATGAAATTAGGGGGGTCACCTTTTATTTATTGGCATCTCTGACCCTTGCATGAAAAACTCCCAGTGGCACGAAAAACCTCTCATTTGGCACATAATATTTCGTACAGGTACCATTTTTTGTGCATATCTCCAGATTTTTCACGCAGCCCATGCCTTTTCCATTTTTTGACATTCTGAATACGAAACACTATTTGCGCAAAAAAATCTCTCCACTATTTCATGCACCACTCTATTTTCACGCACAACTCAAATATTTCATGCACAACTCACCTTTTTCATGCACCACTTCTTTTTTGCGCGCACCTCCTTTTACCAACAATCCACATCTTCATTTCCGATTTTGAGGCCCAATAATTTGGAAAACACTAGGAAAAAGAACCATTTTTAATACTTTTGTCTACATGAACTGTATGATCACTTTACTGGCACACATTCTGAACTTCCACTGAGGATTGAAAACAAACACAATCCATACTCCAATTCATGAATAGAATTTCCATGGTTCCAACAATCTCCCCCTTTGGGTTTTTTGGAAATCACTAAATAAATGCAATAGATCACCATCTACATGCAAACCAAAAACGCAATAATCAACTAAGAAAAAACTCTAAGTCTACGTGAGAAATGACCAGTTTAGAAAACAATAGAGGAAGCTTGAATTGGGTTCTTGTGTTTTGGAATTCTCAATGATGCCCAAGTAAATCACTTACAGTGTCACAGAAGCATTTCATGTCCAATGTATTCCTTCTCATCCTATCACCAACACTGAATTCACATCGTGTCGCATAAGAATTACAAGTCCATAACATGCATGAATATATTCCATTCTCCCCCATTGAAAATAAACCCAAAGACCGATAATGTTTCATTGTTCAGCTCAAAACACACTCCCCCTGGATAGTGTCTCCCCCACAAACCTGTATCACATCCATAGACAGATTAAAAGAAGTTAACATAAATGGGGATAGGGGTATTGCGTAACCTCTTTATGCACTGGGAGGTGGCTGAACATTGAGCTTCAACTGATGCTTCTCAAACACATCCATTGACAGTGGCTTGGTCAGGATATCAGCCACTTGCTCATTAGTTCCCACATGATACATTCTAATCACACATTGCTCAACTTTTTCTTTGATAAAGTGATACCTAATTTAAATATATTTTTTACGAGAATGTTGAACATGATTCTTCATAAGATCAATGGCACTCTTGTTATCATAGTAAATTACCATTGGTTGCTTCACCTCATCACCAATATCTGTTAGTTGTTTCTTCATCCATAACAGTTGAGTGCATGCCTTTGTGGTGGAGATATACCCAGCTTCAGTAGTACTAAGAGAAGGACTTTCTTGTTTCTTTCTCAACCAGCCAACACATTTATTCCCAATATAGAATGCTCCACTACTTGTGGAATTTATGTCAACTATATCTCTATCCCAATCAGCATCAGAAAACGCTGATAATTCTCTATCCCTACCTGCAGCAAAGCATAACCCAAAGTTATGAGTACCTTGAATGTACCTCATGATTATTTTTACTACTGCCATATGCTACTCCTTTGGATTACTATGAAAATGGGCTGCTAGACATGTTGCAAAGACAATATCTGGCCGTGTCGCTGTTAGGTACAATAGGCTCCCAATTATCCTCCTGTAAGTGGTGAGATCTATAGAGGTCCCATCCTCAGGCTTTCCATGTTTGGTTCCAACTACAATCAGAGTTGAAATTAGTTTGGAGTCATTCATATTAAATTTATTCAGAAACTCTCTTGCAAAATTTTCTTGATAAACGAAAGTGTAATCTTTCTTTTGAGTCACCTGCAGCCCCAAGAAATATTTGAGCTCCCCAATCATAGACATTTTAAATTCTGATTTCATGTTATTGGAAAATTTATCCACTAATTTCTGCCTGGTACCACCAAATATAATGTCATCAACGTAGACTAGAACCATGAACTTATATTTTGGAGAATTCTTCACTTATAGATTGTGATCTACTCCTCCTCTTTGGAATTCCAATATCTTGAGATAAGACATTAGCCATAAATACTATACTCGTGGATCCCTCTTCAAACCATATAGAGCCTTATTTAGTTTGTAAACCTTTGTTTCATCAGTACAAAGAATAAAACCCACTGGTTGTTCAATGTTGACTTCTTCTTCGAGTACACCATTCAAGAATGCTATCTTGGCATCCATTTGATATACTTTATATCCTATTTGGAGTTCCATGGAAAGAAAAACCCGGATTGACTCCAGTCTAGCCACTGGAGAAAAGGTTTCTTCAACATCAACACCTTCAATCTGGAAGTATACTTTACATACCAGTAGTTACTTGTTTCTAATAAAACTTCCATGATCATCAAACTAGTTCTTGAAGATCAATTTTGTACCAATAACATTGTGAACATCAGGTCTTTGAACAAGATCCCATGTCTGATTCTTGTCAATCTGATCTAACTCTTCATTCATGGCTTTCAACCAAGATTCATCTTTTGTTGCTTCTTCAAATGAGGATGGCTCCACAACTGACATAAATGAAGATTTTGTGTTATTACTTATCCTCCTTGTTTGTGTGGGTGCACTCATGTCCACAATTATGTTCGATGGATCAATCTAAGCTCTTCGATTTATCCTGTTAGATTTATTTTCATTCATTCCAGCCAAGGTTTCCTTTTCAGATTCATCTTCTGAGTCCAAATACTGATATGACAACTGATTTTTTTATACACATTCCTCTATTTATGTATTTTTATTTTCTCCATGTTCACATTCTTCCTCACTTTCTATCACATCATCATATTAAATCCTTGAATAATTTGTGGTTTTCTCTTCAATGATCTTTACATCACTTCTTTCCACAATCCTTCCTAAACTCTTGTTGAAACCCTTATAGGCTTTGCTATTTATTAAGTATCAACGAAAAATTCCTTCATATTCATTGTCAGCATACTTAATTTGATTTCATTCTTTATTCATGATAAAGAATTTAATTCAAAAAGCACAAAAATATTTCAAAGAGGGATTCCTTCCATGCCACAATTAATATGGTGTCTTGATCTCACCCATATAAAGTCATGTTCGATTTTGAATATACACTGCAGCTTGAACGACCTCTTTCCAGTAATGTCATGGAATATGACTGTCAATCAGCGTAGTTTGTGCCATGTTGTTCACCTGTCGATTCCTGCGTTCAACAACTCCATTTTTTTTGTGGAGTTCTCAATACTGCTACCTCATGTTGTATACCGTGTTTCTCTAGATAGTTTACAAATTCAATGGACGTGTATTACCCTCCATTGTCAGATCGAAACACTTTGTTTACTAATCTAGTATAATTCTCAGCAATTTGACGATATGTTTTCATATAATCAAGTACTTTTCGTTTCCTATGTATAACCATTAAACATGCCATTCTACTGTAATCATCTCTGAAAAGGACAAAGTACCTTTCTCTATGAGTTCCAACAACATTTATCGGCCCACATATGTCTATATGAATGAGATTAAAAAGATGAAATTCCCTTTTCAACTTTGGCTGATATGAACTGCAAGACAACTTTCCATGAATGCAAGCATCACAAGACTTTTCACGTTCACGCTTTAGTTTGGGAATGTCTATGAAAATCTTTAGTTTTGATATTTTCTAAATGTCTTTTTGATTTATGTGGCCAAGTCTCTAATTCCCCAAGTTGTTTTATTCTTCAACAGTCATATAATAGATGTTTTCTTTACTATCAACCTGATACATGTTGTCTTCTATTCTATATCCTTTCATAAATGAATTTCATGTCTTTCCCTTTATAGATCATCCTTTTTGATTGAAAGTGACAATAAGTCCTGAGTCACAAAGTTGACTCACACTTAGAATATTATGACACATACCATCCACATAAAGAACTTTAGTTTTCTTTTGTTCTCCATTAGCTAGCTCAGTACTTCAACAACCTTTTATCTTCAATGCACCATCATTACCGAACCACACCTTTCCATCGACCTTTTTATTGATATTCGTTAATAGGTATGGATTACCTGTCATATGAGATGAATAACCGCTATCTAGAATCCATGTGCTGTTTCTTTTTGTAGCTTTTAGGGCCACCTCTGCAAGTTTGGATTTCTCAATTATCTTATTTTATTTCCATGAGACATTGGAATGAGTGTAGAACACTTATGGACTTTGAATTCTCTCATCCGAGTACATGGGTTTTTCACAGTTGAAGTCTTCTTCTAGAGGAGTAAACTTGTTTGTAAGAGAAACACTATATTGTTCACGAGCTTTGAATTGTCAAAAACTCTGATATGATGTGTCCATGTCCCTTCTATGTCTCCAATCAATGGCCTTATGACCAAATTTATAACAATGATAACAATATCTATAGAAATTTATTCTTCAACTCCATTAGATCCAATTTTTTCTCTCTCCAATAGCTCAGAATCTGAGAATCTTCCAATCTGAATTTTCTCCCTTGATTATTTTGGAATTGAATCTCTCTCATTTTTACTCCTAAGAGTAACAAATTCTTCCTCAAGATGCTCAGAAATCTTTTACTTTTCCTCTAGTATGGAGGTGAGGTAATTGATGAACTTTTACTACTCTTCAATTATCAGCTTCAGATCCATTACATCATCATTTCATTCAAGTATTTTAGACTGTAAATTCACAAAATCTTCCAGGAATTCAATTTCAGCTTCAAGTTGATCAACATATTCAGTTGATTCTTCTACAATTGATTTCCACTTATTGCATCTCTTATATTTAATCTTAAGATTACTAACAACATCCTTAAGTTGCAACTCGGGATTGGAAGTAGTTGTCAACTGATTTTCACCACCAGTATCTTCTGATTTTTCAATAGTGGCCATCATGGAAGCATGGTTTCCAGTTTTAAATTCTGCTTCTTCTTCATCACAGAATTCATCATCATCATCTTCCACTTCACATACAAAACTTTTCTTTGGTACATTCTTTCTACATTTGAAGACTCCCTTTTTGAAAAACCTTTTCTGAGGCTCGTCAATGTTTTTAGCATCACTATTTTCATCATTGATCTTTCTTAAGCACTGAGAGGCAATGTGACCAACTTTTCCACAACGAAAGCAAGCTAGAGGTAAATTCCCTTTGAATTTCCCCTTTCCCTTCTGGAACTTCTTTGAAATGAGAGAAAGAATTTCTTTTTCCTCATCATCTTTACCACTAGTATCTTTTTAGATTTTTAGTTTCTCAATGGATTTAAACCTCATTTCCTTACTCACTCGAGTCGTAGCATCTTATGGTTTGAATCACATTTCATATGCTTTCAGGCTGCTCAGTAGATCATCTAGAGAAAGCTTGGAAAGATCTATTTCCTCAAGGGTTGACATCTTTGCATTGTACATGGGTGGATGTCTTATCAATATTTTCTTCACAATGTCAACATATTTTATTTCTTCTCATAGGCCCTGAATTTCTCAAACCACTTTATTAATTCGATTTAAGAAGGATTGTACATTCTCATCAGGATGCATCTTTAGATAATCGAACCTATTGTGCAAGACTTGTAGTTTTTCCTCCTTCACTTTTCTATCTCCTTCATAAATATTATCAAATTTATCCCACATGGACTTTTCTATGGTGCAACTCATCAGTTTTAGATAGATCTGATCAGAAAGGGCTACAGTGAGAGCATTCTGTGCTTAACATTTGCATCAAGAATTTTTCTATCTACATCAGTCATAACAAGCCCTGTTGGATCTGTAAAATGGATACCTTGCACAGTGGAAAAAAGGACTTCCATTTCAAGTGATCTTAGATGGGATCACATTCTATTCTTCTAAATATGAAAATTACTTCCATAAAATAGGGGGACTCCCCTAACATTGGCTGAATTTTCCATGGCGGTGTGAGATAGGTCAAACAACATCAACCTCCCTCTGATACCACTAGAAGAACCCCATAACACCCTGAGAGGGGAGGGGTGAATCAGGGTGTCAACTTTTTATTTTAAAGTTGTGGATCTTATTCCCACGTTAGCAGGAACGTGTTATATTTATCAACAAACTAAAAGAAACGAGTGGACATAACACTTTTACTTGGTTCACCGAAAAGGGCTACGTCTAAGGAGCATATTCTGATAGTGTTTCAGTCGTACCTAATTACACTATTCTTCAAAAGTTTTGGATTACAAAGGTTCCAGAATAGTCACTCTGTCATAGGCCCACTGCCTTTACAAATGTTCATCGATAGCTTACTATGTCCCTCAGGTCACTCCCGTTGACTCCCCCTGGCTCACTACCTTTAGTGATGTCCCAGTCAGTTTATAGATGTGAAGGTATCTTCAATAGATTCGCATTGAAGTCTTTGCCTCTTCTTATCACGATACTATACTTTCATCGATGTTAGGAAATGATGCACTTGAACGCCCTAAACCACTGAACTGGATAACAAGAACGTGCAAACAGGTTTCACTTACAATTGCCCATAACACCAACCCTTTGCGCGCAAGACCTTACTATTGTGAGAAATATTTTATTTTCACGCGGAAAAATATTTCACACAACAACACCATTTTAGCGCAACTGAATATTTTACACACCGCCTCTATTTTTACCTGCAACTCTGCTTTTTTCAGGCAGCCCGGAATTTTTCGCGCAATCCAGATTTTTTTTCATAGCTCAAAATTTTCTGCGCAAGCCGGATTATTTCGGGCAACCCAAATTTTTTCACGCAACTCAGAATTTCTTGTGCAAGACCCTTTATGTGAACCTTTTACATGCATCACCACTTGGATACTCTCTTAGTCATCCGCCATACGAAATGAGGGGGGTCACCTCTTATTTATAGGCGTCTCTGTCCCCCGCGCACAAAACCCCCTGTGGCGCCAAAAACCTCTCATATGGCACGTAATATTTCGCACATGTAATGTTTTTTGTGCACATCTTCTGATTTTTCGTGCAGCCCATGCCTTTTCCATTTTTTGATGTTCTGATTCCAAAACACTATTTGCGTGCAAACCCCACTCAACTATTTTGCGCACCACTCTATTTTTTGCGCAAAACTGAAATATTTCACACACAACCCACCTTTTTCATGCACCACTTCCTCTTTTCATGCACCTCATTTCACCAACAATCCATGTCTTCATTTTCTTGATTTTGAGGCCCAAAAATTTGGCAAACACTGGGAAACGTTTCCACCTTCAATACTGTTGTCTGTTTGAACTGTATGACCACTTTACTGGCACACATTCTGAACATCCACTGAGGATTGACAACAAACACAAACCATACTCCAATTCATGCATAGAATAGCCTTGGTTCCAACACCTCGAACCTTTTTGAGGGGTATTATTTCCTAATCCCTAAATTTATTATAGATCTAAGATATATTAATGAATACTTCCCATATCACAATTCCACACTGGTTACTAAAGTGCCATAGATCTGATTGAGGCCACGTGTTTGATAGAAATGTCAATATGTATGAGAGTTTCCCAGCCTTCCTATTATGAATTAATGATTGTTTGTTTAATTAAAAATAGCTAGGACCTTTGGAATTTATTATGTTATAGGGAGGATGTTTTTTTGAATTTTGGATTGATCGTTGAAGAGGATTCCTACACACCCTTTGAAAACATGAATCAAAACACACGTAGTTCGAAGGAATGTAATGGTATTACTCCCCATTAGAAGGTCTAGTATGGAAGAACATTTTTCATGGTGATGGGATGGTCATCATAGATCTCTAAAACCATGTGATTCATGCTCGATATGAGAAAAAAATACATTGTAAGATGTGTTACATTACATGAGATCTTACCATTAGATTTGAAAGGTGGGTTTACACATCAAGGTTACTCGAGGAAGATTCATGTGTCATAAAAGGGGATACAAGAAGAAATAAGGTGGTGCTCATGAATGGACAACCCTAAGATACCCGACCTAGTAGGAGGGTTTGGTGATATTATGTTTTGGGGCTTACACATTAGAGTGATCCCATATTTTTGGAACCATGATAAGAATCTCAGCTGATGGAGAATAAGGTTTGATTTGGGAATACACCTATGAGGATCCCTATATTTATTTAACTATGAGGAGTATGTTGAATCATGAATATTAAGGTTCTTTTGGGGATTACACCTTGGAGGATTCTAAGGTTTCTAGAACCATGAGAAGAATCACGACTCATGAAGATTAAGGTTTTGTTGGATGCTTAATCTATGAAGGATTACAATGTTTCTAGAACTATGATAAACATGTTCAATCAGGGAGATTAAGGTTTGGTTGGGAAATACACCTTGGAGGATGACCATATTTTTTGAACCAGGAGTTGTATATTGACTCATGAAGATAAATTTTTGGTTAGGGAATCTACATATGATAATGCCCATATTTTTAGAACCATGAGAAGAATATCAACTCATAGTGATTTAGAGGTTGGGTTGGGGATTACACATAGGGGGATGCCCATATTTCTGGAACCATGAGGAGTATCTCAACTCATGGTGAATTTTTGTAATCATGAGGAGTATCATGAGTAAATTGAAATTTATGGTTTAGTTAGGGATTACAGCTATTAGGCTGGACATATTTATGGAATCATAAGGAGTATCTATACTCATGGTGGTTTATGATAATCTTGAGGAGTATCAAAAGTAAGGGATACATGTGGGATACGAGTTTAGATTATTTTTTTCTCAAATGAAAACATCACCAACTTGACCTGAATAGTTCATGGTGTGAGAGTCAATTTTTCATAGGGGTTAGTGAAGGTAGGGAAGGGATCGGAGTGGAGTACCGAGAATTCATCATGACAGTGATCTATTATGGGGGTGTGAGGGAGTAGTCTCCATGGTATGGAATAGAGACAATGAAGGGTTATGAGCTTTGGTGAATAGGGCATGTAGCATAGTATTTTATTCATAGGGTTGGATGCATAGGTAAATTCACATAGGCACTCCAGAAAATAATTCCTCATAGGTTTGGCTGCATAGGAGAATTCACATTTTCATTCCACATAGGTTCTCTACCAAGTGTTTCCTTAAAGGGTTTATCGTATTATACTGGACGCATAGAAAATTCCACATAGGACTTCGATAAGTGATTTCTTCTCTATGTGGGAGGGTATGAAAATTAAATTAATACTAAAAATGAATAAGAATTCACATTGTATCTATAATTATTTATGATGTGATTTTCTTGTACTTGGATTTTTTAGAGAGGGACTCCATGAGATTACATTAAAAATGACCTCCCCAGTGTGAAAATCAGGAATTTTATTTGATTATTTATGGGATAGTGAATGTAGTTCAAGACCAATAGATCTATCTTTATATATTCACTTATTCTCTCTATCCCTAGTACCGAAGTGGGAGTTGATATTTTTAGATTGCAGTGAATAAGCTATTTCCAAAAACAGTCATCCACATTGGAAAAACTACATAGTAACAGGTGGATACATATCATTTTGTTTCACTGTGCGATAAGATTAAATTAACTACCTTAGACTATAAATGATAATTAAATTCCATCGAAGTAAGGTGAGGATCCACAAACTAATGGAATCAAAAAATGATGAAATATGAAAACATATTAGATTTTTAAATTAATTGGGTCCATGAAATGGTGGATTCTACAAACTAATTTCATCCTTGAACTGATGGATTCTATGAACTGTTGAAATCCACGAACTGATGGAATCCATGAAAGGATTGCATCCAAGTACTGAGGGATCTTCAACCTGATGGAAATTGTGAACAGATGTCATCCAAAAACGAATTTCATCTACAAACTAATAGAATTATAAAACTAATGGAATCTGCAAACTAATAGAAGTACTATGCAGTCAGAGTAAAACACTATGTGTGATTTTAATATTCTTCACTTTTTATTCAGGATAAAATAGACCCAAAACTAAAACAATCACAAAGTTTGATCTCTAAGTCTGTTTTGGATCCACGAGTAGTCAAAGAAAAACCTTAAAAGGGAACTAGTCCACTCTTCTATAGTGTATGAACCATAGTTATACATTTTAACAAATATTTAGGACTAGGTAAAAGTTTATATTAGTATCCAATTCTCTTAGTATGATAAGTCTTTCGACACATGGAAACCCAGTATTCTTCTTCTTTCAACATAGAGACACATTTTTACTCTAACATGAAATGCATTTTTTAAGTGATTATAATATTATGGGTTAAGTGAGAAATTTTATGGAATGAGTTTTTCAATTAAAACACTAGTGTAAAATTTTTTATAGTTTTTTTGGATTTTTCTAGTGTATGAAAGGAAAATGATTAATGTATCATGGAAAGAATGCACCAAACCTATTGAAATTGGGGTCCTTGGAGTAAAATATATCAATATCTTCAATGATGCTATTATTAGTAACCTCAAATGGAAATGTAAAATATTAATTATTCTTATGTAATATTTTATCAAGAAGGTTGAAAATAAGACTATTAGATGGGTGTCCATACTACCTTGCATCATTGGGTTTTAATTCATTCATATATTCATTCAATGATATCATAAAAAATAATAAATGGATTGTTATAAGGAAATACAACCTCAATTTTTGGAATAACATTTTTCTTGATATTACCAAAAAACGCAACACAATTATTCCCCCAAACAGATTTCAGATGGCCATAAATAAACTTATAAAACATTACAAAAGGATTGATTTTGTTCCATTACAAGCTGTGTTTGAGAATATAAATTATACACTCATAGAGATTGATATATTGGTATGGAATCCTAAAAATAATGGGAATTTTAATGATAAGGACCATTACATAAATTAAATTGAGAGATCCACTGTGCTACCATCATTGTTGTCTAAATTTAATGTGAATTTCATATAACCCTCATGATTTTTATTCTATAGAGGATCTAGAAAAATAGGTTTCCAACACATGATCAATTAAACAGGGTAGGACAACTCATAGTTTCAGCCTATAAATAATTCTTAAAAAACGAATAAAGTGTACATAACCTTTTCATTGGCCTTGGATTTTCATATGAACTATATAAATATACAAGAAACTTATTTGGATTAGACAGAAATGAAAACACATAATAGGAGGAGATGATGGTGATATCTGAAAAGCTAGATAGAGTGATAAAGGTTAATAAATTCCTCTAATAATAGTATCCAAAACATTTTATTCTATATAGAGGGAATGAAATGAAAGGATGTTTCAAAATCAAGCACCCTCTATTCCCGTTGGAATATTTACCATGCATAGAGTGGTTTATGCTGCTTAAAAGGTGAAGTTGGGAGCGATAGATAATAGTATTAAGGTTTTATAAGAAACCCCCCTAATTTTTATTTTCTTTTAAGACATTGTATAACATGATTTATGAAAATATTTTTTATGTGAATTTTATTTCTTGAGTAAGTAAACTATTATTTTATTATCATTATTAATTATATAAAAAGAAAATTTTACATGCGCTTTCTTCATTTTAAATATTTTTCTAACAGTTTTATTTCAATTTATATCACTTATTGGGATTGATCTACTCAACCCATATTTTAATTTTTTTTAACAGTTCATTAGGATTATTATGAACTATATAAAAGTTAATATCTCTACAACAGAGATTCATCAGAAAGTAAATGGACATATTTTGAATGAATCATAGGTCTAAATTTAAGAGTATTGTTTCTATTAAAAAAATGGATATTGAGAGGAAGAGACCATTTTTAAGGGTTTTATCTATATTTTTTTAATTATACAAAATAATAAACCATAAGGATCACATAAAAGTATGAAAATTCAATCATTAATATTAAACTCATAAATATGGGTTGTTAAAGGTATTATATGTTACTTTAGGAATCCTATAAAGGGTTTTCATAACATTAGAGACTATGATATTATTTTAGAATAAGTTATAAATATTATATAATCTCAATGGTTATTATAATATAGATAATTATAGTCATTTTTGAATCAATCGATGGAGTTGAATTGAAGTTGATAAGGATAAGGATATATTACTGTTTATCATCATCAAAAGGTTGATTATTATGATTTTATTTACTAAAAAAACTTTTTTTTCTCAATAATTTTACCAAAATAGTAATAATAAATCAACATTTTCAGTGAAGGACATTGTTGTTATTATCTTAACAAGAAGCTGAACAAGATAATATTTTGAGTGAGAAATCTTATGGTTATCCCTAACCCGAAGAGTAGATTCATGATTAATAATATAAAATTAGACTAGTTACCTAATATACCAGATAAAATAAAAATTATGTTTCATGGATGTTCAGGTGATAAAGATCATAAATGTAAAAAAATTTAACTTCCTACACAACAAGAATTTGTGGATAAGTACCTAGAGAATAATCTCAATGAAAAATTTTATAGTTTCAAATGTGGGTAGTATAGTAATTATGTAAATCAATGTATAAAGTTAGAATATCATGAAGAAGAAAAAAAGATAATATCAATAGAAAACAATCATGGTTATATGATAATGGTGAATAAAAATCAAATAATATATAAAAATTTAGGGTTATTTTTACAGATTTATTTGTGTATAAAGTAAAAAAAATGATTCGATTGTAATTGATAAATCCTAGGACATGATTAATATTTTTGATTTTAGGATTCAATTATTGAGTAATAAGATAAAAAATCATGGTTAAATTTTTATAAATAAATATTTAGCTTTCTATATGTGGGGTTTCATGTGTTATGATGCAATGGTGTTTTATTTAAGATTGAAGGGCTTTAAGGATGATAAAAAGTTTAAAGGAATTGATAATCCTATGATGTTTTATTTTACATGAGATATTTAATAAGGTTTAATATATGTTTGAGGTGAATGTTAACATTACATTTAATACATATATGAGGGTGAATTATTTTATATTTCTTGTACAAATGTTGAAAATTATTGATAATATTTAGTGTTAATATTATATATTATGTTAAGGTAATTATGGTAAATTTTTACATTGATATTTTACATTTTAAGAACTTAAGTTTTATCATATAGATAATAACTAGATAGAAAACTGATTTTTTGTATAAATTATTAATGATATTTTGGAATAATTTGACTATATTAGGAACATTATATGATTAAATAAAATTAAAATATTTTTTTGCTAAGATGAGAATTTATTTGATAAATAATAATTTAGTTATATTTTAGAGTCAAATATGATTTAATTGAAGATTTATGTGGATTTGGGTTGTTTATGGAAAATATTAGTATATTTGGGAGATTATATGATTTGGGAATATACATTAATTTTATGTTAATTCATGAGTGATTGATGTTGTTTTGAGGTTAATAATTTTATAAGAACATGTAATCAAATATTTCAAATCAATAGATTATTTTAGTATTGTATATTTTAAAGACTATATAGGTTAGTTTTTTTATGCAGTGATTTATGTTCATCTTTGGGTATTATAATCGATTCTATTGAGATTATTGTATTATTTATTCATTTGGATGTTATCTTAACATCTACTAACAATTTTTGGTTTTTGTTAATGTCTAAATACAATCTAAATAACTTTTTATCCTGTTGTGTATCTTGTGATCAGTTAGAAATTTATTTTAGTGCATCAAACATGACAAATTCATCTTGAATATTCAATCCACTGAGTAAGTGATGATAAAGCAATGAAAAATTATCAAAGTATAAATTAATTATGAACATATAATTATGAATTTGAAATAAATCAATGATAAATAGTTTCATAAAATCTCTATCTTTATGGGAAAGTATCTCAAATTTACTTTGTCTTATATTGAATTTGACACTAAATTATCAAGGTATGATTTTAAAAACTCATTAGAAATCATGAGACTTGTATATGTACATGAATTTATGAAATAATTTGATTCCCAGTATTGATGTAGAAATTAATGTTCATGGTAAAATCTACATATGATTTTATTAATATATTAGGAAATATTTATCTTGATAGAATCAAAGTTCAATCACGTAAACTCAATTTATTTATGTTGGGGATATTATAAAACCCGAAAATTTTAGATTAAAAAAAATATTTTCTATGATTGGATGTACCTCATGTAAAACCAAGCATAGAAAAAATTGTGATATATTGTTAACATAATACTATTCAAAAAAGTCCATTATAACCTAAATGTTGGATTTACAAGTATGAATGAAAGTAAGTGAATTATGAAATATGTAAAATTTTTCTTTAAATCAAATGTATCAACTAAAGCATATGAATTTGAACTCAATTTTAAATTAGATCATATATAATAAATAGAGATATTTTTTAGAAAAAATCATTTATATGCTCAATGTATTATTATCAAAATAAATTATGTTAATCACTTTAGATGATTGACCATAATGAAATGTATAGAACAAATATTTATTAAAATAAATTTATATTCATCTAATTATGTTTACTTTATAAATATTGTGTATAAATTCATTTCATATACCACTAATATATTTTCTTTTAAATGAAAATTATTACATTTGGTGCATAGATATTTTAATTATATTTTCAAATTCTTGAAATTACACTTCATAGAATGGTAAATGATTTTAAAATTAAAATTTCAAAAAAATACTTTGATATAATTTCAGTATTTGTTTTTAAAATGAATGATTTTTTTGTTGAATAGTGAAAATTACACATTTTAAAAAAATTCAATTATTTTATTTTAATATAAGATATTTTAGTGTTCCTTTTGGTTTAATATTTTTTTTTTCATTTTTAATAAGTTGAATTTTATTTAAAATAATTAAATTATTTCTATATTATTCATTATTATACATGATTGTGAAATAAATTTCAAATGACATTGATTTTATCTTATAAAAGGGGCTCACATTAACCTTTTCAAAAAACAAATAAAATTTAGTTTTATATAAAACATATAATAAAATAACTATATAAACTTATATCTCTATGTCCTAGTGGTAATGGTATCAAAAAAGATCCAATCATTGAAGGCTTAGGTTTAAGCCAAATCGGGTTTTCAAAAAAGTTTTGTAACTCTTAACTTGGCACTTTTATGTTTATTTCTTATTCTACATCCCTAAAACCTATCATAAATATTATGATATAATAAATTTATTATCATAAATATATGTTAATTTTATTACATTAATGTTAAAACCCTATACTATCTGCTTTTCTGTCATATGAGAAATGAAAATATCGCTCCTATGTACGTGTAGACTGCCAGCTTGAAGAAATGATGTATTTCTTATTTCATCAAATCACCACATGGATGGTTATTATGATAAATTTAATAAATTCATATATTATTAATTACATAGTTATTATTATCTGATGAAAATATATTACTTACCTTCAGACCCTTCCATCATTTGGATAATTATAACATCGTTCATGCATATGTGTGGACCACCACTTCCTTGAAGTGTTGCTATTAATTTTACACTTTCTCCTTTTAATAATGGTTATAATATTTAATTTTATGTATAAAAATGTTAATTATTTCATGATTAATATAATGTATATATTTAAATGAAGACCCCTTTTGACCATGGTCAACCATGTTTTGGGATTATTGACCAAGCATCCTGAAAACATATGGCATTAACTTAACCGATTGAGTAAATATTTTATAAATGGTGATAAATAAAATAAAAGAAAATTTGATAATGTAATAAACCTTATAATAGTTTATAAAAAAGTAAAAATTTATTAAACATTTATTATATTGTAGTCAAAGAAGTTATATTATGAGTCGGACTCGATGTAATAGATTTTCATTAAAATATTATTTAAAATGTTTTACAATTTTCTTTCCAACTCATTTTATTCAATAACTAGATTATATAATTTTTTCAGCATTTTATTCTTACACAAAAATGGTTTTCGAAAATAATTCATTAGAATTCACTTATAATGGTTTAATAAGGCATTTTTAAATGATTTCTATACTACTTATTTTTATAAAAATGTATAAAAGGATTAATTTTTTAATGTATGTGAAATTTGTGAAGTTTATCCATCAATATTCCTCAAATTTCTTTTATGGTATTTTAAAATAATTGGTTATTTCCTGTTATTTTGAGAGTTTTTGGTTTTATGTGTTTTTAATATAAAGAAAAAATTTCCCCCTATATTTACATGAAACTCGAAATGCTTTATATAAATTTGTTAAACATAATAATTTTTGATATGTTATGCTGGAAATGTAAGACTTTATGTATTTTATGTATGTTATGTTCCTTAAATATTGTTCATAATGACAAGTGTTCCATATATAGTTTTAAAATGCATATGGTATTGATTTGTTTTGTTTATAAGAATTATGTAAGAATTAACCAAGTATAGTTTTTAATTTGTAATAGTTCTTTTAATAGTAATTGTAAGAGCGATATGATGATTAAATCCCAATGAACCTACATGAATTTTCTATGATTTAGTATGAGTTGTCATTCATGTATTTTGATTTTATAAGTCATGCTAATGATCTTATGTTTAATGGAATTATTATTCCCTCTCTATGGGTGAAGAGTATATTCTTCAAGAAAATGTTTTAATTGGTACTGATGTTTTTCAATAATCCCTCATGATTGTGATTTTTTACATTAGTATTACTTATGAAATATTATATTAAAATATATAAGAATTTATGTTTATTACACGAGAAGTAAATTATTTTTTTGATCACAAGATTAATTATATAAAGGGAAATTTTTATAAGGGATTTTGTGATTTTTATATTGGAATAACATGTTTTTTTTCATTTTGAACCCATTTATAATTTTTTTATTCTCATCCTAGATTTTAAAAAAATTTAACTGGTATTAAAGATAAGAAGTAAGTATTTCAATATCTATCTTTCCACTATAATGAATTATCATAAAAAAAGAAAACTTTTTTTGAATGAAACTACATTTTAAATTTAAGATTCTATGTTTTAAAAGAAAAATATATTGATTGGAAGTGTATATATAATTTGGTAAGGGTTTGAAATATACGTTTTTTATATTATCTAAAACTCAAAATATTAAATATCATGAGAATGAAATAAAATTAAATTCTTGCTATTATAATTATATATATTGTTTGTTAAAGGTAGATTCTCATATAGGTAATATAGACTTTTGATGATGATGTGTGGGAGTTTCTACTATTAAATTCACATTTATAGAGATATGATACTATTATTACTATAGTTGATAACTCTAGAGTAGAAACCAACTCGATGTTTGTTGAAATTAGGGATCTGATTCTCAATAAAAAATTAGAGATTTGTAATTGATGAAAAATCTAGTATTTATCATAATTCTCATAGATGGGGATGGTCACCCCATCATAAGCATGTGTTTCAGAAGAATCTATCTGGAGAAAAGAAATTAGAGATGATTCGATCCATATTTGGTGGTTTTTGTCAAACCCGATTGAAGTGTGGGAAGAAAGGAAACAAAAATAATTACTATGAGAGTTTCAATGAGAACATAAGAAAAGAATCAAACTATAATAGTTGAAATTATATTGTAAAATCAAAATGACTCAGAAACAACTTAGTGAGTATGAAAACTCTAGTAGATGATTAGGTTATAAACTCTATATAATCCATTCACTCAACCTGTGATTAAAGATTCATAGCCAACTATATGTTATTAAATTTTTGGGAATCCCACTTTGTTGATAGAGAGGTCCTTGATGTTATTAAAAAATTATTGGCAAACATTAAAATAAAGAATGAATTATTTTGAATGCTATTATATGTTCTCCATATTTCTAGTTTATGGAAAACCCTTATTTCTATTGGAAAATTAGATGATTTTGGATAGAAAATGATATTGTCAAATGGGTGTTGGAATGTTAATCAATGATCCATGGTGGTATTAAATATAGTAAATAATGACAATATTTAATTAGCTAAAATTTTATACTAAAAGGAAATGGTAATAGTTTAACATACAATGATCTAGAAGTATGGAACTACAAGTTTACAAACCTTAGTGAGAAGATAAAAAATATTTTTAAAGATAAAAACATAGTGAAATATTATTACCTGAAAATTATAAATCATTAAAATTTAGTATAGAGAAAAATTAAAATAGTGCCTTTGATCTTTCATTGTCACAATCCCATGGACATAAAATTTGAGTCTGTACAATGAGATATTTTGGGACATACCATTTTTTTATCCTATAGTGGTTGAATTTGATTTCATACTTTAATTTATGATGTTATAAGAAATGTGTATATTTAATTCTTAAATCCTTAGTATGATGTATTTCAGGTGTGTATTCAATGGAATGATATAGTGGAAAGGGAGTTCAATTGGAGTTTAACGTGTATCTTATTAAGAAATTGTGTAGATTGCAATAGACACCTCCTTTGGAACTTATTCTATAAGGAAGGTATAATAAATGAAAATTTAATTACCATAAATCAATAGTATAAAGGAGTGAATGAAATAATGAACTTGAATATGATGGATAAATCTATGAGTATATGGTTTCACTTGTAATTTCCTAAGGTTTTTTGGGAAGATATACTCAACATATAATATTATTGGAAGAATTGAATCCCATTATTAATGGTTGGGTAAGAAAATATGTAGGATTTTTCATCTTTAAAAAAAATTATGTTCACCCTTTAAGAGTCATTGGTAGTTTACAATATATATTTTTAAATTATATGGATATAAAAAAACTTCAATCAAAATATAAAATGTGTTTTTTGGATCTATGGACATGAAAATATTTTTTATCATTTATTAGATGGTGAATGTATCATGTTGTTTTTGATGAAAATTTTTTATGGAAGGAATAGAACTTTTTTGAAAAAATATTAAAGTCAAATTAAAAAATTAACTCTATGTAAGTATGAATTTTTTACTATGAGATCAACTATAAAGTTTTAGGTAAACTAAATATATAGTTGTAGAATTAGATATATAGCCCCTGGACTTTTTGGGACAAAAATTTAAGGTATTGTAAGGAAGAGAGGATCCAATAAATTCAGTGAATCTTATTTTTTTATAATTTCAAATAGAATATATAGAGTAGTATAATGGATTAGGGATTATATGAATTTCTAAATTCTAAAAGATGTAGTGGACACAAAAATAAAGAAGAAATGTCTTCACATAGTGACTCTAAGTAGTGGGAGTCATCCATAAATGAGGATATGAATTCATTAAATTTGAATAGAACATGGGAGATGGATTAACATCATGAGGGTAAATATGTACTTTAATATAAGTGGGTTTATTATATTACAAAATTGGATGATGATAATATAAGAGGTAAAGAAGGGTAGGTAGTGAATGTGTTTCAATAAAAGGATGTAGTAGATTATTCAAAAATCATTTCATCGATGGTTAAAAATTATACCATATATAAATTTATAATTATTATTGTATTGTAAGATCTATATCTGGAGTAATGTTTTTCAATATAACTTTCCATTATTTTGAGTTTGAGGAGGAAATCTATAAAAAAAATTGATAGGTTTATTAGAATAAGGGAACCATAATTTTTTAATAGTGGGGAAAATATTTTATGTCTTAAAGTAAGTGCCATGATAATGGGATTAGATATTTGATTCATTTTTTTTAAAAAAATATTTATGTTGGTACATTTTGGATCAATGTTTTCATTAGAAGAATGGTAAGATGAGACATTCATCATAGTACTTTTATATGTGGAAGACATATTGATAACTTGATTGGATGCTCATAAAATCTTAATGTTACAAATTTGATTTTATAAAATACTTAAAATGGTCGAACTTATATAATAATGGATTATTTTGGGGATGAATATTGGAAGGATAATAATTTATTCAAATGTTTTATATCACAGAAAGATTATATTGGGAATATCATTGAATGGTTTTAGATAGATAGTTGAAGTAAAATATCTAATCATATTTCTTATCAAATTAAATATTTTAATTCATCAAAACTTCAAATAGATGTTAATATAAATTACATATAGAAAGTACCATATTAATTAATGGTAAACATTTTGAAATATGGAAATAGTTTTCCTATTTCATGAAATTTCCCATTTAGTTGTATCTGTGAGTTGGTACATGGAGAATCTAAGAAATTTTTAATGAGGGGTTATGAATAAGATTCATTGGTATTTGAGGGGATAATAAAATAGTTCTCTATGAAATATAATTTATGTTATATTACATGGATTTTTAGACACTAATTTTCTTCTGTGATAGTTATATAAAGTGAATCACTACCATATTTTTGTTAAATTTTAGAGGAATTAATTTCAAAAGGAAATCAAAGACCAACATGATTATTAATAAATGTTTTAGTTGAATAATAGTATATAGAAAAAATATAATATAGGAAATAAATTGTGCATTTGAAGGAATCACTAAAAGTGATTCGAAGGTGTCAGGAGGGGGAGGTAATTTACTATGATAGCCAATGTGTTATACACTTTTCTAAAAATACCGATTTCCATGATCAAACCAAGAATATCAACCAGAAGTTTAATTTCATAAAAACATTACATGATTAAATAGATATATATCTATTAAAGATAACATGAATCACAAATCATAAAAATACATTTCCCGTGGTGGAACTTCTGGAAATCCAATGGTAAAATCAATCCTCAATGGGACATAGGTGAATAAAATAATAGAAGAAGGAAAATAATTTTACATTCTAAGGGCTGGAGAGTTTCCAATGGTACCTAGAATAAAATTAAAATGGGTTATTACTTATTGGTGAATCCCATTTTTATTTATCAAAATTTGATCCATTATAATTTTTTTTTCATTAGAATTTTGTGCATCATATGATAGATTATATGTGAGGTACAAAAAATTAAAATAAAAAATCTCCAACAATATTTGATCCATTAGAAGTGTGTATATATCAATGTTTCTATATTAAAGAACTATATGAAGGTATATTTATAAATTCTAAAGTGTTAAAGAGTTTGTAATAAAGCTCTTTTTGAAATTCTGTATGATCTAGTTTTCTTGGGAGTATGTTTTTCTTGTTTAACTCATTTGAACATAGTTTATAAGTGTATTGGGAATTAGTGAAAAGTGTGATTCAAATAAGTATTTATTAGAGATATGAGATGTTCTTGAGGAATACTTATGTTCCATAATCTATTCATATAACATGTAAAAATTATATTATAATAAATTATATAAGTGGTCTCTTTCCCCCATGCATGTTGGATATACTCTAAATCACATTAAACTCTAAGTCTGTCTCCATTTTTTATTTCATGTTCTACCATAGAATATATTTTCAGTTATTTTTATTTTTTCTAGCATACCTTTTTATGTGAATTTGACTTTGGTTGGTTAGTAGGGTACTTCTTCTAACTATGTTTGATACACTTAGTAAAGTGGAAATAATTTTTTAGAGATAGGTTTTCCACTTTATAGTACCTACTTTATGCAATATTCTGGCAGACTGACATCCCAGAATATGGTGGTTTTATCCAAATCAAGAATAAATTTACATTTATTTATACAAATAGTACCAATGGTTTCATTTTCTATGTTTAATTTAATCCATGAGGTCCATGTAGGGGTCCAACTAATGTACTTAAGTTGGATTAGTCTCTTTGGGATTCTAGTAACCCTGATTAACCATGTAAAGAAAATATCTTCAATTCAGTTGTTCTTACCTCCAACTTGAAGGCATGTTGGTAATATTAATATTATTTATGATTATGATAATAATTTTAAGATTATAATTTTATATTTTTTCAAACCTATATAAATTTCATGAATTCCAATTTTCAAAAATGATTGATGCAATAACAAAATATAGTAAAATTTTAGGCTAATTACTAAGCTTCAGTCTAATTAAGTGGTAAATAGAATCAATAATGTCACTATGAACCTTATGTTTGAGTGTAATAATTAAAATAAGTGAATTTATATAGACATGGTATAGTTAGAACAAATTAATATATTTTAACAACATTAATCACAATTATAACCCATAACATTTATTGAAGTAACCTTGATTCCCACATCATTAAATATATAATATTTGGGTAATCCATTATTCTAAAAATTCTAAATTAATAACTTTATTATATAGGTAAAATAATAAATTCTTAAGAGGTATATATTTTAGGAGGGTTTTTAGAAGTGATATATAAAAACCTACAATATATCCTATAGTTCATGATATCCAAACGTGCAAGGAAACAAAAGACCAAGTCAGTATTCAAATAATTATAGTTCTGGAAATTCTACATCACATTAGAATGTTTAAAAGTCCCCATATTAAGAGTCAACACCGCCTCAATTCGAGGCGCGGTGTGGCTGCCACTACTCAAAGTGTCTACCTTTTATTTCAAAAGGACGTCATTTTAATTGAATAACATCAACTGGCATACGTAAAACCGACCAAACACATTCAGATTGTGTCGATACTTTATCACAACGATCCATGGGTCATATGAGACGTTTAAAAGTAAAACCCATCCTAATCAGAGGCACGGTGTGGCC
Organism: Viscum album; assembly: GCA_963277665.1. Taxonomy (NCBI): domain Eukaryota; kingdom Viridiplantae; phylum Streptophyta; class Magnoliopsida; order Santalales; family Viscaceae; genus Viscum; species Viscum album. The sequence continues at coordinate 80,322,665 of OY728145.1, forward strand.
AGAATCACTCTATTTGGCTCTCTTTTGTTTAAAATGGACAACATTTTAAGTACATACGAAAAACCGACCAAAAGCATTAGGTTTCCATTGAAACTTTAGGAGAACAATTCATGGGTCATTTGTGACATGTAAGAATCAACCCCGCCTCAATCTAAGATGCGGTGTGGCCGGCACCACTCAAAGTGTCGGCCTTTTGTTTCAAAAGGATTTCATTTTAATTGAAAAACATCAACTGGCATTTGGAAAACCAACCAAACGCATTCGGATTGTGTCAAAACTTTAGCACAACGATCCATGGGTCATATGTGACGTGTACGAGTCAACCCCACCTAAATTTGAGGCGTGGTGTGAGCATCACCACTCAAAGTGTTTGTCTTTTGTTTCAAAAGGACGTCATTTTAATTGAAAAACATCAACTGGAATACGGAAAACTGACCAAACACATTCGGATTGTGTCGATACTTTAGAACAACAATCCATGGGTCATATGTGACGTGTACGAGTCAACCCCTCCCCAATCCGAGGCACGATGTGTCCGCCATCACTCAAAGTGTCTTCCTTTTGTTTCAAAAAGACATCATTTTAATTGAAAAACATCAACTGGCATACGGAAAACCGACCAAACGCATTCGGATTGTGTCGATACTTTAGCACAACTATCCATGGGTCATATGTGACGTGTATGAGTAAAGCCCGCCTTAATCCGAGGCGCGGTGTGGCCGCCACCACTCAAAGTGTCTGTCTTTTGTTTCAAAAGGACATCATTTTAAGTGAAAAATATCAACTGGCATACAGAAAATAACCAAAAGCATTTGTATTGTGTCGATACTTTAGAAAAACGATACATGGGTCATATGTGATGTGTACGGGTCAACCCTGCCTTAATATGAGGCACGGTGTGGCCGAAATCACTCTAAATGGCTCTCTTATGTTTAAAATGGACAACATTTTAAGTGCATATGGAAAAAAGACCAAACACATTCAGTTTCAATTTAAAATTTAGGAGAACGATCCATGGGAAATATGTGACGTGTATGAGTCAACCCCGCCTCAATACGAGGTGTGGTGTGGCCAGCACCACTCAAAGTGGCTGCGTTTTGTTTCAAAAAGACGTCATTTTAATTGAAAAACATCAACTGGCATAGGGAAAACTGACCAGACAAATTCATATTGTGTCGATAATTTAGAACAACAATCCATGGGTCATATGTAACGTGTAAGAGTCAACCTTGCCTCAATCTGAGGTGCAGAGTGGATGCCACTACTCAAAGTGTCTATCTTTTGTTTCAAAGGACATCATTTTATGTGAAAAACATCAACTGGTATAGGAAAAACCGACCAAACGCATTTGGATTGTGTGGATACTTTAGAACAACGATCCATGGGTCCTATGTGACGTGTACGAGTCAACCCCGCCTTAATCGAAGGCACGGTGTGGCCAGAATCACTCTAAGTGGCTCTATTTTGTTTAAAATGGACAACATTTTAAGTACATACGGAAAACCAACCAAAAACATTCTGTTTCCATTGAAACTTTAGGAGAACGATTCATGGGTCATATGTGACGTGTACGAATCAACCCCGCCTCAATGTGAGAGGCAGTGTGGCCGACACCACACAAACTTTCTGCCTTTTGTTTCAAAAGGACGTCATTTTAATTGAAAAACATCAACTGGCATATAGAAAACCGACCAAACACATTCAGATTTTGTCAATTCTTTAGAAAAACTATCCATGGGTCATATGTGATGTGTAAAAGTCAACCCTGCCTCAATATGAGGTGTGGTGTGGCTTCCACCACTCAAAGTGTCTGCCTTTTCTTTCAGAAGGATGTCATTTTAATTGAAAAACATCAACTGGCATACGGAAAACAGACCAAATGCATTCGGATTTTGTCGATACTTTAGAACTACAATTCATGGATCACATGTGATGTGTAAGAGTCAACCCCTCTTCAGTCCGAGGCGCAGTGTGTCCGCCACCACTCAAAGTGTCTATCTTTTGTTTCAAAAGGATGTCATTTTAAGTGAAAAATATCAACTGGCATACAGAAAAGAGACCAAACACATTTAGATTGTGTCGATACTTTATAAAAATGAGCCATGGGTCATATGGGACGTGTAAGAGTCAACCCCTCCTAAATCCGAGGCATAGTGTGGCTGGAATCACTCTATGTGGATCCCTTTTGATTAAAATGGACAACATTTTATGTACATACGGAAAACCAACCAAACACATTCGATTTCCGTTGAATGTTTAGGAGAACGATTCATGGGTCATATGTGATGTGTACAAATCAACCCCGCCTCAATATGACACACAGTGTGGATAGAAACACTCAAATTGTCTGCCTTTTGTTTTAAAAGGTGGTCATTTTAATTGAAAAACATCAACTGGCATACGGAAAACTAACCAAACACATTCAGATCTTGTCGATACATTAGAAAAATGATCCATGGGTAATATGTGACGTGTACGAGTCAACCCCACCTCAATCCGAGGCGTGGTGTGGCCGCCACCACTCAAAGTGTCTGTCTTTTGTTTCAAAAGGATGTCATTTTAAGTGAAAAACATCAACTAGCATACGGAAAACTGACCAAACGCATTCGGATTATGTCGATACTTTAGCACAATGATCCATGGGTCATATGTGACGTGCACGAGTCAACTCCGCCTTAACTGAAGGCACGGTGTGGCCATAAATCACTATAAGTGGCTCTCTTTTGTTTAAAATGGACAACATTTTAAGTACATATGGAAAACCGACCAAACGCATACGGTTTCTTTTGAAACATTAGGATAAAGATTCATGGGTCATATGTGACGTGTACGAATCAACCCCGCATCAATCTGAGACGCGGTGTGGCCGACACCACTCAAAGTGTCTGCCTTTTGTTTTAAAAGGGCGTCATTTTAATTGAAAAACCTCAACTGGCATACGGAAAACCGACCAAATGCATCCGGATTGTGTCGATACTTTAGAAAAACTATTCATGGGTCATATGTGATGTGTACTAGTCATCCCCGCCTCAATCAGAGATGCAGTGTGGCCTCCACCACTCAAAGTGTCTGTCTTTTGTTTCAAAAGGAAGTCATTTTAAGTGAAAACATCAACTAACATACGGAAAACTGACGAAACGCGTTCGAATTGTTTCAATACTTTAGCACAATGATCCATGGGTCATATGTGATGTGTACGAGTCAACCCAGCCTTAATCGGAGGTACGGTGTGATCAGAATCACTCTAAGTGTCTCTCTTTTGTTTAAAATGAACAACATTTTAAGTACATACGGAAAACCGACCAAACACATTCTGATTGTGTCGATACTTTAGAACAATGATCCATGGGTCATATGTGATGTGTATGAGTCAACCCTGCCTCAATCCGAGGCGTGATGTGGCTGCCACCACTCAAATTGTATGTCTTTTGTTTCAAAAGGACATCATTTTAAATGAAAAACATCAACTGGCATACGGAAAACCAACCAAATGCATTCAGATTGTGTCGATACTTTAGAAAAATGATCCATGGGTCATATGTGATGTGTACGAGTCAACCCCGCCTCAATATGAGGCTCGGTGTGGCCGGTAGCACTCTAGGTGTATGTATTTTGTTTAAAATAGGTATCATTTCAGGTAAAAAGTTATGGTATACAAAAAACCAATCAAATTATGAATTGACTTCTGGATTCCATATATAATTGTCATCTAAATTTTAAATTGAATTCTAAATGAATTATGTATGTTTATAATTACATTATGAATTCTAATTTAATTATGGAAGTGTATAGTTCCAACATTATATGTCAAATGTGTATGAATTTGTTCTCTATATGTATGTGTTAGTTGGTTATTGCAGGGACAATAATTGTATATGTATGTGTTAGTTTATTGTAGGTACAATAATTGGATTGAAAATGAGAGGGAACCCACAAAATGAGACCTGGTGGGAAAATTTAAGTACTGCTGGGCAAATTGCAGAGCTACTGTGCAATTTGCTCAGCATAGTCTATGCCAATGGTTTGAAACCGTTGGCATAGAATCTCTAGGTTCTATTTTACCAACGGTTCCATGAACCGTTGGTATCAAACATTTCCCAACGGTTTAGAAACTGTTGGGAAAGAGGAGACCTTGGGTTTTTCCCAACGGTTTGGCATAACCGTTGGGATAGGGTAATTTTTATCCACCCTATCCCAACGGTTTACAACTATTGGGAAAAGCTTTCCCAACGGTTTGGCAGAACCATTGGGATAGGGTAATTTTTCTCCACCCTATCCCAGAGGTTCACTGTAAACCTCTAGGAAATGCTTTCCCAATGGCTTACTTCTCTATGATTTGCAGAACCGTTGGTATAACATATACCAACGGTTTTGAAGCCTTTCCCAATGGTTCTAAACCGTTGGGAAATGCTTTATTTTCATTAGTGTTTTCTCACAATGATGAATTGGATCTTCAAGTTGGTCATGAAGTACTAATTAAGTATAAATTGGATTTCCTCCTGGATTAGAGTGTAGGAATTATTCTAGAAATTGGAATAATGTTTTAGGATTATTTTCATTAAGTGGTATACTATTTCCAATAATGTTGTACCTAAAGAGTTCCCTATCTTATCAAATGAGTGAGAGATCTGATTTATGATTGAGTTGGTTACAAAATATGATCTTATTTCTATCTCAATTTACAGAATATAACTAGAATAGATTAATTAGTTGAATGTTATGTTTCATGAATTGCAATCCATGATGATTTATATGGCCTAGTAATTCTTTATTGGGTTCACCCATTCTTTTCACCATGAATACTAAAGTGAAATTTCACTTTTCTATATATTATTTATGGTTAAACCAGATGAAGGTCAAGAGCTGGTATCAACATCCAAGCATCGATGATATCTTCTATCATCTAATTTATTTCAGGATCTTCTCTAAGATTGACTTGAGGTCATGGTACCATTAGTTTAGGGTGAGATCATCTCACATACCAAAAAATCCTTCAATGAGTAGTAATGGATTGTATGAGTTAGTGGTGATGATGTTTGGTCTAATAAATGTACTAGTGGTATTAATGGATTTGATAAATTATATCTTACATCCAATGGTAGATATATTTGTGTTAGTTTTATTCAATGATATATTAGTTTAATTTCATTCTACAGATGATCATTCTTGTCATCTTAATACCAGCTTCAGTACAATGAGAGATAATCCACTTTATTTAAATACATGTAAATGATTCTTATGGATTGATAGAGTGAACTTCATAGCTAACATCATCTCAGACGATAGAGTGGAAGGGGAACCAGATAGGGTTTAATCTATAATATCATGTGACCAACCCAATAATGTATTTTAGATTCATAATTTTTTGGGTTTGTCAATATATTATCATAGCTTCTTTTAGGACTTCTCAGAACTGGTAGAAATAATGTATAGGATGAAAAATATTGAGTTGATGTTTTTTTGGATAGATGCTTCTAAGATTGATTTTTAGATGGTGAAGAGTAGGGTGACATCAGAGTTTATCGTGATCTTTCCCATTATAGTTAATGTGTATATAATGTATTATAATGAATTAGTAATTATACATGGATAATATCAAATATAGTAGGATAGAGTTTTTTCTTATTGAAAAAATATATGAGACCACATGAGATGAATTATCCTACCAATGATCTAGAGTTTGATAAGTTGTTACATTCCTTATGATTCTATACACACTATCTTTTGGGTGAGAGTTTTTTTGTATACACAAACCACAATGTACTCAAGTATATCTTTTATCTATATAAGTTAAAACTTTGATAGAGGAGGTGGTTTGAGTATTTGTAGTATTAAACATTAATGAAACTTATAAATTATGAAATGGAAACAACATTTCTTATTCATTGAGAAAGAAATTAGAGGTAGAGAAATAATGAGAGTTATGAAATTAGTGGCATCAGATTAACCACATACTGTACATGAATTTAGATGTTTGAGAGTCCCAAAGATGAGTTTCTCTAACATCATCATGTTTTATACCTATTATATTGGACTAGATCAAGATAGTGAATTTATCTAATCTATAGGTCTATGATATTGGTGATATATTATATAATGTGGATCCACAATCATGCTGGACTTTTTCAAAATGTTGAGTTCTTATTTTCTTTGGAAATGTATCGGTTCCTATAATTGTACATGAGAAGATGATGGGGGGGGGGTTCTGATTCTATATGGTTGGTATTTCCTAAAATATAAAATATTTATGATTAAATCAATAGGTATTACATGTGTCTATAGATAAAAAAAGAGATATCATGATTAATGGAAAAATGTTTCACCTATAAGTAGGTGAAGTCCATGAATCAGTGGAATACGAGGTTGTTATATCCTTTACACATTTCAAAAAAATGTGGGATGATGACACTATATATTTTGTTATATTATATCCTATGAAACTTATTAATAATTATGAAGCATGTATGATTGTTGGATGACTTATGATGGAATCCCACTTCTTTCCTCTTAGGGACACCTTTACTGTTGATAATATAAGGATTCTTTGTACATATATAATAGTTATATTGCATATTATTCCAAGGAGTATCATTTTTAATTGATATATTCATTTCAGAAATACATTTTGGATGGGTATTTAGAAAGATCAATGATCATAGGTTATTTTCAGTACTTCATATCACCCTCAGATTGATGATCAATCTGAAAAGATGATTCAAAAAATGAGGATATGTTGTGAGCCTATTTTTTTAAATTTAAGGTTCTTAGAAGAATCATCAAGAACTCATAGTGTTTATTTATAATAAAAACTTACATGCATTGATCCAAATGGATATTTGAGATGATTTTTATAAAATACCACTCTATTATCCTTATTACTATTTAGAGGAAGGCGGGTCATTGCTTCATTGACCTAGTAAAATATAAGATGTGATTGAGTAGGTCTAGTTGAGCATAACATTATTGGTGACCATTTAGAGGTGATAAAAATTGTATGATGACATTCTGATAAGAAATACAGAGTTTGGGTGTGGTCGTTATTTTTTCCACCAGGTTTTTTCTAGGATGGGACAACATCACATTAGAAAATTGGAGAATCTTGCACAAAGTTTTTAAAGGTCATTTTTTATATTTGAAAGGGTTCATCTAATGGAATAATACTTTTCCCTTTGATAGTGATACAATTTCATTCATGATATGTTTCACATGTCAAAACATCAGAGATATCATGTCGACCCTTTTCATGTGATAGATGTTGATGACATTTAATGAGAGATTGATGAATCCTTTGTGAAGTATATGATTCATATCATTGATATTCATGAGAGGAAACTATGGGGGAAGACCATATATATAGAGGGAGTGTTGTGGAATAAAAATAATTAGTAATATTATACCCTGGTGTGGTAATCTGATATGTAGACTTGGTATTTAGAATAGTTCATCTATACCCACTGAGATAGTTGGAGAAGCTTGGGGACAAGAAGGTATATGGTGGAGAGATGGTATTATGCTAAGATTTTCAAATATATCCTTCTTTATATTTTATTAAAAAACCATTTAGTAAGTTTAATTTCATTTGAAACTTGTTAATTGATCTTGATATGGTAGGATTAAGAGTTTCCAAGGTGAATCAAGAGGGGTTTTTGTTTCAAGATACAAAGTGAATTTACACTGCAAATTTTCTGTTTATTATTATGATTTATTGGGATGGATAACCCTGTAAAACAAAGTCAAGTTTTGAATCCATGATTTATGTTGCAAAATGTATTTTTGATGTAAATTTTGTTTTTAATTAGTTTTTAATTCCAATAAATATGGTTTTGTTTAATATATGGGAATAAATTGATTTATGATGTGTGACTTGTATTTAAACATTAAATATGTCTTGCTAATTATTCTTAAAATCTATTTTTTTTAGTGCTAATAAAAAATAAACGTAGTTAACCACAACCATTACACGGTTGAACTCCAATAATCCTCTTTTATCTTTATGATATTTCTCTTCAGATCATTAGCATACGATGTATAATTTCGAAGGTTACCCTTTTAATTCTCTTCCTCATTTATGATTTGTTGGTTTTACCTCAAATTGAATCCTTTTTAAAAGTATTATTTACAATGTTAAGGTAAGGAATTTAGGATATTACTACTTCCATAGACATTGGGTAATTACTGTAATCTACTCAAATATTTTGGTGGTGGCCCAGAACAGATACACATTTTTATGTTCAATTATAAAAGTAAGTGAAATATGTTCAATCATGCCAAAAATACGGTGTACTCAACCTATATAATTGGATTTTTTTCTTTTTTTTATGGGTTTAACATGTGTAGATATACCCTTATATCCTATTTGGTCCATTGGAAGTGAGATCAATACTTGATGCCACCAGATTGGTGTGTCAAACTTATAAACTGACTATGTCTTGGTTAAATTGAACATATATCACAAAGGTGATGTGGAAATAGGGTGTTTATTGGTGTAATATTATGAAATGAAATAACATATGAAATTGGAATGATTAATTGATATGTTATTATATAATATAATATTGGTTAATTGGTATACAAACAACCATGGGGGCTTAAATGAAAAATCAAATGTGTTCTGATATAATTATGATGATAATTGTGATCATGAATTTATGAATTTTAAATTTATAAATAAATTTTAATTGAATGAATTGTCTGTAATGGCTTGTGATGAAATTTGATTTGATTACTTTTTTTTCATAATGAAATTCTAATATAAACTATTTATTCCTAGTTGTGAGAAAATTATTATATAAAGGGATTCTGTCGGATTATGCTAAAATTATTATATAAAGGGTTGGAAACTAGTTATTCTAAAATTCCTATATAAAGGGATCTTCCATGTTCTCATGTGTTGGTTATCCTATTCTTATTTTGTGTACTATTGCTTAGGAGGCTTGTGGATGTGGTGGTTATGGTTTGATGATAATCTCAGTGATATCTAATGTAGCGCCAAATAAGGCTAGGGATGACCTTGGGTGTCAACCTAGATTATGAAGTTTAGTAGGTTTATTTCATATGAAGTATTAATTTATTAAATTAATTCCATTGTTAATCAATTTATTTCATGTATTATATTCTCATACTGGATTTGTTTACACATAGTGTTGTCAACCTATTTATTGGTGCTCACACCCTAGATGTGCCACTATTTGGTTCCAGGAATGGTTTTTTTGTTTCATGTTAAGACAAGGGAAGGGTAAAATGTTGTTTTTTTCTTCTTGTATGACATGGAATTTACAGATCAGAAAAATATAGTGATTGTTACCGGGGATTTTGGAGACTTTATCATTTCAATTTTTTTCATAGATATTTTTAAATTCCATTTAGTTACACTAAGGATTTCATTACATGATTCTATTTTAAATGGATTATTTTATTTTTCCTTTATCTAGTTATGGATGTTCGATTTAGTATATATATAATATCTTATATTTTCATTACTCTGTTATTATTTTTGTTGATATTGTTACTATGTATATAAGGGTATAGTCTCCCTATAGTGTTCATCAGACCATTCCATATATTCAATTACCTCTAGTATATGGGGAGGTGTGCCTAATGTCACATATCCAACCAAGATCAAGAACGTGTGGGATTACTAGGTCAAGGAAATTAAATTTTTCAAGGAAAAATCATTGTATTGGTTGGTATACAACAATTACCCAACTTACATATCCACCTTTTCCCTCAGGAGACCTATAATTTCATCTTGGTGCTACCTTTAACTGGGCCCCACATATAACATTCAAGTACAACATGATCATAATATATTGAATTATCATTATAATTCTTTCTAAAAAATTATTATAAATTAAAATTAATCCAAATTAAAATAAGAAAATGAAATACTTCCCCATTTAATGAAATGACCACATAACTACCTTCTTCCATCAACTAAAAATCTATATAGAAATTTTATATGGTTGAAACATTAAAAAACAATTATATATGATATTGAATTCATACATGTTATTTAAAATGTGGACATGAAGGTGAAAAATAATATCTAATTAATAATCTTGGGTGATAGAGATCATTTTCCCAAAAAACATAATGATCCCAAAATATGTTATAAAATATAAATAAATTAAGGAAGATACAAGTAAATAAATTCATTATGAATTATTATTTTTTGTATTAAAAGTAGTCCATATGAAAAGAAAATACAAGAGAAACATTTAAACTAAATTAATTGTATTTTTTTAAAATTGGTGTCATTGTTTCCGATGATTTTGCCGGGGTGCGCATCCGTCATTCAAGGAGGAGGACGCGATGATTGTTGCCCCACATTCCTGCTTTCTAAAGGTGGGTGGCATACAACACTTATTCAGGGACCTTTTCTCCTTGATCAAAATGGGATGATGGGATGTCGGTTCCTCCTTCTGTGGATTCCTCCTTGGGACTCGTTACCTAGTCCGGGTCTCCATCATAGATTTGAGTCATGGTTCATGAATCTCATTCCCGGTGCCATATTCTTTTGGACATCGGTTAATTAAACTACTTCTATTAGGAAATTCCATAGGGTCTTGACAAGGTAGCAACCTTCGTCGGATTAGATGACAACATCAGGAATTTAGAGGCATCTTTGGATGCGTTGACATTGGGGAACCTATATTCTTCCTCATAAGAAGGAGTATCAAGGGTGCAGAACCCGAGGCATCCCAAATCAAGTGCGGGGAATTAAATTCCATAGGCAAGTCTTTAAGGTTTTCCCTAGCTTCCCATGTACAACATAGGTTATACCACCAGTTTAATGTCGGGAAGATACAGTTACACCAAAGGTGTGTCTTCCGAGGTTTTCTTTAGGAATATAATGTTTAACACGAGGTATTCCATGAGTTTAACGTCTTGCGGAGATGGAATGAGAGTGAACATAACACCCCATGGAGGCAGATCAGATTCGTACATCCCAAGGAGGGAGTGCCTAGAAGGCTTACCAGATGGATGGATCAGAAAGACCAATGAGGATAGATTCGAGGTGGTGTGTCCAATATAGGGAAGATATCAAACTGTGAAGGATGATCTGGACACCATTGATGGGGGATCAGAAAGAGTGTACCCCCGAGCATGGAAAACCGGATGGATTGGTCATAATTCCCAATGAGAGTAGACCCTGGGTGGTTTGTTTCATAGAGGGGAGATTTCAAACCATTAATGATGATATGGACACCACTGAGGGAGGACCAGGAAGAGTGCACCCCATAATGGGGGACACCAAGGTTTACCATTGGCTGGGATTGAACCACCTGGATTTTTTCTTACATACCCATGTAGGTGATAGGGATCAAAAACCAGGTAGTTCAAAGGGTGTGATAAATCTCCATGTGCGCATAGGAAAATGACCTGAATACATTCTAGGGATTATGCATGTATAGAGACCCATCACAAGAGGGATGATCTTGGGTGCATGGTTATGGATAGTGTGGGGATTATGCATGGTTAGCTGCTAGAGGTAATGACGTGAACCCAGCAGGATGTGGAGGCCCATGTATTAATCATGATGGCTTATGGAGAGTTGATTGAATTGGTGGGAGAATTAGATGGAACTGTCGTGAGGACGACAGTGATGTTGGGATTGAGCCTTGAAGAGACTTCCTACGTATCCCCTTGGTAAGGAATCAAAGTCCACATAGTTCTTTGAGGGCATGGAATTGGGGTGTTCATAGAGGAAAACAACCCTTATGATATATTAAGGCTTATGCATGGTTAGTAGGCTAGGTTGGAATGACGGTCGAAGGGCGGACTAGAGATGTGGGTCCCAACAAAGGGGAATACAATAGATTACTATTAGTTGGGGATAGAAAGTTTCCCAATTTCCACTAAAGAGCAGAAAAGGTGGATTGGGATTACGTAAAGAAGCTGCCCATGTGACTCTATAGAGCTTAAATTAGTGGATGGAACTTATGCATGGAAGCTGCCTAGGTGCCGGTAAGAAGCGAAAATAGTGGATGGGGCTTACGCCTGGAATCTGCCCGAGTGCAGCTACGGAGCGTAAAGGGTGGATGGGGCTTATGCATGGAAGCTTCCTGAGTGCTTCTAAGGAGCGACAACGGTGGATGGGGCTTACGCATGGAAGCTTCTCGTGATGTCTTCATCATGTCTGGCCATGAGGTCATCCCAACTCACTGGTGGGTTGAGGTATATAATTGGGGTCAACAACTATGTGAAAGTGCACTAGCAGGGTAACACCAAGGGAGTTGTAATCTGTCCGAAAAATGGGAGAGGAAAAGTGTGAATCACATGCCCGACATTTGGAATGCGGTGAGGGTGGAGTGACGATGGAGGATAACTATTGACTGTGTGCAAAACAAAGAATCCATATTGACTTAGCCTAAAATGGGGACTAACAGACGAGGGTCTATTGTTGACCATGTCCAAAACAAAGGGTCTAACCTAATGTGTCATCCAAATTCATCTGTGGAATTGGACCAGAATGGTAGGTGAGCCGAGGCGGAATGGGAATAGCTTGTTAGGGGGTCCCTTCAAAATGAAAGATGATAAATATTTGAATGAAGGATACACATAACATGAGGTGGAGTCATGGAATGTTTGAACAGATTCCAATTCTCACGAAATTATGCCACTATAATCATGGCATGAGGTATATTATTCTTTTCACATAATCCATCTATTAGTTGGAATGATATGCATACTATTATTGAATGATATGGCATGCTACAGTTTATAGTCATTTAGAGAGGACTATTGTCATCCTATTCTTGGCGCATAAGACGTATCTTGTTTAGAGCAAGAGGTATCTTATGTTTGTTTTTTAGGGTGAACTACAATTTATATTCATGTAGAGAGGACTATTGAAATCCTATAATTTTCACATAATGCATCTCTTGTTTGGAGAAAGAGGCATCTGATATTTGTTATATAGAGTGTACTATAGTTTATAGTCATGTAGAGAGGAGTGTTGGCATCTTATGTTTGGAGCATAAGGAATCTCTTGTTTGGAGAAAGAGAGATCCTATGTTTGGCACATATGGTGTACTACAGTTTATAGTCATGTAGATAGGACTATTGAAATCTCATGCTGGGAACATAAGGCATCTATTGATTGGAGAAAAAGGAATCCTATGTTTGGAACATAGGGTGTACTACAGTTTATAGTCACACAGATAGGACTACTGGTATCTTATTCTTGGAGTATAAGGTATCTCCAGATTGGGGAAAGAGGAATCCTATGTTTGGAACATAGGGTGTACTATAGTTTAGAGTCATGTAGATAGGACTATTGGAATCTCATTCTTGGAGCATAAGGAATCTATTGATTGGAAAAAGAGGCATCCTTTATTTGGAATATAGGGTGTACTACAGTTTATAGTCGTTTAGATAGGACTATTGGAATCTCACTCTTGGACCATAAAGAACACTACTTTAAATGAAAGGTATAACAACTATTGAAAACCATTGTTATAGGTTGTAAAATCATAGCCAAGTAAGCCATGACAATAGACATATACCAATGGTTTCAAAGAAACTATTGGTATATGTGAATAAATATACACTATACCAATGGTTTTATTTAAACTGTTGGTATAAAGGTGAGATATCCCAACAGTTATGAACCGTTGGTATAAACATTATGTAGACTTTTACCAATGGTTCCTAAAAACCATTGGTAAATGTCTCAAGTATTCACACCGCTACCAACAGTTAATAATCGTTGGTAAAAGGTTTTTACCAACACTCCTCTTAGAACCATTGGTGAAAAGTCCATATAGAACCTATACCAATGGTTTAAAACTGTTGGCATAGGCCTAGCTGTGCAATTCACAGAGAAGCTTGCTGCTTTATGTGCTGCTATGTGAATTGTAAAGTAATAAATAAAGAGTCACAAAATAAGGATACATAATACAATAATCAATTATGAATACAATACATTAAAAACTAAATACATAATTATATGTGATACAAAATTAATAATACATTCAAAATTTCATTTTGTATAACACAAACACCATTGAGTTCAGAAATTAGAATCTAATTAACCAAAATATGGAAATGAATAAATGAATTCAACCAAACACAAATATAATGTCTCGTGGTTTGGGGCAGGTGTCTTTTAACTTAGTGATGATGATAATGGGTGTGTATCAATGAGCTTTTGTGACTTAGGGAATATAGTCATCCTTGGCATATTAAATGTCATGTGTTTTATAATAGGGGTAGGAGTTCCTCACCTGAGAAGTGGATTGTGTGAGGCTGGACCATGGATCGTTATGGTAAATTATAAACACAATCCAAATACGTTTGGTCGGTTTTTCATATGCCAGTTGTTTTTACTTAAAATGATGTCCATTTTAAACAGAAGAGAGATAGTTAGAGTGATACCACCCACACCATGCCTCAGATTGGGGTGGGGTTGACTCGTACAAATCACATATGACCCATGGATTGATGTTCTAAAGTATCAACAAAACTTGAATGCGTTTGGTTGGATTTCCGTATGCCAGTTATTGTTTTCACTTAAAATGTTGTCCATTTCAAATAAAAGTGAGACACTTTGAGTGGTACCGGCCTCACCGGGGCACATATTGAGGTTTCGTTGACTCATGCACATCATAAATGACCCATGGATCATTGGGATAAAGTATCAACACAATCCGAATACGTTTGGTCTATTTTCTGTATGTCATTTGTTTTTACATACAACAGTTTCCATTTTAAACAAAAGAGAGACACTTAGAGTGATACGGGACACACCGTGCCTTAGATTGAGGTGGGTTTGACTCGTACCCGTCCCAAATGACCCATGGATCGTTTTCCTAATGTATCAACACAATCTGAATGTGTTTGGTCGGTTTTCCATATGCCAGTTGTTGTTTTCATTTAATATGTTGATCATTTCAAATAAAGGTGAGACACTTGGAGTGGTACCGGGCACACCCCGCCTCGGATTGAGGCGGGGTTAACTCATACACGTCACAAATGACCCATGTTTCATTGTCCTAAAGTATCAATAGAAACTGAATGCGTTTGGTCAGTTTTATGTATTCCAGTTGTTGTTTTGATTTAAAATAATGATCATTTCAAATAAAGGTGTGACACTTTGAGTGGTACCGGGCACACCATGCCTCGTATTGAGGCGGGTCTGACTCATACATATCACAAATGACTCAAGGATCGTTTTCCTATAGTATAAATAGAATCCTAATACGTTTGGTCATTTTTCCATATTCCAGTTGTTTTTACTTAAAATGATGTCCATTTTAATCAAAAGAGAGACACTTAGAGTGATACCGGCTACACCGTGACTCTGATTGAGGAGGGGTTGACTCGTACACGTTACATATGACTCATAGATCATTTTCATAAATTATTAACACAATCCAAATGCGTTTGGTTGGTTTAATGTTTTCCGGTTGTTGTTTTCATTTAAAATGATGTCTATTTAAAAAAAGAGAGACATTTAGAGTGGTAACGGCCACACCATGCCTCATATTGATGTGGGGTTGACTCGTACACGTCAAAAATATCCCATGGATCATTTTAGTAAAGTATCAGCACAATACGAATGAATTTGGTCAGTTTTTTGTATGCTAGTTGTTGTTTTCACTTAAAATGTTGTTCATTTCAACTATATGTGAGACACTTTGAGAGGTACCGGCCACACTGCACCTCATATTGATGTGGGGTTGACTCCTACACGTGAAAAATGTCCCATGGATTGTTGTGCTAGAGTTTCAACACAATACGAATACGTTTGGTTGGTTTTCTTTATGCTAGTTGTTTTTACATAAAAGAGTGTCCATTTTAAACAAAAGAGAGACACTTTGAGTTATACCAGCCACACCATGCCTCATATTGTGGCGGGGTTGACACGTACATGTCACATATTACTCATTTATTTTTTTTCCTAAAGTTTCAACACAATCTAAATGTGTTTGGTCGGTTTCCCGTATGCTAGTTGTTGTTTTCACTTAAAATGATGTCCATTTTAAACAAAAGAGAGACACTTAGAGTGGTACCGACCACACCATGACTCAGATTGAGGTGGGTTTGACTCGGACACATCACAAATGATCCATGGATTTTTTTTCCTAAATTATCAGCCCAATACAATTTTTTTTTCTCAAAGTATTCCAATGGTTTAAAATCGTGGGTATTGTGTGTTTCCAAAACTATTTCACAACTTCCCCTCCAGTAGCCTCTCCAGTATACACCGACATATAAAATAGCCCAAAAAACACATACTAACAGACTTAAGACAACATAAAAACACCTGAAATAGCACAAGAAAAACATAAAACAATCAAACTCTTCCAACCATGTCATGTAATATAATTCCCTATTTCAATATTCATATGACAACAATATTCCAGTAGAGTTGAATAAAAATTTCAAAAACTCAAACATTATTTACACCCATTTCAATCTCTATATGAAACCCACTATTCCAACAATAATTCACCTCACCCCTGCACAACCCCCACCTCCCTATCAAATTCTAATAGACAGAATAGTCTGAGAAATACTTATTGGAGTTGAATAAGAGTTTGAAATGGGCTCAAATCACTTTTTGTTTCTGATCCTAGATTTGGGTATGTAATGATTTGTGATGCATTTTTCATTAAACTTGTATTTTTTATAATATATGGCGAAAACATATTTTCTTAGGAGTCTCACAACTTATGACCCCATGAGTGAAACTACCCAACTCATGAAAATGAGCTTGTGACTATCGTTGATGAGTGTAAATTTCATAGACACCACCTCTTTGATTAGAGACATGTTATATATACAAAATGAATGTCATAGTAATATAATTAATTCTAATGTGAACTAATTTTTTTTCAGATGTGTTGGATAAATTACATGTAGATGTTCAAATTTAAAATGTAATATGTTCTATGTAAAGGAAATTCCAGTTTTCATGCACAAATAAAGAAGATGAAGGAGGTAAGGGTGTTAATGTCAGATATTGGGTGAATGGCAATGGCTTTGTTGGTAGAAAATATAGTGTTAATAACATAATATAATTGGATATTAGTTTTCATACACATAGTGATCATGTACAAATTGGTTGAATAAGTGAATGTTGAACATGTGTCTGATCCAGAGTGTGTTGTGATGCCTATGAGGTTGAAAAAAATAGTCCCCTTTCAGGATGGGTTATAGTCATATATGGTGTACTACAAGTTAATTTAAGGGCGAAACGTCTTCATTCCATGATAAAAATAATTGATGATACCCTCTCATGCTTAATAGTGAGAATAAAAGTGATGACACATAATATACTCAAAAAAATTGGATCGAACTAAATCATTCCCCAAATACCCTTTTTAACCCAACCATCCAACCATAAGACTTTAAAGAGTTGAAGAATATTCCCTCACTACACTTTCTTGATGTTGTGAAATAAAACCCCTCAATTTTTAGAAATTTTTAGGTTTTTGAGGATCATAATAAGATCTTTTGACAATGAAATAACACCCAAATAAGATCTATGCTCAAAAAAAGAATCATTTATAGAAAATGAAAAATGTCTGAAAACGGATTTTACATGGGAGTGGTTTTCTTCTTCCTAAATATAAATAAAAAGTTTGATGATGCATGCTATGAAACTAAATTTGAAAATGGGGTATGGAAACTGACCCATGGTTCCACGATCGTTACAAAAGGAGTAAAGTATGGAAATGTTTACTTGATTTAAAATTTAGGAAGAACTAAAATGATCAGAAGTTCAACTTGTGATGGTCTAGAAGAATGGAACTATAAGTTTATTGACCTTAGTGAGAATAATATTAATTTTCTTAATGATTTGAACACAAAATGGTACTAGTATGGTGTGATCTATTAATCAGAGTAGGATTCCACCACATCGTGCCTCATATTGAGGCAGGGTTGACTCATACACGGAAAAAATGACCAATGTATCACTGTCCTAAAGTATCAACACAATCCAAATACATTTGGTTAGTTTTATCGTATGTCAGTTGTTGTTTTCACTTAAAAAGTTGTTCATTTAAAAAAAAGTGAGAAAATTTGACTAATACCGGCCGCACCATGCCTTGGATGGAGGTGGGGTTGACTCGTACATGTCATAAATGAGACATTTTTCATTTTCCTAAAGTATCAATACAATCGGAAAGTGATTGGTCAGTTTTCTGTATGCCAATTTTTGATTTCACTTGAAATCCTATCCATTTCAAATAAAAGAGAGACACTTGATTGATACCGGTCACACCCTGCCACCGATTATGGCAGGGTAGACTCGTACACGTCACTAATGACCCATGGATTGTTGTTCTATTGTATCAACACAATCCAAATGCGTTTGATTAGTTTTACGTATGCTATTTGTTGTTTTCACATAAAATGCTGCCCATTTAAAACAAAAGCGAGACACTTTGAGTGATACCGGTAACACCGGGCCACGAATTGAGGCGGGGTTCACTCGTACCTGTCACAAATGATCCATGGTTCGTTGTGCTAATGTATCAACACAATACAAATGAATTTGGTCGGTTTTCCATATGCCAATTGTTGTTTTCACTTAAAATCATGTCCATTTAAAATAAAAGTGAGACACTTTGAGTGGTACCGGCCACACAATGCATCAGATTGAGGTGGGGTTGACTCGTGAACATAAAAAATGACCCATGGATCATCTCCCTAAATTATCAACACAATCTAAATGTGTTTGATCTGTTTTTCATATGCCAGTTGTTTTGATTTAAAATATTGTCCATTTCAAATAAAATAAAGACACGTTGAATGATACCGGTCACACCGTGCCTCAGATTGATGCGGGGTTGACTAGTACATGTCACAAATGACCCATGAATATTTGTGATAAAGTATCAGAACATTCTGAATGCGATTGGTTAGTTTTTCATATTCCAATTTTTGTTTTCACTTAAAATGTTATCCATTTAAAAAAAAGTGAGACACTTTTAGTGATACCGGTGACACCGTTCCTCGAATTGAGGTGGAGTTGAATCATACCTATCACAAATGATCCATGGATCATTGTGCTAAAGTATAAACACAATACAAATTTGTTTGGTTAGCTTTTCGTATTCCAAATATTGTTTTCACATAAAATCCTATCCATTTCAAATAAAAGTGAGACACCTTGAGTGGTATCGGCCACACCATGCATCAGATTGAGGCAGGGTTGACTCGTACACATCAAAAATGACCCATGGATCGTTGTCCTAAATTATCAACACAATACAAATGAATTTGATCGGTTTTCCATATGTCAGTTTTTTTCACTTAAAATGTTGTCCATTTCAACTAAAAGTGAGACACTTTATGTGATACCGGCCACATTGTGCATCAGATTGAGGAGGGGTTTACTCGTACACATAAAAATTGTTGTTCTAGGTACCCAGTTTCCCTAGGGATGTGGCATAGTTTTACTGAACAATGTGCCAACCATGAACCACATATTATTGGGTAAAAATACTATATTTTCTCTAAAAACATAGAAGTAAATACAAGGGACAAATAAAAAACCAAAAAAATAAAAAAATTACCTCATAATTAAATAATGGTTGTGACACTTGGCCAACCATGAACCCACCTGGATAGTCCAGCCCCCCCCCCCCACCTGAACAGTCCCCACCCCACCCCACCCCATCCCCCATCCCCCATCCCCCACCCAACCCCCTCCCCATCCCCCACCCCACATGCACACTCCCCCTCCCAACACTAAAAACATGAAATTAAAATTAAAAATACCTTAAATATTATTTTTCTTCTTCAAACAAACGCAAATATTATGGCTCTACTCTAAATGCTAAAAACAAAAACATATGTTTTGCAATTCTGATGTTATTGAAAACCTTTAGGTATGAATAAAATCAATTTTTCCTGTGTAATAAGACTCTTAAAAGTGTTCAAAAATTAAATAGGTGGGTTTAGAAAAGAAAATTAATGTGTTAGAAGTAGTATTTTTATGGGGGTTTTTGAAATTTCTAATTAAATAGCTCCAACTCATATAAAAGATATTGATTTTAGAAAATCCTATAACTAAAAAATAATTGTAAATGAAGAGATGCCTCAAAGTTGTGTTAAACTAGGATAATTGAATTTGAAATCCAACAAGGGAGGTATCGGGAGAACACCCTAATGGATTAAGAATTCCTACGAAAATATATTAATGATACTGATATGAATAACCATTTATATATTTACATTGGTTTTTTTGATGTATAATGATCTTCTTTTTCATTTGTGGAGTTGGGTTGATCTCAAAACACCGAATGGAGTTCCACTCTATAGTTCTGAGAATATATTATCCAAAGCTATGAAGCATCCACCTATAAAAATGACAACTTTATATCAGTGCCTACTGGAATTTCATGACATTTAAGGGATATGTGTTTTGTGAAAAGCCTATGAATTATAGGGATTTTCATGAATGATGGTTGTTTTTCCATATGTGTATGGAATTCATTAATGAAGATGGGTTATTCCATTGAACCAATGTTATAGTGTATGTTTAGGATGATTTCTTGCATTTAACTAGTGTTCTAGTTTATGTTTATGTGAGGTGAGTTAGAAACCAGGTTAGGCATGTCATTATAACATGGGTTCTTCCATTTAACCATGTAGTCTTGGATTTCAGGGATGAAAGTATTTTGGGTGAGCTAATTACTAACCACTCTATAGTATGGCCAATATATCATATGGTCATACCCATGAAAGAAATGCATGTTTAAATGGGACGTTTTCAGCACCCCATTTGGCCAAACATAATTTTCACCATAACGGATTGGCCATGTATATTTACATCGATATCCAAGTCATGTACTCTATGTACATTCCCAGGACACTAGATTATCTTAGACACCATGTAAACCCTTATACAAACCATGTGAACCCTTATACCAAATAGTCATTATTACAACCATTAAAAACAACTTATTAAACAGCATAATTTATCAAAGATAATCAAATGGAACATAAATCAATAATAGTATTAGATATATCAAGTTAAATGAAGGAATACTATCTGAAATACTAAATGACCATCCACAACCATGATTAATGTCCTCAGAGCTCTGGTTTCTGCCAGATCAAAAGAGAAAAAGAAGTTGCAGAACAACAAAACCAAGGTATAAAAAATAGTTACAGAACAACAAAACCCAGGTATCACTTAAAGATTTGAAGTGTAGAAGAAAAAACTTCCTTGATTGAAGATGGATCGATCAGTGGAAGATGTTTGGCAGGCTCAGAAAGAAGTAAATTCGATATAGGGCACCAATCGAGCGGAGGGGGACCTGCAATCGAGCCGATGGGTAAATGGACTCCCAATATTCATTTAGGGGAAAACATTTACAATGGTTTTTAAAACCCATTGGGAATGTATGTATAGTAAGTCCTATAGCAATGGTTTTTATAAATAGTTGGCAAAAAGAGGAAAAATGTGATGCCTATACCAATGGTTCACACAAACTGTTGGTAAAAAGCCAACATATACCAACAGTTATTGATAAATGTTGGTAAAAGTGCATATAATAAGGCCAATATCAATGGTTTTAAAAACCATTGGTAAAAATCATTACAAAATCATCTATCCCAATAGTTTTAAGAAAATCGTTGGTATACATAGCCATTCCTAATGGTTTATCTTAACCGATGGGATATAAGCGTTGGTAAAAGTGGGATTTCCAGTAGTGAAATATGTTGATTGGAGCAAGAGGAATCCTATGTTTTATATATAGGGTGTACTATAGTTTATAGTTGTGTAGAGAGGAATGTTGGAATCTTATGCTTGGAGCATAAGGCATATCTGGTTTGGAGAAAGAGGCATCCTATGTTTGGAACATATGATGTACTGTAGTTTATAGTCATGTAGATAGGACTATTAGCATTTCATGATTGGAGCATAAAGCATATCTTGATTGGAGCATCAAGCACAATATGTTTGGAACACAAGGTGTACTACGGTTTATAGTTGTGTAGATTGAAATATTATGCATATGGTTCCTAACAATGGTTGGTGTTGGGACTTATGCTAGAGCGGCCCTTTCTGGTGGATATTGGCATAGGATTCAGGTTATTGGGTTTGGAGGAGTTTCTTGAAGAATGTTTCGACTCAAGAAACTTGGGGAATTGATAATGAAAATATCAACTCATGAAATGTGAAGGGGACTAAGAGGGATATTTCTACTCAAGGTATTTAATGGAGTTTGGAGTGGTATCTAGAATCATTGTATTCCATGGGTGGAATGTGGGTGCGCATAAAGGCACAATGGAAAATGTCGACATCCTGGCCTGAAAAGTTTGTGGTGCAACTCTCCATTTTTCATGGGGGTCATAGATGGAAGTGAAGGGACATGCTCAGAGGGCTAGGACCATATCCCAAAATTTATCCCGACCAGGGGTGCTGGGGCGCAACCCCTATGGTAAAGACCGATGGGTGCGAAGGTAAGATAATCACAATGTATAATTATTTGTGAGGTAGCTTCACGGAGAAAAGTTTCTCGCAGACCAAGGGATATAACAGAGAAAAGGAGATCGTGGAGCAAAGGGGCTCATGAAGCAAAGCGGCTAGCGGAGTAAACGAGCTAGCGGAGCGAAGTGACTCGCGGTGAAAAGAGGCTCGCGGAGAAAACAGGCTCCTGGAGCAAAGTGACTCACAGAGCAAAGGATCTCGTGTAGCAAATGATCTCATGGTGTGAAGGCTCTCTCGAAGAAAATTCTCTAATAGATCCTCGAGCAACCTGAAAGAAATCACTTTTTCATAAAGGGTGGATCCCTTTCCCAAGGGCATCACTTTGCCGAGCTTGGGGGCTCTGCAAAATGGGAGATCGACAGCCTAAGGGGTGGCACAACCGTGATTATTAAGGGGGGTGAGCCAAATATTTATAGGTGATTGAGGTTAGTGGAGAATGTAGCGAAGAAAAAATGCACACCACGAAGAAAAAATGCACACCATAAAGGAAATCTCGCTCCACAGCTGGAGGGAGTTCCCCCAAGTTTCTCATAAACACAGATTTGACCATCATCGACCTTCGCAGCGCTCATGAAGGCTCGGGTCATGTTCCCTCAAGTTCTTCATAACCATATAGTCGACCATCATTGACCTTCACGACGCTTGCAAAGGCTCCAGTCAATTTCATCTACTCTGCGATCTCATAGGGAGGTTCACAAATGGGCTTTGCGAACAAGTTTTCCAGCCCAACTTTGAATTTCCCTAACTCCTAAGCTGTAACACCAGTTGGGCTCTACGACCAGTCAAATCGAAGCTTGAAAAATGGAATACGATATTCGATCATATATTGAATCATTTGGAATATCTAGGGAATGCATTTTGTAGTGTCAACAGTCAAAAATCACTTTCAACATACATTTCATTCATTTTAGAAAATAATACAATATTATTATGATATCTTATAAATAAAAATTTCTAGAATATTTAATAAAATATTTTCTTGGAAAATAAACATGGAGCCCTATAAAGGATCATTCATTATAAATAATGGTAATAATGATGAGAAAATTCATTAATGAGGAAAACAACAAACTAAATATTCTTTTCATGGGTTGCATTAAAATTTCAGAAGTACCATATTTTGGAAATAAAAATATGATTCATTTTAAAACATTTTAATGTAATTAAAATATGGGTGAAAATGTATTAAAATGAAAATTGGATTATAAATAATAATATTTTTGAAATAACTAAAATAACCTTATAATGGAATAAGTCTCATCATTTTATGAGCACTCACCCATGACCATCTATATTATAGAAACCCATGAATTGGATATACTTTGATATTACATATGTTTTTATGAATATTCATTATATTATTCAAACACACGATTTTGGACCACAATATATTAGTACCTTTTGGATCCATCTAACATTTTATTATAATTTCTTAAAATATATTCAAGATCTTCTCTAAATATAACCACATTTAGTACTCAAATTTAAAACCATTATTCATAACATGTGGAAAGGAAACATAATAAATGGTGACCTAAAATGATGAGTAATGGTGAGAAAAGGAGATACCTAAGAAAAACATGAACATATGTGTGTGAGAACATGATTATAGTATTTGAATACCGGGAACTATATATCAAAGATCATAATATTGATTCATGGAATAAATATTGGCAGTTCATAAGATATAAATCACAATATAATCAAAGAAAATGAGTCATTAGAGCATAATATAGGTATAAGACATAGATTGTTTTGCATATATAGAAACATATAACATTTAGGACATGTCTAAATTAAATAAGGTTCAATAATTATGTTATGGACAAGAAATACTGCCCTCGCGTAATTTTATATACATGCAACCAGGTCCACTCATACGATTGTTAACATGTAATCAGTTTTATGCATAAACGTTTGAACATTTAATCTGGTTCTTTCATAAAATCATTGCAGTCATGGAATACATTATAGGATATATTAGTGCAATGTACTTAGTCCCTAAAAAATCTTAGTAGTCAAGGTTCAATTCCAAGACAATATTAGTGGAAAATGTCATTTATGGTACCTGTTTTTTTCCTATTCCATAAACTTCTATATCATGAAATATAAATCTTTACCCAATGCATTGGAGGGAGATATAGGTCTCACCCATCACATAATGAAGCCATAAATACATTTTACACATGATAATAAAATATTAATCACATCATAACCCATAAATAGCAATGAGTTTCATTAGAATCATACCAAAACCAATGAAAAGAAATAGGTACCATTAACATTTTATCATTTTAGAAACTATATAAAACAGATAGGTTTCATAATCATTTAATGAAATAAGAACTCATGAATGAAAGAAAGATTCATAAAAACTTTATAGTGGTATAACTTTGGGTAAAGAAACACAATTCATAAAAATATTTTCATCCTAAAAATAAAGCATTCAATGAAATAATAATAATTTTTTTTCTAGTGATAATTTCCATAGTAAAGCATAAACTATGTAAAATTATCCAATCCTAAATGGAGATTGATTTTGAAAGATCAGTTGGAGTATTTATTAAAGAAAATAACCTTTCTTTGTAAATAATTTTTAAAGTCATAAAATACTGAAAAAAAATTCTCTTTGAGAACAAATTTGAAAAATTATGATGTAATATTTAAAATCATTTAAAAATTTTCTTGGGAAAAATATTCTTTCTTCTTTGAAAAACATTTTTTTAAATCATAATACATTTTGAAAAACATATTCTTTGAATATAACCCTGAAAACTTGTAAAATAATATTTGAAATCCATTTTAAACACTTTTTAAAAAATAACAATTTATTAAAAAAAATTCCTTGAAAATTATCAGAAATGTTATTTATTAGGAATTTTTAAAACATTTTTAGAAAATAATTTTTTCAATTAAAACATATTTCTGACTATAGAGTGGGATAAAATCAGATTCCCTTTAAAAAATTTCATAAGTATCTGATGTACCAAAGAGTGGAAAATGGTAAAATTACATTATGGTATGATGAATAACTATAGGAGAAGAAACATCATGATTATTATTGAGAGATAAATCATAAGATTTCATCAATGGAATCATAATAATAAATAATCCTATGAAATGATGAGATTGTAGGAATAACATCTTACCAATATGGTAAAATTGAATCCTAATACAAATACAATATTAAACATTAAATGAAACATAAAATTAAATTAAATTAATGAGACTCATTATATTTGAGGGTCTGTATATACACCTCATTAATGAATATAGGTGCATATCATAACATACTTCAAAATGAATATAACATGAGAAAACATTCTATTACAACCCTTGTAACTTGGAAGCCACAACCCCATGAAAGTATAACCTCAAATAGATTTTTAAATTATAAAAATATTATATACATGAATAAAAAAAATACATCCATGGATAGTATACACACCTTATAAAATATATAGGTGGTGAACATGGATTATGTCTCATATAAAATAAAAGTGAGACAAAAATCCCTTACTTATTAAGTAAATTTTAATCATGAGATCCATGAAAGAATAAAATATATTGAAAACTTTAATATCATAAAAGAAATTAAATTCATGAAAAAAATGTCATAGGTTAGTATATACACCACACAAAAGAAATGAGTTGTGAAAATGGTTTATGTCTCGTAGAAAAAAAAGTGAGACTAGAAAACCCTTTACCTTAAGTCTTGACTCCCTTCATCAATGTTATGAACTGTTATATAATAAATATAAGTTTATAAAATATCTAAAAAATAACCATATTCATATAAATAATAAAAAATATCATTTTATTATGACTTATATTACCTGTTTAGTAATAATTTCATGTTAAAGTTATATTTCATGTAATAATCGCTTTGTTTTTCATATATGCTTTGAATTTTTTCGGTCCAATTTATTTGATCATTATTTCTTAATTTACAGTTCATAAACCATGATATAAATATAATTCATTGTCATTATATATATATATAAATCTACAAAAGATATATTTATGTAATTAAATTCACCATTCATTGAGATAGGTGGTCGTACGTATGCATGAATGTTGTTTCCATTTTATTGTTATACTGAAAAAAAGAAAAGTAAATGGTATATATATATATTATAATTAAATTATAATTATTTATATTTATATATAACACATGTATATGAATATAATTCACAATAAAATCCATCTAAAGCTGGAATGAATCACATCGTTTTGCAAGTCGGTAGCCCGTTGTACCCACGGATAACATTTTGATACTATCAGAAATGTAAAGAATAAATGTATGCATTTTATAATAATTAAAAAATTTAAAAATTATAATAAATATCATTAATATAATATATAAATTATTAATACATTATTATTTCCATCCATTAATAGTGGTAACAAAAGAATAACGATATCCGTTCACGAAGTGGTAGTCTTCCGTATACCATAATGATGAATGTGCATCTCATTTGATGGAAATTTGTGATGTTAGATGTAATAATAATAGAATTAAAACATATTAGTATACTTAGGATACTAGTATTATTATATAATAATGTAATAAGAATAATTTAAGGGAATAAAAATGAAAATAAAACCAAAATACATATTGATGAACATTATCTCTTCTTTAGGTAACTCCTTTTGGTTTGCAGGAAAGGACATCCTGGGATGGGCTTCTGCAAAAATAAATTATTTTGGTATGAGGGAAAACAATTTGTGAGTTTATTGGGTTATATTTTAGAAAATACAAAGGGCTTGATATGTGTAAGGAGCGAGGGAGAGGTGGTGGCCTTTTACAAGGGATGTGAGTGGAAAACATATAAATACAAAAAAGGTAAACACTATTGGGTGGTATAAATTACATAATGTTTCTCCAATAATTTTTCACGTTTTCTAAAATGTGATAGATTTCATAAATATTTCCGTATAATAGGTTTTGAACATTTTTATAGGTTATGTACCCCTTATGTTTATGTTTATTCACTTTCTATATTCGTTTATTCCATAACCACTGTAATCAATTTTAACCGTTTCACTAACAATTTTTGTAAAAAATTAATTTGAACTTATTAAACCTTATAAATTCATATTATTCAAAATATTAAAACAATTTTTCTATATTGTTGTCACATAATTGGTATAAATTAATTTAAAAATAATCCTACATATGAGACGAAAGGATGAGTTTTTAAAGTAAAAAATGTTCAATTATTTGAAATGTTTTTATGTCAAATTTAAATGTAAAATTAATGAAAATGAACAAAAATAGATTTATTAATGCATAATTAGATTAATTATACATCAAAAGAAAATTTAAATAAAATTTAACTATAAAAAGAAATTATATAAAAAGGTAGATTAAAATTAAAATTCAGTATTTTCACTCTTAATCAAGAAATGAAACTACTCTAGAAAGCACCAAAATTCACCCTAAGATATTTTTTATATTCAATTTGAAAAATAATATTTAATTTATCAATTTAATTTTCTCTATGTTGTGAAAATAATTTTTTCAATGAGTCCTCTAAAAAAAGTCGATAATACCACCTTATTTGAGAAATACACTTTTTTAGCATAATGTTGGATTTATTCTTTTATGTTGTCTAGGAAACTCATATAATTAATTTTAAATATAAGATTAAATATTTAATATATTTATTTCATTAAAATTATTCATAAAAAATAGTTTAATTAATTTATAAAAATAGTTATCTAGTAAATGGGTTCCTATATTTTTAAAAGGGTTTTATTTTCATTTTTAGTTAATTTTTCATGAAATAATTTATCTTATAAACATAGGTAAAAAATATTTTAACTATTTATTTAATCCTACTAATAATCCCATTACAATTAATAGGTAAAAATTATAATATAATATAAATTTTTTAATAATATATCATCTTTCATTTAATCATAGTTTTATGATTAACTCAATCTAAACATAGTGTTGCATGTAACATAAAATAATCTAGAGCTATGTGTAGAAAAATATTTCCTATCGTTGTATATAGTTCAATCATAACATGGTGTTTCATATATCTCATGGTTAAAATAGTTCTATCATATAACATAAAAAACATTCAGTGTTGTGTGAAATGAAAAATATAAAATATATTAAACGAATTCGTTTTTTTTTTCACGAAATCTCAAGATGCTACATTCTACCCCCCATAAAATTAATTTCAAATTAAAAAATCTATTAGTTCATAAATGTTTTATTATTTGAATGTTACTTTCATAGAAACACAAATCATAAAAATGAATAATAAAACATCCTTTAACGAGAAAAAGTGTGAAATATAATGGTTTCCCAAATTTAGTCATAACTAGGATTCCCCATAGCAGAACACTGGTTGGATGTTAAGATTTTACATGGTTGAAATGATTAAATATTTATATGGAGTGATAAAAATAATTGATATCATGAAATTTGGTGATTTAGATAAGTTTAGTTACCGTAATACCAAATTAAGAATGAAGAGGTCATTGATATCATAGAAAATTAGGATAATATGATGACATTTTATTCAATATTATTTTCCAAAAGTTTAAAACATTTTACAAGAATATATGATTACTATATTGAATTTTATTTTATATGCCCAATATCACACTTTGGTTATGCCTTGACCAATTTCAAATTCATATCTTACTACAAAAATGAAGGTGAAATTTTTATGCCTAAATAACTAAAGATAAATAATATCTATAAGTAAAAAGATAATTCATTCCATCTATCATCAAATATCATCAAAGAAAAATGGTTATCATAGTTTATCCAATAATTAAAAATACATATATGAAAACATAATATGTTAATATCAAAAACCATATTCAATGTTCAACATTAAATGTTTCATAAAATGTTATCCTTTTGACCCTTATGAATGAAAATGACCAAAAACTAATGATAAAAGGTCACTAAATATCTCAAAACTAAAATATCAATGGTCCTTATATACTATAAAGTGTATCTTGATAATCAAATACTAGACATGTAAATTCCTTCACTATTTATGATGTTCAAACATGTTAATAAACTGAATTACCATATAAACATAGTGAAATCAAGCATCCTTCCTCATTACTCTAATTAAGATACAAATTATTTAATATATTCCATATATTCAATAATTTTTTAAACTACATCAAAGATAAGGTAAACTTCATTCCCAATAAATCCATTATCAGATCTGAGCCCATCAATTTTATCTAATTTACTTTATCCCAATAAATCCCGTCTTTATCCGAACTGAAATTTTTTTCTCATCATCTGGAACATATTAAGCGTTACCTTCCCTTAGTCATGTTTTTTCAATAAAATATAACCTTTCCATTAAATCAATTTTTTTTGGTCATCAATATCATTAAAAATATTATTTTAAATCCTTAACGAAAAACAATACTGAATAATATTTACATATTTCATAATTCATGAATCATAATACTAAATTACTTCAATAATAGTGATCCTTTTCAAATGATTAACTAGAATTCATAGACATATTCATTTATACCTTTTTCAAATAATATTTCATTTGTAGTCTCTTCATCATCATCTACAAAACCAATACTCGTACAACATTTCCAATTATATTAACAAGTTTTCCCATTAGGAAATTATTTATCATGATGCACAAAATCATTAAAAAAGAAACAGTACAGAGTGTTTGGTGCATCAAATGATTAAATATTCTCATATATTTCATTAACTAAAACATTAAACACATTAACAAGATTTATTACATACTCTTATACATTTAAATATCCTCCCAATTTCTTTTAAGAAATATCCTATTTGATTCTTCTCACATTTCAGGAAAATAGGAAACAAAATCTTTTTTCCTCCACATTCTTCATTACCCCAACTCATAGTGAGCTCTATCTATATATTATTTGGTGATTCTGAGAGTTGGTTAAGGTGAATATTGTTAATAATGTTTTGTGACTATTGATTTTCCACAAAGTATTTCACTTAAGTCATTTACCATAAGACCAATCATCAGAGAATTGTCAGTCACATTCAATGTTAACCTAGTTTCTTCATGTTATATCCATTCGAAAAAAATCTATAAATCATAGTGTGAGAAACACTTATCATATGTTAAAACCCCATAATCATGAAAAATCACTTATAAGATGTCTAAATGATGACATTTTCATCCTTATTTAACGAAACGTTTGGTTTCTCTATGGTTACTCAAAGATGAATTTTATTTGAATCCTTCAGGATGGTTCATAATTTATTTATGAATTTTTAAATAATATCCCCCTGGAGTTTCAAACTAGGTGTGCATCATGGAATGTTTTGATACACTATGTCCTAATCGATTTTAGAACAATGTAGTGTATTTTGGGTCGTTACACCTATATAAAACTATGCCAGTGGTACATCCACTGTTAGTATCCTAAAAAGGATGCATTCATAGGAAACCACACTCTACATAATTTACCAAAATTCTAGTACATTTTCCTATACATTGACTCATCCATAAACTTATCCTTAGAGACAAAAAAAAAGTGTCCTTAGAATTATACCATAGGATATTACTAAAGCTTTCTCATCCTAGTTTACAAAGGATTACAAAAACCTTCCCTAGAAAAATACTACAATGATGTAGTTATTTTCAAATATGGATATTACATTTTTTTAATGAATATTCTTGACATTATAAAAACACATGCTTCAGAAATGTAATAATTTACTTCATTTAGAATCATGAAATAAACTATTTTTATTTGGTGAATATCTTCAACAAATCTAGTAATGATTTTCTCTTTAAGAATTCATACTTAAAAATATTCTTCATAACCTGGGGAATGGAAAAATAAGAAAGGGTGAGATCAGATTCTTAGTAAGGGTAATCAAAGGAGATACATATTAATAACATTAACATAATTGTAGATAACATGATCATAACATTAGAAAACAATACCAATTATATCAAATACCATAATCTTAAACCCTAGAATAATTTTTTCAGTTCATATGACATGATTAATATGATAATCAAAGAACATGAGTCCTGAGAGCATAACATTGAACTAAGACATGGATGCTTTTTCATACACATCGTCTTAAAGATTTGTGAATGTTTTAAAATAGAGACATGTTTACTCATTATGTTACTGACCTAAAATCTGGCCATCTCATGAACTTATAGACATGAAACATGGTCTAGAAACAACACTGTCAGCATGTAATTCGGTTGAACATTTTCATTGTGAACATGTTATCTGGTTTACGCATAACATCATAGTAGTCGAGTCTCACTGCTAAGGCTATCATAGTTGAACGAGGTCAATCCCCAAACCATCTTAGTGGTCAAGAATTACAACCAACACCATAATGGAGTAAAAAATCAATTACCGAACTGAGTCTAATCCCCATAATATAAATTAAGCTAAAATGAGATATAAATACTTACCCATTTCATTAGAGGGATATATTGGTCCCACCCATCACATAACAAAATCATACATATGTGTTCTGCAAGATAATAAAAAAATAATTCTATACTGACCCATAAAAATATATGGGTCTCATAATTATCATATCAAAACCCCTAAATTGAAAATAGTATCATAAAAATGTAATCATATCATAACCTTTTGGAAAGAGAAAAATTTCAGTATCATTTCATTATAGAATAACCCATATAAGGAAGTGGGATTCATAAGAATTTTATCATGGTATAACCTATTCAAAAGTAATAGGTTTCATAAAAACTTTTCATATTAAAGATAAATAATATAAATAAAGAATAATAATGGTTTCTTTGGATCATATCCCCATTAAATTATAAACTACATTGAAGGATACCATCTTATATAAATAAGTATTTGGAAATATCACTTGGAGAATTTCATATGGAATATAACATTTCAGTGAAATCATTTAATTATGACATAAAAAATTTTTGAATCCATTTTCATTGAATTCAACTTTCAAAAATTATGATACAATATTTAAAAATTATATAAAACATTATTTCATAAAAAAATATTTTCCACTTTGAAAATCACTTTTTAAACCAATAAAATATTTTTAAAACCATTTTATTTGAAAATAACCCCAAAAAAATATAATTAAATATTTAAAAACAATTTCTAAAATATTTAAAAATAATATTTTTTGGAAAAATTCTTTTTCTTGAAGGTGATATTAAAATATCATTTAATAAAAAAATTTAAAACATATTTTGGAAAAAGTTTATTATAAGAACACATATTTCCGCCTAAAGAGATAGATAAAGTTGGATCCCCATACAATTTTTTAATTATATTAAGTACCTCATATTGGAAGAATGAAACCTTTACTTGAAGGTATCATGAATAAACATAAGAGAAGAAACATCATGAGTATCCTTGATATATAAATCATAATATTTCATTACTCAAAGAAAAATAGTAAATAATCATGATAATTGATGGAATTTTAGAAATAAACTCTTACCACTTTGGAAAATTTCATCCTAATACCCTTAAAATAATAGAAATAGACGAATCATAAAATATCATTTAGTTTGGGATATTAATTTATAGCATGTAAAAGGGTCTATTTATAAACATCATTAATGAATATAAGTGTATATCTTGACCTACAACTCAATTAATGAAAATTGAGACAAAATTCTATTCCCGCCATGGTAACTTTTAAACTAAAATTCCATATAAAGAAAATAATCCAATTGGATTGTAAACACTAAAAATTTAATGTATAATGATTATAAAATACATCCATTGGAATAATACACACCACATTCAAGATATAGGTGGTGAACATGGCTTGTGTCTCCTGAAAAATAAAAGTGAGACGAAAGTCCTTTTCTTGTTGTGAAACCATTGAATCATGATATCCATAAAAGAATAAAATAAAGTAAAACTTTTAATATCATTTAATAAATAGAATTCATGACATAAAATTTCATAGGGAATTATATACACCATAGAAATGAAACTAATGGTGAATATGGCCTAAGTCTTGTAGAAGTAAAATGAGACTAGAAATCCCCTTACTTTATGTCTTGTATTTCTTCATACACATTCAAATTTACAGTATAATAAATATAAGTTTATTTTAAATCTAAAAAATAACCATATTAATATACATCAAACAACGTATAATCTTATTCAAAATTAATATCACATTTTTATTAATAATTTCATCTTTAAGTTACATTTTATGTAATAACCGCTTTGTTTTTCATTTATTTATTTAATATTTATTTTTTGTAAAATTTATTTGATCATGATTTTATAGTTCATAGAATGTAAAAATAAGATATAAATATAATATAGTTTTAGTATTTATGTATTTATAATAATAAATAAAATATATAAATAAGAAATTAAATACATTGTTCATAGAGATGGTAGGCCGTATGTATACAGGAACATTATTTCCATTTTATTGTCATACATAAAAAAAGAAAAGAAAATTTAATATTAATATAAATTATAATTAATTAATAATTTTTTATTTAATTTATATAAAATATCTACATTAATCTCATACTTAATAATTTCTATGTAATGCATGAAAGAATCACAACACTTCGCGAGGCGGTAGTCCACCGTGAACATGATCAATATTATCATATTCCCACAGAACAAACAACATGAAGGAATGTGTTATATAAGAATTCAAGAATAATAATTTAATAATTAATATCATAAATATCATATATAGACTATAAATCCGTCATCATTACAAACCATGAATTGTGGAAAATCATGAATGAATGACGTCTGTTCGTGAGGCAGTAGTCTGACACACACACGAATGAGGATTACATATCCAATTTGACAGATTAGTGTGAAGTTTTTGGACATAAAATTAATATAAAAACTTCTTAGTATATCTATTATAATTATGTTATTATATAATAATTATATAATTATAATTTAAGGGGGTGAAGAAGGAAACAAAAAAAATACTTGTTGATGAGCGTTACCTCCTCTTCAGGTAACTCCATTTGGTTTGCACGAAAGGATTTCCTTGGTCGAATTTATGATGAAATTTATGATTCCTGGATTATATTAAGGAATTTTAGATTTGATATAAGATGTTTTTGGATGATTTAAATGGGTTTAGGTATGTGAAGTGATGAGTATAGGGGGTGAAATTTTAAAGGGGAAGTGATTGGAACAATTATAAATACCAAAAATTTAAAAACTATTTGGAGTTCTCTATGTCATAATGAGTCTTAAATAACAAACCCTTTTCTTTAAAATAGGATAAATACCCTAACATGTCTATAAAATTGGGTTTATACGTGTTTCTAATTCATAAGATGCTTAGGTAAATTTGTAGTCCAATGGTAAACTCATTTTTTCTTAATTGATGTATTTAGTTTTAACTTTTTTTACTGATTATTAATATAAAAAATTAATTAGAACATATAATAAATTATAAATTATTATGATTACACGTATGGATTAATTGTTTTTGTAAATTAAAACCATAGAACTATCATTAATTAATTTAAAATTATCCCCATAGATTGGATGAAACAATGGGTTTTAGAGTGAAAATGTTTAAAACATCGAAATGTTTTTATATCAAATTTCAATATGAAATTGATTCCAATGAAATAAAGTATATTTATTGTTTTTAATTTTAATATTTATAATTTAAAATGATATTAAAATGATATTTTACTATATAAATTAATAAGGGTAAATGATTTTAACAATTAAAATTCATTATTTTTCACTATCCAACAAAACAAATTCTCCTAAAAATACAAAAAATGAACTCCAAGATAATTATGATATAAAAATTTAAAAAATGATGTTATTTTAATAAAATTAATTTAATAAAATTTTCAAAAATCTTTTTTAATGTTATTCTTCCTTAAAAAGGGACAAACACACTTTTTTAAGAAATGTAGTTTTATAAACGTAAATATGGATTTGTTTCTTATCTCTTGTCTTAGAGACACATAATATAAATGTAAAATATGTGAATGAATATATAATATATAAATTTAATTAATATATTTCACCATATATTTTTTAATTAATTTATAAAAATAGTTTTGTAAAAAATGATTTCCAATATTTTGAAAACAATATTATTTTCATTTCAAGTTGTTTGGTCACCAAAGAATTAATCTTATATACAATTGGAAACTATATTTTCCTTATTTAATTATTAATATTCACAACACCCATTGAAAATACATGTTGAAAATTATCATATGAGGTAATAAAATTTTAATATTTCACGTTTCATTAAAACCCAACATTGCGTATAACTCAAGATAAACTTAGTGTTGTGTGTAACTTATGATAATAC
This sequence comes from Viscum album, assembly GCA_963277665.1. Lineage (NCBI taxonomy): Eukaryota > Viridiplantae > Streptophyta > Magnoliopsida > Santalales > Viscaceae > Viscum > Viscum album. Next base: position 80,358,439 of record OY728145.1, read on the forward strand.
AGTTTTGTGTGTAGTTTAAGGTTATCTTTATGATAAATGTATTGATTTATTAACATGGTGTTTAATAGAGAAAAATATTAAATTTGTGATTTCATAAAATACAATCCATATTAAGTGTTTCATGAAATAAAAAGTCTCAAAAAGTGTAAATTCATTCAAAAAAATATTTCACATAATATTGTGATGTTACTTATATAATTCATCCCCCATAACAGTGTGTTATCACAATGTAGAACTATATTAATAATATTTTGAAAGCACTTAAAGGTTTTTATTAGTGCGAGGAACTTCTATGACATTATCAATTATACAAATATTTGAGGACATTAATTTATTAGATTGATACAGAATAATGAGAAATATGTTATAATATGTTTGATTTGTATTCAATTAATAGAATATATTTGTAGTCAAAGTGAAATTAGATTATCCTAGTACACAAACTCCAATAATATAAACATTTAATGACAAAATATAACAATATGAGAATAAAATATATGGGATTAATACTTTATGGTTATATAATTATCCCAAAGGAAATCTGAACAGAAAAATTCAGAAAAAAGAAAATTTTAACCGTAGTTATCCTCTAGGTTTTACATATTTGATCTTCCTCTATAATGAATATAAATTTATTAAATACATTAATAAAAATATTATTCATTTTTTTATGATGAACCATAAGTCTTTCAATGAAATTTCCAATATTATATTATTTCATATAGCATAAATCCAATAAAATCACTTAGATATGAAAATAAAAAATTTATAAATGAATAGTGAATGAATTAAGATGTATTTCTAGATGTTATGGAACGTATATTGATGAAACAGTTTCTTAACTTAGGAAAAGTAATATGACCCTTAAGAGTATTAAACCATCCTAATGAATAGTAACCTCACCCATGAAGGTATAAATAAAATTTTGACAACTTATAAATGAATGTATGATATAATTATATCATAGTATAATTAAATAAATATTTTAAAACTTATTCATTAAGAGTTGGTATTTTTATAAGTCATGAATATTTAATTATAATTTATAATTAATAAAATAATCTAAAATAAAATTTACATTAATAAAATGTTTTAATAAATCAATATTATGGTGTATTATGATTTCATGGTAATTATATGAGGTATTGGTTAATTTTCTAATGTGTTATAAAATCAGTTATCATTTTAAAAATAGTATTTTTTGAGTAAAAGATGATTTAAAATTAAAATTAGAATTAACATATTTAGAATATTATTTTTATTAAATGGATGTCATTTTTGAGTTATACCCATTGAAAAATGGTTTGGGTGAATTTTTGGGAAATTCCCAAAATACATGAATTTTTGATGAATAGTAAAATACTACAATTTTTTGTATAAATAAATTATATGTTAAATAAATTATACCTTCAGTAATCGATAATTAAATAACCATAATCTAGAATATACATTCATTATTTTAATATAATTGGTGATAATTCTCAAAAAATTCATATTCTTGAAGCAACATAATAAACCCATGAATAAAATAATGAGAAAACACCCCTATCCCCCACTATAAATACCACCCCTCACCTCCTCTTCTCGTCACGCCTTCCAATATTTGAGCCTTATCAAATTTTTAAACAATAATATTCCCCATACCTTTCTAAATATACAAGTGGTTTTTTTTCTTAAAGAAATACCAAAACCAATCCCCTTAAAGCGGTTCTCATGGAGGATAAACCGAGAGGTAAAAAATCCTCCTTTTATTCTTTTATTATATTTTCAATTTTTATTATTTTCATATCATTAAATTAGATAACCTATAAAATGGATAATGATAACTAAAAAATCATTTTTATACTATAATTATATCATTTTAATATAATATCCATCCTCAGACTCCTTTCCCACTCACTTTTATTCTATAAATGAAAACATCGCCCGTGATGTGTCAATTAAACGACATCATGAACTATGCATTTTCATTTTCTGTTAAAATTTTTAAATTTGGTCAAGAAACCATTTTTATGGGAAAAAATTTATAATATATGTATTAAATTTTAATTAATGTTCCTGAACTATCATATTCACATGAGGTTAATTAATAAAGAAAAACTAGTTTGTGATGATCAAAAAACCATTAAAATAATATAAATGATTATCACTAAAATCCTATCAAATAATTAATCCATAGTGAAAAAATCCCACTGAAATATATAAAAATTGTAGAACCCCAAGATTTCATACTAAGTTATTTTCTTTAAAGTAATTTAATAGATTGTGCTATACACAATACCAAGTTCGAGCGCACCACGACTTACCAAATTAGCTGTTTAAAAAGCGGTTACGAATAGTATTAACTGAATTTTGAATTTTATATACTCCATATAATTTTAGAATCCATATTATGTGTTTTTTTGACATTTTATAAGTTCAAATTTATTTTTTCAGTTAAAATAAGTATTTTTCAAAAATACAATTTTACAACCTTTTAATGGTAAACCCTTTTTAAAACCAATATTTGACACTTTTATATATTCAATTTAATGAAATCAAATTCTTATTTAGAAACGAGACATAAAAATTTATTTTGGATAAATATTTGGTACTTTTCTGATAACATTCAAATTTTTATGAATAGTGAAAAATAGTAAATTTTAATTGAAAACAACTTTTTTAATAGAAATAATTTATAGTGTTAAATTTTTCATTTTAATGGTTTGGAAGTTTAATTAGATTATATTTTTATCATTTATCACAATTTAGGTCATGATAAGTAATTTCACATTTAAATTTGACATAAACTCATATCAATCTTTTGATAGATTTTACTTCCTAAAAAACCGATTTTTGGTTTGGACAATGGGAATGTGTTTTAAATTAATTAATTATTCTTCTATTTTTTGAATTTGGTAAAATATAATTCATTTTTGAATTTTGAATATCAAACTACGTTGAAGTTTTGGTATTTTTCTGAAAACTTTCAATTTTTTATGAATAGTTAAAAACACTGCGTTATTGTTTAACAACAACTTTTATTTAAATAATTTTTTAAGTAAATATAGGTACATAATACCTATATTAGTCCAATGTGATTCAATGGAGTTATTTTTATAATAAAATTAGGTGTATAAAAATTTATTGAACATTTTACCATCTTTTACCCACATTCTAGGAGCTTTTGCATATTAGCATAAAATGTAATTTCACTGCTTCTATGAGTTTAATTTCAAAAATAAGAGAGACACAGTTAACATTAGTAAGTAATATGTGGGTTAATAAGATGAAAATATTTTTTGGTGAATAAAAACTTTTGACTTTTATTTACCACGGTTAAAAGTAAATAGGGTAATTAAATGTACAAATGATATTATAATTACCCTAACACAGGTCCAAATTCTATTGGATAAGTTTAATTAGACAAGAAACAACCTTATGGATAAAATATGATCCTTCTGGTCCACTTATATTAGATTATGATATTTATTGTTATATTATTTAATGAAGAGTTAAAAGTGTAAAATTCAATGTTTAATAACAAAATTGTTTTTAATATAGAGTTATACATAAGATAAATTCAACTATATATATGAATTATAAATATAAAAATAATTCCGACAAAATTATATTATATATATAATTTTTAGACATTAAATAATTAAATTTTTTAATGACATGATGATGATGCAATAATTACCTTATTAATGATAGATTAAAATAATTGATATTGCAAATATCCAAATAAATGTAATTTGAAACTTTTGATTATTTACACTAATTTTATAGGTTAATATGACATGATAGAGTTTATTAAATAAGTTTTTATGAAGTAATCATGCAGATATGATTTTCACAAAAACCAAATACTAAATAGTGTCAAAATTGACCTAAATGTGTTTTTAAAACAAATACTATATTATTGGATGATATAATATTCTTCAAAATATAAGGTTTATCCAAAGGGATTAAATAATATTATATATTTCATTAATGAACAACTTTAGGTTTTCCAATAAGTTTAGAGTATGTTTATTAATCATATTGTGTAAGAATAAAAGAAGACACGGTAAAAGTTAAACTATTTAACTAATAGTTAAATATAATAGATGAGGTTAATATGGTGAAAATAACTTTTCTAAAACCTATTTTATGAGATTATTTAGACCCATAACTACCTTATTATAGAAATAAACCAAGTTGGATTCATTATAAACTGAAAATTATTTTAAATAAAATAATATTTGAAGGGTTTCATAAAGTGACCCGCACCTCTCTTATATAAGGGTACTTAACCTTCACTTAATTTCACTCCTCCAAAGCCATTTGGATTGGCCAAACACTACTCAAATATCATCCCAACTACATTCAATACATCCTAGAGTCATTCCTTTGATCAAAAAGCCAACTTAAGGAGCCATTTTGATCAAATCATATGGAAGCACCCGAAGAAGTGGTAATAATTTGACCACCCTATTTCAAGTTCTTTTTTTCTTCCACTTCCTATTTATTTGTTTATTCCATTACAAAATAATGACTAAAATACCTCCCACATACTTTAATTTTATTATAAATATCATACAACCATATTATTTATTCTATCCATCTGGTAAATGACAATGTCACCATACGTGCGTACGTATGGCTTACTATCTCCACGTCGTGTTGTAGTTTGTTATTAAAAAACATCATTATTTGGATGGGTATAATAATTATTATAATTGATTTAAATAAGAAATATAACATGTTTATTATTCTGTATATATGATATACCATCCAATTATATAATGTTTCACCATCAAAATAATGATATTGTCGATCGTGCGTACGTACGGCTTACCGTATCCATGTCGTGATGAGATGTCACTCCCCATCGTAACCATTCAAGAATAATTTTCATTTTATGATTAAAAATAATTTTTAATGACTTTTTATAATTCTGGATAAAAATAATTTACATCCTATCGATAACAAACATGACATACATAACAAAACATATAAAGGAAAACGTATTAGTTAACAATCAAAACAATGATACAACTAAAATATTATTAAGAATGTAATATTATAAGATCATATATGATATCATATTTATGTATGTGGTTCTTTTATAATTTAATAACAATTATTAACTATTATACAAGAGGTTAACGTACCCTCGACTATGGAAAAGTACAAGGTAAGGGGTTTCTTATCTCACTTTTAATTCAGTGTGATTTCCATTATTCACAAATTATTTATTGTATATGGTGTATTGTGTAATGCCATTTGAAATATATTATCATGGATCTATTTATATTCATGATATTTTATGATTAATTTGGTGTTTATTAACTTTTGGTCATATTAATAGATTGATTACAATGTGGTAATTGGTTTTCATCTCACTTCTTATTCCCGTGAGATTCATGCTACATGGCCACTATTTCCTTTTATGTGGTGTATGTACTGCCCATGATTGTATTCATTGTGTAATAAAAATTTAATTATGTGTATTTACACCTTAATTTTATGAAACTTATTTTTTGGGTTGTATGTTTCTTAAGTTACCAAATCAGTAAGGGAATCTCAAGTTTTAATTTCCACTCATTGGGTTTTACGCAAATATCATTGATTGTTTTACTCCACTATTATGTGTGAAATAACTATTTATTTATTTATGTAGTAATTTAAACTCCCCATTGTGTGGATATACTTTTGATACACATAATAACTCCATTTATAAATTCTCAAGTCAACGATATGAACTTGATAAGTGTAATCATAACTCAATTTCCAGTCATTGAGTTACACATCCAAGTCATTAGTGTTGTTGTTACAAATATGTGTGATTGTCCTCTGATTGTGTAACACTAAATATACAACCATATTTAGTGTATTTATATTTTTCACACATAATTACTTCATTAAATCATCTGTAACCTAGGGATACAGTCTTTATAAAGGATTTCATCTCAATTTACATTCTATTGATACTTCTTTGTTGTTATGCTCCAATTCACTTTTATATGGTGTATATACTATACTTTGACATTGTATATCAAGAATCCCTTTATTCTCATTATATTATAAAGTTTATATTACGTCAACTATTTGTATTCAAACATATCTCTTTTGGTTAGGAACTCTAACTAAAATATCATTTTAAATGTCTTATAGATTTATGCTTCTATATCTTTCCCATTAATGAACATGTTTTAAAGAGAGTTTTAAGTATTTATTTATATGGAAATTAATGTTTCAAAATTAAAATTCCCTTCAAAAGTTTCAAAGTGTCATGGGATACTTTGATTCAAAAATCTCTTTTAAATGACTTCTTTATAAATAGTTCGAATTTTAAATGTTTTCAAGAAAAAATGGATATTTATCTCAATTAGTTTTACAAATTATTTTCTCCTATGTCAATATCCATAAGTGTATTTTATTCTTGATTAAGGATGATATATTATAATAAAATCTTCCATATTGTATTTAATGAGTTGTGTTTGACTGTGGATGTGCTATTTTTATACCATTCATGGTTTGTGGTTAAAAAATTGACATTTCATATGATGATTTTAATAAGCATGTTTAGCTTATGTTTCAACTTTTTTATATGAAGAATGCATTGGACATAGTAAGTGATGGGTGGAGCCCACTATAGCTCCTCTATGCATCGGTAGGTCTCATTAGACAAACTAGTGTCTTGGCACAAGGCCTTGAGAAAATATTATTTATAGTCTTGGCATGAAGCCTTGACTATCTGGTTATGAAGGCCGACATTATGCATTCCATCATTATAAAATTGGATAATGATATTACATGTGATTATTCAACAAGTAGAATATCCATGTGAATATGTAAATGCCATTATTTAATTTATCTTTTCCATATTATTTTTAAGTTTAGGATAAAATCTTGTGTTCGAGTCTTATTCATTGCCTTAAATGTTTATTATTATTTATGACAGTTTTCGCTATATTGTTGTCCTTACTGAGCATATGAGCTCACCCCTTTCTGATGTTTTTTTTCAATGATGCAAAGAAATATATTACAATTAACCTACAGAAACATGCTAAGGGATATAAGAGTGTTCAAAGGGGACACAATGTTGTTGTTTTCTATTTAATGATGTAATGTAAAACTTATATATGTATCTTGTACATTCAAGGATAGTAAACTAATAGGTTTTTCGGGACATGATTCCTTGTATCATGCCAATGTTTTGTAATAATGCACCAATTCTTGGTAAATGGGGCCAGGGCATTATAGTTGGTATCAGAGAATTTTAGTACAAACCTTGGAAGCAAGATTTATAAAATATCTAATTAGAAAATACTACCCTAAGATAGACATTGAGGATTATTATTGAAGAGAATCCCACAATTTTGGTAATGTAAATATTATGTGGGTTTTCTGAGAAATACATCCCTGTCTGGATAAATGCAGGTAGAGGAAGCTCTGGCAAGAATTTTCCTAGGAGTGAAAACTCGTACAAGGAGTTTCAGGCTTGATCCGGGGTAACCTGGTACATGAAAACGGGCCTTGCTGTAATCTTGGTTATGGCACTCTCGGGGGATATACTTAGGATAATTCAAATTTTCTTTAAAAATAGATTTTAAGGATTTTAATATAAGATGATAATAAATAACCTTGGTTAATCCTAAGGTGTTTTTTATTGAAAATAAGGTGTTATGATATTCTCTAAATGATTTTATGACTCACACTATTCTTTATTGTGTTATTCAATGGATGGATTTCAAGGAAGTCATAGTAACATTGAAGAAGATGTACAAGGTGGGCACGGTGGGGTAAATTAGCAATGAAATGGAATGTTGATAGGTGTAAAATATATCATGTTCATGAAGAATGATTTTTCCAAAAATATAATCTATAAAATATATATTAACCAACTCCCAGACTCAACAAATAAAAGAAAGGTGGTGCATGATAACAACTCCAGTAGTGGAGACCATGGAGAAAAGAAAGCTCAACTTTCATAATGTTGGAAATGTGGAAGAATAAACCTAAGAAAGTGTCTCAATAGAACAAATAAATGCTTTATGTGTGGGAAATAAAACATAAAGTAAATAATTTCCAAGTAAAAATGAAGATTACTATGGAAGAAAATAAAAATGATCCCAAGAATTCATTTACAGTCATTTTCAATAACTATAAGGGATATGGACATTACCTGAGTGAATGCCCTATTCAATAGGAAAACCACTTGGTCAAGGAAGAACCTATGTTGAAATAAATGGATGGTGAATCGTTTAAAAGTATTAGTTCCCATATGTTGATGGAATTACTTTGGAAGACTTTTCTCTTGTATGTGTAACCCTAATGTTTGTTATGTGAAAATTCTATATTAGGGAGAATTATCTTTTCTATTGTGGATATAGTTAGAAATAACCATTTTGGTTTATATGATCCTTGAATTTGAGGAAATTATAAGTTATTAAATTTTAGGATGAAAATGTGAGGTATGAGATAAATTTTGTGGTGACATTATGTTATGGTTATTTTGAGGAATTTTTCTCATTTTTTGAATGTTATAAAATATAGTTTTTGAGAAAGTACAAAATACAAACCGTGTGACAAACCGTCGCGTCAGACAAAGGTGCGAGAATCAGAACCACAAACAATGTGAAACTGGGTTCTATTGCCTTCCACTGGACTATGTGAAGTCCATGGATAGTGTGACTAATGGTTTTTAGTTAAATGATTTTACAGATCAATAATAAGTTCATTTTAGATATTATGTCTTATAAAATTGATATCCTTATTCTAGGAAAATTATTTGGTGATTGGGTGATAAATGTTATTTTGGAAGACATTCGCCTTATTTGGAACATTATATGCCTAAGGAAAATTAAATACTATGGAATTTCATTTGATTAGTAATGGTAGATTTTTATCTAAATTTTTATTTTGGATTTATAGCGATTTGGGTTATTTATGGAAATGACTAACCTATAATAGAAAATATATGATTAGGTTAATTAATTTTAAATATGTGACTTTAAGAGCAGTCTATGTTATTTGGAGATACAATTTAATGTGGAAGACTATGTAATAAAATTCTTCTAATTTTTGGGTTTCAATATTTGTTTGGATTATATTAAAGGATTTTAAGGACTATTGTTTATTGAATGGTATTTATTGAACTTTGGGATTTTTGGTTTAATTTTATAAATTAAGATGACTGTTTCTTTCGCAAAAGGATTATCCTTTTTGGAGATCATCTGATATTGTAATAACAATTTTGGTTTTGGTTAATCTCTAAAGACAAGGGAAATATATAATTTATCTTTTGTGGATCATGTTATTCTCTAGAAGTTTATTCTAGAAATTTATGAGTGACCATGTCATCATGAATACTCATTGTTTGGAAAAAAAGATGAGTTAGTGGTAGAAATTATTTAAAGGATGAAACTCTACAAAAAAGTATGTATATCTCTTTTTTTTCTTAGTCAATCTCATTAATAAATTCCTCAACTTTATGAAATGGAACTTAAAACAAAAAACGTTTTCTGTTTACGTTTCCTATTGGGAAACTAATGATCGTTTATCCCATCACATGTTTGTCGGTTTCTTATTGTTTATTTTCTCCTAATCCTATTTTCTGTCACTCCCCATCAGAACATGATGCTTACTTTATCCTCAATATCCATGTTTTTCTACATGGAATCCTAGTACGGGTTATCTCGTGTGACCATTGTACTTATCTTTCTTTCTTTTAAAGTCATAATTTTATTGACGCGTTTTCTGATATGGGAATTTTAATGAAGTTACCGTGACTAATTTTAAAATTGAAAGGACACAATTTCCCAAAGGGGGAATAATGTAACACCCCAATATTTCATAGTAAATTATTTTCTTTAAAGTAATTAAATTACATATGCTACACGCATCACCAAGTTCGGGTGCCACATGACTTACCAAACTAGCCGTTCAAAAAGAATTTATGAATAGTATTAATTAAATTTTGAATTTTCTATACTCCATATTATTTTAGAATACATATTATGTGTTTCTTAGACATAATATAAAAAAAATTCATTTTTCATATAAAAAATATATTTATCAAAAATTCAATTTTACCACATTTTAATGGAGAACCCTTTTTAAAACCAATGTTTGACACTTTTAAATATTCAACTAAATAAAATTAAATTCTTCTTTAGAATTGAGACATAAAAATTACTTTTGGATAAAATTTTGGTACTTTTCTGATAACATTCATATATTGATGAATAGTGTAAAAATACTAAATTTTAATTGAAAACAACTTTTTTAAATCGAAATAATTTATAGTGTTAAATTGAAAATTTTATTGGCTTTGAAGTATAATCAGATTATATTTTTCATATTTAATACAATTTAGGTCATTATAATTAATTTCACATTTAAATTTGACATAAACAAAAATGAATATTTTGATAGTTTTAACTTCTTAAAAACCCACTTTTTTTCTTTTAACAATAGGAATTAGTTTTAAATTAATTAATTATACTTATATGTTTTTAATTTGGTAAAATTTAATTCATTTGTGAATTTGGAATATCAAAATTAGGTTAGGGTGAATTTTTGGAATTTTTCTAAAATATTTCAATTTTTAATGAATAGTGAAAAATATTGAGTTATTGTTTAAAAACAGACTTTTTATTTTAATAATAATAATTTTTTATTTAAGTCAATATAGATACATAATAACTATATTATTTCAATGTGATTCATTGGACTCATTTTTATAATAAAATTAGATGTTTAAAATTTTATTGAATTTTTTACCATATTTTACCCACCTTCTATGAGCATTTGCAAATTTGCAAAAGAAATAATTTTACTGCTTCTGTGAGTTTAATTTCAAAAATCCGAGAGACATGATTGAAATCAGTAAGTAAGATGGGGTTCTATAAGATGACACTAATTTTTGGTGAAAAGTAACTAGTGACTTTTATTTACCACGATTAAAAGTAAATAGTGTAATTAAAGGTAAATATGATATTATAATAACCATAACAGATGTACTAATTCTATTGGAGAAGTGTAATTCAACAAAAAAACCTTAAAAATAAAATATGATCTTTTTTGGTCCACATGGATTAGATTTGGATATTTATTATTATTCTTTTAAAGATGAGTTAAAAGTGTTAAATTCAAAGTTTAATAACAAAACTATTTTTAATATAGGGTTATAAATAAGAAAAATTCGAATATATATTATCATTAGAAATATAAACAGATTTCCTACATAATGTTATTTTAATTATAATTCTTAGAAATTAAATAATTAAATTTATTTATGACACAATGATGATGCAGTAATTACATTATTAATGAAAGATTAAAATAATTGATATTATAAATATCCAAATAAATGCAATTTAAAACTTTTCCTAAATTCAGATAATTTTATAGGTTAATTTGACACATTATGGTTGATTAAATAGTTTTTTTCTAAGTAAACATGCTGTTGTGATTTTCACAGAAACCAAATACTAAATAGTGTCAAAATTGACCTGAATGAGTTTTTTTTAAAAGTACTATATTTTTCATTGATATAATATTCTAAAAAATATAAGGTTCTTCCAAAGAGATTTAATAATATTATCTATGTCATTAATGAAACACTTAAGGATCTTTTTAATGTTTAGAGTATGTTTATTAACCATATAGTGTAAGAATACAAGAATACACAATAAAAGTCAAACTATTTAAATAATAGTAAAATCTAAAAGATAAGGATAATATGTTGCCCTACAATTTTCTAAAACCTATTGGTTGAAAGGAGTTCGACCCATACCCACCTTAGCTTCAAAATAAATCAACTTAGATCTATTTGAAACCGAAAATGATTTATAATACAATAATATTTCAGGGTTTTCCTAAAGTGACCCTCACCTCTCTTATAAAAGGGTAGTTCACCTTAACTTAATTTCACACTTATAAAGCCATTTGGATTGGCAAACTGGGCCCAAATATCCTCCCAACTACTGTCACTACATCTTTGAGTCCTTATTTTTATTATAATTCCAACCTGAGGAGCTTGTTTGATCAAATCAAAAGGAATCACCTAAAGAAGAGGTAATAATTTCACCACCCTCTTTCAAGTTCTTTTCTTCTTCCACTTCCTCTTTCTTTTTTGATTACATAACAAAATAATAATTCCAATAACTCATACATACTATTATGTTATTATAAATATGGTACTTCCATATTTTTTATTCTATCCATCATATAAATGACAATGTCACCATACGTGCGTATGTAGGACTTACCGTCTCAATGCCGTGGTGTAGTTTGTTATTAAAAAACATAATAATTTGGATAGGTATAATAATTATTATAACTGATGTAAATTTTAAATATAACTTGTTAATTATTCTTTATATATGATAAAATATCCAATTATATATGATTTCACCATTAAAAGAATGATATTGTCGCCCGTACGTACGTACTGCTTGCCGTCTCCATGACACGATGAGATGTCATTCCCCATAATAATCATTCAAGATTAATATCCATTTGATTATTAAAAATAATTTATGAATACTTTATATCATTCTGGATATGAATCAAATACATCCTATCCATAGTAAGCATGACTTACGTAACAAAACATATAAAGGAAAACACATTAGTTTACTCCCGAAACAATGAAACAACTAAAATATTATTAAAAAAGAAATATTAAAAGACCATATATGATATTATATTTATGTATGGGGTTTTTTATAATTTAATTAAAATTATTTAACTATTATACAGGAGGTTAACGTACCCTCTACTAAGGAAAAGTAAAGGTAAGGGGTTTTATCTCACTTTTAATTCTGTGAGATTTCCATTGTTCACCACTTATTTATTGCATGCGGTGTATTTAGTGCTTCCATTTGATATATATTATAATCATTCCATTTATATTCATAGTATTCTATGATTCATTTTGTTTTTATTTACTTTTGGTCATATGACTCGATTGATTACAATGTGGTAAGGGGTTTTCATCTCACTTCTTATTACCGAGAGATTCATGCTATATCACGACTATTTCCTTTAGTGGGGTGTATGTACTTCCCATTATTGTATTATTTGTGTAATTAAGTTTAATTTATGGTTATTTACATCTTTACTATATGATACTTCTTTCTTTGTGCGTATGTTTCGTAAGTTACCAAATCGGTAAGATGTCTCAAATTTCAATTTCCACTCATCTAGTTTTTCGCAAACTTCATTAATTATTTTACTCCAAGATTATGTGTCAAATAAATATTTATTTATTTATGTAGTAATTTCCACTCCCCATTGTGTGGATATACTTTTGATACACATAATAACTCCATTAATGAATTCTCAATTCATCGATATGAACTTCATAAGAGTAATCATAACTCAATTTACATTCATTGAGTTAAACATCTAAGTCATTGGTGTTGATGTTACAAGAATATGTGTGAATGTCCTCTGATTGTTTAACACTGAATATCCAATAATATTTAGTGTATTTATATTTGTCACACATAATTATGTCATTAATTTATCCTTAAAATAATGATACATTCTTTATAACAGATTTCATCTCAATTTATATTCTATTGAGACTTCATTGATGTTATGCACCAATTCACTTTTATATGGTGTATATACTATAATTTGACGTAGTATATCCTGAATTCCTTTATTCTCATGATATCATAATGTTTATATCCCCTCAATCATTTTTATTCAAAAATCTCTCTTTTGGTTAGGAAGTCTCACTAAAATATCATTTTAAATGTTTTAACGATTAATTCTTCTAAATATTTCTCATTAATGTCCATGTTTTTTAAAGGGTTTTAAGGATTTATTTATATGGACATGAATGTTTTAAAATTAAATTACCCTTAAAAAGTTTCATAGTGATATGAGACACTTTGTTTCCAAAATTTCTTTTAAAGAATTTTTGATAAATAGTGCGAATTATAAATGTTTTCAAGAAAAAGGGGATATTTTTCTCAAATAAGTTTACCAATTATTTCCACCTATGTCAATATCCATCATTGTATTTTATTCTTGATTTATTTTGATTAATTATAATAAATCTTCCATATTGTATTCAATGCATTATGTTTGATTGTGGATATGCTATTTTTAAACCATTCATGGTTTGTGGTTAAAATATTGACATTTCATATACTAGTTTTAATATGAATGTTTAGCTTATGTTTCAAAATTTTCATAAGAGGAATACATTGGGCTTAGTAAGTGATGGGTGGATCCCTCTATCGCTCCTTGATGCATCGGTAGGTCTCATGAGAAAAACTAGTGTCTTGGCACAAGGCCTTGACAAAATCTTCTTTGTAGTCTTGGAACAAGGCCATACCTATGTGGTTATGATGTCATACATTATGCATTCCATCATTATAAAATTGGATATTGATATTACATGTGATTCTTAAACTAGTAGAATATCGATGTGAATAAGTAAATGGCATCATTGGATTTATCTTTTCCATATTATGCTAAAGTTTAAGATTAAAAGTCTTGTGTCCTAGTCCTATACATTTCCTTAAATGTTTATTCTTATTTATGATAGTATCCACTATATTTTTATCCTTACTGAGCATCTGAGATCACCCTTTCAAATGTTTTATTTTTCCTAGGATCCAAAGAAGTATATTACGATTAACCTACATGAATAGGCTAAGAGATATAAGAGTGTTCAATGAGGACACAATGTTGTTTTTTTATTTAAGAATGTAATGTAAAACGTATGTATGTATCTATTATTCCATGTCTAGTAAACTAATCAGTATTTCGGGACATGATTCCTTGTATCATGACAATGTTATGTAATAATGACCCGATTCATGGTAACCGGGTTCAGGGCGTTATAGTTGGTATCAGAATATGATTAGTACAATCCTTGGAAGCTAAATTTAAAAAAACTCTAATTATTAAACACTACAAAAATAAAGACATTGAGGATTAATATATAAGAACATCCAAATTTTTTGGTAATGTAAACATTATGTGCATTTTCCAAGAAATACATCCCTGTCTGGATAAGAACTGGAAGAGTCTGCTCTGGCACATATGTACCTATGAGTGAAAACTCTGACAAGGTGTTTCGGGCTTGACCTGGCGTATCATGGTACACGACAACGGGCCTTGTTGCACATTGGTTATGACACTCCTGGGGGATATGATTAGGATAATTCACATTTTCTTTACAAACTGATTTGAATTATTTTAATATAAGATCAGAAGAAAGAACCTTGGTTAATCCTAAGGTGTTTCAGATTGAAAATAAGGTGTTATGATATTATTTAAATGATTTTTTTTGACTCACACCATGCTTTCTTGTGTCATTCAATGAATGGATTCCCAAGAAGTCATAGTATCATTGATGATGATGTACAAGGTGGGTACGATGGTGAAAATGATCCAAAGAATGGAATGTTGATAGGTGTAAAAGATATTTTGTTCATGCTGAATCACTTTTCCCAAAATATAATCAACAAAATATATATTAACCAACTCGAGGACTAAACAAAGAAGATAAAGGCACTGAATGATAAGAGCTCCAACAGTGGAGACCATAGAGAAAAGAAAGGTAAATTTTTATCATGTAGGAAATGTGGAAGGAGACACCTAGGAAAGTGTCTCAATGGAACAAAGATATTCTTTATGTGTGGTAAAGAAGGAAATAAAGTAAATTATTGCTGAGGAAAAATGAAGAGTACTGTGGAAGAAAATAAAAATGATCCCAATAATCTATTTATAGTCTTTTGTCATAAATGTAGGGGATCTAGGAATTAACTGAGTGAATTCAATATTCCATAGGATAACCTCTTGGTCAAGGAAGATCCTATGTGGAAATAAATGGATGGAGAAATGTTTAAAAGTATAAGTTCCCTTTGTTGATGGGATTACTTTGGAAGAATTTTTCTTGTATGTGTAACCCTTTAGTTTGTTATGTGAAAATGCTATTTTAGGAGTAATTATCTTTTCAATTGTTTATATAGTTATAAATAACCATTTGGGTTTATATGATCCTTAAATCTGAGGAAATTAAAAGTTATTAAATTTTGGGATGAAAATGCTAGGTATGAGATAACATTTGTGGTGAAATTATGTTATGGTTATTTTGAGGAATTTATCTCATTTTGGAAATTTTATAAAATATAGTATTTGAAAAAGGAAAACATGCAAATCGTGTCACAACCCATCTTGTTGGACAAAGCTGTGAGAATCGAACCCACGACCAATGTGAAACTGGGATCTATCACCTACTAATGGACTACTTGAAGTACCTGGTTAGTATAACTAATTCTTTTTAGTTAAATGATTTTATTGATCAATAATTAGTTGATTTGGGATCCTATGTCTTATCAAATGGATATCCTTATTATAGGAAAATGATTTAGTTATTAAGTGATAAATGTTATTTTGAAAGATGGTCTCTATGTTGGAAACACTATATGTCTAAGGAAAATAGAATACTATGGGATTTCATTTCAGGAGTAATGGTGGATTGTTATCTATTTTTTTATTGTGGATTTATGGTGATTTGGGTTATTTATGGAAATGATTAACCTATCATAAAGAATATCTGATTAGGTTAATTAATTTTAAGTATGTGACTTTAATATTAGTCGATGTTATTTTGAGATTCAATTTAACATGGAGGACTATGTAATAAAAATATTCTATGTTTTGGGTTTCAATATTTGTTTGGATTATATTGAATGATTTTAAGGACAATTATTTATTGAATGGTATTTATTGATCTTTAGGTATTGTTGGTTTAATTTTAGAAATTACGATTAGTATTTATTTCCCTAAAGGATTATCCTTTTTGGGGATCATCTGATCTTGTAAAAACCATTTTGGTTTTGGTGATATCTGAAGATAACAGAAATATATAGTATATCCTTTGTGGATCATGTGATTCTCTAGAAGTTGATTCTAGTGCTTTAGGTGTGACCAAGTCATCTTGAATACTCATTATTTGGAAAAAAAGATGGGTTTGTGATACAAATTTTTGAAAGGATGAAACTCTACTTAAAAAGTAATTATATCTATTTTTTTTTCTTAGTAAATCTCATTAATAAATTCTTAGACTTTATGAAATGGAACTTAAAAAAATATTGTCCATTTACGTTTCCTACCAGGAAACTGTTGACTGTTTATCCCATCACAAGTTTATGGTTTACTTGTTTTTAACTTTATCTAGATCATGTTTTATATCACTCTCCATCAGAACTTGACCATTAGATTATCTTCCATATACGTGTTTTCAAACATGGAATCATAGTATGGGTTATCTCGGGTGACCTTTGTACTTCTCTTTTATTCTTCTAAATTGATAGTTTTATTGAATGTTTTTGTGATGTGGGACTTTCAATGAAGTTCTCAAGCCCAATTTGAAAATTGACAGGACACAATTTTCAAAATCGGGGAAGAATATAACACCCCAATATTTTATAGTAAATTATTTTCTTTAAAGTAATTCAATAGCTTGCGCTACATGAAACATTGAGTTCGAGTGCACTAAGAATTTCTAAATTAGCCACTCAAAAAGTGGTTATGAATAGTGTTAACTGAATTTTGAATTTTATATACACCATGTAATTTTAAAATCCATATTAGATGTTTTTTAGACATAATATAAGAACAAATTTATTTTTTATGATAAAAGAAGTATTTTTCAAAAATTCAATTTGAACACCTTTTAATGGAGAACCCTTTTTAAAACCAATAATTGACACTTTTATATATTCAATTTAGTGAAATTAAATTCTTCTTTAGAATCAGGAAATAAAAATTTAATTTGGATAAATTTTTGGTGCTATTCTGATAACATTCATATTTTGATGAATAGTGAAAAATACTAAATTTTAATTGAAAACAACTTTTTTAATCGAAAAACATTATAGAGTTAAATTATTAATTTGAATGGTTTGGAAGTATAATCAGTTTATATTTTTTTTATCACTTAATACAATTTAGGTCATTATTAGTAATTTCACATTTAAATTTGACATAAAATCATATCAGTCTTTTCATAGTTTTTACTTCTGAAAAACCCACTTTTGGTTTTGAAAATCGGAATTAGGTTTAAATTAATTAATGATAATTCTATGTTTTTAATTTGGTAAAATAGAAATAATTTTTGAATTTGGAATATCAAAATTATCTTAGTGTGAATTTTTGGTATTTTTCTAAAAACATTCAATTTTGATGAATAGTGAAAAACAGTGCGTTATTGTTTAAAACCTGAATTTTTATTTAAATAATAATAATTATTTTTTTAAGTAAATATATATATATTACTTATATTAGTTCAATGTGATTCATTGGAGTCATTTTTATAATAAAATTATATGTATAAAAGTTTATTTAAATTTTTACAGTCTTCTGTCCACCTTCTCGGAGCACTTGAAAATTTGCATAAAACATGATTTTACCACTTCTTTGAGTTGAATTTCAAAAATCATAGAGACACGGTTGACATAAATATATAAAATGTGGTTCAATAAGATGAAAATAAATTTTGGTGTATCATAACTTTTGACTTTTATTTACCACGGTTAAAAGTAAATAGGGTAACTAAAGGTAAAAATGATATAATAATTACCCTAACACGTGTCCTAACTTTATTGGAAAAGTGTAATTCGACCAAAAAAACCTTATGAATAAAATATGATGCTTTTGGTCCACTTGGATTTAATTAGGATATTTATTATTATTTTATTTAAAGAAGAATTAAAAGTTTTAAATTCAATGATTAATAACAAAACTATTTTTAATATAGGGATATACCAACGATAAATTAGACTATAAATATTAATTATAAATATAAACAAATTTCATAAATAAAGGTATTTTATTTATCATTTTTAGATATTAAATAATTAAATTTATTTATGACACAATGATGATTATGTAATTACCTTATTAATGAATGATTAAAATAATTGATATTATAAATATCCAAATAAATGTAATTTGAATTTTTGTTGAATTCAATTAATGATATTAGTTAATATGACATGTTAGGGTTGATTAAATATTATTTTTCAAAATAATCATGTGGATATAAGTTTCACAAAAACCAAATACTAAATAGTGTCAAAATTGACCTAAATGAGTTTAAAAAAAAACAGGATATTATTGGTTGATATAATATTCCTAAAAATATAAGGTTAGGAGAAATGGATTAAATAATATTTTATATTTCATTAATTAAACACGTGAGGTACTATTGGATGTTTAGTGTAAGTTTATTAACTATATAGTGTAAGAATACAAGAAGACAAGGTAAAAGTTAATCTATTTAACTAATAGTAAAATCTAAAAGATAAGGTTAATATGGTGACCAAAACTTGTCTAATACCAATTGGTTGAGACTATTTCGATCTATACCCACCATAGCCTTGATGAAATCAATTTGGATCCATCAAAAACCAAAAATTATTTATAATAAAATAATATTTCAAGGTTTTCTTAAAGTGAACCTCAACTCTCTTATAAATGGGTACTTCCCTTTCACTTATTTCACACCTCCAAATCCATTTGTATTGACCAAACACTACCAAAATATCCTCCCAACTACTGTCACTACGTCCTAGAGGACTTCCTTTGATCATAAATCCATCCTAAAAATCCTTTTTGATCAAATCAAAAGGAAGCACCCGAAGAAGAGGTAATAATTTTACCCCCCTCTTTCAAGTTCTTTTCTTATTCCACATAATTTTTCATTGTTTATTCCTTACCAAAATAATAACTCAAGTACCTCATATGAACTGTGATGTTATTATAAATATTTTTAAAACCATATTCATTATTCTATCCATCCTATAAATGATAATGTCACCACACGTGCATATGTATGGCTTACTGTCTCCATGTCGTGGTGTAGTTAGTTATTCAAAAACATTATTATTTTAATGGGTATAATAATGAGTATAAATGATATAAATAATAGATATAACATATCAATTATTATATATATATTATATACCATCCAATTATATATGATTTCACCATCAAAAGAATGATATTTTCGCACATGCGTACGCACAACTTACCTTCGCCATGACGCGATGAGATGTCATTCCCCATCGTAACCATTCAAGAATTATTTTCATTTTATGATTAGAAATCATGTTTAAAGACTTGATATCAGTATGGATATGAATCAAATACATCTTATCCATAACAAAAATGAATTACGTAACAAAACATATAAAGGAAAACGAATTAGTTAACACTTGAGACAATGATAGTTCTAAAATATTATTATAAAATATATACTAAAAGTTCATATATGATATCATATTTAGGTATGTGGTTCTTTTATAATTTAATAAAAATTATTTAACTATTATAAAATAGTTCAACTTACCCTCAACTATGGGAAAGTACATGGTATTGTGTTTCTTATCTCACTTTTAATTCAGTGAGATTTCCATTGTTCGCCACTTATTTATTCCATGTGGTGTATTGTGTACTACCATTTGATATATATTATCATGATTCTATTTATATTCATGGTATTCTATGATTAATTTGGTGGTTATTAACTTTTGGTCATATTAATTGATTGATTACAAAATGGTAAGGGGTTTTCATCTCACTTCTTATTCCCATGGGGTTCATGTTATATTGCCACTATTTCCTTTTATGTGGTGTATGTACTTACCATGATTGTATTATTTTAGTAATATACATTAATGTACGGTTATTTACTTCTTCATTGTATGACACTTATTTTTTGGGGTGTATGTTTAGTAAGTTAACAAATCTGTAAGGGAATCTCAAATTTCAGTTTCCACTAATTGGGTTTTACGCAAACTTCATTGATTATTTTACTCCAAGATTATGAGTGAAATCACTATTTATTTATTTATGTGGTAATTTCCACTCCCATTTTCGTGGATATAATTTTTATACATATAATCACTCCATTGATAAATTCTCAATTCATCGGTATGAACTTGATAAGAGTAATCATAACTCAATTTCCATTGATTGAGTTAAACATCCAAGTCATTGGAGTTGTTGTTACAAGAATATGTGTGAATGTCCTCTGATTGTTTTACACTGAATATCCAATCATATTTAGTGTATTTATATTTTTCAAACATAATTATTTCATTAATTTATCCTTAACCTAAAGACGCAATCTTTATAAGGGATTTCATCTCAATTTAAATTCTGTTGAGACTTTTTTGTTGTTATGCACCAATTCACTTTTATATGGTGTATATACAGTACTTTTACATAATATGTCATGAATCCCTTTATTATAATCACATTATATAGTTTATTTTACCTCAATTATTTGTATTCAAACTTCTCTGTTTTGGTTAGGAACTATAACTAAAATATCATTTTAAATGTTTTAATGATTTATTATTCTAAAACTTTATCATTAATGTGAATGTTTTAAAAAAGGTTGTAATGATTTATTTATATGGAAATATTTAAATTTCATTCAAAAGTTTTAAAGTTTTATTGGACACTTTGATTCAAATATCTCTTTTAAATGACTTCTTGATAAATAGTGTCAATTTTAAATATTTTCAAGAAAAAAGGGGATACTTATCTAAAATAGTTTTACCGATTATTTTCACCTATGTCAATATCCATCAGTTTATTTTTTTCTTGATTGATGTTGATTTATTATAATAAAATATTCCATATTGTATTGAATGAGTTATTTTTTACTGTGGATGTGCTATTTTTATACCATTTACAGGTTGTGGTTAAAATATTGGCATTTCATATGCTAGTTTTAATACGAATGTTTAGATTATGTTTCAAACTTTTCATATGAGGAATGAATTGGACAAATTAAGTGATAAGTGGAGCCCACTATATCTCCTCAATGCATCAATAGTCCTCATTAGACAAACTAGTGTCTTGTTACAAGGCCCTAACAAAATATTATTTGTATTCTTGGCATGAGGCCTTGACTATGTGGTTATGATGTCTGAAATTATGCATTCCATCATTATGAAATTGGATATTGCTATTACATGTGATTTTTTGACTAGTAGAATATCTATTTGAATAATTAAATGGAATCATTTGATTTCAATTTTTTATTTTATGCTGAAGTTTAAGATTAAAATTCTTGTGTTCTTTTCTTATACATTGCCTTAAATGTTTATTATTATTTATGACAGTTTCCGTTATATTATTATCCCTACTAAGCATATGATATCACCCCTTTATTATATTTTATTTTTTCCAACACAAAAAAATTATATTACGTTTAACCTACAGAAATATGCTAATAGATATAAATTTTTTCAAAAGGGACACAAGGTTGTTGTTTTTTATTTAATAATGTAATGTAAAACTTATGTATGTTTCTAGTACTTCCAAGGATACTAAACTAATCGGTCTTTCGGGACAGGATTCCATGTATCATGGAATTTTTCTGTAATAATGCACCGATTACGAGTAATTAAGGCAGGGGTGTTACAAAAATTTAATCTTATGAAATTTAATTAATAACCTATAACATCATTTTTGGAAATCTATCCCCATTTTACATGAAATTCCATACTCATATATATGTAAACCAATCATGAAAATCACAGAAACGAACATTCATAAATGATAAAATTTTTTCTTATAACCCATATAATAGATGATAATTGAACCTAATAAAATTATAATAAATAATTAAATATATAAAAGGCTATGAATTAAATTATTAATGAATATAATTTCATTATCCAAGAGTTTAGGGTCAAGTGCTGAACATATTCAGATATAAAGTAAGGGTTTCTTCCCGAACACCCATTTTCCATTCAGGTTATGATTTCTCTCTTTTTACCATAATTTAATTCTTCATTTATTTTATATAATTATAATAAATTATATGAATAATTTAAAAACTCATATACTTAGATCATTTCATATTTAATTAAAGGGAAATTCATGTTTTATAGGCTTCTACTCTCAATTCTCCCCGATAAGAAAAACCAATTAAAGATAACTTCCCAATTTCATACCCATTTTCATGTACCAACCACAATCTATTTTAATAAACCATTTTTTTATAAAATAACTAATTTTTTCATGAAAAACTACATTAGTTCATTAATGGTTTTATAAAAACTTTTATGAGAAATAAAAATTATTTTTCCAAAAAAACCTCATCTTTACAATGTTAATGGGGTATTTCTATTTAAAATTCCTTGATGATTTTATAAGAGTATTTTCATATATTTCAACACCTATTTGAAATTTTATGTATTATTTGGATTTACATCTTATGATTATTTTCCACTATATTGTTTTAAATGGATTATGACAACATTTATTGTGGATGTTCTATCTTAATACCATTCAGCATATTACTTAGAGTGGTTATTGATTTTTTTTTCATATTGGAGATAGTTATTTAGATTTAATATATATATATATAGTTCTTATATTTAAACCCATTTATATGGGGAATTAATTTTACTTAGTATGTTATGGATGAGACCTTTTATAACCCATCGATTTATTAGTAGGTTTCCTTATAAGGCCCCAGCCTTAAACCTTACTTAATCATGAGTTATTACAAGATTACACATTAAGGATCTTTTCTGTTTTAGAGTTTTAGAGAATTAGAACATGAAACTTGCATTACATTCCACATTTAAAAAAAGTGGTTACATAAAAGACAGTATTCATCCTTCCCATCAACGGAAACATATTGAAAATAAAACTTGGATTCTTTCTTGACACATCCTTGACACTATCACCACATCATATACCTTTCCCTTGACCTGTGAAAAACATTTCAAAAACATGGGATGAGCATAAAAAGCTCAGTAAGAGTTATAAAAATATGGAAAGGAAACATGAGTTCATATATACATAAGAATGAAATCATACATTACCCATAAAACATAGGAACTTTAACATACCTCATCAAACCATGAATAAATCATAGAAAACATGAGACATAAAGGTAACTTGAGGTATTCATAACATTCTTACGTAGGGAGTAACCCTCTTGGTTACGTTTTGAATACCCATCAAAGTATATTCCCTAAATATCTTCAGAGAAACCTTAACGTTTCACTCCTTCGTGTTATCCAATGCATTGGAGAGCTATATCGGGCCCACCCGCCCTTAGTTTATCACGGAACTACCCGTCTTCATAACAATGCCTAAGAACCATAACATAATCTTATCACATAAAACATGCATAAATGAAACATAACATTTCCACCTTTCAATAACAAGATATCAATACAAAACAGTGATATAAATACATATGAAAACCATTTTCAATACCAAAATAAAAGAAAAGTAAAACATGGTATTTATTTTTCTTTTAAAAAAATAAGGTATGGCTTGTAGAGGAATCCGAAACTCAAATAATGGTCACGGTGGCAGAGAAGTCGTTGCCACCGCATACGTACGACAAAAACATTCCCTTTTGTCGTTTAGTAAAATGCTTCATTGAAAAAAGATTCCTTTTGAATAAACATAAAAGTCAAAGGGGTTTATACACCGTATAAAAGAAGGTTGTGTATAATACAAAATATGCCTCAATGAATGGAGATTGAGACGAAGACCCTTACAAAGACGGTATCCTTGGTTTAAGGATAAATCAATTGCATAATTATGTGTGACAAACAAATACACCAAATATAAGTGGATATTAAGTGTAAAACAATCATAGGTTATTCACACATATTCATAGAACGACATATTCAAGGAGTACAAGTTTATCCCAAAGAATCAAATTTGGGTTAAAAAGTTCCTTTGAAAAAAATTTGACAGCCTAACAGCGTCACTTCAAAATTCAAGAAAGAGTTGATGAGAGATAAAAAGTGTATCTCATCACTTGGACATAAAATTTACATCAATAAGGATATATGAGAACATATCCCAACATAACAATATTTAAATTAAAAGCCCCAACAAAAGAAGTCTTTTAAAAAAGAGGAGGGTGAAAGGTTCCCTTACCGACTTGGGTATCTTTCAAAACATACAACCCATGAAAGAAAGACAATAAATCATTGATGTAAATACTCATAAACAAAAGTATATTACACAAATAGTAGAATAATGGGCAGTACATACACCACTCAAAGGAAATTGTGGCAAATGTAGCATAAATCTCAAAGGAATAAAAGTGAGATGAAAAATCCCTTACGAAAACTCAGCAGCCTAACGACGCCACATAAAACTTACAAAAATGGATTGATTTGATCAAATAGGGTATCTAATCATATTAACTTAAATTTTACAGAAATAGGAATATAAAAGAACATCCCACAACATTACAAAGAGTATCTTAAAAGAAGTGACATAAAGGAGAGTACTTAAAAAGAAATAGAGGGGTTAGATCTCTTACGAAAATTCAGCAGCCTAACGGCGCCACTCAAAACTTCCAAAAATGGATTGATGAGATCAAATAGGGTATCTCATCATATTAACTTAAAGTTTCTAGAAAGAGGAATATAAAATAACATCCCCCAACATAAAAAAGAGGAGCTTAAAAGAAGTGACATAAAGGGGAGTACTTAAAAAGAAAGAGAGAGGTTAGATCTCTTACGAAAATTCGGCAGCCTAACGGCGCCACTCAAAACTTCCAAAATGGATTGATGAGAGAGAATAGGGTCTCTCATCACATGAACATAAAAATTACAGTAATTTTAATATAAAATAACATCCCAATAACAATAAAGATGAGCTTTAGAGGTAATGACATAAAAGAGTGTACTTAAAAGAAAGAGAGGAGTAAGATCCCTTACCTCAAGTCCAACTTGTCTTGTTCGTTTCTTTATATTTCTGAATAATAAACTTTGGTCAATTAATAATTGACTAAGTACCACCTTTATAGATTATTATTCAGTTCATATCACATATTATAATGTTATAATAATTGTTTAATAATGTTAGTTCATATCAGACGTTTTTGCCGATGTTTGGTACATGAGTCAAAAATGAACTTGTTTGAAAAAAGATTGCCCATGTAGTTATAAGTAAATAATTTCCAGAATAGTATTAATGATTAAAATATCATATATATCCAGTAAATATTCATTTCATACTATTCCATATCATTTGGAGATAAAAAACGAAAAGCACCGTTCATGGAGACAGTAGGTCGTACGTATGCATGAACGCTACTTTCATTTTTGTCATATTAATGGAATTAAAACAAAATGAAAGAGATATATATATTTTATAATTCCAGAATTATATCCATAATTTTGATGTAATATATTACATATATATAAATTATATATATGTACTTATAGTATTACATAACATTTTGAGATAAGAAATGAAATGTACCGTTCATGGAGACGGTAAGCCGTACGTACGCATGAACGCTACTTCCATTTCTATTTCATATTTAATGGAATAATGATACATAATATTATTTTAATTACAGTATGGTATCATATATAATATCATTAAATATATCCTTTATACATACCACATATGGTATTAACGAATCAAATCACTTTGAGGGGGCGGTAGTCCGCACTTCCTTAAATGAAGATATCGCGTTTACCCATAATGGAAACCATAAAGGTATGCCCAAAATGAAAAATACAGAAGCATAAGGAAATAATAAACATATTATATATCATAAATAAATATAGTGTCATCTTAATGGCCACCTTTGAAGGTGTTAAAAGAATGTTGAACAATCATCGTTTCGGGAGGCCGAAATTCGCCATCCACGGAAACAGTATGTTCTTTAACCATTAGATGTAGGTGTGTGAAAGTGTATCTCGAATACTTATTATAACAACATCCCAGTATATTTATGATACCGTAATTGTTACAAAATAAATGAATAAAAAGAGTTTAGGGGGTTGTATAAGAAAAATAAAACAAAAGTACTCAAGTGAAGACATTACCTTAAAATCGGGTAACTCCCTTTGGTTTGAGCTCAAAGGCTTCCTTGGGAATACTTATGCCTAAAGTGAGGCTTCAAGGAGTAATAGAGGGAAGAGGAGAGACAAAATGGGCAGAGGTTGGCCGAGTCAAAGGCTTTGGGAGTGTGGGTAAGGAGGTAGGGGTGGGGGCCTTTTATAAGAGGAGAGGAGGGGCACTCTTGTAAAGTTACAAAATGTTACTTTATTTTCAAACGAGTTTCGGATTTTAAAGGTCCCACATTGATGTATTTCAAGGCTAAGGTGATAAGGGTTCGAAATCCACTAATCCAATAGGTTTTGGACATTTTTAGGTCTTAGATATTACATTATCTTTCCATTTTATTTAAATCGTTAAATAATGAGGTCATCGCTGCATCATCATGATGTCATAAATAATTTCATTTATTTAATGTCTAAAAATTATAAAAAAATACTATGATGTAGGAAATACATTTAGATTTCCAATTAATATTTATAGTCAAAAATCGGATTTGTATAACCCCATGTAAAAATTGTTTTAGTAAAACATTTCATGTTTGTCTCATTTTTACTTTAACTTTAAATAAAAAGATATTAATGTCATTTTCCAACCAAAGTGGCTTCATAGGGTCCCCAATTTGACCCATGGGTTGTATTGGTCGGCAATGACACATCCAATGAGGTTAGGACATGTGTCAAGTTCATTTAATATTATTAAAACATTATTTTTACCTTAAACTACACTAATTACCTCTAATCGCGATTAAAAACTTAATAAGTTACTATTCACCAAAAAATTATTTTTATCCCATTGAACCACATTTTACTTCTTAATGACAACCATATATGTCAGAGTTTTGAAATTCAAAACACAAAGATGGCAAAATTTCATTTAAACGGAAAAATCAGTTTTTATAAGTACCACTTAGTGGTTTCACTATTCATCAAAAATTGAAGTTTTTCAGAAAAATCCAAAAAATTCACCCTAAGCTATATTTGATATTCCGAATTCAAAAATGAAGTCCATTTTACAAAATTCAGAACATATAAGTCACATTAATTAATTTAATAATTAATTCCCGCTGTCAGAGCAAATAGCGTATTTTTATGAAATAATAAGTATCAAAAGATTGACACTAGTTTAAGTCTGATTTCAAAGTGAAATTAATTCCAATGACCACTATTGGATTTAATGGTAAAAATATATTCTAATTTCACTTTAAAAACTATTCAATAGATAATCTAATCATATAAATAAATTAGATTAAAAAGAGGTTTTGAATTAAAATACAACCTTTTACACTATTCATTAAAAAATGAACTTTATCAGAAAGATACCAAAAATTTACACAAAGTAAATTTTGATGTCCCAATTATTAATAAGAGTTTTATTTGGTCCAAAAGGATGTATAAGAGTGAACAAAACTATATTTAATGACGGTTCTCCATCAAAAGGTGATAAGTGAACCTTTAGTGAAAACTAGGGCATATACGCCTAAAATTGAATTCTTTCCGTATTTTAAGCCTTTATCTTTTATTGGATAAATGTAAAAACATTTAAAAAACATATATAATCATACTTTAGTTATTTCTATCCATTCTCGCCAATACAACGGATACATGTTAACTACCATTTAAAATAATATTATTTTATTATTAGAGTGCAACGTAAGATTCCCAAGAAACTCGTTGTTGCGTGTTGGGTACACCATCGAGCATAGCGTCCCCTTTAAAGTCATATTAATATTTTATTCACAAATATGGATAAATATGAAAATGTAATAATCTTTATTTACCTAGGTTGTTACATCCTTCCCCCCTTTTGGGAATTGCGTCCTCATAATTTTAAAATTGCGCTTGGAAACATCCTTGAAAGTCCCACATTGGAACAAGAGTCGGTAAAACAATCACTTTAAAATAAAGAAAGATAACTAAAAAGGTCACCCGAGTTAACCCATACTAGGATTCCATGTAGAAAAATATGGACATGGAGTAGAAAACATAGGGTCATGTTCTGATGGAGAGTGATATAAAACATGTTTAGGAGAAAGTTAACCACAAGAAAATCACAAACTTTTGATGGGTTAAACGGTATTCGATTCCCCAGTAGGAAAAGTTAATAGACAACATTTTTGTTTTAAGTTACTTTATATTGAGGAATTTATTCATAAGGAAACATAATCACTTATCATGTTGACTTTCAACTTTTACTAGATTCCTTAATCAAACTCATATTTTTTCCAAAAGACGAGTATTTAGGGAGACTTGTTTTCATTAAGAGTACTATAATCAACTTCTAGAGAATCACATAATCCACCAAAGAGAACTATATACTTACCATGTCTTTAGGCTTTTACCAAAATCAAAACCAAAAAGGTTAGTACAAGGTCAGATAATCCAGAAAAGGATAACCCTTTAAAAAGAAAATCTATGCTGAATCTCCAAAATTTGTTCAACAAAACCCAAAGTTCAACGAGGAACATCCGATAAACAATTTGTCCATAAAATTATTCAATGTAAACCAATCTAAGATTTAAACCCAAATATTTTAAGTATTTAGTCACATAGTCTTCCAAGTTAAATCGTAACATTTATCTCCAAACGACATCAGTTTCTCCTAAAGTCTGGTATTGAAAAGTCATTAACCTAATCACATATCCTCCATGATAGGTTAATCATTTTCATAAATAACCCAAAATAAAATTACTCTTAATTCATAAAATCATATAACTAAAAAGAATCAGTCACACAAACCAGGGACTTCACGTAGTCCAGTGGTAGGTGATAAATACCAGTCGCACTTTGGTTGTGGGTTCGATTCCCGCAGCTTTGTCCGACGTGACGGGTTGTCACACGGTCTGCGTGTTTTCCTTTTTCCAAAACTACATAATTATTAAATAATTCCCCAAAAAGAGATAAAATCATAAAAAATGATCATAACATATTTTAACCTCAAGTTTAACTCATGTCTTTCATTTTCCAGCATATCATATAATAACCCATAATTACCTCAAAAGTAAGGATCATATAAACTCTAATGGTTACCTTTATAATTATTACATGAACTTACACATGGATTGGTCATCTCGTACATGATGCATTAAAGATCATACCAAGGTTCAAGTGGTTGATCATGACTCCTTGATAGTTGGTTTTGGATAAACACAAGGGTTCTCATTGCAGCTCCCATATCATTCAGTTTCTTTCTCAAAAAAACTATCAAAGTATCCTTCACATCCACTATTACTTTGGTGCCTGCTAGATCCAACCATTTACTAAAACCAAAAAGGTCAGTGTGAGTATATCAACAAAACCATCATGTACGTATGAGGAAGATAAACACTAAGATATACTTACTCATTCACTTTATCTAAAACCAGGACTCTTTCTGAAATCCTAACCATTATGGTAATGTCACTTATGCTTAAAGAATACTCTAACCTCTAAAGTTATCTAAACCGACCTTTGATACCAACTATAAGGCCCCAGCCTTAAACCTTACTTAATCTTGAGTTATTACAAGATTACACATTGAGGATCTTTTTAGGTTTAGAGTTTTAGAGAATTAGAACATGAAACTTGCATTACATTCCACATTTAAACAAAGTGGTTACATAAAAGATAGTATTCATTCTTCCCATCAACGGAAACATATTGAAAATAAAACATGGATTCTTTATTGACACATCCTTGACACTATAATCACATCATGTACCTTTCCCTTGACCTGTGAAAAACATTTCAAAAACTTGGGATGAGCATAAAAAGCTCAGTAAGGGTTATAAAAATATAGAAAGGAAACATGAGTTCATATATACATAAGAATGAAATCATACTTTACCCATAAAACATAGGCACTTTAACATACCTCATCAAACCATGAATAAATCATAGAAAACATGATACATAAAGGTAACTTGAGGCATTCATAACATTCTTACGTAGGGAGTAACCCTCTTGGTTACGTTTGGAATACCCATCATAGTATATTCCCTAAATCTCTTCAGAGAAACCTTAACGTTTCACTCCTTCATGTTACCCAATGCATTGGAGAGCTATATTAGGCTCACCCGCCCTTAGTTTATCACGGAACCACATGTCTTCATAACAATGCCCAAGAACCATAACATAATCTTATCACATAAAACATGCATAAAGGAAACATAACATTTCCACCTTTCAATAACAGGATATCAATAAAACACATTGATATAAATACATTATAAAAACCATTTTCAATACCAAAATAAAAGAAAAGTAAAACATGGTATTTATTTTTCTTTTAAAAAAAGAATGTATGGCTTGTAGAGGAAGCCGAAACTCAAATAATGGTCACGGTGGCAGAGAAGTCGTTGCCGCCGCATACGTACGAAAAAAACATTCCCTTTTGTCGTGTAGTAAAACGCTTCATAGAAAAAATATTCCTTTTGAATAAACATAAAAGTCAAAGGGGTTTCTACACCTTATAAAAGAAGGTTGTGTATAAAACAAAATATTCCTCAATGAATGGAGATTGAGACGAAGACCCTCAAAAAGACGATATCCTTGGTTTAAGGATATATCAATTGCATAATTATGTGTGACAAACGAATACACCAAATATAAGTGGATATTAAGTGTAAAACAATCAGAGGATATTCACACATATTCATAGAATGACATATTCAAGGATTACAAGTTTATCCCAAAGAATAAAATTTGGGTTAAAAAGTTCCCTTGAAACAAATTTGACAGCCTAACAGCGTCACTTCAAAATTCAGAAAAGAGTTGATGAGAGATAAAACGTGTATCTCATCACTTGGACATAAAATTTACATCAATAAGGATATATTATAACATATCCCAACATAAAAATATGTAAATTAAAATTCCCAACAAAAGAAGTCTTTTAAAAAAGATAAGGGTGAAAGGTTCCCTTACCGACTTGGGTATCTTTCAAAACATACACCCCATGAAATAAGGACAATAAATCATTGATGTAAATACTCATAAACGAAAGTATATTACACAAAGAGTAGAATAATGGGAAGTACATACACCACTAAAAGTAAATTGTGGCAAATGTAGCATAAATCTCACGGGAATAAAAGTGAGATGAAAAATCCCTTACGAAAACTCGGCAGCCTAACGACGCCACATAAAAATTACAAAAATGGATTGATGTGATAAAATAGGGTATCTAATCATATTAACATAAAGTTTATAGAAATAGGAATATAAAAGAACATCCCCCAACATAACAAAGAGGATCTTAAAGGAAGTGACATAAAGGAGAGTACTTAAAAAGGAAGAGAGAGGATAGATCTCTAACGAAAATTCGGCAGCCTAACGGCGCCACTCAAAACATACAAAAATGGATTGATGAGATCAAATAGGGTATCTCATCATATTATCTTAAAGTTTATAGAAAGAGGAATATAAAAGAACATCCCCCAACACAGCAAAGAGGATCTTAAAAGAAGTGACATAAAGGAGAGTACTTAAAAAGAAAGAGAGAGGTTAGATCTCTTATGAAAATTCGGCAGCCTAACGGCGCCACTCAAAACGTCCAAAATGGATTGATGAGAGAGAATAGGGTATCTAATCACATGAACATAAAAATTACAGTAAGTGTAATATAAAATAACATCCCAATAACAAGAAATATGAGCTTTAGAGGGAATGACATAAAAGAGTGTACTTAAAAAGAAAGAGAGGAGTAAGATCCCTTACCTCAAGTCCAACTTGTCTTGTTCGTTTCATTATATTCTTGAATAATAAACTTTGGTCAATTAATAATTGCCTAAGTTCCTCCTTTAGAGATTATTATTCAGTTCATATCACATATTATAATGTTATAATAATTGTTTAATAATGTTAGTTCATATCTGACGTTTTTGCCGATGTTTGGTACATGAGTCAAAAATGAACTTGTTTGAAAAAAGATTGCCCATGTAGTTATAAGTAAATAATTTACATAATATTATTAATGATTAAAATATCATATATATCCAGTAAATATTCATTTCATACTATTCCATATCATTTGGAGATAAAAAACGAAAAGCACCGTTCATGGAGACGGTAGGCTGTACGTACGCATGGACGCTACTTTCATTTATTGTCATATTAATGGAATTAAAACAAAATGAGAGAGATATATATATGTTATGATTCCAGAATGATATCCATAATATTGATGTAATATATTACATATATATCCATTATATATATGTACTTATAGTATTACATAACATTTTGAGATAAGAAATGAAATGTACCGTTCATGGAGACGGTAAGCCGTACGTACGCATGAACGCTACTTCCATTTCTATTTCATATTTAATGGAATAATGATACATAATAGTATTTTAATTCCATTATGGTATCATATATAATATAATTAAATATATCCTTTATACGTACCACATATGGTATTAACGAATCAAATCACTTTGAGGGGGCGGTAGTCCGCACTTCCTTAAATGAAGATATCGCGTTTACCCAAAATGGAAACCATAAAGGTATGCCCAAAATGAAAAATACAGAATCTTAAGGAAATCCAAAACATATTATATATCATATATAAATATAGTGTCATCTTAATTGCCACCTTTGAATGTGTTAAAAGAATGTTGACCAATCATCATTTCGGGAGGCTGAAATTCGCCATCCACGGAAACAGTATGTTCTTTAACCATTAGATGTAGGTGTGTGAATGTTTAGCTCTAATACTTCTTATAACAACATCCTAGTATATTGATGATACTCTATTTGTTAAAAAAAATGAATAAAAAGAGTTTAGTGGGTTGGAGAAGCAAAATAAAACAAAAGTACTCAAGTGAAGACATTACCTTAAAATCGGGTAACTCCCTTTGGTTTGAGCTCAAAGGCTTCCTTGGGAAGACTTATGCCAAATGTGAGGCTTCAAGGAGTACGATAGGGAAGTGGAGAGACAAAATGGGCAGAGTTTGGCCGAGCCAAAGGCTTTGGGAGTGTGGGTAAAGAGGTAGGGCTGGGGGCCTTTTATAAGGGAGAGGAGGGGCACTCTTGTAAAGTTACAAAATGTTACATTATTTTCAAAAGAGTTTCGGATTATAAAGGTCTCAAATTGATTTATTTTGAGGATAAGGTGATAAGGGTTCTAAATCCACTCATCCAATAGGTTTTGGACATGTTTAGGTCTTAGATATTACATTATCTTTCCATTTTATTTAAATCGTTAAATAATGAGGTCATCGTTGCATCATCATGATGTCATAAATAATTTAATTTATTTAATGTATAAAATTATAAAAAAATACTATGATGTAGGAAATTCTTTTAGAGTTCCAATGAAAATTTATAGTCAAAAATCTGATTTGTATAACCCCACGTAAAAATTGTTTTAGTAAAACATTTCATGTTTGTCTCATTTTTACTTTAACTTTAAATAAAAAGATATTAATGTCATTTTCCAACCAAAGTGGCTTCATGGGGTCCCCAAGTTTATCCATGGGTTGTCTTGGTCGGCCATGACACATCCAATGAGGTTAAGACATTTTTCAAGTTCATTTCATATTAATAAAAGATTTTTTTACCTTAAACTACACTAATTACCTCTAATCGCGATTAAAAACTTAATAAGTTACTATTCAAAAAAAAATTATTTTTATCCCATTGAACCAAATTTTACTTATTAATTAATACCATGTATGTCGGATTTTTGAAATTCAAAACACAAAGATGGAAAAATTTCATTTAAACGGAAAAATCAGTTTTTATAAGTACCACTTAGTGGTTTCACTATTCATCAAAAATTGAAGTTTTTCAGAAAAATCCCAAAACTTCACCCTAAGATATATTTGATATTCCGAATTTAAAAATGAAATCCATTTTACCAAATTCAAAACATATAAGTCACATTAATTAATTTAATAATTAATTCCCGCTGTCAGAGCAAATAGCGTTTTTTTAGGAAACAATAAGTATCAAAAGATTAACACTAGTTTAAGTCTGATTTCAAAGTGAAATTAATTCCAACAACCTCTATTGGATTTAATGGTAAAAATATATTCTAATTTCACTTTAAAACCAATTCAAAAGATAATCTAATCATATAAATAAATTAGATTAAAAAGAGGTTTTGAATTAAAATACAACATTTTACACTATTCATTAAAAAATGAACTTTATCAGAAAGATACCAAAAATTTACACAAAGTAAATTTTGATGTCCCAATTCTTAAGAAGAGTTTTATTTTGTCCAAAATGATGTATAAGAGTGAACAAAACTATATTTAATGACGATTCTCTATCAAAAGGCGATAAGTGAACCTTTAGTGAAAACTAGGGCATATACGCCTAAAATTGAATTATTTCCATATTTTAAGCCTTTATCTTTTATTGGATAAATGTAAAAACATTTAAAAAACATATATAATCATAATTTAGTTATTTCTATCCATTCCCGCCAGTACAACTACTACATGTTAACTACCATTTAAAATAATATTATTTTATTATTAGAGTGCAACGTAAGATTCCCAAGAAACTCGTTGTTGCGTGTTGGGTACGCCATCGATCATAGCATCCCCTTTAAAGTCATATTAATATTTTATTCACAAATATGGATAAATATGAAAATGTCATATTCTTTATTTACCTGGGGTGTTACATTCCTAATATAAAACAGAAATGGATTTTGGACGGGCCTTAACCATTTATTTTTAGGGGACTTAGAAGAGGAATTGATTGTATATTTATGATGTCCATCATATAAATTCACTAATTATTAATAGTAATTGATTATCCATGTGAATATTCAACTAGTAGAATATCCATGGTTAAGCATCATTCTCATGTGATAATTTTTATGGCATTATTTATTCATTTTTTATTCTTTCCATATTATTCTCAAGGTTATGTTCTAATGGCATGTGTTATTTTTCATTAACTATTAATTATTTTTTATATTAGATTATGATGTATTACATAACCTTACTAAGAATTTGAGTTCACCCCTTTATTATGTTATATTTCTACCCAGGATGTAGAGATGTGTATTATGAATGGATTTTTGGGATAATTTATGAGTTTATGGATGTTTCCAATGGAGTTTATATGTTGGTTTTATTATTATTTTTTATAGTAAAAAATATTTATGTATCTGGGTTTCAAAATCTACTAAACTATTCGGTATTTCGGGATACATATTCCTTGTTTATTATAACAAATTTATTTACGAAAATCACTAGCTATGGGCAACTGGGTCTTGGTCTTTATAGTATGTATTAGAAGAAGTTTAGTAGAAAACATGTATACTAGATTTATAAAGAAACTATTAAGGAACAAAACCCAATTATGGAATTTGAGAATAATCATAGAATAACATCCTATATTTTTTTTCATTTTTTAGATTATGTGGGTATTATTAGAATTACATCTGTATCTATATAAAACATGGTAATGTGGTTCTAGAACATATGTACCTAGGGGTAAAAACTATGAAAAGGTGTCCCAAGACTAACTTGGGGTAACCTGATACATGAAAATAGGCCTTATTGTGTAAATTATTTGACACTCCCAGGGGATATGTTTAGATACTCTACATTTTCATTACAATCCATTATGAATTTTTTAAAAGATAACATGACCCCAAATAAACTATGTTTATGATTATGAGATTATCTATGCATAAGTTTTCAATTCATGTAAGTGTTTTCCTAGTTTGAGATTATACATTATGATTCATATCCTAATTAATTGTATTTTATTATTTAAAAATGATTCCTAGTGGAAGGAATATAAATCATATCAATGAGTGTATCCTAGGTAGAGATTTAACTTCTATGAAAGATAATGAAGTTGGTACTGGTTATGAAAATAGCGACGAGAAAATTATATCTTTATTGGGACAACTGGATCATGTTATGAACAAATACCTTACGCATATAGAGTATCCTGATCTACAATGTGGAGGATAAATATTAAACAACCTTATGCGACAAGAACCTCCATAATTAATTGAGACTACAAATAGATATGTAATAGATAATTTAATAAGTTCATTAGAGATGATATTTCCCTCTTTGGTAAGTAATTAAAGGGTGAAGGTTATCATGGATGTTTATCGTCTCTCAAGAGGTGTTGATCAATGGTGGCCATTGATTTAAAATACAAAGGATAATAAAGAAATTAAAAATATTCAAAGTAATGATTTAAATGAATTTTTCGAAGAAAAATATTTCCCTCTAGAATATCAATTAGATATGGAGAGAAAATTCTTGAGTTTGAAAAAATAAAATGAAAATGTTGAGAAGTATAAATCAAACATTACAATGATAGAAAGGCAAGCTTTAGACTACATATGTAATCCACAGAGCATGATTTATTAATTTTTTGATGGTTTTAAACCGTTTTAATGAAGGGTAATGGTCTCTAAAAATTTCTCATCATATTAAGATATAGTACCGTGTGATATCAAGCGATAGAAATAAATATATAAGACTTATGACTTTAATAGAAAACAATAGAAGGAGAGGTTAGTAGAGGAAATAATGGATAAAAGGAATAATAAAAAACAGGGTTTGTAAACATGTGATACTTGTGGAAAGAAAAAACTTTATGCCAACATAAATAGAAAATGATTTTCTTACATGTGAGTAGAATATGGTCCCTAGGGCTATGATTTCGAAGGAAATAATGATTTTAATAGTGTTCAATGCTACAATTGTAGGTATATGGGAAACTACTCCATTGATTGACCTAAGTGTCAAGGAATATTTCACTAGCAAATGCCATTGGAGCTTGGTTGAGATTATATGATTATAACTATAGATGTTGAAGTTCCTAATGATGTGGTGGCAAGTACCTTAATTATTTCATCAAATATAGCCAATGAATTATTTGATTATGGAGCATCACATTATTTTATAAAATCTTATATTTTAAAAGAATATTAGAAATTCCACTTTTGATATAACAATGGATTTTTTAGTCAAAAATCTGAATGAATGTTTCATTTCAACAAAGATGTTTCAGTCATTCCCCTTTATGATACATAAACATTGCATAGTTTCAAGCCTTACCATCATACCTATGGTTGATTTTTATATAATCCTTGATATGGATTTACTTTCAAAATATGATTCTAAAAACTATTAAAATAATAATAAAGTTAAAATATGTGAAGAGTATGTAGAGTCCCTTATCTTTGGAGTAGAAACATAAACATCTAGTTCTCATCCAGATCCACGTCTAGTATCTCTTCTAAATTAAATTCTCAGGGAGAAAGATAAAACATCATATATGGATCTTCAAATATAACATGTACCTATTGTTCAAGAATATGGTAATGTATTTATAGAGTATTTATCTATAGATACTCATATAATAAACATTATTTCACTATTCCATGCCATTGTGAATGTCGAGTGTTTAGGGTGTCCTAGGATGCAATAGTGACTCATTTCCAGAGTTTGAAAAAATTATAGTTTTTCTGTTGGAGACGTAGAGAATCTAAGTCCACATGTCAGTGCAATGGTGAGTCAAGGGCATCAAAATTAATGAGTTAGGGGCATTGGCGTGGCTGAGTCTTGGGTGTCAGTGTTGGTGAGTTGAGAGCAACGTTGTTGGTGAATTAGGTCATCAATAGGTTATGGTGTTTTTAGGTCGATGTATCGACAAGTAAAGGAGTCAGTAGGTCATGGCGTTGTTAGTTCATGGTGTCGGTAGGTCATGGCATCAATAGGCTGAGGCGTCAGTAGGTGAGGGAGTCAATATGTCATGGAGTTGGTAGGTCACATCGGTATCTCACATGTTTATGGCTCATCGTTGGTGACTCACCCATTGGTGTCTCATTTTAAAATATTTCATTTTTTTCTAGTATTCTGATTTCTCCCCTCTTATGTCTTATTTGATGTAAACAGTTTTTAAAGATTTTTTTTGGAATTTTTGTGGGATTTTTAAAGGAAATTTAGTATATAATTAATATTTTAATGCTCTGGGGCCTTTGAAATATTCAAACCACGTAATATTTACCATGATCCCACATCAGTGACTTTTGGAAACCTTTCTTCTTTTAATATAAGATCTGGATCATCAAAGCCAAGATCTTCCCTTACTAATGTTTTTTCTTTTTTACTTG
This sequence comes from Viscum album, assembly GCA_963277665.1. Classification (NCBI taxonomy): domain Eukaryota; kingdom Viridiplantae; phylum Streptophyta; class Magnoliopsida; order Santalales; family Viscaceae; genus Viscum; species Viscum album. Next base: position 80,397,394 of record OY728145.1, read on the forward strand.
ATGAATCTAGAGAATTCCTCCCAAAATGAGTCTTGCACCTATGATAGATCCTCTGTTACTCAGTATTCTTTGAGTTTCCTACTACTTGCGTGATCCCCTATTCTTGGTTTAAGGTGGAAATTTGATCCTTTGATCATCAGAGTATGGATTTATATTTCCTCTACCTAATTATTCATCCTTCATGGTTGGTGTACTAATGATTCCCTGAGAATAAAATGTGAATAAATTTCATTAAAAAAGAAATAAACAAGTATGGAATATGATCAAAAGATAACACTGTCAAGGAAATAATGGGTTGGGAGTGGTTTTATGTTTATCACATATTTATCTGTTATCTTTTATTCTTTTATGGTTTTTGTGGTTATATTCCTTCTAAAAATGAGGGTCGTTGGTGATCTTCACTTTCTCACCCGTGATGTTATATTTTGTTAAGATTCTAGATAAATGGATGTAACATGAAATCTACAGAATCACGTACACATGGTAAATTGAAATGGATGTACCAGGATGAAAACCCATGTGTGATCACCCCTATTTATCTAGGGTACTTAAAGAAAAATGTTTATCAAATCTAAATATGTCATATTTGATAGGCGTCACTAAGTGATGTGTTCTGTTGGGTTTTGTGACCTTGTGTGAGTGGAGTGGTGCTGATGTTGGGATCACAGTTATGGGTAAATGGGTGTACAAAGGAGTTATTTTTTTGAGAATGGTGTGGGGCATGTGTGCACTGGGAATATGGGTAAATGGTAGTTGTTGTGGGTTTGCAGTGTGGGGAGGTACGTGTGTTGTGTTGGAGTCTTAGGTAGAGATATTTATTGATCGTGGAATGGGTGGACTTGCAGGGGTGGGACTATCTTTCCTAGTGTTGTGTCCATAGAAGTGATGATGGGTAGTGGGACTGTGGGTTGGTAAAGAACATGTATGCAGTGGGACTGGCTCTATGAATTTTTTGGATAGCGTGGTTGTGTGACCGGGTTTTGAGAGAAATAATATTTGATATAACAATAAATAATGATAGTTGGTAGTGGTTTAATGGGTCCATCTAGCAGGATTGCGAATCTGGTTTTATTTGTTGTTTTGATATGGCATGGTTTCTAGTTTTCTTGTAGTGCAACAATAAACTACTGTGAACCCCATAATTAATAAATTTAAAATGTTTAAATGAATAATGGGTTGAGTTATGCATTAGAAGTGGATGTTGTGTGAATTTTCATATAGGGGTAGCATCAAAGGTGGTTTTGCTGGTCTAGATGGTTTCATTGGGGACCTGTAGGTTGGGTTGAGTGTTTGAATACTTATATTTATAAATGTAGTTCCTTGATATTTCTATACGCATCCCACCCATGTTGAGAACTAGGTGTCGAACACTCCAATTCATGGGGGAGGGTGGATATCCCAACATCCCAGTGGAAAGATGTATGTCTGGTTACTGACTTTCTCCCTCGCACCCTCTTTAGGGTTCATACCGCTCGAGGATATCCAGGTAGGCTCTAATGGCTTGAGTCATACAATAATCCCAGATCCTTAGGACATGTTTGTTGTTTATGAGGGGCTTCAGGGTATTCAAGCCAAGTTTCATTTCCACAGTGTCTTCCAGATGATGCCAATATAACATCGGGTGAGAGGCCTAGTTGTGGTGGGCTAGGTGTTTATAGGAGAGATATATTTTTTGGTTGGGGCCTAGGTGTGTGCGGGAAGGTTGGGGGAATGGGACTGTGTTTTGGAGGAGTGGTATCCTCAATATATTAGACATTTTGAATGAGTATTTAACCAGTGGGAATGAGGTGTTGGGTACCCCAATGTTGATCAGATTATACTACTACATTGCCTAACTTGCATTATTTGGTTAGTGTTTCTTGGTGAGGATTGGTTGGACACCTTTTCTATCTAGGTTCTTTGAGGTTCCACTATTTTTTCATAGGGGCACTAGTATGCCCCTACCATTTCATGAGTTTCTTTAGTTTTGTTATTGGGTATACTTGTATACTCACCCTATGTCTGTAAATAATATTTCAGGTTTCCAGGAAGACTTTTGAGACCATTCTAGACATTAATATCTTGTACATTAGGATAGTTAATGTTGCTTCTTAGTATCTTTTCTTTTGGTACATTACCTTATAATTTTATTATACTTGTGTCAACTTTACTTTGGAACATACATGTGGGAATGTGTTTTGGATTTACTTTTACTTTTAGTGTTTGGAATTACGTTGGATTTACAATATTATCTATTGATATTGTTCTATAAAAGGGTAATTCCTTCCATTTTGTGTGAGATTATATACCGCTAGTGCTAGTCACCACTATGGGACCTAATGAATGAGGGACTCAGGGGGTCGTTATCTATCTATCACCATGAATAAGGAAGGGCATTGGAATTTTTATCCCTTTCCTCATCTTGAAGAAGGTTGGTCATTGCAAAGTTGTATCAGAGGATATGTTTGAGAGATAGGATGGATTTTGGAGTTATGAATAGTGAGTATTAAATGGGATGGTAGAGAAACAATGTTAGGCAATCTTATTAGGTGAAATAGGATAGAGAAGGCTGATTAAGACACAAGATTTTAGGCCCCTGTGATGCAATTCATGGAATATGAGATGAAAAAATGACCAAGTGATGCTTAACTGATTGCTGGGTAGAGACCCTAGGAAATCAATATGCATTATAGTGACTTATATTTATATTTTTCCTAGGTTTTTTGTGAATTTAAAATAAATGAAGAGTCAAAATGAATTTAAAATAATAATTTTAATACTACCCGTTCATAGGAGTTCCTTGTTTACCTTTTCATCTATGGCACTTGGATGTCACCCACATGTGGTATTATTAGTTGAGGCCTAGAAGGCTAAACTGGTTGATCAATGGAGGGCCAATCAAGAGGATGAATATGACCAGTGGAAAACATTGCTTTTTTCCTTCTGTCGGCAGACTCTGGGAAGGTATGAGGGTAGCGTCTCAGACAACGAGACAAAGAGTTGGATCGAGAAGCATGTGATCACTTTCATCTTGATCTGAGCTCATACAGAGTACCAGTTTCCTCTATCGGTGATCCAGATGAGGGGAGGAATGCATCAGTGGTGAATGCCAACAAGAGTAATAGATAATCTCCCTATAACAGGGGAGTATTAAAGTAAGGGATCTTGGGATCTAGTTCAAGGATCATGTACGCTTCACATCATATATATTTTCAGATGAGGAGTCTCGAGAAAGACACATAGAGGAGGCATTCCAACCTTTCCTTCAATATGATATTACCCCCTTTACTATACTAACATACATAAAGGTTAAAAAGAAGTCTGAGGTAGTGGAGAAGATGCGCTCACTAGGAGGTGTACCATGATAGGGGAGCTAACTGAGTTCATCAATGGGAAAGGTAGTCAGTAATAGGTCTCCACCATCAGGGCCTTCCAGGATTCGACCAGCGGGGAGTAGGACTCAGCAGTTCCAGTTCCAATCTCTTGGTCCTCACCTTTTCTCCATAGGCTCGGGACTGAGATGCTTTGTATGTAGAGGCAACAAGATTCTTCAAAACTAGTTCCTAGTTCGAGCACAGTATATTACGGATGGAATGTCTAGCCCCCACCTTAGTAGTAGTTTCCATTTAAGACTTTCCAGTAGTAAGGGCATCAGGATTTCACTCCACCAAGGGTAGACAGTGTTGGAGGAGGCCACCTCAGGGTTCTCCTCAAGGACCTCAACCAGGGAATGGTTGGGGAGGAGGTCAACCATAGAGAGGTAGATGATCTGTTCTTATGAATTTTCATTCCACTGAGGCAATAGTTCCAGTCGGTCCGGAGGTTGTTTGAGGTATGATCAGTTTATTTAGTACTATTGCTTGTTCTTTGTTTGATTCAAGTTCTTCACACTCATTTGTTGCACCCAGTCGATCCCATTCTATGGGTGTAGATGCATAGAGGATTTCCATGCCCCTTGTGTTCAGTACATTAGTTAGAGATCAGACCAATATGGTTGATATGTTCTAGGGATGTAGACTGATGATCAGACTGCATCAGTCCCATGGGAATATTTTCTTGCTAAAAATGTAGCCACATGATGTCATACTAGGCATTTAATGGTTGTTTTCTATGCATTCTGTTATCAGATAATTTTGGAGGAGTGTCATGTTTTCAGATATGGATGACTAGAATGTAGTTTTAGTTGGTGAGAAGGGTTGTTTGGTTGGTAGCCGGTGTGTGGATCCCCTTCTTTTTAGGTTAGCCAAGATATCATAAAGCTCGATGTATGTATAGAAGGTAGAGGTTCTAGGAGTTTTTATAGAGTTTCCAGAAATATTCCTAGGGTTATTTGAGACTCTACCCCCATGACATGATGTTGAGTTCATATTAGACATTCAATCCAGTTCATGTAACGTCCTAGACCCGGATGCCACCCAAAATGGTTCCCTAAGCCTAGTTGACCACACGGCCTTAAGCGCATCTCTCTAAATGCCAGAGGATATCATCTAGTAGAGAGGGCCTAATTGAGTCAATGTGGAGACTATCCCCTCTTTACCATTTAATCACAGTAGAAGTCAAACAAAATATAAATAACTAATGCGAATAATTAACCAGTCAATAAAAATTAAGGAAATCAAAACATGAATACATCAAAATAACCAGAAATTTATGATGTACAAGATGATTCAGATGGTACTAGTATCTAGAAAATAGCCAAAACATCACATTGAAATGTAATATATTACAAGTCTCAAATAGAACAAAATCCCATGAAATGGTATCCACGCATCGCGGGCCTTAGCTTAGTCCTATGCTCCCCTACTCCAAATCCACATTCAACAACCTGTACCAGGAAAATTTCCCCTATAATCATCTCTAACCATATAGTCTGCTTCATTCATTGAGGATGCCCAAATAGGGTGTGAGATAAACATCCCAGTAGCAACCACCTAGGTCTATATAGTTCTAACAAAAATTCTATGAAAGTCCTAGAGAGTGTTACCAAGTAGTTAAGTAAAGTTCTTATGACCATGGTATACGTCTATAGAAGTATGTAAAACCAACCATCCCACGGGGATACTTGAAAAATAGACAGCTCCTATCAAGGAATCTAAATGAAAAGTAAACAATTCACATGGCCATGTTGTATATCTATCTGTAATATTCAACCCACAACAAATCTATACAAATAGGTAAAGTATCCCATGACCATGCCATATAGTGATTTGCAGAATCCAATTTTCATGCCGTATAGTGAAGAGAAAACCTTATGGGCAAGATCCAAGTTGTCAGTAGACCAAGGAATCCATGTAATAATTCTAGACCATGGAGGGTCGGATCCATGGTGGTTGTCTAAGGCATCCCATAGAGTCCCATGGGCATCCCTAGGAAAAAATTGGTTAGGCACTGGTTGGGGGTCTGAGGAGCATGGAAATAGTAGGTCCAACATGAGCCTAATAAAGTCAGATCCATAGGGTATCAAGTCCTAATTCATCGCAAAGGATCAAGACCCAAGGGTTAGAGTCAACCTAAGGATTACTCTCTTACATTCTAGATCCATGGAAATAATTCCATGAAATCTATCACACCATTCATTAAGGCATTCAATCATTCAATTTAAACAAACATTATATGTGAGAATACCCGCTAAAATCAACCTACACAAACCATGAGTATACCCACTCATGAAAACCATTTCTCAAAACCAACATATAGGACTACCCTCTGATATTAACCATTTAACATCCCATTAGTCATTTCATATAGGTATAACCACCCATATTATCCATCTATCATTCCATGCTATCAAAAAATACAAGGAATAACATAATATTAATTAGTCGAGGAAGCAGTACATCTCCTAAATAGTTATTCAAAAATATCAAGGCATAAATAGGCTTCCTCTACCTAGTAATGAACATGGTCACACCCTATGGGTTGTTGAAGAAGTCATAAATAGGTTAAAAACAAAAGGTGCACCCATCGAGTGACCTCGAAACGAGAAACATGTGCCAACTCACCTAAATAGAACCAATGGTCAACCTCATAAGCTCTAACAACAGCTTCTAAAAGAATCTCAATAAAAACGAGAGCTCTTAAAAAAGTACCATGCATGGTGTAATGTAAGAACACCAAAAAACACATAATAAAAGATGAAATAACGTACAGACTACCTACCTCACCTCGGTAGTAGACAGGTCATCAAATTTCATGTCTTGATTCATCCTGCTTTGGAATAAATATGAAAAATGAACGAAGAACATGATATTATGGAATATGAGACTAAATTAAAATATCACAAATGATTTATAGAAGAATCAAGAATGTATAAAAATAAACATAGGCCTTACCGATGCAGGTCTGATGAGACAATAGATGATTGAAACAGAGATCAGATAGTGAATATAGCTCAAATCTTAGGTTAGCCGCCTCAAGAGAACTCCATGAGAGATATCTATGTGATAGAGGAGTCAAAACCTATTAGGGTTTAAAAATAAATTTGGTTTCAATTTGAAATTTTAAAAACACATAAACAATAGGGCCACATGATTTACCTGCACGGTTTACTAAACCGTGCGGAAACCGTGAACACCTCACTCCCTATAAGGGGACATCACATGGTTACCCTACACAGTTTGACTAACCATGTGGTAATTGTGTTAAAACATAATGATAAAAACATGCACTTTTTAAACATCTCACATGGTTAGACTAATCCTGTGCGAACCGTGCACAAGGTTATTTTCCTCCCAAAACTAGGTTTCATGCTCCGAATAAGCCCCAAACCCCTCGAGAACATACGCGATCAAGTTAAGAATTCACATAAATCCATAAAATAAATTTAAAATGAAAAAAGTATCAATACCTTTTACAATAACCTGAGTTCATACAATCTTCCCCATTATATAAATTCATCCCCAAAATTCTCTTTGAAGGGGTGTCAAGATTCATTAGAGAACAACTCCGGACACTAAGCATGTATGACGTCCTAACTCTGCCACGCCTAATCCTTTAAACGAGCATGCTACCATTTCCCCCATACTAGGGAATATGACTTTCCTCATAGAACATTCATTCTCCTATCAACTATATGAATCAAACAATCCTTAAAAGGATGCATAATACTAAAACTCAACCTCATCCGGATGAAAAATTTGAGATGTGTTTGAGTGATAGCGGTGTAACTCAGATACATGGAAGAAGTTGTGCATGGCTTGATACCTCTGAGGTAACTGCAACTGATAAGCAACTGAACCGAGTCTCTAAAGAATATAAAATGGCCCAATGTATCTAGTTGAAAGTTTACCCTCTCTCTTAATCTGCTTGTTTCCTAACCTCGGTGAAACATGTCAAAAAACCTAATCCCAAACCTTGAACTCTAGAATTCATCTGCAGTTATCAACATATGATTTCTTGTGAGACTGTACAGTATCCATATACTTCTGAATCATCTGAAAAAACTCAAATGTCTCCTACTCAAGACATGGTCCTAGTAAATATGGATATCCTACCCCTAACTAGCACAATGGAGAACAATATGTCCTACCGTATAAATCGTCATAATTTTCCATATGTATCATCTCCAGATAACTATTATTGTTGGTAAACTCAACCAAGGGAATGTACCTCTCCCAAGAGACCCAAAAATCCGGGACTAATGCTCGCAACATTTCCTCTAGCACCATCATCATTAGATCTGATTGGCCATCAATCTAAGGGTGGTATGATATTCTAAGAATCACCTATATACCCAGATCCCTCTAAAACACTGCTAGAAATGTGATGTAAAGAAATCATCCCTATCTGAAATGATAGTGAATGAGACTCTATGTAGTCATACCACCTGTTGGATCTACACCAGTCCAACAACATCAACACTAAAGGACTCTTTGATCTGCTAGAAATGAGCATCCTTCGTAAGATTTTCAACAACCACCCAAAAAACATCATTACCTCAAGGTGATCTCAACAAAACAGTCAGGAAATCCATCATGACATCATCCCATTTTCACTTTGGAATATGTAACTGCTATAAAATCCCATTTAGTCGTTGATTTTCCACCTTCACCTACTGATAGGTAAAACACCACATAATAAAAATAGCTACCTCCCTCTTCATTTTCGACCACCCGTACTTTGCCCACAACTCACAATACATATTTGTGACCTTGGGATGTACTGCTCATGTTGAATCATGAAACTCCCATATCAACTCCTCACATGCATCCAATGGAACCCATATTCGTCCATGGATACGTAGGATCTCATCATCTCCTACCATCCAACCAAAAAAAGGGTCCTCAACTACCACCCATTTGCATATAACTAGGCCTTCTGAATCCAATAGTTTCCTCATAATATCTCAATTCAGTAGGGTAGAGGTCACAACTAAAGAAGAAATAAATTCTCCCTATATCTATCGTTCACCTCCGGATGCATCTCAGAAGACAACACCATAAGCTTCCAATCGCTATTGGCCTACTGCACTGCCTGTATCGGAGACCTCCTTCTTAGTAAATTAGCCACTTCATTTCCCTTACCAGGCGTATAGGCCAGCTAGAAGTCAAAAGACTATAGGTACTCCACCCACCATTTCTACCTTAAATTTAGATAACGTTTTTACAGATATACTTGAGGATTTTGTGTTTCGTGGACAACACAAAATTATCTCCTAGTAAATAGTGCCTCCAATAGTACAACACATGAACAACTATGACTAGCACGAGGTCATGAAAAGAGAAATTACTCTCCTGAGGCCTTAGTTGTAAAGACCCATTCACCACGACTCAATATCCCAACATCATCACTTCCCCCAGCTCAATACCAAAAGCATCACAATACACCGTGTAACTCTTGATCTTATATTGAAGTATCAGGATTGGTGGTTATGTAAAACTCCCTTTAAGATCCTTACAATATGTCTCTTAAGGTTATGACCACACAAACATCACACCCTTCTTAGTCAAGGCCATCGATGGAACTGCTAAGTGGGAGAAGTCCTATATGAAGCGCATGTAGTAGCCATACATCCCCAATAAACTCAGAATTTCAAAAATATTCTTGGACTATTCCAAGGAAGCTATAGCTCCCACCTTTTCTGAGTCCATTGAATCTCTTATCTCTGAGATGATGTGACCTGGGAAGTGAATCCAATCCATCCAAAAGTGGAAATTTGAGAGCATAGCATATTATTGATGATCTCTCATTGTATTCAATATGATCTCAATATGGTTTTCATGGTCATGTTGATTGTGAGAATACACCAAGATATAACCCATGAAAACCACCACAATAGAATCCATATATGGATGGAACACTCGGTTAATCAACATCATGAAAAATGCTGGCATGTTCATGAGACCAAACAACATAACTAGATACTCATATAACCCATAAACTCTATTAAAGATTGTATGAGGTATTTCTATAGGTTGATCATAAACCACTATACTGATCTAATCTTCCAAGACTACTCCATATTCCAAATTGATGCAGAGATGAAGAACCTATTCCTAAACCCAACATCATATTTAACCCCCAATAACTCACAGCTGGAGGGAAGGTCCTATAATACCACTTCTTGTTCCCCATCCTATCGCAATCTCGACACTCAACTGGGTTACAATCACACTGATTTTTTTGTTGCCTCTCCTACCAAACTGATGAAAATATAAAAACCTGTTGGGTCGGAAGAACGGGGAAAAATGGCAAGAGGGGGGTGAATTGCCTTTTAAAAAATGATTAACAAATTAAAATCAAAGTTGAAAATGCAGCGGAAATAAAAGAGGCAATCACACAAGAAATTGTTAACGGAGTTCGGCCAAAAACCCGACCTACGTCTCCGCTCCCAACTCAACCGTTGAGAGATTCCTACCGCTTTCTTTTCAATGGTTTTAGCAAGAAACCCACTAGGCTTTGAGGTAGCACTAGGACCTATTACAGCTTGCTTTTGTGGTTTAGCAAGAACCCACTTGCTTTTAATGGTTTAGCAAGAACCCACTAGCCTTTTTAACGGGTGAAGGCTAGCTCACCGAACACAAGCCTTTTAAAAGGAAAGGCTTGAAGAAACCTCTTCACACCTTAGTGGTGGTGTGAGAACCCAAAGAAAGGGAGATGAGAAAAGAGTTTGGGGTTTGTAGGCACAAACCCAAAATGAAGCTCAAAATAAATAAAACTAGAAAAACCGTGATTGAGGAAGACTTGGGCGCCAAAGTATGATGGATTTGATGTAGCGTGCTCTCCCAAGCTTCTTGAGTGGTGCTCTTGGATGTGGAAATGGATGGAGCACTTGGGGTTCCCTTGGAACAATCCGCCGGAGCTTCGCCAAAATGATCAACAATGTGTCCGGTGGCTTGGGTGACGTTCCGGGGCTTCCTAGGCCTTTATTTATAGGCTAGGAACCTTCAAGTATCCGTTGGAGGGCTTTGGAGCCGTTGGAAAAGGCCTCGGAGCCGTTGGAGGCCAAAAAGGAGTTGACTGGTCAAAGCCAACGGCTAGTTTGACTGGGCCACCGGCTGGCCGGTACAGCTCCACCGGCTGGCCGGTGACTTGGTAGAGAAGAAGAGTCTTGATCCAGGCTCTACCGGTCGACCGGTGGAGGAGCCACCGGCTGGCCGGTGGCAAGACAGTAGCAAACACTATTTGGGCTGGGTGCCACAGGTCGACCGGTGACAGAGCCACCGGTCGACCGGTGGCAAGACAGTAGCTTGCACTTGTGTCTGGGTGCCACCGGCTGGCCGGTGGTCAAGCCACCGGCTGACCGGTGGACTGAATTTCAGTCCACTTGATGTCCATTCTTGGGCCAACTTCTTGGCAACCTTGTGCCTATCATTCAAAAACACTTCAAACAATATTAGACAAAAATGAAAGTGATTGTGATCATGAAAATCAAAGAGTGTGGGGTAAAACAATCTCCCCCTATTTTGATGATCACAATCACTTATCTAAGTAATGTAAAAACTTAAATGAAAGGCATGCTTTAAATGATAAATTGAAAATAAATACTAAGCATGAGAGAAAAGATTCTCCCCCAATCAATTAAGAAATTTCTCCCCCTTTGTGATTATCAAAATAGAATGGGGCATAAAACTTGATTGAGGGAATGCTTTGAAAAACAAGATAGAGTTTTTTTAAACCAAATGAAATTTGAAATTTGAATTGAAAGTTTTGAATCAAAAAATTGAATAACAGTTTGAATTGAAAGTTTTGAATGAAAATTGAAAGTTTTGAATGAAAATTGAATAGAGAATTTTGAATTGAAAAATTTGAAACCAAGAGTTGAAAATGAAGGTTGAAATTGAAAATTTTGAAATTGAAATCAAAAGGACTTAAACGATCCTAACTCCCCCTAAATAAAAACAACAAATCACCGGGGAAAGGAAACTATTTTTGGCCCGGAGAGACTCGCAAGAAGGGATTTTTCAATCCAAACTTGTCTCATAGCGGGTCTTCTCCTATAAAATTCGTCCGAAAAGTAAAAAGACTTGGGTTGGCCATAACGAGCATTTTTACAATTACATTCATAAATAAGGTGCCCGGTTTTCTTACAATAATTGCAAAATTTAAAATCGGAGCTCCCCCTTACAAAAATAGTGGGTGCATGGGAGGAGGAAGCTACATTGGTATATCCTAGCCCTTGGGTGGTTCTAGATATACGTTGGGAACCTAGGATATTGTTCAAAATTTGTTCCCCTTGGGTGAACTTAGCTAGGGTCTCCCTTAGGTCTTTGATGGTTGATTCCATGGAATCAACATTTGGAAAATTTTGGATTTTAAGGGTCAACTCTTCCTTCTCTTTAAGAATTTGTTCTTTTTCAGAAGAGAGTTTTTTGAAATTCTTTTTCAAAGCAATGAATTTTGAAGAAAGCTCATGAAAACCATTTTCTAGTTGGTCTCTAGCATGTGAGAGTTCTTCATAAGATAGATGATTAAAAGAATTGGAATTTGAAGAACAAGAGGAGGAGGAATCGGAAGATGTTACCTCATGACATTCCATTAGGCATTTCGTACCGTTGTCGCTTGAGGAGGAGGAGGAGGATGAGGTGTCACTCCATGTGGCCTTGAGGACCTTTTTCTTTCCTTTTTCCTTTTGCGTGGCCCGTTTCTTGTTGGGTGGGCAATCGGGCTTGTAATGGCCCTTTTCGCCGCACCCGTAGCATTTTACCTTGGGCTCGGATCTTGCGGTGGATTCTTGCTTTCGATGCTTGCGGAATTTCTTCTTCTTGTGCTTCTTCATAAACTTGTGCATTTGGCGGGCGAGATTCTCCATTTCCGAATCGCCGCTTGATGATGAAGAGGATGAGGAGGAAGAGGATGATGAGGAGGAGCTTACTTCTTTTTGTACCTTGAGGGCGATGTTCTTTGGTGTCTTGATTGGTGTGCCCTCCTTTTGAGCTTGCCTCCTCATCGTGATCTCGTACGTCATGAGAGATCCGATGAGCTCCTCTACCGGCATATTTTTGACGTCCTTAGCTTCTTGGATCGCCGTCACCTTTGGTGCCCATGAGCTCGGAAGGACCCATAGGATCTTCTTGACCATTGTTTCTGCAGAAATGTCATCTCCAAGAGATTTTCTACCATTGCACACGTCAGTAAATCTAGTAAACATTTCAGAAATAGATTCATTTGGGTGCATGGAAAATGACTCAAAATCCTGACGAAACATATCCAATCGGGTGTCTTTTACTTTGTTGGTCCCCTCATGGGTAACCTCCAAAAGTTTCCAGATTTCATGTGCGGAGGTGCAAGTAGACACTCGATTGAATTCATTTCGGTCAAGGCCGCAATGTAGAGCATTCATGGCTTTACCATCAAGCTCAAAATTTCTAATGTCGGCTTGGGTCCATTTGGATTCGTCGGGGGTAGACAAAGTGTAACCTTGCATGACAATTTTATAAATGGGATATCCTATGCTTCTAAGAAAGGTAGTCATGCGGGTTTTCCAATAATTATAGTCGGTCCCATCAAAAAATGGAGCCCGACCCAATGAGAGGCCCTCGGGGGCGAAAGAGGTTGATGCCATCTTAATGGATCTTTGAATTTGAAACCTTTTAAGGTATTACTCAAATTACCCCTCTGATACCAATTGTTGGGTCGGAAGAACGGGGAAAAATGGCAAGAGGGGGGTGAATTGCCTTTTAAAAAATGATTAACAAATTAAAATCAATGTTGAAAATGCAGCGGAAATAAAAGAGGCAATCACACAAGAAATTGTTAACGGAGTTCGGCCAAAAACCCGGCCTACGTCTCCGCTCCCAACTCAACCGTTGAGAGATTCCTACCGCTTGCTTTTCAATGGTTTTAGCAAGAAACCCACTAGGCTTTGAGGTAGCACTAGGACCTATTACAGCTTGCTTTTGTGGTTTAGCAAGAACCCACTTGCTTTTAATGGTTTAGCAAGAACCCACTAGCCTTTTTAACGGGTGAAGGCTAGCTCACCGAACACAAGCCTTTTAAAAGGAAAGGCTTGAAGAAACCTCTTCACACCTTAGTGGTGGTGTGAGAACCCAAAGAAAGGGAGATGAGAAAAGAGTTTGGGGTTTGTAGGTACAAACCCAAAATGAAGCTCAAAATAAATAAAACTAGAAAAACCGTGATTGAGGAAGACTTGGGCGCCAAAGTATGATGGAGTTGATGTAGCGTGCTCTCCCAAGCTTCTTGAGTGGTGCTCTTGGATGTGGAAATGGATGGAGCACTTGGGGTTCCCTTGGAACAATCCGCCGGAGCTTCGCCAAAATGATCAACAATGTGTCCGGTGGCTTGGGTGACGTTCCGGGGCTTCCTAGGACTTTATTTATAGGCTAGGAACCTTCAAGTATCCGTTGGAGGGCTTTGGAGCCGTTGGAAAAGGCATCGGAGCCGTTGGAGGCCAAAAAGGAGTTGACTGGTCAAAGCCAACGGCTAGTTTGACTGGGCCACCGGCTGGCCGGTACAGCTCCACCGGCTGGCCGGTGACTTGGTAGAGAAGAAGAGTCTTGATCCAGGCTCTACCGGTCGACTGGTGGAGGAGCCACCGGCTGGCCGGTGGCAAGACAGTAGCAAACACTATTTGGGCTGGGTGCCACAGGTCGACCGGTGACAGAGCCACCGGTCGACTGGTGGCAAGACAGTAGCTTGCACTTGTGTCTGGGTGCCACCGGCTGGCCGGTGGTCAAGCCACCGGCTGACCGGTGGACTGAATTTCAGTCCACTTGATGTCCATTCTTGGGCCAACTTCTTGGCAACCTTGTGCCTATCATTCAAAAACACTTCAAAAAATATTAGACAAAAATGAAAGTGATTGTGATCATGAAAATCAAAGAGTGTGGGGTACAACAAAACCATCCTACCCCCACAGCTTAACTAGAACTCACATCATGAAAAGCCTCAAAATTACACTTCGTTCCTGAAGACGTAGATCCACTAGGGTGAGAAACAACACTCACATGTTTTTTTACACCAATATGTTTTCAGTTTTCGATTTATAATCAGCACATGTTTTACATTATTAGTGATAGACGGAAACCTGAACAAATTAGCATGAGATTTTATAGAATTTCTGAGACCTTCCTTGAAGCCTCTCTCCCTCGATAACTCATCAGTAAGATACATCAGTGTAAAACACTGCAGCTCTGTAAAGAATGCTAAGTATTCCATAACCATCATCTTTACCTACTCCAGACTCATAAACTCACTAGACCACTTTGATCAAAGATTTTCAGGGTTAAAGTATTCCTAGAAGTGGGTTTGGAATTTATCCCAACTCATATTCTATATCCCATCATCTTGGTACAAAATGTTTCACCCGGGCTTTGACTCTCCACATAACATGTTAGTCACAATATTGACCCTCCACTCTGATGGAATCTCTAGATGATAAAAAATCACTAATGTTGTCTCTATACTTATTTATGAATCTTGAGGTCCACCATCCCCAAAAAACATAAAAGGATGCTGCTACCGGCACACTCGTTTTAGCTCGACCCAAGTGAAGGCTGGTTGTGGTGCTCTTTGGATCGTCTATATATATCGAAAGAAGGCCTTGAGGAACTGTGGATCAACACCAATGTCTAGAAGAGCCTTAGGTACTATAGATAACACCATGGGAGGGTCAATTTGTAGCCCGTGGTCTACCAACTAGGATGTATGGTCATCATCTCCCTCATGGCATACCACTGGAGGTTGTCGTGGTGGCATCTCTCCACAATGAAAAATTCATGCCTCAAAAATGAAAAACATCAAACCACACATCTCAAATAATTGGATAGGTCAAAACCCACCGAGAAACCAAGTAAAACCCATAATCTTTTCATAAATATAGGATTGTATAAATAACATCCATCGAACCACTAGAAATATGCATCTTTCCCACTTGAAATCCGAGTTTAGGTCAAGTCTATATTCATAATTTTTTTCGACTTCCATTTCTCATTGAATTATTCAAGAAATTCCACTAAGGTTTTACCAATTCCTGAATACATGAGGTCCCATAACACATTCTTAACCCAAAACATGGCTCCCATTCAAACCACACATATCAAGTTCATGTAACATTTACACCTCACTAGTGCGTCATTTCCCAATTCATAAGGGACTATACTTCTTATGGTCTGAATGATGGAATCACACATTTGTCAACATCACCCAACAAACATAACAGTAGGCACCACTATCA
Source organism: Viscum album (assembly GCA_963277665.1). Lineage (NCBI taxonomy): Eukaryota > Viridiplantae > Streptophyta > Magnoliopsida > Santalales > Viscaceae > Viscum > Viscum album. Next base: position 80,413,007 of record OY728145.1, read on the forward strand.
CATAAACCACCACAACATCATGCAATATCTAATTCATCATAGATGGCATGGAATAATGCATGGAATGTGATTCTAACACGTGTCTATATGATGCATGGGATGGAACACCCTCATCTCATCGGGTTTCAACTAAAATAAAACCCACAATTGTATAAATAGTAATAGAAGAAATCAAGAGCATTACCTAGTAGTGAAATCAAATCAATTGTAATAGTCAAAATCTAGAAAATTAGAACTCAATTTTATGAAATTTAGATTATCTCGGTACGCTGGGTAGCTAGTCCCATGAAAAATTTATAACCAAACACCATTTCCTTAATATCCCTATCTAAAGTCTCCAAATTATATGTCAAACTAGAATAAATCCTCTGATACCACTTTGTAACATCTCGGACCCGGATGCCATCTGAAACGGTGCCCTGATCCCAGTTGGCCACATGGCCACTAGCACATCTCCCTAAATGCCAAAGGATGATGACTTGCAATGAGGGCCTAGGTGAGTCAGCGGGGAGGATATTACCTCATTAACAGAGTAAAAAAATGGAAGTAAAAAAAAATATAAATATCAGAAGTGAATAATTATACAGCCAACATAAATTAATGCAATCCGAACATGAATACAAAACAATAACTAGAAATTTCTCATATACAAGATGATGCATATGGAGAAAGTATCTAGAAAACATCAAAAAACACATGGAAATTTAATATAGTACATGTTTCAAAAAGGAAAAAATACCAAAAAAGGTATCCTAGAATCCCAAGCCTTAGCTTGGTCCTATGCTCCCATACTCCAGAGCCACAATCAACAACCTGTGCCAGGGATCTTTCCCCTATAATCAACTGAACCCATATAATCTATTTGGGTCTCCGAGGAGGCCCAAACTAGGTGTGAGATAAACATCCTAGTAGGAAACCACCTAGGTATGTATAGTTCTAACATCAATTTAAAAATTGTGCTAGCTTGTGTAACAAATCTGTAATGTATAGTGGGTATGCCCATGAAATAGTTCTATAGATGTATCTAAAACCAACCATCCCAAATGGATACCTGCAAAAGAGTTATCTCCTAACAAGGAAGATAAAAGAAAAGTAAATAATTCACTAGAACACATTGTACATCCATCTACAATATATATCTCACAACATTTTTGTATTAAGAGGTCAAGCCCCCCACAACTATTCCATATACAGAATAGAAGAATCCCACGGCTGTGCCGTATAGGAAAGAGAATACCTCAAGGGTTGGATCCAAGGTGTTAGTAGACCAAGGAATCCATATAAAAATTATAGAACATGGAGGTACGAATACAAGGAGGTTGTACAAGCATCCCATCATTTCCCCTAGGATTCTATTGAGGAAACTAGTTTTGGCACTGGTTGAGGTCTTAGGAGAAGGGCCGTATCATGTCTTATGTGAGCCCAAGCAAGCTGGATCCAAGAGGTAGTAAGGCCCGAGATGTAACACCCGAGACTTTTATGTTATATAAACCATCAAAGTAATCTTTTTCTACACAATACTTGCTTGGCTTGCTTTGCACGCAATCGCGACCTTCCTCGATAGCTTGCGTCGTACGCAATACCGAGTTTCGCTAAACAACAATATGCTATTAAAACTAGCCGTTATGAATAGTAATAACCACTTTTTAAAATTTTATAAATTTTATTTTTCAAAATGGACTTCATTTTTGGACTCCGAATATCGAAATTAGCCTAGGGTGAAATTTTGGTATTTTTCTGAAAACTTTCAATTTTTGATGAATAGTGAAACCACTAAGTGGTAGGTTAAAAACTGAATTTTGCATAAAAATTAATTTTACCGCTTCTGTGAATGGAATTTCAAAAATCCGAGAGACACGGTTAATATCAAGGACTAAAATGTGGTTCAATGAGATGAAAATAATTTTTTGGTGAATAGTAACTTTTTACTATTTTTACCGCGGTTAATAGTAAATAGGGTAACTAAGGGTAAATATGATATCAATATTACCCTAACACATGTCCTAATTCTATTGGACAAGTGTAATTCGACCAAAAACAAACTTAGGAATAAAATATGACCATTTAGGCCCACTTGGATTAGATTAGGACATTTATTATTAATTTATTTAAAGAAGGGTTAAAATAGTTAAAATCAAAGTTTAATAAGTAAATCATTTTTTAATATGTGGTTATACATAAGATAAATTCAATTGTAAATATTCATTAGAAAGATAAAAAGATTTCCTACATGATGGTATTTTATTTGTAATTTTTAGACATCAAATAATTTAATTTATTTATGACACAAAGATGATGCAGTAATTATCTTATTAATGAAATATTGACAAAATTGATAATATAAATACCAAAATAAATGTAATTTGAGACTTTTTATGAATTCCACTAATTTTCTAGGTTACTATGATATATTATTGTTGATTTAATCAACTTTGTTCGAACATATAATTCTGTTATGACTTTCACAAAAATCATATATCAAATAGTGTCAAAATTGACACAAAATAGTTTTTAAATCAAATATTATATTATTAATTGTTATTTTATTCCTAAAAATCTAAGGTTCGGCCAAATGTCTTAGATAAGGATATATATATTAATAATAAACAATTTGGGTTCGTTTGGCATGTTATAGTAAGTGTATTAACCATATAGTGAAAGAAAACAAAAAGACACGGTAAAAGTTAAATTAATTAACTTAGACTTAAATCTAATTCATAAGGTTAAAATAATACCCTAAACTTGTCTAAATCATATTGGTTGATAAGATTTCGACCCATCCACACTTTAGCTTCGAAATAAGACCCTTTGGAACCATTATAAACCGATTTTGACTTTAATATAAAATAATATTTTGAGATATTCCTAAGGTGCCCCTCTCCTCCCTTATAAAAGGGCACCTCCTCCCCCTCCTCCTCACACCAATTTGAGCACTCAAGCTCGGCCAACCCCTGCCATTTTCTCCTCTCCACTTTCCTAGAATAATCCTAGAGGTCCTGGTCTTCTCCAAAGACCAATCTTAGTTCCTTAAGTGGAGGATTCAAAGAGGCGTTCCAAAGAAGAGGTAATATCCATTACCGATCTTTTCAATTTCTTTCTTCTTCAACTTCTTCTTCTTTAGTTGTTTCATGATAAAGTAATAACATCAGTATTACTTAAATACTGATATGTTATTATAAATATGAAACAACCCTAATTCACCTTCTATCCATCCTACGGAAAAATGAAATCACCGCGCGTGCGTACGTACGGAATACCGTCTCCACGCCGTGGTGTAATCTATTTTCCACCATCACCTTACAAGGATGGGTATAATGGTGTAATGAGTAACTATATATGATTATTATTAAGTAATATTGATACTGAAATAATATATATATATACTCCAATACAATTCCACGATCATAGGAACGATATCATCACTCGTGCGTACGTACGGAATACCGTCTCCACGATGTGATGCGACTCGTTCTACATGATCTTCATTTCATAATGATTATATAAATGAATTGAATGAATGAATATGTTATATACTACACTAATACCATTCTGGAAATGAATTATCTATAACCTAAAGATAAGAATAAGAATTTATTCGACAAAACACGCATAAGAACAAAAAGTTATAAAGACCTGAGTAACAAGTAAAAATGAAATATTACTAACAAGAAGATAATAATATGACCATATATGATCTCATATCAATATGTATGATTCTGGAATAAGTCAATAACATTATTTAAACCATTATACAGGAGCTTCGGACACGAACAAAGCAAATCAAACCTAAGGTAAGGGAAATATCACAATCTCATTTTTATCCGAGATTGTTTATTCGTAAGTATTTACTGGGGTGTATTTTATCATCCACATCCATGTTTACTCAATATGTAATATTATTTCCATCCACCTAAAATTGTTTAAATCCATTTTTACCCTTCGGTGAGTTTTTAGTAATACGTATGAAAGGAATCTTTTGTCGTTTTTCGTACGAGGTACTTTTTGACTTTTCCGACAAAAGTATGAAGAATGTTTTTTTTAACTTATACGGCACGAACGGATTTCTACTGTTTTATAAAGCCTTATTTTAATGAAGCTTCCTCTAAAAGATTTCATGACTATTTTCAATAAAATCTCTTTCTTTTAAAATTGCATGATGTTTTGTGAAAAGAAATTGATTTTGAAGAAGAAAGGATATTTTCCTCAAGAATTCAATTCAAGTGTTTTATCAAAATTATTTTCCATCTAAGATAATAAAGGGTTCTGTTTCTATCCATATTTTTACATTGACTTGACTATGTTGTGATGGAATTATGTTTATGAATTCCTTTATCTTATATGAATTGATTTATGATGTCATGATGTTTCAAGAATCCCATTTTTGTTACATGTGTTATGCGATGATGTATGTTTTATGATTATGTGGCACACATAAGAAAGGATTCATTATAAGATGGGTGGGACCTATATCTCCCTCCAATGCATTGGGTAATGATTTTATATCTCATGAGATAGACATGGCTGGAACGGAAGGTTATTTCGGTTCAGTGATACAGGACTGAAACGAGGAGTGAACTCGGTTCAGAAAGGGACTTTGTCCACTAAGATAGTCTTGGCAATGAGTCATGACTAACAAGAAATGATTTTCCATGATTATGTGTGCATGCCACACAGTTTCAAGTTTTATGTTATGATTATAGGGATCTCATTTTCACTTCTATGATTTATTCCATGTTAAGATATTATGATCTCTTTTGCAGGTTTTGATTTTCATAAAGATATGATATGATTTTTATTTCCTTTATTTGCCCTTGCTGAGCATTTGAGCTCAACCTTTTATGTTTTCTTTTCCCCAGGTCAGGAAGATGGATATTAAGTAGAATATGCTAAAAGGGACCCTAGATATGATGAAATAAATGGGAGACACTGTAGAAGATTTATGAACCAGTTGTTTATGTTTCCCAGTTTCTAAAGACACTATACCTATACGGTCCTTTGTGGTTTTGTCATATGTTGTAATAAGTGTGCTTCAATTTTGAAGTATTAACAATGTATGTAAAGTGTGGGTCGTTATACGAGACATCCTAGGGAATCACGACCCAAGATGCAGAGTTAACCAAAGGCATCCAATGTCATGTTCTAGATACATGGAGATCATTCCATGGAATCCATCATACTATTAATTAAGGCATTGAACCAGTTAATTTAAAAAAACTTTACATGTGATTATACCCACTCACATCAACCTTTGCAATCCATTAGTTTACCCACCCCATGAAAACAATTTAACAAAATAATAATATGGGACTACCCACCCTTTTAAACAATTTTACATTCCATTAGTCATTTCATATAGTTATATCCAAACATATTAACCATAAAAATGCCAAAATATCAAAAAAGATGACGTATAACAAAATATTCATTAGTCAAAGAGGAATTACATATCCTAAAAAATTATTGACAACTATAAAGTCATTAACATGATTCCTCTACATAGGAAAGCATAATAACACACCCCTACGGTGGTTTAAACATGAATAAATAGGTCAAAACCATGAGTCACATCCCTCTTGAGACCTCAAAATGAGAAATGGGTGCCAACACCCCTACACAAAACCTTTCATCAACCTCACAAAGTCCAACTACAACTACTAAAAGAAACTATTTCAAAAATAAGATCTTTCCAAGAATTTTGATGGATGGAGAAAATTACGAACTCATGAAAAAAATCAAAGAAAAGATAAAAGAAATTATAGACCACCTACCTCACCTCAGTAGTTGACAACTTGTCTAGTACCGAGTCTTGATTTTTCCTAGTTTGGAAGAAATAGGAATAATAGGATAAGAATGGGATATTAGGGCATATGATCATAAATCATAATACCAAAAATTATTTCCATAAGAATAAAAAATTTCTAGAAAATAACATAGGCCTTACCAATGTAGATCCAATTAGACAATCAATGATTGAAAAAGTGGTAGGATATTGAATCTAGCTTAAAGCCCAGGTTAAGCACCTCAAGGGAGCTCCACGGGAGGGTGTTGTGTGATGGATGAGGAAAACCCTATGTGGATTTGAAAATAAATTAGGGTTTAATTTAAAATTTTAAAAAAACATACAGAGAAGGGTCACATGGTTTACCCGCAAGGTTTCCCAAACCGTGCGGAAATCGTGCGCACCTCACTACCTGGAAGAGGAACTTTGCACGGTTACGCAAAATTGTTTGAATAATCATGTGTTAACCATGCCAAAATGTCTCGCTAAAATCCTGCACTTTTTAAATATCTCACATTCCTAGACTAACCGTGTAAAAACCATGTTCCATGTAATTTTCATCCCAAAACATTGTTCGAGGCTTCAAAAAAGACTTGGACACCTCCAAAAAACCCTCGATCAAGTTAAAAATTTACCTAAGTCCATAACAAAGAATTTAAATAGAAAATAAATGCATCATTACGTCATACGAATACCTAGGATATTACAGTGCTCATCAAATTTTTATGGCTCCCTATGATATGGAACCTTCCAAGTTGCAGGAGTTGAAGATTCATGTTGATGACCTGAGGAAGAAGGGGTTTATCCGGCCGAGTGTTTCATCATCTGTTTCTCCAGTCTTGTTCACGAAGAAGCTATATGGTGGTATAATTCTATGAAAATATTATCAATGATTTAATAAGGTGATGGTCAATAACCACTACCCCCTTTCAAGGATAAACACTATTTTTGACTAGTTAAAGTGTGTCAGTTAGTTCTCTAAGATTGATCTACGGTCTAGATATCAGCTGCTGCGAGTGATAGAGGGTGACATCCCGAAGACTTATTTCAGGTGAAGTTATGGGCACTTCGAGTTCTTGGTCATTCTATTCTATGATATGAATTCACTGTTTGTGTTCATGGGACTCATTAACTCTATCTTTTGTGAGTTACTGGACCAGTTGGTCATCATCTTCATCGATGACATCATGATCTACTTATGGTCATAAGAGGAGCATGAAAAATATCTAAGGACTGTCTTAAAGTTCCTCCGTCACCACCGACTCTATGGGTAGTTGTCCAAGTTAATGTTTTGGATGTGAGAGGTGAACTTTCTTTGACACATGGTGTCTTAGAAAGGGATTTCAGTGGACCCATCAAAGATTGAATAAATTTTTTCTTGGAAATTACCTTAAAATGCGGCATAGTTTCGTAGTTTCCTGGGTCTGGCTGGAAATTACTAGAGGTTCATACCTGAATTCTCTCAATTTCTCTCTCCATTGACACCTTTGACCTAAAATTACTAGGCCTTCATGTTGAGTGAGCCATGTCAGGAAGGTATCAGCTACCTGACGGGGAAGCTGGTCAGTTACCCAGTGCTTAGGTTCCTAGTGGAAGGGGTATTGTTCGAGGTGTTATGCATTTCTTCTAGCCTAGGTTTGGTGTGTATGCTGATACAGTGGTTTGGAGTAATATCTTATGGGTCCAAGTAGTTATGTCACCACAAATTTATCTATGCCACCCATTTACTAGAGCTTTCCATGGTCGTGTTCACATTGAAGTTTTGGCGATATTACCTCATTAGGGAGCACTTTGTGGTTTTCATGGATCAAAAGAGTTTGAGGTATACCTTCTCCCAGTGAGACATGAACTTGTGGCAGTGAAGGAGGACAAAGTTTCTTTGAGACTATGAATTCGAGATCTCTTATACCCCAGGAAAAGGGATCGTGGTGGTCGATGACTTGACCATGAAATTGTAGAATGAGGTAGTTTGGAAATCCATTGATGCTTGGAAGGTGATGGAAGAGTTTGATGCATTGTGTCTGGATGTAATATCGGATGGAAATAGAGGATGTATGTTTCGGATGATAGTGTTTTCTTCTATGGTGAGACAGGTGGAGGAGTCTCAGTGGGGAGACTCAGACACTGATGTTTTTCATGATCATGTTGACCAGGGAAATGCTCTAGAAGGATGGGCAGAATCATATGTTTTTCGGTGAGAAGATGTTAGTCCCAATGGCAATGCGCGAGGGAGTTCTCAGTGAGTTCAATATATCACCCTTTTTGGCACACCAAAGAGTTCCCAATATGTATTGAGGCATGAGTGAACAGTTTTGGTGGCCCAGGATGAAGTGGGAAATAGTGGAGTTTATGAAAAGATTCATAGTGTGTCAGGAGGTAAATGATAAACATCGTGTTCTCAGTGTTCTGTTTCAGCCCTTAGATTTTCCCCAGTGGAAGTGGGATGCCATTTTGATGGATTTAGTCACATGACTACCTAGGTCTCAGGGAGCTTGGGATTCTTTCTGGGTAGTGATGGATCGATTAACGAAATTAGTTCTCTTCATGATGATCAAGCAGTCAAGCGCAATGGATTACTTGAAAAGGTGGTATGTGGATAAAGTGGTGAAACTTCATGGAGTTCCAAGATCCATTGTCTCGAACTGGGATACATGTTTTATGTTGCGAGTCTGGTGGGTATTGCATCTTTCATTTGGATCCATGTTACGCCTAAAGATTACTTTCCACTCTCAGACAGATTGTAAGACATAGAGGACCATCCATATATTGGAGGACATATTGCAGGTGTGTGTATTGGACTTCTAATGATTTTGGGTATGACACTTTTCATTGGTAGAGTTCTCTTACAATAATAGATATCAATCTAGCATTGGCATGTCCCCATTTTAGGATTTTTATGGATATTCATGTCGTTCACTTGTATGTTTGACAAAGGTTGGGGAATCATCCCATCTTGAACTAGAGGTAGTGCAGAGAATGACAGAGAAGGTTCATCTTGTGAATGAGAGGATGGAGGAAGAACAAGACCGAAAGAAGTTGTATTCTAATCACCGGAGGAGTCCTTTGGAGTTTGAGGTTTCAGAACACATGTTTCTAAAGGATTCCCCACATTGTGGATAGTAGAGGTTTAGTAAGGGGAGAAAACAATCTCCCAAGTTCATCAGAACTTTCTAAGTGTTGGGATGAGTTGTTGAGGTGGAATATCAATTGGAATTTCCACTACATTATTAGAGGATCAACGATGTATTTAATGTATCTCAGCTTCATCAATATCTACATGATTACTCCCATGACATTGACTGCGGATAGTTTGATATCGGGGATGATGAGATGTTCCTAGACAAGCTCATGGAGAACCAAGACCATCTTGAGAAGGTGCTTCATGGGTGGGCCATTCCTTTGGTCTGTGTGTTATGGAGGCATGGGGGAATCAAGGAGAGTACTTGGGAGTGGGAGGCACAAATGCATGCCAAGTACATAGAGTTTTTCTAATGTGTTTTCTTGTGTTTTGCTTTGTTATTTTCTTATGATGTAATGATTTACCTCATTTTCTGTCAGATGATTTGTTTCCTTGTTCTATGAATGTGTGTGAAAAGTAATGACCATGAGGAGAGTAGGAATTGAACCCTAATAGAAACACATTAATTTGGATTAAAATAAACTTATGCGGGTGAGTTAGTACCTCCCAAAGAAGATAATATATTTACAAGGTTGAAGGAGATCAGTAATCAATTTTTCCGGACAGTGTGACCATTGGTGTTTCTATGGTTTTTCGGGGAAGTGGGGCCTTAGTGTTTTCATAGTTGTTCTGGAGATATTTTTCAATGAGGTGGACTTGGATGTCATTGTTTTAACTCCATCTTAACAATAAAACATGTTGGTTGGTTATAGAGAGGTATCTTAAGGGGTGGTTATTCAGAACCATTTCATCTAGGTCATTTTTTTAATTGTCATGGATGAGAATAGTTTGAGTGGTATATAATGTAATAACATGGATTTCTCTAGTCCATTATGCTGTGAAAGTTGAGTGTTTAAAATGTTATGGGAGGCAACCATGGGTCATTTGAAGATTTATCCAAATTTATAGTTTTCATGTCGATAACTCAGGGCATTAGAGTTGGCATGTGAATGCATAAGTGAGTGAAGGTCTTCGTCATCATTGAGTTAGGGGAATTTACATTATTGATTCTGGGTCATCGGTGTCGCTGAGTCAAGAGCATCGATTTTAATGAGTCAGGGTGTCAATACGTCAGGGTGTCGATAAGGCAAGGAGTCGATGAGTCAGGGAATTGGTAGGTTGAGGTGTCGGTAGTTCAGGGTGTCAGTAGGTCAAGGATTTGGTAGGTCGTGTCGGTAGCTCACCCTTCGGTGTCTCAGTGTTAGTGTCTCACCCATCTGTGACTCATTTTCCAGTATTTTCGGTTTCTCCCAATTTATCACTTTCACCCCTCTTACATCTTATTTTATGTAAACCGAGTTTAAATCCTTATTTTGTCATTTTAAGGGAATTTTAGTGGAAAATATGTATATCTTTAATATCCTAATTCTCAGGGGACTTTGAGATATTCAAACTACGTAATCTTAACCACGATCCCACGTTAGTGAATTTTGGAAATTGTTCTTCCTTTAATATAGGATCTGGCGTTTCAATATAGAACTATTATCTTCCTAGTGTGTTTTCCATTTCCCCTTGGTTCATCTAGATCTTTCCTTTCTAGATGAGTCATGCGTCAGTGAAAGCACCCCTCCTGCTTAATTTTCTTTGAGTTTTCTACTACTCGTGTGATCCCATGTTCATGGATCAAGGAGGAACATCGATCCTTTGATCATCAAGGTAAATATTTCTTCTACCTCTTTCTAATTGTGAATATTGCATAGTGGGTGTACTGATGATTCCATGTGAAGAACATGTGAATACCTTTCTTAAAATAAGAAATAAACAATAAGGTAATATGATCAAAAGAAAATAGTGTTGATGAAATAACGGGTTGGGAGTGGTTTGATGTTGATCGCTGGTTTATCTATTATATTTGATTATTTTATGGGTTTTGTGGATATATAACTTCTTAAAATCATGGCCATAGGTGGAATTCATTTGCACATCGTTGATGTTCTCTTTTTTTGGGATTCTTGATAAATGGATGTAACATGAAATATGATTAATCATGTACACCTAGATAATTGAAATGAATTCTGCAGTATGAAAACATTTGAATGATCACCCCTCTTTATCAAGATTAATTAAAGAATAGTGTTTATGAAATCTGAATATGTCATGTTTCATAGGTGTGGCTGAGTCCTGTATTCTCTTGGGTTTTGTGACCTTGTGTGAGTGGTGTGGTGCTTCTATTGGGAGCACATTTATGGGTATAGGGGTGGATAGAGGAATTAGTTCTACAAGAAGGGTTTGGGAAAAGTATATGGAGGGGTTGTGGGTAAATGGTATTTGATCTAGGGTTGGTCTGTGTGGATGTACATGTGTTTTATTGGAGGGACATGGTGAGAGAATGACTGATTGTGGAATGGATGGACTTGTTGGTAGTGGGAATGCATTTTCTTTATGTTGTGGTTGTAGGAGAAATGATGGGCAGTGGGACTGCCAGTTGGTTATAAAATTTTCTATAGTTAAACTACATCAAGTAATTTTTTTGACCATGGGGATGCAAGACCGGGTTGTGAGAGAAGGATTGTGAAGTATAACATTTAAGAATTATAATTGGTAGTTGTAGAATAGCGGCGTGTAGTGGGATTGTAAATTTTGTTTTCTTTGTTGTGTTGATAGGTTTATGGTTGGAAGTTTCTTGGTAGTGCTGGAATAAAATAAATTAAAACCCTTAATTAATAAATGAAAAATGGTTAAACAAATAAGGGGTTAGGTTATTCTTTGGTAGCAGCTTTTGTGTGATTGTGCATACATGGGTAGCATCAAAGGTGGTTCTCGTGGTTTGGATGGGTTTTTGTGGGAATCGTAGGTTATTCTGTGTGTTTTACTTCTTAGATGCATAAATTTTAGTTTATTTTTATTTCTATACGTACCCCACCTTTGTTGAGAACAATGTTCCGAACACCCCCATTCACGGGGGAGGGTGTCATCCCCAAAATCCCAGTGGGAGGATGGATGGTTGGATACTGACTTTCTTCCTCCCTCTTCTGGGTTCATGGAACTCGAGCATATCTAGGCAGGCTATAATTGATTGGGGGTTAATATAGTCCCAGATCATTTGGGTAGGTTTTTTTTGAACGAGGGGATCAGATGTTTGGGGGCCAATTTCGTTTTCCTAAGTGTCTCGGAGATGAGGCCCGTGTTTATTCAACGAGAGGTGAGGTTGTGGTGTCCCAGGTGTCTAATGGGAGAGATTTGTGGTGTGGTTGAGGCTCCAGAGTCTGTGGGTAGGTTGTGGTAGTGGGAATGTGTTTTGGAAGAGTGATAAAATCATGTCGTTATCCATTAATAATGAGAACTTAACTAGTGGGAAAGTGATGCGGTGTACTTAAATGTAAATGAGATTATACCTTTTTTTTGAATAAATAGGAAACATTAATGGCTAGAATCAGCAGAAGTACATGTGAAAATCCATGAAGGGAAATTATCCAGCCAAAGCTGGTTGGAGTTGAATGGGCCTGAGGCCGCAAGCTGATGGGCCGCGTTGTTCTCTTCCCTTTTGGTAAAGGAGAAGGTGCATAAAGGGAAGCAATGTTAATGTGAGAGAATTCTCCTGATGATGATACCAAATGACTGGAGCCCACCATCATTGTGGTTAATAGCATCGATAATACTAAGGCAATCAGACTCAACAATGTTATCACTCCATCCACATTCCGAGGCAAGCAACATTCCGGAAAGGATGGCCATGGCCTCAGCAACTGTAGGTTCTAAGAAAGCCTGATTTGGTTCGTATTTTGCAGCAAAGATTTTCCCCATATGATTTCGGGCCAGGAGGCCGAGGGCAACAAACCCAACCATTGCGAGCAATGCGTCCACTTTAATCTTAAGAGTCCCTTCCTTTCGGGGATTCCAATGGGGTGGAAGAAGAGGGTAAGACCTGGCATAAAATGTCCATTGTGGTCTTTCTAGACCTCAATCCAAGAGGTGGCCCATTCAATCTAAAACTCGGGGGGTTTATAAGATTGATGAAAAACAACATCATTGCACCAGACCAAAATAATCCAAGCCAGAGTGAAAAGTGAACCAGAAGAAGCCGAGTAAAGAGAGGAGCACCAATGTGTCAGAAGATCGAGAAGGTTAGAGGCCGATGTCATTGACGTGGCCGATGCTGGGCCCCATTTAGTCCAAATTTCTTAGCTCCCAGGCAGTGAATGATGGAGTGAAAAGGAGTTTCAGGAATGTTCGGGTAGATGGGGAAGAAGGCAGTACTGGCCATATGTCGGTAAGCGAGGTGGCTCCTCGTTGGGAGAGTACCCGTGCAGATTTGCCACCAAAATTGTCATAATTTAGGGGGAACGTTGAGATTCCAAATCAAATTCCACGGTCCCTCATCCCGGCCGACTGATTGGATTCCAAGAGCCAGTCTCTAACTGGACCTCACCATGTATTCACCCGAGAAATCGTTGATCCCGAAAAGCTGTTCGGGGCCTACATCAGGGACCTAGGGAATGCTAAGGATAATTCTTTGATCCCTTTCATTAAACCAATCAAGGATTTTTTCCAGACACCACCCCTATCCCTAGTTGGAAAAGAGGTAGGTGACAATTGCATTTTCAAGACCTGGTTGGAAGGGGGATGTAGCCCGCATACCAAAATTATCGATAAGCCAAAGATTAGTCCATATATTGACTGACGTGCCGACCCAACCCTCCAGCCTAGTCCTTTTTTAGGAGCTTTTTATCCCCTCAAATGCTTCTCCAGTGGAAGCTGGGATGGTGAATAATAGAGGAAGTGTGAAAGTTCTTGTGGAGAATGTACTTAGCCCAGAGAACCCGTGCACAAAGAGATGATGGATGGTTGAGAAGGAGCCATACTTTCTCAGCCAAAAGTGCATCATTGAAGTGATTCATATTCCATAATCCCATCCCTCTCTCTGATTTGGATATTTAGAGTTTCTCCTAGGCCATCCAGTGGGGTCGATTACTTCCATCATTCTTCCCCCACCATAAATTGGCAGTGCATGTGTGGATCTGGTCGACAATGAAAGCCGGGAGATTAAATTGGGACATTAAGTATCTAGGGATGGACTAGATGAAAGCTTTGATGAGGGTATCTTTTCCATCTTTAGAGATTCCTTTAGGGGACCAGCCTAGAATATTTTTCTCAATCCTGTCCACAAGAGATGCAAAGATTTTTTTTTGGATTGGCCAATCACTGTGGGAAGCCCAAGGTACTTCTGATGTTTCACAATCATATGGATACCTGCTGATGCACACAGCTCATCCCTCGTAGATAGTGGCACCCCAGCACTGAAGTAAATTTCATATTTTCCATGATTGATTTATTGGATAGATTCCCTCCCATACTATTGATTTCTTGGCTGATCACCCGACATTCATTAATTTTTTCTCTGGAAAACAGGAGACAATATTCGGTGAAAAAAAGATGCAACACTGGTGGGATAACATGACAGACCTTTTCCCCAGGAATAGATTTAGAGAATTCAGCACTAGAAATAAGATTATAAAACTCGTCAGCCACTAGTATGAAGTGAAAAGTGGAGAGGGGGTCTCCCTGGTGAAGGCCTCGAGATGGGGTGAATCCTCTTGTGAGCTCTCCATTGACCTTGCTTTTAAAGTAGACGGTCAAGATGAATTCCATGACCATAACTGTCCATTTAGCACAAAAAACCATTTTTAGCATGACTACATGATTGAAGTTCCATTCCACTCTATCGCAGGCCTTGTTCATATCCTGTATTCAGGCCATGGTTCCTCTTTTCATGGTGGAGCGTGATTACAAGTAATGGAACACTTTATGGGCCACAATCTCATTATCAGTGATCAGTCTCTTGGCCATGAAGGTGCTCTAATTCTACGAGATAATATTAGGTAGCCAAGGTGACAACCGATTGACAAGGATCTTTGAGAAGATCTTATAAGAGACATTGCAAAGGATGATAGGTCTAAAATCAGGGATCACTATAGGTTTTTTGATTTTGGGGATAAGGACAAGGACAATTTCATTAATGGCGGAAATTCTAGTAGTCCCATCCCAGATATTTTTCATCATGTTGTAGATGTCGGGACAAATAATGTGCCAGTAATGTTAAAAGAAAAGGGCATGAAACCCATCCGGTCTCAGGGCCTTAGTGGGATGAATATGTTTAAGAGTTAGGCGTATCTTTTCATCTGTCACATCTTTGGTGAGCTATCTGTTGATATCATTGGTGATCACAAGTCTAATACAATTATCCACCTCAGAAGACATGAAAGGGGTTCTTGCAGCAAAGATGTTCTGGAAATAGTATGACAAGGCCTCATGGATACCATTGGTATTAGAAACCATGCTTCCCTCGGGTTTTAATATGCAAGTAATAGCATTTTTTCAATGCCTGGTTGAGGATTTTTGGTGAAAAAACCGGGTATTAGCGTCCCCCTCTTTAATGTGGTTATCCCGCGCTCGCATGGCCTAGAAACATTCCTTGACATGTAGGGTCAGGTATAGATCTCTTTTCATGGATCCAATATTAGAGTGAAGGCAATTAGACATGGGTTGTTTGATGAGGTTGTTCAGTCTCATTTCAAGGACACCACAATGCCGGTCAGGGTGGCATAATTTCTTATTGCTCTAAGACCTCCGATCAGATGCAACCGGTTGGAGATTGAGGCAAACATCCACTTGAGTGCTTTTCCATCTTGATCTGATCACCTATTCACATTCCGGATCTTTTGACCAAAATATCTCGAATATGAAGGGTCTTCTAAGTTTTCTATTTCGTTCTCCTTGCGTACAATCAATGAGAATTGGATAGTGGTCCGAGCAGTTAAGGGCCATGTGGCTGATATGAAACATGATGAACAGATTAATCCAGTCAGTAGAGCCCATAAATCTATAAATATTCACAGCAACATGGGTGCATTCAGCATTGCCGTGGAACTAAGTAAAAGAATTATCTTTGTACCCCCGATCGACCAGATCCTCCCTGGAGACCACGTCCTTGAAGTTTGACATCGAAGCTGAGGGTCAAATGATTCCGCCCATCTTTTCCTTATGGAAAAAATCTCATTAAAGTCTCATCCGAAGAGGATATGGCTTGGTACGTCATGTCACATCTTACACAGAAGATCCCATGAATTCACCTTATCATTACGGGATGGCCAGCCATAGAATCCCACAAAGGACGAGGGTGGGTGAGAGTCTGTTGGAATAGTCGCTGCCACATGGTGCGAGGAGAAGGACACAATTTTGACATCGATATGGTCCTTCTAGAGGAGACATAGGCCCCAAAAATGGCCTTGTCTGGGCACCGGAAATCAGCCTTGGAAGCCGCACTTCAGAGCAATTCAATTGGTGTCCTTGTTTTCCAGTATGGTTTCAGACAGGAAAACCATATCGGGGCGAATTTGAGCAAAGTTGCACTAAAGCATGGGAATTGTTTGTGGGTTTCCAATCCGACGACAGTTCCAGCATAAAGAAATCATTATTCTAGGCAGGGATGGGTCTCACCTGCCACCACCTTTGTTTCTCCCAGACTGGTTTCTCCACCTATCGTTTTACACCTTTTGGTGGGGTTCCTCCTTGGGTGTCCTGTTTCATTATGTCTTTTCCTTACCCCGGGTTTAGGGTCTTCCATAAGACCATAAATTTCTCCTCGTTTCAACCTTTTCCACGTTTGACGGGTAATTGGCCCCAGTAATGGAGTCCCCATCATTCCATGGGCCTCCATTGTTAGAGCACCTGCTGTGGTCGATTGTGGGTCAGGGTCCGGATCTGGTGGTTCGATGTGCATCAGCATTGGATTTTAGCAGTGTAATGGTGGTACTTTGTGCTTCATCACCAACTCAGTAGATGTTTGAGTCTTGTCCTTCAGAGGGTTAGGATGAACTCTAACATCACTCTGAGTGGGGGGGGGAAGTATTAGGGAGATCTAATGGTCCTAGAATTTGGGGTTTTTTAGGTAAGGGTTCCACCTGACTTGTATGTGCCAATGTGAGGCAGTCACTGTCCTTTTGTTTTTCCATATCAGGGATGAAAATGTATTTATTTGTTTTGACATGGATCCAAGGGTCATATTGGAGGATAATGTTACCTGATCCACTCTTATGTTTTGTGGTGCACTTTCTTCCCAGATGACTAAGGAAACCAAAGGAGAAGTAGAATATTGGGAGTTTCTCAAACTCAAATGATATCCAAATGTTGGTGTATTCGATTTTGAGGAACATTACCCGCATCAGAGGATCTGACACTTCAATTTCCTCATTGATCCAAACCTCATGGCCCCATTGTATTGGGTATGAGCTATCCCAGTCAAGAAAGTGACCAAAACTGTCCCCGAATTCTCTCATGATTCATTCCATTCTGGCATGGTAAAGAATAACATTAATTCATATCAAAAAGGGAGAGATGGTTAAATTAACAAGCATGATAACATCCCCCACTTTGAATTCTTCCACGAGGAGGATTTGGTTATCAAAGGTCCACGGTCTGACCCACAATATTTTGTCTCTGTATCTCTCGTTGAAGAACGCAAAGACAAAATGATTGTCCCCCGCTTCTCAGATAGCCACTCCCACTTCATGTTTTCAGATGTTATGTAGTGTGTTTTTGAGAGCCCCCTGATTTACTGATATGTTTTCCATGAACATTCCAACCACGAGCAGAGAAATGCGTTTTTTCCAAAAGTGTGTCTTCGTTTCTTTGTGCCTCGATTGTCGCATTTACTTTGTTTGTCAGGGACAATCTCTTCCATTGATTCACATGTTCCGAATCCATCGAGCAGTACCAAAATTTTATTCTACAATTATCCTAATGATCGGCACCTTGGTGGACCCCACGACCCTAGATACCTTTATTAGGAAATTGGTTAAAGCTCCAGATAACACCCGATGTATAAAGCCGACCCAGTCCAGCAACACACAAAACAGGCCCGACCCAAGAATCAAGTCACTGTACTGGTCACTCCTTTGCGTCCTCCTAGTGTGGTCAACACAAAAAGGCCATCGTCCAATGTGAATGTCCCTTCCCCTTAAGAGGTCCAGCCCAAAAAACCCACACCACAGCGCATACCAGTCGTCGCGGAGAAACGCCTCACAGTAGGATCTTCGCGGCTTCACAGTGCAATAAATGCTTCGCGAAGGCACAGTGAGGAACAGACTCACCACAATTACCATTCCCACAGGACACCTCCTTATTCACTGTGCAAACTAAGACTTCGCGGATCAACTCTACGCATTAGGAACTTCGTGGCATCCCAAAAGTGATCACTCAATATGGTGAAGCATCGCGGAAGGTGCTTCGTGAATCAAGTCACTTCGCGGAAATACGCAGACGATAAGAACTTCACGGCAGCCACATCACACTTTCCTAGCACGGTGAACCATCGCAGAAGGATCTTCTCCATCAAACAAATTGTGTTGGAAACTTCACGAAGACGAGGAAACGACTTCCTGCCCACAAGTCACCGCCTGTCGTCACAGAAGCAGGAAAGAATAACGAAAAGGTGAAAAGAATTCCTCGAATTCTAGATTATGCCTCGGATCTCTGAGCGCCTGGTACTGAAAGTATAAA
Organism: Viscum album; assembly: GCA_963277665.1. Lineage (NCBI taxonomy): Eukaryota > Viridiplantae > Streptophyta > Magnoliopsida > Santalales > Viscaceae > Viscum > Viscum album. Next base: position 80,431,462 of record OY728145.1, read on the forward strand.
GTAGATAGAGTTTGAGATTTTGGATCTGAGACCGCCGACCCTCTCCTGGATCTAGCACCGATGCTGATTGACTGTGACAGAAGGGAAGTCGAGAACCTGGGGGAGGCTGGATCTGTGACTCAAGGTGATTTTGAGTAGAGGAAGATAAAGCCCGACTCCTTTCGAATCACGGAACTCGGGGTCCAGGACCAGGCAGAGAAAAATAGGGGCAAAAGAATAAAAACCCCCACCGTAGTGGGTTGGGGAACGTCACAGAAAGGAAGGCGAACCACTGGCACTGAAACTGAAGACTGGCACTGAAGCGCAGAACAAAATCATGGAGCTCGAGAGAAGGGGGAGCCACTATAAACCGAGCAGATAAGAAGAATCAAAACATAGGAAGCCCTAGGATATAGAACCTCTCAACTGGGAGAGACTCTAGGCCAACCAAGGATGTGTAAATGAGCTTATACTACTACTTAGTTGACTTACGTTATTTGGTGAGTGTGCCTAAGAGAGGATATGATTTTTAATACTCTTTGGAAGGTCTTTTGAGGTTCAAATGTTCTCTCTTAGGGGAATTAGTATGTTACCCCACATGTGCATAAGTTGCTTTAGTTTTCCTATTGGGTACACTTTTATAGTCAACCTACATCTGTAAAACACTTTTTATGTTTCTAGGAGGACTTTGAGGACCGTGCTAGACTTTTCTTGATCGAGCATCCGGAGAGTTTCAATTACTTCTTAGTCTCTTTTCATTTGGTACTTTACCGCAGAGTTTAGTTATAGATGTATCATATTTACTTTTTAACATTCATGTGGGAATGGATTTTTGAATTTCTTTTAATTTTAGTTTTTGGAGTTTCTAGGTATTTACCATCTCATCTCACAATATTTTTCTATAAAAATGTAATGCCTTCCATTTTGTATGAGATTGTATACCCCTGATGCTAGTCACCACTCTTAGGCCTATTGAAGGTGGGACTCGAGGGGTCATTTTCTCTCATTATTCTTGAATAAGGAAGGGTGTGGTGGTTTGTGGTCAATTACTTCATCTTGAAGAAGGTGGGTCGTGACAACTCAGGAGATAGAAAATTGAGTTTTCTATCAATTTAATCCCTTATGGAATAATAATATCAAAGGCTCTTTATATAATGGACAATATGGAAATATCAAAGCTAAAGAATCAAATATAAGTGTTGAGTAATAAGGGATTTATTCTCATTATTGTTTCTCCATGGAGATCCCATTTTCTCTTTGTCAAGAAGAAAGATTGTTCCATGGGGCTATGCATTAACTATAGAGAAATAAATGATATTTCAATAAGGAATAAGTATCCCTTGTATCACATTGATGATTTATTTGATCAACTTCACATATCCTACTATTTTACAAAGATTGAACATCGATTTTCATATAATAAATTGTGTTTGAGGAAGAAAGACATTCCAAAGACATCATTTAATAACAGGAAGGGAAATTATAGGTTTATAATAATTTCAATTGGAGTAAATAATGCACCCTCTAATTTTATGGATCTTGTGATCAGAGTGTTCAAGGTCTATATTGATTATTTTTTTGAGGTATTTATTGGTGATATCTTGATATATTCCAAAATATATGATGAGCATGAGAACTACATGAGGGTTATTCCATAGGATCTTATAAGAAAATAGTTATATACGATGTTTACCAAGTGTGAATTATACTTTCAAAAGTTTCTTTTATTTGTTGTACTGTCTCTCAAGATGGAATCTCTATTAATCTGATAAAGATAAATAAGTTGAGTAATGGTATACACCAATAAACATAAATGAGTTATGTAGTTTTATTGCTTTAGTAGGTTATTATCAGAATTTGTTTAGAAATTTTTCTGATTAGATCAACCATTAATAAAGATTACTCGTAAAGTGGATGAGTTTTATTGTACAATGGAATGTGAGGAATTATTTGAAGTATTAATGAAGAGATTAGTTAATGTTATGATCATGAATCTATAATAAATAAATGATGGGCTTGATATTTATAGTGTTTCATAAAATAAAGGACATGGTAGTCTCCTTATGCAGAATAATAGATTTATTTTCTATGCACCAAGGCAGTTAAAAATTAGGAATGAAGCTATCCAATGCATGACCTTGAGTTTGTAGCTATACTTTTTTCTATAAAAATTTGGAGACACTATCTCTATGGTGAAAGATGTGATATAAATATACATCACATGATTTTGAAATATATATTCCCAAAAAAATTACTCAACACAAGGCAAAGTCGATGGATCAAGATACTCATGTATTTTGATTATTCAATAAACTACCAGCCTGTGAAGGTGAATATGGTTGAAAATGAATTGAGATGGATGTATCATAGAGTTAAAAATAAAATTTGGATTGAAATGGATCATATGTACGTTGATCTATAAAATATGGATATGGTAATTTTTATGGAAGGTGAATCAATATTACTTTTTTAGTTGTTTACCCATCAATATTCCTAGGAAATTATTAAAAGTTCTTAGCATAATGATGAGAAAATTCCAAAGAAAATAATTATTTCGTTGATGGGAAGTTAGGTGACATCATTTATGAAGATTGATTATAAAATTTTGGAGTCAGTTATGTGGTCCCTCTATTCACCCAGGTAGCACTAAGAAGTATAGTGATTTGAAGGAAGATTTCTGATGGGATAATATGAAGCATTAAATTTATGAGTATATATCAAGATTTTTAGTTTTTCAACTAGTGAGGATGAAAAGAAAACATCCTAGAAGATTCATAAATCATCTTTATATTACTAAAGAGAAATTTTATGACATTACTATGGATATTTTTCTCTATTACAACATGAAATATGTGTAACTGTTGATTGACATACCAAATCTTCCCATTTCCTTGCTATAAGGGACTATTTGACACAGGAGAGCCTTAAACGACTCTATATTAGTGAAGTTGTAAGAATTATTTGAGAACCAGTATAAATAGAGTTTGATTGGGACCCACATTTTACATCAACATTCTATAAATTTCTTCCGAAAGACTTTGATACTGAGCTTTGTTTTTGTACTTCTTATCATCCTCAATCTGATAGGCAGTCTGAAAGGACCACTCATGCATTATAAGACAAGTTTATATCATTATCACTTGATATTAAAGGTAATTGGGAATTTTATTTACCTTTAGTAGAGTTTTATTATAATAATAGTTTCCATTAAAGTATTCAAATGGGACCATATGAATCATTGTATGGAAAGAGATGTCGAACACAAACTTCAAGTAATGAAGTTGGTTATAGGAACCTTGTAGGCCATGAGCATTTGGAAGAGACATTAGAAAATTTAATGACTACTCAAACCCATATCAATGAAGATAAAATTAGGTAAAAGAGATATCCCAATAAGTAGAGGAAGGATTTGTAATTTTTAGTGAGAGATCCTGTTTTCTTGAATGTATGTCCACGGAAGGGTGTTTACAAGATTTAGAATGAAAGGGAAGCTAAGCCCCTGGTATATTGGTCCTTTTTATATACTTGAAATGATTGGAGCTGTGTCTTATCATTTAGCGATGCCTCTCACAACTTTTAAAGTACAACATGTGTTCATCATCTCTTTGTTAATGAAGTACATGCGTTAACCAATTCATTTCCTTACTTCTAATGGAATCAAATTGGAACCAGAATTATCTTACTTAAAAAGAATATCCAGATCCTGGACACTAAAGAACATGTGTGGAGGAATAGAATGACTTTTATGGTAATTTTACTTTGTAAAATCCTAAAATTTAAGAGGTAATGTGGGTGTCTTAGGAAAATTTGATGAACAACTATCCAAATCTTTTTAAGAGTTGACAATCTAGAAATTTTGAGGATGAAATTTTTATAGGAGGGGAGAATATAATGAACCCTTATTCTATCAAGGAAAATTCCATTATTATAATTATTTATTATATTATAAATCACATAAAATCAAATATATATCACATTACAATATTTATAAATGAATAATGAAGGAATTAAGTGGTATTTTTAGATGTTATGAAACCTATACCAATGGAATAGTAACTTTATCTTAGGAATAATAATATGAACCTTATGAACTGTAAACCAGCCAAATTAATAGTAACCTCATCCATGAAAGTATAACTTAAATTTAGAAATCATATAAATGAATGTATGATATAATTATGTCACAGTATAATTAAATAAATATTTTAAAAATTATTGATTAAGAGTTGGTATTTTTATAATTCGTACATATTTAATTTAATTTTTTTATTTATAACATTATTCTAAAGATAATTTATATTGTTAAAATGTTTCCACAAATCAGTTTTTTCTTCTTATTATTTTAAGATAATTCTATGCAGCCTTATTTAATTTATAAAATTGTTATAAAATCAAGTATAATATAAAAATAAATATTTTTCAACTAAATGAGGACATTAATTAAATGCCAAATTTCTTAAATTTATAAAATTAGTTTTGTAAAATTGAGTGAAATTTTAAATTATACTTTTAAAAAAATTGTAAGGGTTATTTTTTGAGATGTTTATGAAATAATTGAATTTTTGGTGAATAGTAAAATACAATAAATACGTTATAAATAAATTATATGTTAAATACACTTTTCCATGTTTAATCAATGTTGTAAGAAACATAATATTGAAATTAAAAAAATTATTTTAATATATTTGATGATAATTATTTAAAAATCCATAGTTCTGAGGTAAAATAATGATATAGTGAATAAAATAATGAGAAAACACCTCTCTCCTCATCTATAAAACCACCCCTCACAACCTCTTATCCTCACACCTTCAAATCATTGATACTAGTGAATGTTAATACTAATACTCCTCTAAATCCACTCCCCTACAATTAGGATCCTCTGACCACAAAATAATATCAAAACTAATCCCCTTAAAATGGTTCTCAAGGAGAATTATTCAAGAGGTAAAAATCATCTTTTTTTCTTTTATTTTCCATTCAATTTTTTCATTTACCAATCCTTCCCTCAGATCCCCTATACATATAGAAATAATTAATCCAATATCATATATATAGTGTAATGTTATCATGTTAATTGAATATTCATAATAAACTCCTTTATGTCTCTCTTTTATTTTATAATGGAAATCATCACCCGTGATGTGTCAGTTTACAGACACCGTAGATGATGTATTTTCATCTTCTATTAACACCTTCAAGGATGGTATTAAAACAGTTTTTATGGTTAATTTATTTTACTACATATATATATTTATTTTATACTATGTAATATTTTGGAACAATTATGTACACGTGATGATAATTAATAAAACAAAAATAGTTTGTGATGATCGAAAAAACCATCAAAAAAATATTAACGATTATAAATAACATCTTATATAATGATTTGTCCACACCCAAAAATACAAATTAATTATATACACATTTAATATTCTGTATTTTTATTAAACACATATAACTTTATACTTATCTATCTCTTCTCATTTTACATGAAATTTCATACTCATAAAAAAGTAAACTAGTAATTAAAACCAAGGACACGAATGCTCACAAATGATTAAATTTTATCTTATAACTCATAAAAATGACAATAAATGATCTTAATAAAATTATACCAAATCAAATGAATACATAAAGTGTTCTAAATTTAATTATTAATTAATATAATTTCATTTTCTACGACTTTACCATCAAGTGAATAACACTTGCATACACAAGGTAACAATTTCTTCTCTAACATCCATTTTCCATTCAGGTTATGATCTATCCCTCATTACCCCAATTTAAATCATAATTATTTTTATATAATAATTATAAATTTTGTATAAATGTTTTAATATCATATATACTGATCATTTCATCATTAATTTAAGTTAAATATATGTTTTACAAGGTCCCCTTCTCAATTCGTCTTGATAAGCAAACCCAATTAAAGGGAACTTCCCGATTTCATATCCATTTTCATGTACCATTCATAATATATTTTTAGACACCATTATTATTCTAAAATAATAAAGAATTCATTAAAATTATTTTTTGATAATTATTTGTTTTATAAAACCTTTAATGTCAAATAAAAATTATTTTTCTAAAAGAACACTTCTTAAAAAAAGGGGTATTTCTCTCAAGAATTCCTCGATGGGTTTATTAGAGTATTTTAAATTATTTTAACAACTATGAGGGATTTTATGATTTATTGATATTTATATCCTACGATTATCATCTACCATATTTTATTAAATGGTTTTTTATTAGTTAGATTGTGGATGGGCTATATTGATACCATTTACCATACTAGTCGGAATGGTTATTGAATATGTTTATAGATTAGGGAATGTTATTTAAATTTCATATGTATATGTTTTTTATATTTAACACCATTAATATCATGAGTTAATTTTACTAAGTAAGTGATGTGTGGGGACCACTATAGCCCCTATAAGCATCGGTTGGTCTCATGAGACAAAATAAAAATGGATTTTGGCTGAGGTATTAACCATTTATTTTCAAGTGTCATGGATAAGGTCTCGATGTTATGTTTATAATATCTGACATATTCATTACATAATTATGATTAGTAATTTATTAAAAATGTGAATAATTTATTTTTATAATATACATTATTATACTTCATTTTCAAATGAAGATTTTAATCCCATTATTTATTCAGCTTTTATTCTTGCCATATCATTCTCAATTTTATGTTCTAATGGAATGTATTACTAGTCATTCAAATTTAATTATTATATATATTATATTCTAATACATTACTTACACTTAATGAGAATTTTATCTCACCCATTTATAATATTTTTTCCCAGGATATTGAGATGTATATTATGAATAACTTGTAGGGATATTATAGGAGATTATGGATTTTTCCAATAGAGTTTCTATTTTTTTACATTTATGTTTTAATGTAAAACTTATTTATTTATATTTTTTTCAAAATCTATTAACTATTTGATCATTCGGGATGGAAATTCCTTATTTATTATACCACGGTTTTTATGTAGGGCAGTGTCTCCAGGACACTAGGGTCGGGGTCTTTACATTTATTTCACATTTTTTTATGTTCCTTTCATAATCAATTTAAATCCATCCATTAAATAGTTCATGCATACATTGAACACTAATGGTTGTTTTGTAATTCCATGACCAAAATTTCCACCTGAACAATGCTTTTGTGTCCATTTTTACTAGTTTTTGGTCCACCATCCTATATGATACTGACTATAAACAAGTGTGAAACAACTAAAATAGTGGGTAGAGTATACCCTTTGGTGATCACATAAAAATGGTCCAATTATATTCATAATATGGAGTGGAAAAAAATACTATAAAGACACGAACTAGAATAATCCCATGGTGGCGGAAAAAACAATAACATACAATATCTGAAAAATAACTAAACAACATCAGTAAAAATTAATTATCAAGTCAAACATAGCATTTTTGGAATATAAACCAAGAATACCTATCTATCTAGTCATACATACAATATCCTGAAGGGGTATTCAATGGATGACCATAGTATATATATGTTCATAATTATACTGATATAGAAAAGTAAAAAAAATGTGAACCCCAGCAGAGGTTGGAACAACAAGGTCCCTCGACATCCATCCATGCCAACTAAACTAGGATCTAGCTCTAGAGTATGAACCCTTACATGAATATAATATCATAAAGTGTACATGTGGCTTGAAGGACCTCTTTAGGGTGTGAGGACGAGTCTGAATTAGGTATCACCTGTGTTTGAGTACCTTACATTTTTTGTTAAGCAAGTAGGATCTATAAAAAAACCTCAGAATGTGCATATTTTTAAACACAATATCAATTTTTCTCAAACGAAAGGAGGAATATGTCACCTATATCTTCCAATGCTGGAATTCCATTGAAGAGAGAATCCTTATCTGATTTCCCAAGGTATCCCCTATTTTCAATATCCTAGGTGGTCCCTCTGGTTTCACTTCCAATGATTTCATAGACACATCATGTTAATCGAGACCTCATGTATAAGAAATATTAATGATGTCTAGAATGAACACCCACATAATAATAACTGGTCCCTCAAAACCTTTGTTGAAAGCACCCATTAGATCGAAGCAAGACATATAGAGGAAAAATGATATCTACCCACAATAAAACATCATCATTGATTCATATCACTACATCCCAAGGAATGGAGAGTCCTATCCTCTAAAAAAGTCCTAGAATAATGAACTCAAGCACAATAGGACTCATCCCCCAACCCATAGCCTCAATGTTTTCATCTGATGGATACTTTACATCCCCATAGATTTCTATAGAAAAAACCACCGAACCAGTAACCTAAGTAGCAATAATGGGGTCATCTACCCACACGAAAGGCCAAAACCACCTCATCAATGTGTCATATAGTGTTCACATGACTCTAGATGAAACATTTCCCAATCATGAGTGAGCGAAAATCATAAAAGAAGTACCTAATACACACCAAACCCGACACCTTGTTCCCCTGTGACCTTTTTTCTCTAGACTGATATTCATTCCATCCAATATCATAGGCTATGCCCTTAGCCTTGCGACCATTCCACCTCAATCGATGAACATGTCACACATACAGTGATCACATCTCCCATGAAACATGGGACAATCACAAACTCATGATCACATCACCTGAAATAGATATTTGTTGTTCTCTCAATCCTCCAACTATGATAATAACTTTCCCATGGATCTCATCAGTATATCATAAACAATTTATATATTTACAAATATCTTCAAAATAAAATAAAAAAATCAATACAATTGAATAGAAAAAATCATCATAATTATAAAAAATCTATTTATTAGACATAACACCTCCGATCTATCCGTAAAAGTGGTATATAACCTCTAAACCGACATCACACATATACACATGGTTTGGTAATTCCCAATGGAATCCCATAAGGATGAACTAATTAATAAAAATACAATGGTTAATTTAAATGAGTCTCTCTCAGTCAACAAAAATTATCGCTAAAAGACACACCCCCTAACACTCATCAAATAATAAATAAAAATATGAATTTTATACCTTGGTGTCATAGAAGTCGACACATACGATATTGGACACTAAATTGGACTAGTTTAGAAGAATTCCTAGTTTCTTAAAAATTCCCTGAAAATGGCATAAATCGACTCGCTTGGATTTATCAGTCTATGATGTGAAGGAAATGGAATCAAGATACAAGGTAGAGGGGAGAATCACTAACATGGTTCCAATTCACTTGACAGTTATATGAATAGAGCTTAAATGGAGTAGATATAGAGATCCCTAGAAGAGGGATATTTCTGCAATGTGATACCCCCTAAGCATTGCCTCTGTCTATGGAGGAGGAAAATAACTATGGGGGTCGAGCCCCATCTACCCTTATAAAAATTTATTCCCCAAATTTACACATACTACAAATATATATATGCCAAGAAAATTTTGGGATTTCACATGTTGTCCCGTAAACACATGAAATGAAATAATTACACACCGTCTATTTAATTAAAATCTATTTAGTTGTCTAGAAATATATTTTAGTAGCATGGGTGGTCTTCTCTACCTTTGGTGTTTTCCCGAACCCTTGAGACTTCCACTAAAACATAAAAAACACATTAAACAAAGTATTTGGTCAAAAAAATTATTATAATAAGGTTCAGAAGAACAATAAAATGGGTTGGTCCAAACACAGACATAAAATTTAAATTTACCCTAAAATGAACCATTCAAAATCTAGGGATTTTACAATACACCAACATTAACATATCATTAACCTGAGCTATAAAAGGAAAAACATGGAAGGTACTGAACATACCAATCTTGTAAAAATAATCCAGTATACCCTTGCCTTAATGGAACAAGCCAACTACCTCAAGGGGGATCCCCACCTTAGTAGTGACCTACTTATTGCACAAATAGACACAAATAATTCATAAAAATAATACATCGATCGTTAAAATACTCAAAAATCATTATATGATGCTTCATCACTCATTCACCTCACCAGGTGCTCCTGTTTCATACCCAACACCCAATCATACAACGCATTTGTGCCCAACCCATGCCTATGTAACACATGGAACCAACAAGGTCTTGTATCTCATTAGATGATCAGTGTCAAACCTAGTTCCTCATACCCAAACATGTACCACATCATTATTATTCCCATAGGCCCTCAATGCCCCGATTCAAATACACCTCAATAAACATGCATTCATCAATGGTCACATATATCCTAGTTCCACACACCTCATACATATAGATATATATGAAACACTTGATTCGATGATAAATTGATAAGCATCATCTATTTATCCAATATACATATCTCGTGTAGCTCAGGCACCCAAAATGGAAATGCCTGAATAGTCCATGAATAAGAAAATCAAAAGAAAATGGTTATACCCATTGCATACATATAACTGTGGTTATCTCACCATCCTTCTCTGCAAATGGAAGATCTTAGGTATTCAACTATCCTAATATAGAACTACCTGAATCCCTACCTGCCTATAGTAATAATCTAGCCACCAGACACCGACAACATAGGTTTTTCCAATGGTCTCTTCCACAACCTCCTCATGTTAATGATACTCAACTACCATCACCTATAACTACTCATAGCCAGACTTTAGAACCTTGTGTCTTCCCTAGTACCAGACTACCAACATTTCAATAAAGGTTCCACTAAAACCTCTCAAGATGGCAGACATTTCCACATGCTCGAAACTATTTGGGAGCCCACTCACACTAATTCCAGACATGTCTTGGCTACCCGCACAAGAATCAAATCATCATGTACTCACTCTATAGTGACATGATCATGTACTTTGCCAAACTACCTTGCTGGAACTCATCTCAACCCAGCATCATGATATTTGAGGCATCTCCATTGAAATCACTAGAAGTTATTTCCAGGATCGGGTAAGACCTACCCATCATGTTACCGTCACCTATGAGTTCCTAGATCACCACATCTAATAATAAGGCCAACCTAAAAATGTTCACCTACACCCAAATGGAATACGTTAAACCATCCTCAAAATTCCTTACACTCAAGGTTTCATCACATACAATTCCAGGTGAAAATCTATAAAATTTGGTGAACATCACTTAATAGTCAATGATGAACATGTCACCCTGCTGATGTCTCATGATGTTCTGATCCCTTTCTTTCTATGGCGTCTCCAAAAGTAAATGATGAATGAACCTAGCCGCAAATTGCATCTAGGTGAGTCTCTCATGTCTTATTTAATTCTCCGTCATGTACTAGAAATGCATCTATATTCCTCTGAGCATATAGGTTTCCTGTTCCCCACTCTTCCCTAGAGGTGTCTCTAGTAGCTCGAAAATCATCTACATAAACTGAATCCATTTATTTGCCTCTTATAGTCCACCCTCACCCTAAAATAGTGATGGATTTTGTGATTTGACCAGTCGTTTCAAATACACCAGAGAAGGATTTTTATTATGATCTCCCCAATCGATACCCCAAATCACATATACCATTTTATTTCTAAGATTATCATCAATACATGGCCCAAAAGCTATCAAATATTGTGGATTCATTATATGCACTAGAACCTGTACCTTTTCCTAAACCATAGGCTCATAATCTCCCTAACCCTTAGGGGTCTCAATCTTGTTGTTCTATGATATCACTGTGTAGTTTCCCACATGATTCCCCAACCGATTTATCGAGGTGGAAACCCGTTAAATACTATTACATGTCTAAACAACCCATATGACATATATATATCACAACTAGGGAATGATATAACTGAAATCATGGTCTAACTACCATTACACCTCCCCATTGCAATATTTTCACCAGATATCCAAACATCATGGAATCCTTACCCACCCTCAACATAGCCAAGTATCTAATATTCCCTAGGATATGCTCATCCTGGAGAACCACGATGCCTCAAATCGATGACAAAGTCACCCTACCAGGTGATCAACATCACCTCATACCATCATTCCTACCTAATATTATATAGTACATGCCCATATATACATATATATCACATATAACATGACATTTTAATTCACGGTATGTGCATATTCATAATTAAAACATCCAAATATGTTCCTATCAAAGGAAAAATAATCATCCCTTATTGTACCAGGGAAAGAGACCAATTTATCTTCATTTTCATACCAGGATAATGATCACTAGTCATAACGATTAACAATAAAAACTACATGTTCACCAATTGAGGTGGAAATCAAGTAAACTATAAAACTAGAAAAATAGAAAAGAAATTACCACAAAAGGAAACTTGGACTGTTGCCCATGAATGGGGTTATAGGATCCCAAACACAAGATTTAAAACTAGTACTGATAACATCATATTCTCCATTCAACCTTAACCAAAATAGTAATAACATTATAAATGAAAATAATAAGGTACCACTATCATCCAGTCAAATGCTGCTACTAATTCCTAGCCAAGAATTGCTCTGATACTATTTCTAGTTCCCAAACCCAAATTTCCACCTAAATATTGATTTTAAGGTGAGTTCCACTGGCCTTAGGTGTCCCTCCTCATACACAAAAGTTGTCGACTAGTATTGAGGGTGTGATAGAGTAATAGTATGGAGACTATACCCTTAGGAGATGATATAATAACGATCTAGGTACATGCATAATAAGCAATGGAGAAAAGATAAAGAAGAATCAGATCAAAATCCGCTCATGGAGGAAGCACAATAAATAACATACTATAATGAAAGAATAACAAAAAAACATATATGAAAATAAATAAACATATCAAACATTGAATTATGTAGAATATGAACAGAGCATGCCTACATATGAGGTCATACGTACAATATCCAAAAGGGTTCACCAATGGTTGACCAATGTATATACATTAACATAAGAATGATAACATAGAAAACTAATCCAAAAGGAAAACTCAAAAAAATATAAGAACCTCAAGGTCCCTTACCATCCATCCATATCAAATCAAATATAATCCATCTCGAGAGTTAAAAATATGAGCTAAACATAAAATCATAAAGTATACATGCATCTTGAAGGTCCCATGTAGGGTGTGAGAATGATTCATCATAGGGTACCGTAGTCTTCATACCTTACATTTTTTATAAGAAGTTGTGATCTACCAAAATATACAAAAACAGAACATACATATTAATAAAAAAACAACACTGGTAATCAAAATCCACCTAGAATCTGTCACCTACCCTGGTCAACATAAAAATTATACGGTGGATAGGATCCTTATCCCATGGCCTAAGGAATAGCGGGATGTCAATAGCCTTGTTGAACCCTTGGGTTCCACCTCCAAACACTTCACTGGAACCTCAGGCCAACTGAAAACACGTTTAAATTCAATATCAACAATATCTCCAAGGCACACCCAAATAATACAAATTTTCCCCTCAGTCCCCTACACAAAAGAACCCATTGGATTGAAGCCCAAAGTCTAGAGTCATAGAGATAGTTTTCCATGAAATGAAATCACTATTGGCTCAAAACACAATGTCTTGAGGAATGATGATTTATATCCTCGAAAATGATCATGGCCCAACATAATCAAACATAATAGGCCTAAACACGAAACAGAAGGCCTCAACACTATCATCCATTTTCTCCTCATCTTCCTTGTGAATTTCTAAATTAATCACCCTAATATAATTACCTAAGGCATGCTACCAGAGGTTTTACCCACATCATTGGTCAAAACCACCTCATCACTATGTTATCTTGTGTGCACATGACTCCAAATTGTGCATTATCCAATCACGGGTAATGAAAAATCACCAAAATAAGACCTAAGGTACACCAAATCTAGCACCTCATGCCCATACGCAAATGTATCTTACGTTTGATGGCTATTCCATCCAATATCATGGGACATGTACTTAACCTAATGGACTTGTAACCTCAACTAATTAACATGTTGTCAATCCGTTTATCACATCACCCATGTAACCTATGCTAATCCCAACCTCATGATCACATTACCTCAAACTGATTTCCATCACTCTCTCAACCCCGAAGACATTCACTTCACAATACCATCTATCTTATTAGTATATCTCAAAAAATTTATATATACCAAATTCACTTCAATTTATATAAAAAATTTAAATACAATTGAATTGAACAACTCAAAATAAATATAAAATATAAATTTAATATACCCTAGACAAAATATCCAAGTGGTCTATGGCATCTAACCCATCCTTGCACATATACACATGGTTTTAGAATTCCAAATGACATCCCATAAGGTCTAGTTAATTAATTAAAAAATATTAGCTAATTTAAATGGGTCTCACTCAGTCATAATAATTGCGAACTAAAATATGCGTCCCCCCAACCGTAGAAAAGTCACAAAGAAAATTATACACCACCTACCTTGAAGACACTGAAATATTAACATATGATATTGGCCTACATATGATATTGGCCTCTAACTCTAACTGGTTTTGATTAAATTATAATTTCTGATGATTTCCCTAGAAATAAGGTAAATCATCATGCCTAGATTTAGAGGTTCATGAGGAGAAGTAAAAGGAAAAGAGATTCAAGGAGGATGTGAGACTCACTAATGCAGTTCCAATTCACGTTAAAATGATCAAATTAGATATTATAAGGAGGATATATAGATATCCCCTTGAGAGGGGGATAGGTGCGCTGCGAGACCCCATGGGAACTGCCTCTATCTGTGGAGGATAAAAATATTAAGGGCAGTCGATCCCTGTTCCCCCTTTAAAACAACTTCATCAAAAATTTAAATAACATGTAAATTTGGGGATTTCATAGGTCTACCTTATAAACTCATGAAATAAAATTATTACAGGCTATTTTTTTAATTACAAGCCATGTAATTGGCCAACAGTTTCTTTTAGTAGCCTGGGCATTCCGATCTTCATCTGATTCTTTCCCAAACCCCATGGATTTCCACAAAAACATAAACCACCTCTAAATACGTTATTCGGATAAAAAATTCTATAATGAGGTTTTGATGTTCATGAAAATGGGTTGGTTAAACCACCAACATAAAAATTATGATTTACCTATATAATTTCCCATTTTAAATACCAGGGACATTGCATGTTTGGTCAATTACTCTAGAATTACATTGGTATATTTTCATTGGTAAAATAGTTATAAAATATTAATATTTAATAATTTTTTTAAATAATATCATGAATATATTTTTTATTCATTATGTACAAGTTTATAATCATCCATTCAGAGTGGTGGTATAAAAATAAACCAGAACACTTTGTATAGGTTGTTGTCAAAATATAATCAAGAAATACATCATAATGTTTCCCCATATGGATGGGAAAGAAGGTGGATAATATCATATATTTACAGAATAATAATTATGTCAAAAATATTATATATATTTATTAATTCCATTTTTATAACTATCCATACAAATTAGCAATGAAAAACAAATTACACTGGAACGTGGGGATAGCTGGCTATAAGTATGCACATATGATGATCTTATTTTCCATTAGATAGAAAAACATATTAATAAGGGTGGTGACTTTAATATAATATCATCTCACTATATGGAATAAAAAAATGTTTTTATATCATTATTTTTAGGATATAAATGTAGGAGTTATGATAGAAATAATATGAAATAAATTGGTTAAGAGTTATATAACTTCAATGGAATACTTCATTTAGTAACAAGATTAATCTTATATTTATATTTTAATTGAAATAAAATAATATCTATGTTAAGTGGATGTAATATTTTAAGGAATTATTTTTAGTATTAGGTGTGGTAAATGAATAATGAAGTGTGTGGAAGAGATGAGAGGGGCTTCCCTTTTATAAGTGAGGTTGGGGGATCATGTATGTATATGAAATATATCAATATAATATGAATCTAAAACATAAAATATAACATTGTCAAACCCACATATTCGAATCTGGGTCAAAAAACATAATATTTACATTTTGAAATTTGATATCAATAAATGTAAACCAATTTCAACCGTCTAGAACTTATATCATCAAAATAAAATATTGGATCAGTTACATACATAAGAACCTTTTAGGTTTAGAGTTTTTGAGAGTTATGGAAAACTCTTACCAAATAACATTATTGTGAAAATACATGGTTTATAAAAATCAATGTCAACTCCCACAATTGTCATCACATATGGTAACCTTACTAGGAATACCATAAAAAAACCATTCCTCACAACATGGATAAATAAAATATATAAAGTCAAAACTCAAACACTCATTAAGGGTAAATAAAATAGTTTATAATTTAATTTCATTAATGAGTATAAGATAAAAAAATGGGTATGATGAAATATTAAAAGTACATGATAATAGAATAAGATATTTCATACAAAAAATTCACGTATCACAAACTATGTGACATGATATAAATCCTCAACAAAGGAAAAAGTCAAATGAATCAATAATCACGATACATTTGATATCTATCATGATCATATAAACAATTAAAAACATACAACAATCATAATGAAAAACCTTTTAAATCATAGAAAATTATCTTTAGATAAAAATTGTAAGAATCCCTACACATAGGATAACCATACCATGTCAATACCCATAATCTGTAAGGATTACCTGTTAACTAGTAAACTTTGTTACATATTTAGAGTTACTTATATTCAGTCAGCACTGTCATCACTACTAAATTCATTGGAAGGATATAATGGGCCCACTCTTAATATATTAGATAAATTACATTAATGATTTGGGTTCACACCCCTATCCCAATTTCATTAATAATGTTCAAGTACCATATAATGCGAAAATAAATTAAAAAATTAGACCATTCAATATAACAAAACCAACTATTCTCATAAAACATGATTAACCCAGGTTAAAGAAATAGGTCCCATGAAAATTAATTTGAAAAAATAACAATCATTATATATAAATAATAATGATAGTATAATTATAATTTATCCATAATGAAACATATGAATAATAAAGGTATTCTTTCATTTATAAATATAAAGACTATAAAAATGATAAAAAAAATTCTTGAGGAAAATACTCTTTTCAGTCTGAAATTATATTTTTAAAACTCAAAATTCCCAAAATATTGTAAAACTTATTTTCTTTGAAAATAACCATGGAAATATATATAGGAATAATCAGGTAAAATAATGGGCATTATGGTTGGAAAACTCATTCTGTTTTTTATTTTAAATGTAAATATTCTTTACAAACTTTTGTAAACATAGTCGTAATTGATCCATGAAGAAACTATTAAGAAAATACCTTAAAAAACTAATTCAAGGTCAAAGAAATTTTAAAAACTATATTATATCATTCATTATAATAATGTAAAATTTTTAAAACCGTTTTATAAGTAATTGATATTTATTATAATGGGTCGTGATCAAAACGAAGATACAAGATCTTTATAACTTACAGAAAAATTGCTAGATATTTATTTAATCAATAAGGGATGAAATAATAAATAAGAATGTATACCATATTGTTAACTATAAGAGAATAAAATTGATATTATTGAAAAAAATAAAGGAATTTGATTTCCCAAAAGGTATCCTTGAACATAAACATTGATGAAAAGTAATGTGATTATAACACAAAGCCTTGATTCATTTGGCGACGTTTGAATTAAATGTCACTAAATATATATTATAATATGGCTCCCTAAATAAAATTAATTCAGGTGTAATATTCCAAAATTCATTCATAAGTCATTTAGTAAAGCATAAAAATAAATCTGGGAGCATAGCAAGAAACTTGTCTCATGAAAATGAGATTGAGATAAAGAAAACCCTTTCCAATATCACAACCATTGAAGTTATAATTAATCAATGAATTAATTATGTACGGATATGTAAATAAAATCTAAAAGTTATAAGTACGTAATAAAACAATTTAGATATCAATTCACACATAATCATGGAATAACAAAGTCATTTAAGTAGAAGTATAACCCAGTGAATGAAAATTTAGTTATTAAATCATTTATCACTTGGTAGAATTCATGTAAAATACCTTTGAATGAATATAATTAATTTGTAAAATAAAATACAATTATTTAAAAATGATTCATGATATAAAATATATAATAAAATGTATATATATCATATAAATTAAAATAGGTGCAGAACCTTAAAATTTTCATTGATAAAGTGAAATTGGGAAAACATTCTTTATATAAAATATAGACTTTCTATGCATGTAATTTAGCACAAATATGATAAAGTTATGTTAATTATTTTCATTTTTAATGAGAATTTATAGTATTTATTACTTATAATTAAAAATATCATTTTTAATGAAATATATAATTACTTAATTAGTTGAGTCCACATCATGTGTTCCGGGGATGTTTGGCTGATAACATCAAAACAACTTTGGTATGATAACTATGGTAAAATAGGTAATTATAATATAATAATAATAATAATAATACTGCAATATCGATTTTATATGTTAATTATAATTTTAATAAAATGTATTATAGTTGTTTATGAATAATGTACTATATTACAATCATGTAGATGATATGCAGTATATATGGATGAGTAGAATTTCAATTTTTCAATGATCATGTTGGAAAGAAGGTATGTAATATTTAATATTTAAATAAATAATATCATATAATATATATAATATTATATCATTAAATAATTTATGTATTTATATTATCTAATTTATTAGGTGATGAAAAATGGATCACATCCCTTTAAGGATGTGGTAATCTACACATACGTAGAAAACAACAATCATTTTTAAATGGATGGATTGGTAAGAAACTAGATCATATAATATATATATATATAATGATAAATATTTCATTAAACTCATATATTTATGTTTAATATGTCATTATATTCATCCATGGGTTATGGAGAAGGAAAATGAATTACATCGGTTCGCGAGGCAGTAGTCTTCCTTACAGATGAAAAGTACTTTAATTTACCATTTCATTTAAGGGGAGATGGATATAGGTTATAAAATTTATATAACAAATTTATTTTACACGGAAGATACTTTTTTAATTATTTTATCATGTTTTTATAAATTTTCTATGGAATTAGTGAAACAATAATCCTAAAACATTCTGTTAAAACCTATATCTCTTCTGCATACAACCTCCTTTGCTTTATGCCTTAAGCTATCTATGATTGAAATTATGCCCAAAATAAGAAATTTATAATGTTATAAATGATGTTTTTAAGGTATTTAGGATGATCATTTCCATATGAAATGGTACTTTAAATGTGAATAAAATATTTTATGTTGTTCCCATTTATAAGTGTGGGGAGGGGAATTCTTGAAATGTTTTAATGTATTAAATTAATATTAATTAATTTTCAATGCAAAAACAAATAAAAATTTATATAATTGTAAAATAAGATTATTATTATTCAAAATAATCACATAAAATAAAATCTTTACATGTTTATTATTTTAACCCTTATCTTCTAGTATTAAACCCCGCTAATCCTTTTGACAATTATTCAGATATCACTAGTTTTATACATATTAAGAATTAATAAAGTTACTATAAAAGTAATAGATACCCATAAATGGACCAATGATGATATGTGAAACCAAATATAATATAATTTTATATTTTTTATATTTATATGAATTTTAAATAATTTTATAAAATATTGTTTATTATAAAATATCAATAATTCCATTTTTGTAAATACACGGAATATTATAATATAATATTGTTTACCCCATTTATAATGGTTCCAAAATGTTATGTATTAAAATATATTTAATATATGGTACTAATATAGTTTGGAAATTAATTTTTTATAGGTTTTAATAACATTTTTTCCTTTTCTTTTGGAATAAACCATTATTAACCAATTATAAACTCAACTATAATAACGATATTTTCAAAATAATTTTCTTTAATTTTGCTAATAAAAACTCAATTGGCATAAAAATGGAAAATGAATTTTATATTCCAGAAGAACTAAAAAAACATAAATCACATCACATAATTCATAATGGGATAATAATATATTCCATATATATTTAGATATTAACCAAATATAAAGTGGTCAGAAAAAGATAATATGATTCCCAAAATGATTAAATACTCGAATGAATAAATACAATAATAGTCTCAAGAGCCTAAAAAATAACTACCAATGTCCATATTAGATCATTTGATGAATAACTAATGATTAAATTCATCAGAAATAATACTTACAATGTTTGAAACCTATAAAAACACAAGGATTCAATCACATATTTTTATTATATTAATTTAACATTTCTCTGAAAATAATATTATTCACTCATAATTTCATATAACTAAAAATGTACATTACCTAGTCATACGATTTTTAATATTTTATAATCATTTCCATAAGTAACTTGAATCTGAATAAATCCAATTTAATACCATGTATTCTTCCAAAATATAAAAAAATCATATCATATATAATCATATTTTATTAATACTTATCATAAAATGTTCCCAAAAAATTCAGTACAATTATTCTAAAATAATATTTTACATCAAACCACATGAAACACCTAATGTTAACTTATATAGTAACATAAAAAAATGTATCCAAAAATATCATTTATTATCTCAAAAGCACATTACTTAAAACAAAAAAAGGAGTCTAATATATTGAAATTATGATCAACATTATACTTATTTTCCCATGATGTAATTCATAACTATTAAATTAACCTTACGTGAAAGAATCTAAATCTCCAATGTTATCTAAAAATTTCATCTAATACCAACTATAATAAGCCTAAAACCATAATTTTAGATCCAATGCTAAAAATTTAATCATTAAATTTCATGATTTGATATCAGCATACATAGGTAAATATGAACCAAAAAAATTTCCATATCAAAAGGAAATTTTAGATCAATCAATGTCAAAAGGACCATTTAGGTTTATAATTTAAGAGAAGTTGGGAAACGTCTAACATAAAATTTGAATGGAAAAAGATGATTCATAAATAAATATGATATCGAGATATATGTTCTGCACATATTAAAAACATAGTAGGAATAACTTACGTGAAATTTTTATCCAAAATATTTGAAAAAGGAAATTCAAAAAGGGTGAGATCAAATACTCAATAAAGGTAATCAATAACATTGATAATTGAATGTCATCACAGATTATAAGATAATTATAAGGGAATGATAAAATAATCAAATTATGTGAAAATAAAATTATGGAATTCAAACCCATCACATCCTAGGTCATAAAACAAATAATATTTCATAAATATTTAAAAAATACATGAGTCATAAGAATCAATAATCAGGATCCATGTGATGTCAGTACTGATTATATAAACCATTATAAACTCATAGAATGTATAATTTTTTTGGTATATTGGAACATTATATTAATAAAACCCTTAAAATAGCCCTTATAGATGTGATAAATATACATCCTCAATGCCCATAATATCGTATGAGTAACATGCTAACTGGTTTACATTGTCGCCTCTTTAGAGTTACATACATTTAGTTAACTCTGTCATCATTAGCCAATTAACAGGTTGGATATAATGGAACTTTCCATAAAATATCAGATAATTACACATATGGATTTGGGTTAACTCCCAAATCATGATTTCATAAATAATTTACATGTACTATATCATGAGAAAAGTAATTAAAATATTACAATTTTTACCATAATAATGCCCATTATTCTTTTATGGCTTGATTCACCAGTGGAAGACAAATTAGATCCATGAAAATATCCTTTAAATAATTATAATACATTAAGAGAAAGAATAAAAAAGTATTATTAATAAATATACCATGTAGAGAATAATTAAAATGAAGGGTTTTTGTTAGTTATAAATAGAAATACCATAAAATTATGATTAAAATATTCTTGAATAAAATAAAATTTTCATTTTTGAAATTAATATTAAAAAATAAATTTTTTCAAAAGAATGAGAATATAATTTTCATTCAAAATAACACTATAATCTGATAGAGGAATAATCAAATAAAATAATGATCACCATGAAGATAAAATCCATTCATGTTGTAAGTGTTTAAAGTTGACAATATATTGCAACATTTTTAAAGAGAGTAAAAAGTGACCAAAGTAGAAAATGTTAATAAATTTAACATTAAAAACTTTAAGTTAGTTTCAATTAAAATTTGAAATCAATTTATTAGAAATTTATTTTCAAAAAATAACATTCTGGAAAACATTTTATAAAAAATTATATGGATGGGAATGATAACAATTCTTAATGAAGATACAAGATTAGTGTCACTTAAAACCAACTTTTCTATGTTTCATTAATAAATAATAGAGGTAATTGAAATATGAAATGTAAAAAACATTTATAATCAAAGTAGAAGAAAATATATTTGTTTCAAAAAATTAAAATATTATTATGTCCCAAAAATAAATGTTGTTCATAAAAAATCATGAAAAAAATCATATTTTAAGATAAATCTTTTACCTATTTGACAACTTTTGAATAAAAAGTCAACGAAAAATTACTATAATAAGGATCTATAAATATCTATAATTTTATTAGTAATATAAAAAATTAATTAATGAGGTAGTAAGTATAAAACATTTAAACTATGTTTAATGTTAAGAAACCTGTCTCATGAAAATGAGATTGAGACATTGAAAAAACTTCTAAAGATTATAACATTTGAAATGATAATTAACCAGTATAATTAGCAGTTAAATATATTTAAATCCACATAAAATAATATTAAATTTATAATTAAAAATTTATATATCAATTAATACATACTCATGGAATTACAAGTTGAATTTACAAGAGGTATAATCTAATGAATTCAAATTGAGATAATAAATAACATACCACATGGTAACAATCAAGTAAAATCATTTTGAATTAAGTAATTATATTTTTGTGATAAAATAAATTCATGTATGAAGGATTTAAAATTTAAAATTTATAAGTGGCATTACATAATCCATATAAAAGAAATTAGGTGTATAATAATAAAATATGTCTCAATGATGTTAAATTGATGTTAAATACCTAATCTAGAATCCATACCTGATGTGTATGTCCTTTAACAAATGTATAATAAAATTATATAATTTTTTTGTTTATTATGAATTTTTTTCAAAATTAATCTCTTATATTTAACCTATTTATTTCATTTATTTAAATTAAATATCTAATTTCTTAATCATTTAGAATAACGATGGGTGTTCTGAGGGAATTAAATTCAAAAATTCAAAATAAATTTGGAATATTGAAAAAGGTCAAAGAGGTAATTGTTACATCATATCCAAAATAATAATAATGAAATAATTTTAGATTTTTAACTTTAATTGTACCACTAAAAAAAATATGAAATATTTAAGGAAAAATGTACTACATTACAATCATGGAGATGGTATATCGTAGGTATAATTGAGTAAGAAATCCATTTTTCAACATTCATCTTGGAGAAAGGTAAGTATTATTTTATATTTACATAAAATTATTATATCATAAATATGATATTAACTATTTAAATAATATATATATATATATAATTCTTGTGATGTTGTGATGAAAAATTAATCACAATTCTATGTGGATGTGGTAATCCACTATTATGCATGAATGATTTTATCTTTTTTTAATCGATGGAATGGTATGAAAATAGTTGTTATATAATTTTAAAAAAATTGTAAATATTTTATTAATATAATATATATACATAAAATCTATCATTAAATCAATCACGGGAGGTGTAAATGTAAAACAAATTACATAGGTCTGTAAGGAGATAATCTTCTATACCCACGAATGACGGATTCATTTCACATTTAATGGAAGATGAGGTGAATATAGTTTAATCCATTGAAATAAAAAATATTGTTAAATTGAAGGAATTGTTGTTATTATTTCATTATGTTTGAAGAATAATTTACAGAGGTAGAAGAATAGATAATAAAAAAACATTACATTAATATCTATACCTATTTTTTAGACAACCACATTTTATTTACACCTTAGTTCCTCAAATATTATAATTTTTCAAAAAATAGGACCTCTATAAATTGATAAATTATTTTATTAAAATATTTTGGAAGATAATTTCCATGAAAAATGGTTTTTGAGTTGTGGATAATAGAGTATAAGAGGTTCCCTTTTACAAGTGATACTAGGCTATACATGGAATTTCTTAATGTATTAAATTCATATAAATTAAATTTTATTGCCAAAATTGATGAAAAATGATATATTTAGAATCTTGAATTATTTAAAGTTGACCAAATTGCATCAAATAAAATTTGTAAAAGTTTAGGTAATGCTTTCACGCCTATATCATTGTTTTAACCCCCTCTTAACCCTTTTGAGAGTCACTATGATATAAATGATAATTAATCTAAAGGGGTGATGAATTTTACTAAAAAGGAAAACTGACCCATAAATGAAACATGGTTGATATTTGAAATAGTATTAATTTTAATTTTAAAACTAAATTGTTTTTAGTAATTTTAAGTAATTTAATAAAATATTTATTGTTATAAATTATCACTAAAGGCGTTTTTTGTAATTACATGAAATATAATAGTAACTTTTTTTTTCTAATTCGTGTAAAGTAGTTAAAAAATGAAATGGACTATAATAAAATGAGTAGATGGTATTAAAATAATTACCCTAATAAATTTTTATAATTTTTTATATCATTTTTGACCTTATCTTGTAGATTAACCAATTGTTTAATCAATTTTATCATTACCTATGGTAATTTATTTTTCAATATTAACGTTCTTGAATTTAACTTTGAGTACGAAAATTAGATCATAAATGGACAGGTGGTGAAATTGTAGACCATTTATAATCATTAATTTACACTTTATATATTTTTATTATTTTTAAAACAATTTATTAAAATATTGTTTAATAGAAAATACTTTTCATGTAATTTTAATAACTATTCACATAATAAGTCATTGAAAACATAATTATTGAAATGTAATGAGAATATAAGATTTTAATAAATCCATATTATGTTATTTCTATCTTAGAAATTAATGGGACACTTTAATCATGCATAAAATATGACATTTTGATGTTTCAAAATCATTTACTAGATTTTTCTACTCCTTGAACAAGCATTGTGTGTTCATTGTGTAAAAAGTTTTAAGAATTATTTAAAAATAAAAAATTATAAAAATATTTACATGAAAAAATCATTTATATTTCAAATAAAAAATTACAACCAAACATTTATTTATCCCTATCACAAAATTTTATAATTTCTAGAAGAAAGAGAGTGACATTTTTGAGTTTACATTTACTTAAAATAATATATAAGCATTTTTAATGTAATATAGTAAAAAGAATTACATAAATTTAAATATCACAGGATTATATTTTAAAACCACTCATATAATAGATTAAATTAAAGTGTTAGGGTCATTTATAGTCCTTATCATACAATTTTTAAAGTAATTACCCGATTTACCCTTACCATGGTGACAAATCATTACTACGGTTAATATTCATATCGATATAACCTAAAAGTGATACATTTAAAAAATATTATACTAATGATTCCAAATATTTAATCCATTATTCATTATTGATCCTCTAGAGGTATTTTAAGTCAATTTGAATATAAATATGTAAAATATAATGAAAATAGTTTTAAAAAGTTTTTCTTTTTTTTCTATAATATAAACTTATACAA